>JAVHZZ010000002.1:179930551-181130551 GCA_036250195.1 Mixophyes australis
TGAATCATTAATCAGGAAATAAATCATGAATCATGAATCATGAATTAAATCATAAATCATGAATTGAATCATGAATAATGAATCATGAATCGAATCATGAATTATGAAATAAATCATGAATTGAATCATGAATTGAATCTTGAATCATGAATCATGAATTGAATCATGAATCATGAAATAAATCATGAATTGAATAAAGATTCATGAACCATGAATTGAATCATAAATCATGAATCATGAATTTAATCATGAATCATAATTCGAATCATGAATCATGATTCAAGAATTGAATCATGAATCATGAATTGAATCATGAATCATGAATTGAATCATGAATCATGAATCGAATCATGAATCATGAATTGAATCATGAATCATGAATTAAATCATGAATCATGAATCATAAATCAAGAATTGAATCATGAATCATGAATCGAATCATGAATCATGAAATAAATCATGAATTGAATCATGAATTGAATCATGAATCATGAACCATGAATTGAATCATGAAATAAATCATGAATCATGAATTGAATCATAAATCATGAATCATGAATTTAATCATGAATCATAATTCGAATCATGAATCATGAATCATGAATTGAATCATGAATCATGAATCGAATCATGAATCATGAATTGAATCATAAATCATGAATCGAATCATGTATTGAATCATGAATCATGAAATGAATCATGAATCATGAATTGAATCATGAATCATGAATTGAATCAGGAATCATGAATCATGAAATGAATCATGAAATGAATCCTGAATCATGAATTGAATCATGAATCACGAATTGAATCATGCATCATGAATTGAATCATGAATCATAAATCGAATCATGAATCATGAAATGAATCATGAAATGAATCATGAATCATGAATTGAATCATAAATCCTGAATTGAATCATGAATCATGAAATGAATCATGAAATGAATCATGAATCATGAATTGAATCATAAATCCTGAATCGAATCATGAATCATGAAATAAATAATGATTTGAATCATGAATTGAATCATGAATCATGAATTATGAATCGAATCATGAATCATGAAATAAATCATGAATTGAATCAAGATTCATGAACCATGAATTGAATCATGAAATAAATCATAAATCATGAATTGAATCATAAATCATGAATCATAAATTTAATCATGAATCATGAATCGAATCATGAATTAAAAATTGAATCATGAATCATGAATCAAATCATGAATCATGAATTGAATCATGAATCATGAATCGAATCATGAATTGAATCATGAATTATGAATCATGAATTGAATCATAAAATATCAATCATGAATTTAATCATGAATCATATATCGAATCATGAATCATGAATCATGAATCGAATCATGAATTGAATCATGAATCATGAATCATGAATTGAATCATAAATCATGAATCATAAATTTAATCATGAATCATGAATCGAATCATGAATTAAAAATTGAATCATGAATCATGAATCAAATCATGAATCATTAATTGAATCATGAATCATGAATCGAATCATGAATTGAATCATGAATCATGAATCATGAATTGAATCATAAATTATGAATCATGAATTTAATCATGAATCATATATCGAATCATGAATCATGAATCATGAATCGAATCATGAATTGAATCATGAATCATGAATCATGAATTGAATCATGAATCATGAATCATGAATCGAATCATGAATCATGAATCATGAATCGAATCATGAATCATGAATCATGAATTGAATCATGAATCATGAATCATGAATTGAATCATGAATCATGACTCACGAATTGAATCATGAATCATGAATTGAATCATGAATTGAATCATGAATCATGAATCATGAATTGAATTGTGAATCATGAATCGAATCATGAATCATGAATTGAATCATGAATCATGAATTGAATCATGAATCATGAATTATGAAATGAATCATGAATCATGAATTGAATCATGAATTGAATCATGAATCATGAAATGAATCATGAATTGAATCATGAATTCAAACATGAATCATGAATCGAATCATGAATCATGAATTTAATCATGAATTGAATGAAGAATTGAATCATGCATTGAATCATGAATCATGAATCATGCATTGAATCATGAATCATGAATCATGAATTGAATCATGAATCATGAATTGAATTATTAATTGAAACAAGAATTGAATCATGAATTGAATCATGAATCATGAATCAAATCATGATTCATGAATTGAATCATGAATCATGAATCATGAATTGAATCATGAAACATGAATCATGAAATGAATCAAGAATCATGAATTGAATCATGAATCATGAATTGAATCAGGAATCATGGATAATGAAATGAATCATGAAATGAATCATGAATTGAATCATGAATCTTGAATTGAATCATGAATCATGAAATGAATCATGAATTGAATCAGGAATCATGGATAATAAAATGAATCATGAAATGAATCATGAATTGAATCATGAATCTTGAATTGAATCATGAATCATGAAATGAATCATGAATCATGAATTAAATCATGAATTGATTCATAATTCATAAATCGAATCATGAATCATGAATCATGAATTGAATCATGAATCATGAATCGAATCATCATTCATGAATCATGAATTGAATCATGAATCATGAATCATAAATTGAATCATGAATTGAATCATGAATTATGAATCATAAATTGAATCATGAATTGAATCATGAATTGAATCATGAATCATGAAATGAATCATGAATCATGAATTGAATCATGAATCATGAATTGAATCAGGAATCATGAATCATGAAATGAATCATGAAATGAATCATGAATCATGAATTGAATCATGAATCACGAATTGAATCATGCATCATGAATTGAATCATGAATTATAAATCGAATCATGAATCATGAATCGAATCATGAATCATGAATCGAATCATGAATCATGAAATAAATAATGAATTGAATCATGAATTGAATCATGAATCATGAATTATGAATCGAATCATGAATCATGAAATAAATCATGAATTGAATCAAGATTCATGAACCATGAATTGAATCATGAAATAAATCATAAATCATGAATTGAATCATAAATCATGAATCATAAATTTAATCATGAATCATGAATCGAATCATGAATTAAAAATTGAATCATGAATCATGAATCAAATCATGAATCATGAATTGAATCATGAATCATGAATCGAATCATGAATTGAATCATGAATTATGAATCATGAATTGAATCATAAAATATGAATCATGAATTTAATCATGAATCATATATCGAATCATGAATCATGAATCATGAATCGAATCATGAATTGAATCATGAATCATGAATCATGAATTGAATCATGAATCATGAATCATGAATCGAATCATGAATCATGAATCATGAATCAAATCATGAATCATGAATCATGAATTGAATCATGAATCATGAATCATGAATTGAATCATGAATCATGACTCATGAATTGAATCATGAATCATGAATTGAATCATGAATTGAATCATGAATCATGAATCATGAATTGAATTATGAATCATGAATCGAATCATGAATCATGAAGTGAATCATGAATCATGAATTGAATCATAAATCATGAATTATGAAATGAATCATGAATCATGAATCATAAATTAAATCATGAATCATGAATTGAATCATGAATCATAAATCATGAATCATGAATTGAATCATGAATCATGAATTGAATCATGAATCATGAAATGAATCATGAATTGAATCATGAATTCAAACATGAATCATGAATCGAATCATGAATTATAAATCAAATCATGAATCATGAATCGAATCATGAATCATGAAATAAATAATGAATTAAATCATGAATTCAATCATGAATCATGAATTATGAATCGAATCATGAATCATGAAATAAATCATGAATCATGAATTGAATCATAAATCATGAATCATAAATTTAATCATGAATCATGAATCGAATCATGAATTAAAAATTGAATCATGAATCATGAATCAAATCATGAATCATTAATTGAATCATGAATCATGAATCGAATCATGAATTGAATCATGAATCATGAATCATGAATTGAATCATAAATTATGAATCATGAATTTAATCATGAATCATATATCGAATCATGAATCATGAATCATGAATCGAATCATGAATTGAATCATGAATCATGAATCATGAATTGAATCATGAATCATGAATCATGAATCGAATCATGAATCATGAATCATGAATCGAATCATGAATCATGAATCATGAATTGAATCATGAATCATGAATCATGAATTGAATCATGAATCATGACTCATGAATTGAATCATTAATCATGAAGTGAATCATGAATCATGAATCATGAATTGAATTATGAATCATGAATCGAATCATGAATCATGAATTGAATCATGAATCATGAATTGAATCATGAATCATGAATTATGAATTGAATCATGAGTCATGAATCATAAATTAAATCATGAATCATGAATCAAATCATGAATCATGAATTGAATCATGAATCATGAATTATGAATTGAATCATGAGTCATGAATCATAAATTAAATCATGAATCATGAAATGAATCATAAATCATGAATTGAATCATGAATCATGAATCATGAATCGAATCATGAATCATGAATTGAATCATGAATCATGAATTGAATCATGAATCATGAAATGAATCATGAATTGAATCATGAATTCAAACATGAATCATGAATCGAATCATGAATCATGAATTTAATCATGAATTGAATCAAGAATTGAATCATGCATTGAATCATGAATCATGAATCATGCATTGAATCATGAATCATGAATCATGAATTAAATCATGAATCATGAATTGAATTATTAATTGAAACAAGAATTGAATCATGAATTGAATCATGAATCATGAATCGAATCATGATTCATGAATTGAATTATGAATCATGAATCATGAATTGAATCAGGAATCATGGATAATGAAATGAATCATGAAATGAATCATGAATTGAATCATGAATCTTGAATTGAATCATGAATCATGAATCGAATCATGATTCATGAATTGAATTATGAATCATGAATCATGAATTAAATCAGGAATCATGGATAATGAAATGAATCATGAAATGAATCATGAATTGAATCATGAATCTTGAATTGAATCATGAATCATGAAATGAATCATGAATCATGAATTAAATCATGAATTGATTCATAATTCATAAATCGAATCATGAATCATGAATTGAATCATGAATCATGAATCGAATCATGAATCATGAATCATGTATTGAATCATGAATCATGAATCATAAATTGAATCATGAATTGAATCATGAATTATGAATCATAAACTGAATCATGAATTGAATCATGAATTGAATCATGAATCATGAAATTAATCATGAATCATGAATTGAATCATGAATCATGAATTGAATCATGAATCATGAATTGAATCAGGAATCATGAATCATGAAATGAATCATGAAATGAATCATGAAATGAATCATGAATCACGAATTGAATCATGCATCATGAATTGAATCATGAATTAAATCATGAATCATGAATCATGAATTAAATCATAAATCATGAAATAAATCATGAATTGAATCATGAATTGAATCATGAATCATGAATTGAATGATGAATGATGAATCATGAATCGAATCATGAATCATGAATTGAATCATGAATCATGAATTGAATCATGAATCATAAATCATGAATTGAATCATGAATTGAATCATGAATTATAAATCATGAAATGAATCATGAATTGAATCATGAATCTTGAATTGAATCATGAATCATGAAATGAATCATGAAATGAATCATGAATCATGAATTGAATCATGAATCATGAATTGAATCATGAATTAAATCATGAATCATAAATTGAATCATGAATCATGAATTGAATCATGAATCATGAATCGAATCATGAATTGAATCATGAATCATGAATCACGAATTATGAATTGAATCATGAATCATGAATTGAATCATAAATCATGAATCGAATCATGAATCATGAATCATGAATTGAATCATGAATCATGAATCATAAATTGAATCATGAATTGAATCATGAATTATGAATCATAAATTGAATCATGAATTGAATCATGAATCATTATGAATCATGGAATGAATCATGAATCATGTATTGAATTATGAATCATGAATTGAATCAGGAATCATGAATCATGAAATGAATCATGAATCATGAATTGAATCATGAATCACAAATTGAATCATGCATCATGAATTGAATCATGAATTATAAATACAATCATGAATCATGAATCATGAATTAAATCATGAATCATGAATCATGAATTAAATCATAAATCATGAATTGAATCATGAATTGAATCATGAATCATGAATCATGAATCGAATCATGAATTATGAAATAAATCATGAATTGAATCATGAATTGAATCATGAATCATGAATCATGAATCGAATCATGAATCATGAAATAAATCATGAATTGAATAAAGATTCATGAACCATGAATTGAATCATAAATCATGAATCATGAATTTAATCATGAATCATAATTCGAATCATGAATCATGATTCAAGAATTGAATCATGAATCATGATTCATAAATCAAGAATTGAATCATGAATCATGAATCAAATCATGAATCATGAAATAAATCATGAATTGAATCAAGATTCATGAACCATGAATTGAATCATGAATTAAATCATGAATCATGAATTGAATCATAAATCATGAATCATGAATTTAATCATGAATCATAATTCAAATCATGAATCATGAATTGAATCATGAATCATGTATCATGAATTGAATCATAAATCATGAATCAAATCATGAATTGAATCATGAATCATGAAATGAATCATGAATCATGAATTGAATCATGAATCATGAATTGAATCAGGAATCATGAATCATTAAATGAATCATGAAATGACTCATGAAATGAATCATGAATCATTAATTGAATCATGAATCACGAATTGAATCATGAATCATAAATCGAATCATGAATCATGAAATGAATCATGAATTGAATCTTGAATCATGAATTGAATCATGAATCATGAATCGAATCATGAATCATGAAATAAATAATGAATTGAATCATGAATTGAATCATGAATCATGAATCATGAATCGAATCATGAATCATGAAATAAATCATGAATTGAATCAAGATTAATGAACCATGAATTGAATCATGAAATAAATCATGAATCATGAATTGAATCATAAATCATGAATCATAAATTTAATCATGAATCATGAATCGAATAATGAATTAAAAATTGAATCATGAATCATGAATCAAATCATGAATCATGAATTGAATCATGAATCATGAATCGAATCATGAATTGAATCATGAATCATGAATTGAATCATATATTATGAATCATGAATTTAATCATGAATCATATATCGAATCATGAATCATGAATCGAATCATGAATTGAATCATGAATCATGAATTGAATCATAAATCATGAATCATGAATCCAATCGTGAATCATGAATCATGAATCGAATCATGAATCATGAATTAAATCATGAATCATGAATTGAATCATGAATCATGAATTGAATCATGAATCAAGAATTGAATCATGAATCATGAATCGAATCATGAGTCATGAATCATGAATTGAATCATGAATCATGAATCGAATCATGAATTGAATCATGAATCATGAATTAAATCATGAATCATGAATCATAAAATGAATCATGAATCATGAATTGAATCATTAATCATGAATTGAATCATGAATCATGAATCTTAAATTAAATCATGAATCATGAAATGAATCATAAATTGAGTCATGAATCATGAATCATGAATCGAATCATGAATCATGAATTGAATCATGAATCATGAATCATGAATTGAATCATGAATCATGAATTGAATCATGAATCATGAAATGAATCCTGAATTGAATCATGAATTCAAACATGAATCATGAATCGAATCATGAATCATGAAATGAATTATGAATTGAATCAAGAATTGAATCATGCATTGAATCATGAATCATGAATCATGCATTGAATCATGAATCATGAATTGAATTATTAATTGAAACAAGAATTGAATCATGAATTGAATCATGAATCATGAATCGAATCATGATTCATGAATTGAATCATGAATCATGAATTGAATCAGGAATCATGAATTGAATCAGGAATCATGAATCATGAAATGAATCATGAAATGAATCATGAATTGAATTATGAATCTTGAATTGAATCATGAATCATGAAATGAATCATGAAATGAATCATGAATTGAATCATGAATCATGAATCATAAATTGAATCATGAATTGAATCATGAATTATGAATCATGAATTGAATCATAAATTGAATCATGAATTGAATCATGAATTGAATCATAATTCATGAAATGAATCATGAATCATGAATTGAATCATGAATCATGAATCATGAATCGAATCATGAATCATGAATTGAATCATGAATCATGAATCACGAATCATGAATTGAATCATGAATTGAATCATGAATCATGAATCGAATCATGAATCATAAATCATGAATTGAATCATGAATTGAATCATGAATCATGAATCATGAATCGAATCATGAATCATGAATTGAATCATGAATCATGAATCACGAATCATGAATTGAATCATGAATCATGAATTGAATCATGAATCATGAATCGAATCATGAATCATAAATCATGAATTGAATCATGAATTGAATCATGAATCATGAATCATGAATCGAATCATGAATCATGAATTGAATCATGAATCATGAATCACAAATCATGAATTGAATCATGAATCATGAATTGAATCATGAATCATGAATCGAATCATGAATCATAAATCATGAATTGAATCATGAATTGAATCATGAATTATGAATCATAAATTGAATCATGAATTGAATCATGAATCATGAATTGAATCAGGAATCATGAATCATGAAATGAATCATGAAATGAATCATGAATCATGAATTGAATCATGAATCACGAATTGAATCATGCATCATTAATTGAATCATGAATTATAAATCGAATCATGAATCATGAATCATAAATCATGAATCATGAATCATGAATTGAACCATAAATCATGAATTGAATCATGAATTGAATCATGAATCATGATCATGAATCGAATCATGAATCATGAAATAAATCATGAATTGAATCAGGAATTGAATCATGAATCATGAATTGAATCAGGAATCATGAATCATGAAATGAATCATGCATCATTAATTGAATCATGAATTATAAATTGAATCATGAATCATGAATCATAAATCATGAATCATGAATCATGAATTGAATCATAAATCATGAATTGAATCATGAATTGAATCATGAATCATGATCATGAATCGAATCATGAATCATGAAATAAATCATGAATTGAATCAGGAATTGAATCATGAATCATGAATTGAATCAGGAATCATGAATCATGAAATGAATAATGAATCATGAATTGAATCATGAATCACGAATTGAATCATGAATTAAATCAGGAATCATGAATCATGAAATGAATCATGAAATGAATCATGAATTGAATTATTAATTGAAACAAGAATTGAATCATGAATTGAATCATGAATCATGAATCGAATCATGATTCATGAATTGAATCATGAATCATGAATTGAATCAGGAATCATGAATTGAATCAGGAATCATGAATCATGAAATGAATCATGAAATGAATCATGAATTGAATCATGAATCTTGAATTGAATCATGAATCATGAAATGAATCATGAAATGAATCATGAATTGAATCATGAATCATGAATCATAAATTGAATCATGAATTGAATCATGAATTATGAATCATGAATTGAATCATAAATTGAATCATGAATTGAATCATGAATTGAATCATAATTCATGAAATGAATCATGAATCATGAATTGAATCATGAATCATGAATCATGAATCGAATCATGAATCATGAATTGAATCATGAATCATGAATCACGAATCATGAATTGAATCATGAATCATGAATTGAATCATGAATCATGAATCGAATCATGAATCATAAATCATGAATTGAATCATGAATTGAATCATGAATCATGAATCATGAATCGAATCATGAATCATGAATTGAATCATGAATCATGAATCACAAATCATGAATTGAATCATGAATCATGAATTGAATCATGAATCATGAATCGAATCATGAATCATAAATCATGAATTGAATCATGAATTGAATCATGAATTATGAATCATAAATTGAATCATGAATTGAATCATGAATCATGAATTGAATCAGGAATCATGAATCATGAAATGAATCATGAAATGAATCATGAAATGAATCATGAATCATGAATTGAATCATGAATCACGAATTGAATCATGCATCATTAATTGAATCATGAATTATAAATCGAATCATGAATCATGAATCATAAATCATGAATCATGAATCATGAATTGAATCATAAATCATGAATTGAATCATGAATTGAATCATGAATCATGATCATGAATCGAATCATGAATCATGAAATAAATCATGAATTGAATCAGGAATTGAATCATGAATCATGAATTGAATCAGGAATCATGAATCATGAAATGAATCATGCATCATTAATTGAATCATGAATTATAAATTGAATCATGAATCATGAATCATAAATCATGAATCATGAATCATGAATTGAATCATAAATCATGAATTGAATCATGAATTGAATCATGAATCATGATCATGAATCGAATCATGAATCATGAAATAAATCATGAATTGAATCAGGAATTGAATCATGAATCATGAATTGAATCAGGAATCATGAATCATGAAATGAATAATGAATCATGAATTGAATCATGAATCACGAATTGAATCATGAATCATGAATTAAATCAGGAATCATGAATCATGAAATGAATCATGAAATGAATCATGACTCATGAATTGAATCATGAATCATGAATCATGAATTAAATCAGGAATCATGAATCATGAAATGAATAATGAAATGAATCATGACTCATGAATTGAATCATGAATCATGAATCGAATTATGAATCATGAAATAAATCATGAATTGAATCAAGATTCATGAACCATGAATTGAATCATGAAATAAATCATGAATCATGAATTCAATCATAAATCATGAATCATGAATTTAATCATGAATCATAAATCAAATCATGAATCAAGAATTGAATCATGATTCATGAAACGAATCATGAATCATAAATTGAATCATGAATCATGAATCGAATCATGAATTGAATAATGAATCATGAATCATGAATCGAATCATGAATCAAGAATTAAATCATGAATCATGAATCGAATCATGAATCATAATTTGAATAATGAATCATGAATCATAAATCGAATCATGAATTGAATCATGAATCATGAATTGAATCATGAATCATGAATCATGAATTGAATCATGAATTGAATCATGAATTGAATCATGAATCATGAAATGAATCATGAATCATGAATTGAATCATGAATCATGAATCGAATCATGAATCATGAATTGAATCATGAATCATGAATCACGAATCATGAATTGAATCATGAATTGAATCATGAATTATGAATCATAAATTGAATCATGAATTGAATCATGAATCATGAATTGAATCAGGAATCATGAATCATGAAATGAATCATGAAATGAATGATGAATCATGAATTGAATCATGAATCACGAATTGAATCATGCATCATTAATTGAATCATGAATTATAAATCGAATCATGAATCATGAATCATAAATCATGAATCATGAATCATGAATTGAATCATAAATCATGATTTGAATCATGAATTGAATCATGAATCATGATCATGAATCGAATCATGAATCATGAAATAAATCATGAATTGAATCATGAATTGAATCATGAATCATGAATTGAATCAGGAATCAGGAATCATGAAATGAATCATGAATCATGAATTGAATCATGAATCATGAATTGAATCATGAATTATGAATCATAAATTGAATCATGAATTGAATCATGAATTGAATCATGAATCATGAAATGAATCATGAATCATGAATTGAATCATGAATCATGAATCATGAATTTAATCATGAATCATAAATCGAATCATGAATCAAGAATTGAATCATGATTCATGAAACGAATCATGAATCATAAATTGAATCATGAATCATGAATCATGAATCGAATCATGAATTGAATCATGAATCATGAACCATGAATTGAATCATGAAATAAATCATGAATCATGAATTCAATCATAAATCATGAATCATGAATTTAATCATGAATCAAAATCGAATCATGAATCAAGAATTGAATCATGATTCATGAAACGAATCATGAATCATAAATTGAATCATGAATCATGAATCGAATCATGAATTGAATCATGAATCATGAATCATGAATTGAATCATGAATCATGAATTGAATCAGGAATCATGAATCATGAAATGAATCATGAAATGAATCATGAATCATGAATTGAATCATGAATCACAAATTGAATCTTGCATCATGAATTGAATCATGAATCATAAATCGAATCATGAATCATGAATCATGAATTGAATCATGCATCATGAATCATGAATTGAATCATAAATCCTGAATTGAATCATGAATTGAATCATGAATCATGAATCATGAATTGAATCATGAATCATGAAATAAATCATAAATTGAATCAAGATTCATGAACCAAAAATGTAATCATGAATCATGAATCGAATCATGAATCAAGAATTGAATCATGAATCATGAATCGAATCATGAATCATGAGTTGAATAATGAATCATGAATCATGAATCGAATCATGAATTGAATCATGAATCATGAATCATGAATTGAATCATAAAACATGAATCATGAATTTAATCATGAATCATATATCGAATTATGAATCATGAATCGAATCATGAATTTAATCATAAATCATGAATCATGAATTACATCATGAATCATGAATCATGAATTGAATACTGAATCATGAATCGAATCATGAATTCAATCATGAATCATGAATCATGAAATGAATTATGAATCTTGAATCGAATCATGAATCATGAATTGAATCATGAATTGAATCATGAATCATGAATGATGAATTGAATCATGAATGATGAATTGAATCATGAATCATGAATTGAATCATGAATCATGAATCGAATCATGAATTTAATCATGAATGATGAATTGAATCATGAATCATGAATTGAATCATTAATCATGAATTGAATCATGAATCATGAATCATGAATTAAATCATGAATCATGAAAAGAATCATGAAATGAATCATAAATCATGAATTGAATCATGAATCGAATCATGAATCTTGAATTGAATCATGAATCATGAATTGAATCAGGAATCATGAATCATGAAATGAATCATGAATCATAATTTGAATCATGAATCATGAATTGAATCATGAATTATGAATCATAAATTGAATCATGAATTGAATCATGAATTGAATCATGAATCATGAAATGAATCATGAATCATGAATTTAATCATGAATCATGAATCATGAATCGAATCATGAATCATGAATTGCATAATAAATCATGAATCACGAATCATGAATTGAATCATGAATCATGAATTGAATCATGAATCATGAATTGAATCATGAATCATGAATCGAATCATGAATCATAAATCATGAATTGAATCATGAATTGAATCATGAATTATAAATCATAAATTTAATCATGAATTGAATCATGAATCATGAATTGAATCAGGAATCATGAATCATGAATCATGAAATGAATCATGAATCACGAATTGAATCATGCATCATTAATTGAATCATGAATTATAAATCGAATCATGATTCATGAATCATAAATCATGAATCATGAATCATGAATTGAATCATAAATCATGAATTGAATCATGAATTGAATCATGAATCATGATCATGAATCGAATCATGAATCATGAAATAAATCATGAATTGAATCATGAATTGAATCATGAATCATGAATTGAATCAGGAATCATGAATCATGAAATGAATCATGAATCATGAATTGAATCATGAATCACAAATTGAATCATGAATCATGAATTAAATCAGGAATCATGAATCGTGAATTGAATCATGAATCATGAATCGAATTATGAATCATGAAATAAATCATGGATATAATCAAGATTCATGAACCATGAATTGAATCATGAAATAAATCATGAATCATGAATTCAATCATAAATCATAAATCATGAATTTAATCATGAATCATAAATCGAATCATGAATCAAGAATTGAATCATGATTCATGAAACGAATCATGAATCATAAATTGAATCATGAATCATGAATTGAATCATGAATTGAATCATGAATCATGAATCATGAATTGAATCATGAATCATGAATTGAATCAGGAATCATGAATCATGAAATGAATCATGAATCATGAATTGAATCATGAATCACAAATTGAATCATGCATCATGAATTGAATCATGAATCATAAATCGAATCATGAATCATGAATCATGAATTGAATCATGCATCATGAATCATGAATTGAATCACAAATCCTGAATTGAATCATGAATTGAATCATGAATCATGAATCATGAATCGAATCGTGAATCATGAAATAAATCATAAATTGAATCAAGATTCATGAACCATAAATGTAATCATGAATCATGAATCGAATCATGAATCAAGAATTGAATCATGAATCATGAATCGAATCATGAATCATGAGTTGAATAATGAATCATGAATCATGATTCGAGTCATGAATTGAATCATGAATCATGAATCATGAATTGAATCATAAAACATGAATCATGAATTTAATCATGAATCATATATTGAATTATGAATCATGAATCGAATCATGAATTTAATCATAAATCATGAATCATGAATTGAATCATGAATCATGAATCATGAATTGAATCCTGAATCATGAATCGAATCAAGAATTGAATCATGAATCATGAATCATGAATTGAATTATGAATCATCAATCGAATCATGAATCATGAATTGAATCATGAATTGAATCATGAATCATGAATGATGAATTGAATCATGAATGATGAATTGAATCATGAATCATGAATTGAATCATGAGTCATGAATCATGAATTGAATCATGAATCATGAATCGAATCATGAATTTAATCATGAATGATGAATTGAATCATGAATCATGAATTGAATCATTAATCATGAATTGAATCATGAATCATGAATCATGAATTAAATCATGAATCATGAAAAGAATCATGAAATGAATCATAAATCATGAATTGAATCATGAATCATGAATCGAATCATGAATCATGGATTGAATCATGAATAACGAATTGAATCATGAATCATGAATTATAAATCAAGAATTGAATCATGAATCATATATTGAATCATGAATCATGAAATGAATAATGAATTTAATCATGAATTCAAACATGAATCATGAATCGAATCATGAATCATGAATTGAATTATGAATTGAAACATGAATTGAATCATGAATCATAAATCGAATCATGAATTGAATCATGAATTAAATCATGAATCATGAAATGAATCATGAATCATGAATTGACTCATGAATCATGAATTGAATCATGAATCATGAATCATGAAATGAATCATGAAATGAATCATGAATTAAATCATGAATCACAAATTGAATCATGCATCATGAATTGAATCATGAATTATAAATCGAATCATGAATCATGAATCATGAATCATGAATTAAATCATGAATCATGAATCATGAATTGAATCATAAATCATGAATTGAATCATGAATTGAATCATGAATCGAATCATGAATCATGAAATAAATCATGAATTGAATCAAGATTCATGAACCATGAATTGAATCATGAAATAAATCATGAATCATGAATTGAATCATAAATCATGAATCATGAATTTAATCATGAATCATAATTCAAATCATGAATCATAATTCAAATCATGAATCATGAATCAAGAATTGAATCATGAATCATGAATTGAATCATGAAGTTATGAATTGAATCATGTATCATGAATTGAATCATGAATCATGAATCATGAATCATAAACCAAGAATTGAATCATAAAGCATGAATTGAATCATGAATCATGAAATGAATCATGAATTCAAACATGAATCATGAATCAAATCATGAATCATGAATTAAATTATGAATTGAATCAAGAATTGAATCATGCATTGAATCATTAATCATGAATTGAATTATGAATTGAATCAAGAATTGAATCATGAATTGAAACATAAATCATGAATCGAATCATGATTCATGAATCAAGAATTGAATCATGAATTGAAACATAAATCATGAATTGAATCATGAATCATGAATTGAATCATGAATCTTGAATTAAATCATGAATCATAAATTGAATCATGAATTGAATCATGAATTGAATCATGAATCATGAATTGAACCATGAATCATGAATTGAATCAGGAATCATGAATCATAAATTGAATCATGAATTGAATCATAAATCATGAATTGAATGATGAATGATGAATGATGAATCGAATCATGAAGCATGAATTGAATCATGAATCATGAATTGAATCATGAATCATGAATCATAAATTGAATCATGAATTGAATCATGAATTATAAATCATAAGTTGAATCATGAATTGAATCATTAATCATGAATCATGAAATGAATCATGAATTGAATCATGAATCTTGAATTGAATCATGAATCATGAAATGAATCATGAAATGAATCATGAATTGAATCATGAATCATTAATTGAATCATGAATCATAAATCGAATCATGAATCATGAATTGAATCATGAATCATAAATCGAATCATGAATCATGAATTGAATCATGAATCATGAATCACAAATTATGAATTGAATCATGAATCATGAATTGAATCATGAATCATGAATCGAATCATGAATCATGAATCATGAATTGAATCATGAATCATGAATCATAAATTGAATCATGAATTGAATCATGAATTATGAATCATAAATTGAATCATGAATTGAATCATGAATTGAATCATGAATCATGAAATAAATTAATGAATCATGTATTGAATCATGAATCATGAATTGAATCAGGAATCATGAATCATGAAATGAATCATGAAATGAATCATGAATCATGAATTGAATCATGAATCACGAATTGAATCATGCATCATGAATTGAATCATGAATTATAAATCGAATCATGAATCAGGAATTAAATCATGAATCATGAATTAAATCATAAATCATCAAATCAATTGAATCATGAATAATGAATCATGAATCGAATCATGAATTATGAAATAAATCATGAATTGAATCATGAATTGAATCATGAATCATGAATCATGAATCGAATCATGAATCATGAAATAAATCATGAATTGAATAAAGATTCATGAATCATGAATTTAATCATGAATCATAATTTGAATCATGAATCATGATTCAAGAATTGAATCATGAATCATGAATTGAATCATGAATCATGAATTGAATCATGAATCATGAATCGAATCATGAATCATGAATCGAATCATGAATCATGAAATAAATCATGAATTGAATCAAGATTCATGAACCATGAATTGAATCATGAAATAAATCATGAATCATGAATTGAATCATAAATCATGAATCATGAATTTAATCATGAATCATAATTCAAATCATGAATCATGAATCAAGAATTGAATCATGAATCATGAATCGAATCATAAATCAAGAATTGAATCATGAATTTATGAATTGACTCATGAATCATGAATCGAATCATGAATTGAATCATGAATCATGAAATGAATCATGAATCATGAATTGAATCATGTATCATGAATTGAATCATGAATCATGAATCATAAACCAAGAATTGAATCATAAATCATGAATTGAATCATGAATCATGAAATGAATCATGAATTGAATCATGAATTCAAACATGAATCATGAATCGAATCATGAATCATGAATTGAATTATGAATTGAATCAAGAATTGAATCATGCATTGTATCATTAATCATGAATTGAATTATGAATTGAATCAAGAATTGAATAATGAATTGAAACATAAATTATGAATCGAATCATGATTCATGAATCAAGAATTGAATCATGAATTCAAACATAAATCATGAATTGAATCATGAATCATGAATTGAATCATGAATCTTGAATTAAATCATGAATCATAAATTGAATCATGAATTGAATCATGAATTGAATCATGAATCATGAATTGAAACATAAATCATGAATTGAATCATGAATCATGAATCATGAATTGAATCATGAATCTTGAATTAAATCATGAATCATAAATTGAATCATGAATTGAATCATGAATTGAATCATGAATCATGAATTGAACCATGAATCATGAATTGAATCAGGAATCATGAATCATAAATTGAATCATGAATTGAATCATAAATCATGAATTGAATGATGAATGATGAATGATGAATCGAATCATGAAGCATGAATTGAATCATGAATCATGAATTGAATCATGAATCATGAATCATGAATTGAATCATGAATTGAATCATGAATTATAAATCATAAGTTGAATCATGAATTGAATCATGAATTGAATCATTAATCATGAATCATGAAATGAATCATGAATTGAATCATGAATCTTGAATTGAATCATGAATCATGAAATGAATCATGAAATGAATCATGAATTGAATCATGAATCATTAATTGAATCATGAATCATAAATCGAATCATGAATCATGAATTGAATCATGAATCATAAATCGAATCATGAATCATGAATTGAATCATGAATCATGAATCACAAATTATGAATTGAATCATGAATCATGAATTGAATCATGAATCATGAATCGAATCATAAATCATGAATCATGAATTGAATCATGAATCATGAATCATAAATTGAATCATGAATTGAATCATGAATTATGAATCATAAATTGAATCATGAATTGAATCATGAATTGAATCATGAATCATGAAATAAATTAATGAATCATGTATTGAATCATGAATCATGAATTGAATCAGGAATCATGAATCATGAAATGAATCATGAAATGAATCATGAATCATGAATTGAATCATGAATCACGAATTGAATCATGCATCATGAATTGAATCATGAATTATAAATCGAATCATGAATCAGGAATTAAATCATGAATCATGAATCATGAATTAAATCATAAATCATCAAATCAATTGAATCATGAATAATGAATCATGAATCGAATCATGAATTATGAAATAAATCATGAATTGAATCATGAATTGAATCATGAATCATGAATCATGAATCGAATCATGAATCATGAAATAAATCATGAATTGAATAAAGATTCATGAATCATGAATTTAATCATGAATCATAATTTGAATCATGAATCATGATTCAAGAATTGAATCATGAATCATGAATTGAATCATGAATCATGAATTGAATCATGAATCATGAATCGAATCATGAATCATGAATCGAATCATGAATCATGAAATAAATCATGAATTGAATCAAGATTCATGAACCATGAATTGAATCATGAAATAAATCATGAATCATGAATTGAATCATAAATCATGAATCATGAATTTAATCATGAATCATAATTCAAATCATGAATCATTAATCAAGAATTGAATCATGAATCATGAATCGAATCATAAATCATGAATTGAATCATGAATTTATGAATTGACTCATGAATCATGAATCGAATCATGAATTGAATCATGAATCATGAAATGAATCATGAATCATGAATTGAATCATGTATCATGAATTGAATCATGAATCATGAATCATAAACCAAGAATTGAATCATAAATCATGAATTGAATCATGAATCATGAAATGAATCATGAATTGAATCATGAATTCAAACATGAATCATGAATCGAATCATGAATCATGAATTGAATTATGAATTGAATCAAGAATTGAATCATGCATTGTATCATTAATCATGAATTGAATTATGAATTGAATCAAGAATTGAATCATGAATTGAAACATAAATTATGAATCGAATCATGATTCATGAATCAAGAATTGAATCATGAATTGAAACATAAATCATGAATTGAATCATGAATCATGAATTGAATCATGAATCTTGAATTAAATCATGAATCATAAATTGAATCATGAATTGAATCATGAATTGAATCATGAATCATGAATTGAACCATGAATCATGAATTGAATCAGGAATCATGAATCATAAATTGAATCATGAATCGAATCATAAATCATGAATTGAATCATGAATTTATGAATTGACTCATGAATCATGAATCGAATCATGAATTGAATCATGAATCATGAAATGAATCATGAATCATGAATTGAATCATGTATCATGAATTGAATCATGAATCATGAATCATAAACCAAGAATTGAATCATAAATCATGAATTGAATCATGAATCATGAAATGAATCATGAATTGAATCATGAATTCAAACATGAATCATGAATCGAATCATGAATCATGAATTGAATTATGAATTGAATCAAGAATTGAATCATGCATTGTATCATTAATCATGAATTGAATTATGAATTGAATCAAGAATTGAATCATGAATTGAAACATAAATTATGAATCGAATCATGATTCATGAATCAAGAATTGAATCATGAATTGAAACATAAATCATGAATTGAATCATGAATCATGAATTGAATCATGAATCTTGAATTAAATCATGAATCATAAATTGAATCATGAATTGAATCATGAATTGAATCATGAATCATGAATTGAAACATAAATCATGAATTGAATCATGAATCATGAATCATGAATTGAATCATGAATCTTGAATTAAATCATGAATCATAAATTGAATCATGAATTGAATCATGAATTGAATCATGAATCATGAATTGAACCATGAATCATGAATTGAATCAGGAATCATGAATCATAAATTGAATCATGAATTGAATCATAAATCATGAATTGAATGATGAATGATGAATGATGAATCGAATCATGAAGCATGAATTGAATCATGAATCATGAATTGAATCATGAATCATGAATCATGAATTGAATCATGAATTGAATCATGAATTATAAATCATAAGTTGAATCATGAATTGAATCATGAATTGAATCATTAATCATGAATCATGAAATGAATAATGAATTGAATCATGAATCTTGAATTGAATCATGAATCATGAAATGAATCATGAAATGAATCATGAATTGAATCATGAATCATTAATTGAATCATGAATCATAAATCGAATCATGAATCATGAATTGAATCATGAATCATAAATCGAATCATGAATCATGAATTGAATCATGAATCATGAATCACAAATTATGAATTGAATCATGAATCATGAATTGAATCATGAATCATGAATCGAATCATGAATCATGAATCATGAATTGAATCATGAATTATGAATCATAAATTGAATCATGAATTGAATAATGAATTAAATCATGAATCATGAAATAAATTAATGAATCATGTATTGAATCATGAATCATGAATTGAATCAGGAATCATGAATCATGAAATGAATCATGAAATGAATCATGAATCATGAATTGAATCATGAATCACGAATTGAATCATGCATCATGAATTGAATCATGAATTATAAATCGAATCATGAATCATGAATCAGGAATTAAATCATGAATCATGAATCATGAATTAAATCATAAATCATCAAATCAATTGAATCATGAATAATGAATCATGAATCGAATCATGAATTATGAAATAAATCATGAATTGAATCATGAATTGAATCATGAATCATGAATCATGAATCGAATCATGAATCATGAAATAAATCATGAATTGAATAAAGATTCATGAATCATGAATTTAATCATGAATCATAATTTGAATCATGAATCATGATTCAAGAATTGAATCATGAATCATGAATTGAATCATGAATCATGAATTGAATCATGAATCATGAATCGAATCATGAATCATGAATCGAATCATGAATCATGAAATAAATCATGAATTGAATCAAGATTCATGAACCATGAATTGAATCATGAAATAAATCATGAATCATGAATTGAATCATAAATCATGAATCATGAATTTAATCATGAATCATAATTCAAATCATGAATCATGAATCAAGAATTGAATCATGAATCATGAATCGAATCATAAATCATGAATTGAATCATGAATTTATGAATTGACTCATGAATCATGAATCGAATCATGAATTGAATCATGAATCATGAAATGAATCATGAATCATGAATTGAATCATGTATCATGAATTGAATCATGAATCATGAATCATAAACCAAGAATTGAATCATAAATCATGAATTGAATCATGAATCATGAAATGAATCATGAATTGAATCATGAATTCAAACATGAATCATGAATCGAATCATGAATTGAATTATGAATTGAATCAAGAATTGAATCATGCATTGTATCATTAATCATGAATTGAATTATGAATTGAATCAAGAATTGAATCATGAATTGAAACATAAATTATGAATCGAATCATGATTCATGAATCAAGAATTGAATCATGAATTGAAACATAAATCATGAATTGAATCATGAATCATGAATTGAATCATGAATCTTGAATTAAATCATGAATCATAAATTGAATCATGATTTGAATCATGAATTGAATCATGAATCATGAATTGAACCATGAATCATGAATTGAATCAGGAATCATGAATCATAAATTGAATCATGAATTGAATCATAAATCATGAATTGAATGATGAATGATGAATGATGAATCGAATCATGAATCATGAATTGAATCATGAATCATGAATTGAATCATGAATCATGAATCATGAATTGAATCATGAATTGAATCATGAATTATAAATCATAAGTTGAATCATGAATTGAATCATGAATTGAATCATTAATCATGAATCATGAAATGAATCATGAATTGAATCATGAATCTTGAATTGAATCATGAATCATGAAATGAATCATGAATCATGAATTGAATCATGAATCATTAATTGAATCATGAATCATAAATCGAATCATGAATCAGGAATTGAATCATGAATCACGAATTGAATCATGCATCATGAATTGAATCATGAATTATAAATCGAATCATGAATCATGAATCAGGAATTAAATCATGAATCATGAATCATGAATTAAATCATAAATCATGAATTGAATCATGAATAATGAATCATGAATCGAATCATGAATTATGAAATAAATCATGAATTGAATCATGAATTGAATCATGAATCATGAATCATGAATCGAATCATGAATTATGAAATAAATCATGAATTGAATCATGAATTGAATCATGAATCATGAATCATGAATCGAATCATGAATCATGAAATAAATCATGAATTGAATCAAGATTCATGAACCATGAATTGAATCATGAAATAAATCATGAATCATGAATTGAATCATGAATCATAATTCGAATCATGAATCATGAATCAAGAATTGAATCATGAATCATGAATCGAATCATAAATCATGAATTGAATCATAAATCATGAATCGAATCATGAATTGAATCATGAATCATGAAATGAATCATGAATCATGAATTGAATCATGAATCATGAATTGAATCAGGAATCATGAATCATGAAATGAATCATGAAATGAATCATGAATCATGAATTGAATCATGAATCACGAATTGAATCATGCATCATGAATTGAATCATGAATCATAAATCGAATCATGAATCATGAAATGAATCATGAAATGAATCATGAATCATGAATTGAATCATAAATCCTGAATTGAATCATGAATTGAATCATGAATCATGAATTATGAATCGAATCATGAATCATGAAATAAATCATGAATTGAATCAAGATTCATGAACCATGAATTGAATCATGAAATAAATCATGAATCATAATTTGAATCATAAATCATGAATCATAATTTAAATCATAAATCATGAATCATAAATTTAATCATGAATCATGAATCGAATCATGAATTAAAAATTTAATCATGAATCATGAATCAAATCATGAATCATGAATCAAATCATGAATCATGAATTGAATCATGAATCATGAATCGAATCATGAATTGAATCATGAATCATGAATCATGAATTTAATCATAAATTATGAATCATGAATTTAATCATGAATCATATATCGAATCATGAATCATAAATCATGAATCATGAATTGAATCATGAATCATGAATCATGAATCGAATCATGAATCATAATTCATTAATCATGAATCGAATCATGAATCATGAATCATGAATTGAATCATGAATCATGACTCATGAATTGATTCATGAATCATGAATTGAATCATGAATTGAATCATGAATCATGAATCATGAATTGAATTATGAATCATGAATCGAATCATGAATCATGAATTGAATCATGAATCATGAATTGAATCATGAATCATGAATTATGAATTGAATCATGAGTCATGAATCATAAATTAAATCATAAATCATGAAATGAATCATGAATCATGAATTGAATCATGAATCATGAATCGAATCATGAATCATGAATTCAATCATGAATCATGAATTGAATCATGAATCATGAAATGAATCATGAATTGAATCATGAATTCAAACATGAATCATGAATCGAATCATGAATCATGAATTTAATCATGAATTGAATCAAGAATTGAATCATGCATTGAATCATGAATCATGAATCATGCATTGAATCATGAATCATGAATCATGCATTGAATCATGAATCATGAATCATGCATTGAATCATGAATCATGAATCATGAATTGAATCATGAATCATGAATTGAATTATTAATTGAAACAAGAATTGAATCATGAATTGAATCATGAATCATGAAATGAATCAAGAATCATGAATTGAATCATGAATCATGAATTGAATCATGAATCATGAATCATGAATTGAATCATGAAACATGAATCATGAAATGAATCAAGAATCATGAATTGAATCATGAATCATGAATTGAATCAGGAATCATGGATAATAAAATGAATCATGAAATGAATCATGAATTGAATCATGAATCTTGAATTGAATCATGAATCATGAAATGAATCATGAAATGAATCATGAATCATGAATTAAATCATGAATTGATTCATAATTCATAAATCGAATCATGAATCATGAATCATGAATTGAATCATGAATCATAAATCGAATCATGAATCATGAATCATGAATTGAATCATGCATCATGAATCATGAATTGAATCATAAATCCTGAATTGAATCATGAATTGAATCATGAATCATGAATCATGAATCGAATCATGAATCATGAAATAAATCATAAATTGAATCAAGATTCATGAACCATAAATGTAATCATGAATCATGAATCGAATCATGAATCAAGAATTGAATCATGAATCATGAATCGAATCATGAATCATGAGTTGAATAATGAATCATGAATCATGATTCGAATCATGAATTGAATCATGAATCATGAATCATGAATTGAATCATAAAACATGAATCATGAATTTAATCATGAATCATATATCGAATTATGAATCATGAATCGAATCATGAATTTAATCATAAATCATGAATCATGAATTGAATCATGAATCATGAATTGAATCCTGAATCATGAATCGAATCATGAATTGAATCATGAATCATGAATCATGAATTGAATTATGAATCATGAATCGAATCATGAATCATGAATTGAATCATGAATTAAATCATGAATCATGAATGATGAATTGAATCATGAATGATATCATGAGTCATGAATCATGAATTGAATCATGAGTCATGAATCATGAATTGAATCATGAATCATGAATCGAATCATGAATTTAATCATGAATGATGAATTGAATCATGAATCATGAATTGAATCATTAATCATGAATTAAATCATGAATCATGAAAAGAATCATGAAATGAATCATAAATCATGAATTGAATCATGAATCATGAATCGAATCATGAATCATGGATTGAATCATGAATCATGAATTGAATCATGAATCATGAATTATAAATCAAGAATTGAATCATGAATCATGAATCATGAATTGAATTATGAATCATGAATCGAATCATGAATCATGAATTGAATCATGAATTGAATCATGAATCATGAATGATGAATTGAATCATGAATGATATCATGAGTCATGAATCATGAATTGAATCATGAGTCATGAATCATGAATTGAATCATGAATCATGAATCGAATCATGAATTTAATCATGAATGATGAATTGAATCATGAATCATGAATTGAATCATTAATCATGAATTGAATCATGAATCATGAATCATGAATTAAATCATGAATCATGAAAAGAATCATGAAATGAATCATAAATCATGAATTGAATCATGAATCATGAATCGAATCATGAATCATGGATTGAATCATGAATCATGAATTGAATCATGAATCATGAATTATAAATCAAGAATTGAATCATGAATCATAAATTGAATCATAAATCATGAAATGAATAATGAATTGAATCATGAATTCAAACATGAATCATGAATCGAATCATGAATCATGAATTGAATTATGAATTGAAACATGAATTGAATCATGAATCATGAATTGAAGTATGAATTGAAACATGAATTGAATCATGAATCATGAATTGAATCATGAATTGAATCATTAATCATAAATTGAATCATGAATCATGAATCATAAATCATGAATCATAAATCGAATCATGAATTAAATCATGAATTAAATCATGAATCATGAAATGAATCATGAATCATGAATTGACTCATGAATCATGAATTGAATCATGAATCATGAATCATGAAATGAATCATGAATTAAATCATGAATCACAAATTGAATCATGCATCATGAATTGAATCATGAATTATAAATCGAATCATGAATCATGAATCATGAATAAAGAATTAAATGATGAATCATGAATCATGAATTGAATCATAAATCATGAATTGAATCATGAATTGAATCATGAATCATGAATCGAATCATGAATTTAATCATGAATGATGAATTGAATCATGAATCATGAATTGAATCATTAATCATGAATTGAATCATGAATCATGAATCATGAATTAAATCATGAATCATGAAAAGAATCATGAAATGAATCATAAATCATGAATTGAATCATGAATCATGAATCGAATCATGAATCATGGATTGAATCATGAATCATGAATTGAATCATGAATCATGAATTATAAATCAAGAATTGAATCATGAATCATAAATTGAATCATAAATCATGAAATGAATAATGAATTGAATCATGAATTCAAACATGAATCATGAATCGAATCATGAATCATGAATTGAATTATGAATTGAAACATGAATTGAATCATGAATCATGAATTGAAGTATGAATTGAAACATGAATTGAATCATGAATCATGAATTGAATCATGAATTGAATCATTAATCATAAATTGAATCATGAATCATGAATCATAAATCATGAATCATAAATCGAATCATGAATTGAATCATGAATTAAATCATGAATCATGAAATGAATCATGAATCATGAATTGACTCATGAATCATGAATTGAATCATGAATCATGAATCATGAAATGAATCATGAAATGAATCATGAATTAAATCATGAATCACAAATTGAATCATGCATCATGAATTGAATCATGAATTATAAATCGAATCATGAATCATGAATCATGAATCATGAATTAAATCATGAATCATGAATCATGAATTGAATCATAAATCATGAATTGAATCATGAATTGAATCATGAATCGAATAATGAATCATGAAATAAATCATGAATTGAATCAAGATTCATGAACCATGAATTGAATCATGAAATAAATCATGAATCATGAATTGAATCATAAATCATGAATCATGAATTTAATCATGAATCATAATTCAAATCATGAATCATAATTCAAATCATGAATCATGAATCAAGAATTGAATCATGAATCATGAATTAAATCATGAATTTATGAATTGACTCATGAATCATGAATCGAATCATGAATTGAATCATGAATCATGAAATGAATCATGAATCATAAATTGAATCATGTATCATGAATTGAATCATGAATCATGAATCATAAACCAAGAATTGAATCATAAATCATGAATTGAATCATGAATCATGAAATGAATCATGAATTGAATCATGAATTCAAACATGAATCATGAATCGAATCATGAATCATGAATTGAATTATGAATTGAATCAAGAATTGAATCATGCATTGTATCATTAATCATGAATTGAATTATGAATTGAAACATAAATTATGAATCGAATCATGATTCATGAATCAAGAATTGAATCATGAATTGAAACATAAATCATGAATTGAATCATGAATCATGAATCATGAATTGAATCATGAATCTTGAATTAAATCAAGAATCATAAATTGAATCATGAATTGAATCATGAATTGAATCATGAATCATGAATTGAACCATGAATCATGAATTGAATCAGGAATCATGAATCATAAATTGAATCATGAATTGAATCATAAATCATGAATTGAATGATGAATGATGAATGATGAATCGAATCATGAATCATGAATTGAATCATGAATCATGAATTGAATCATGAATCATGAATTGAATCATGAATTGAATCATGAATTATAAATCATAAGTTGAATCATGAATTGAATCATGAATTGAATCATTAATCATGAATCATGAAATGAATCATGAATTGAATCATGAATCTTGAATTGAATCATGAATCATGAAATGAATCATGAATCATGAATTGAATCATGAATCATTAATTGAATCATGAATCATAAATCGAATCATGAATCACGAATTGAATCATGCATCATGAATTGAATCATGAATTATAAATCGAATCATGAATCATGAATCAGGAATTAAATCATGAATCATGAATCATGAATTAAATCATAAATCATGAATTGAATCATGAATAATGAATCATGAATCGAATCATGAATTATGAAATAAATCATGAATTGAATCATGAATTGAATCATGAATCATGAATCATGAATCAAATCATGAATTATGAAATAAATCATGAATTGAATCATGAATTGAATCATGAATCATGAATCATGAAATAAATCATGAATTGAATCAAGATTCATGAACCATGAATTGAATCATGAAATAAATCATGAATCATGAATTGAATCATAAATCATGAATCATGAATTTAATCATGAATCATAATTCGAATCATGAATCATGAATCAAGAATTGAATCATGAATCATGAATCAAATCATAAATCATGAATTGAATAATAAATCATGAATCGAATCATGAATTGAATCATGAATCATGAAATGAATCATGAATCATGAATTGAATCATGAATCATGAATTGAATCAGGAATCATGAATCATGAAATGAATCATGAAATGAATCATGACTCATGAATTGAATCATGAATCACGAATTGAATCATGCATCATGAATTGAATCATGAATCATAAATCGAATCATGAATCATGAAATGAATCATGAAATGAATCATGAATCATGAATTGAATCATAAATCCTGAATTGAATCATGAATTGAATCATGAATCATGAATTATGAATCGAATCATGAATCATGAATCGAATCATGAATCATGAAATAAATCATGAATTGAATCAAGATTCATGAACCATGAATTGAATCATGAAATAAATCATGAATCATAATTTGAATCATAAATCATGAATCATAATTTGAATCATAAATCATGAATCATAAATTTAATCATGAATCATGAATTGAATCATGAATCATGAATCGAATCATGAATTGAATCATGAATCATGAATCATGAATTGAATCATAAATTATGAATCATGAATTTAATCATGAATCATATATCGAATAATGAATCATGAATCATGAATCATGAATTGAATCATGAATCATGAATCATGAATCGAATCATGAATCATGAATCATGAATCGAATCATGAATCATAATTCATTAATCATGAATCGAATCATGAATCATGAATCATGAATTGAATCATGAATCATGACTCATGAATTGATTCATGAATCATGAATTGAATCATGAATTGAATCATGAATCATGAATCATGAATTGAATTATGAATCATGAATCGAATCATGAATCATGAATTGAATCATGAATCATGAATTGAATCATGAAATGAATCATGAATTGAATCATGAAATCAAACATGAATCATGAATCGAATCATGAATCATGAATTTAATCATGAATTGAATCAAGAATTGAATCATGCATTGAATCATGAATCATGAATCATGCATTGAATCATGAATCATGAATCATGAATTGAATTATTAATTGAAACAAGAATTGAATCATGAATTGAATCATGAATCATGAAATGAATCAAGAATCATGAATTGAATCATGAATCATGAATTGAATCATGAATCATGAATCATGAATTGAATCATGAAACATGAATCATGAAATGAATCAAGAATCATGAATTGAATCATGAATCATGAAATGAATCAAGAATCATGAATTGAATCATGAATCATGAATTAAATCATGAATTGATTCATAATTCATAAATCGAATCATGAATCATGAATCATGAATTGAATCATGAATCATGAATCGAATCAGCAATCAAGAATCATGAATTGAATCATGAATCATGAATCATAAATTGAATCATGAATTGAATCATGAATTATGAATCATAAATTGAATCATGAATTGAATCATGAATCATGAATCATAAATTGAATCATGAATTGAATCATGAATTATGAATCATAAATTGAATCATGAATTGAATCATGAATCATGAAATGAATCATGAATCATGAATTGAATCATGAATCATGAATTGAATCAGGAATCATGAATCATGAAATGAATCATGAAATGAATCATGAATCATGAATTGAATCACGAATCACGAATTGAATCATGCATCATGAATTGAATCATGAATTATAAATCGAATCATGAATTATGAATCATGAATCATGAATCATGAATCATGAATCATTAATTAAATCATGAATTGAATCATGAATTGAATCATAAATCATGAATTGAATCATGAATTGAATCATGAATCATGAATCATGAATCGAATCATGAATCATGAAATAAATCATGAATTGAATCATGAATTGAATGATGAATCATGAATTGAATGATGAATCATGAATCATGAATCGAATCATGAATCATGAATTGAATCATGAATCATGAATTGAATCATGAATCATGAATTGAATCATGAATTGAATCATGAATCATAAATCGAATCATGAATCATGAATTGAATCATGAATCATGAATCATGAATCAAATCATGAATCATGAATTGAATCATGAATCATGAATCACAAATTATGAATTGAATCATGAATCATGAATTGAATCATGAATCATGAATCGAATCATGAATCATGAATCGAATCATGAATCATGTAATAAATAATGAATTGAATCAAGATTCATGAACCATGAATTGAGTCATGAAATAAATCATGAATCATGAATTGAATCATAAATCATGAATCATGAATTTAATCATGAATCATAATTCGAATCATGAATCATGAATCAAGAATTGAATCATGAATCATGAATCGAATCATAAATCATGAAATGAATCATGAATTTATGAATTGACTCATGAATCATGAATCGAATCATGAATTGAATCATGAATCATGAAATGAATCATGAATCATGAATTGAATCATGTATCATGAATTGAATCATGAATCATGAATCATAAACCAAGAATTGAATCATAAATCATGAATTGAATCATGAATCATGAAATGAATCATGAATTGAATCATGAATTCAAACATGAATCATGAATCGAATCATGAATCATGAATTGAATTATGAATTGAATCAAGAATTGAATCATGCATTGTATCATTAATCATGAATTGAATTATGAATTGAATCAAGAATTAAATCATGAATTGAAACATAAATTATGAATCGAATCATGATTCATGAATCAAGAATTGAATCATGAATTGAAACATAAATCATGAATTGAATCATGAATCATGAATCATGAATTGAATCATGAATCTTGAATTAAATCATGAATCATAAATTGAATCATGAATTGAATCATGAATTGAATCATGAATCATGAATTGAACCATGAATCATGAATTGAATCAGGAATCATGAATCATAAATTGAATCATGAATTGAATCATAAATCATGAATTGAATGATGAATGATGAATCGAATCATGAATCATGAATTGAATCATGAATCATGAATTGAATCATGAATCATGAATCATGAATTGAATCATGAATTGAATCATGAATTATAAATCATAAGTTGAATCATGAATTGAATCATGAATTGAATCATTAATCATGAATCATGAAATGAATCATGAATTGAATCATGAATCTTGAATTGAATCATGAATCATGAAATGAATCATGAATCATGAATTGAATCATGAATCATTAATTGAATCATGAATCATAAATCGAATCATGAATCATGAAATGAATCATGAATCATGAATTGAATCATGAATCATTAATTGAATCATGAATCATAAATCGAATCATGAATCATGAATTGAATCATGAATCACGAATTGAATCATGCATCATGAATTGAATCATGAATTATAAATCGAATCATGAATCAGGAATTGAATCATGAATCATGAATTAAATCATAAATCATGAATTGAATCATGAATAATGAATCATGAATCGAATCATGAATTATGAAATAAATCATGAATTGAATCATGAATTGAATCATGAATCATGAATCATGAATCGAATCATGAATTATGAAATAAATCATGAATTGAATCATGAATTGAATCATGAATCATGAATCATGAATCGAATCATTAATCATGAAATAAATCATGAATTGAATCAAGATTCATGAACCATGAATTGAATCATGAAATAAATCATGAATCATGAATTGAAACATAAATCATGAATCATGAATTTAATCATGAATCATAATTCGAATCATGAATCATGAATCAAGAATTGAATCATGAATCATGAATCAAATCATAAATCATGAATTGAATCATAAATCATGAATTGAATCATAAATCATGAATCGAATCATGAATTGAATCATGAATCATGAAATGAATCATGAATCATGAATTGAATCATGAATCATGAATTGAATCAGGAATCATGAATCATGAAATGAATCATGAAATGAATCATGAATCATGAATTGAATCATGAATCATAAATCGAATCATGAATCATGAAATGAATCATGAAATGAATCATGAATCATGAATTGAATCATAAATCCTGAATTGAATCATGAATTGAATCATGAATCCTGAATTATGAATCGAATCATGAATCATGAAATAAATCATGAATTGAATCAAGATTCATGAACCATGAATTGAATCATGAAATAAATCATGAATCATAATTTGAATCATAAATCATGAATCATAATTTGAATCATAAATCATGAATCATAAATTTAATCATGAATCATGAATCGAATCATGAATTAAAAATTTAATCATGAATCATGAATCAAATCATGAATCATGAATTGAATCATGAATCATGAATCGAATCATGAATTGAATCATGAATCATGAATCATGAATTGAATCATAAATTATGAATCATGAATTTAATCATGAATCATATGTCGAATCATGAATCATGAATCATGAATCATGAATTGAATCATGAATCATGAATCATGAATCGAATCATGAATCATAATTCATTAATCATGAATCGAATCATGAATCATGAATCATGAATTGAATCATGAATAATGACTCATGAATTGATTCATGAATCATGAATTGAATCATGAATTGAATCATGAATCATGAATCATGAATTGAATTATGAATCATGAATCGAATCATGAATCATGAATTGAATCATGAATCATGAATTGAATCATGAATCATGAATTATGAATTGAATCATGAGTCATGAATCATAAATTAAATCATAAATCATGAAATGAATCATGAATCATGAATTGAATCATGAATCATGAATCGAATCATGAATCATGAATTCAATCATGAATCATGAATTGAATCATGAATCATGAAATGAATCATGAATTGAATCATGAATTCAAACATGAATCATGAATCGAATCATGAATCATGAATTTAATCATGAATTGAATCAAGAATTGAATCATGCATTGAATCATGAATCATGAATCATGCATTGAATCATGAATCATGAATCATGAATTGAATCATGAATCACAAATTGAATTATTAATTGAAACAAGAATTGAATCATGAATTGAATCAGCAATCAAGAATCATGAATTGAATCATGAATTATGAATCATAAATTGAATCATGAATTGAATCATGAATTATGAATCATAAATTGCATCATGAATTGAATCATGAATCATGAATCATAAATTGAATCATGAATTGAATCATGAATTATGAATCATAAATTGAATCATGAATTGAATCATGAATTGAATCATGAAATGAATCATGAATCATGAATTGAATCAAGAATCATGAATTGAATCAGGAATCATGAATCATGAAATGAATCATGAAATGAATCATGAAATGAATCATGAATCATGAATTGAATCATGAATCACGAATTGAATCATGCATTATGAATTGAATCATGAATTATAAATCGAATCATGAATTATGAATCATGAATCATGAATCATGAATCATGAATCATTAATTAAATCATGAATTGAATCATGAATTTAATCATAAATCATGAATTGAATCATGAATTGAATCATGAATCATGAATCATGAATCGAATCATGAATCATGAAATAAATCATGAATTGAATCATGAATTGAATCATGAATCATGAATTGAATGATGAATGATGAATCATGAATCGAATCATGAATCATGAATTGAATCATGAATCATGAATTGAATCATGAATCATGAATTGAATCATGAATTGAATCATGAATCATAAATAGAATAATGAATCATGAATTGAATCATGAATCATGAATCATGAATCAAATCATGAATCATGAATTGAATCATGAATCATGAATCACAAATTATGAATTGAATCATGAATCATGAATTGAATCATGAATCATGAATCGAATCATGAATCATGAATCGAATCATGAATCATGAAATAAATCATGAATTGAATCAAGATTCATGAACCATGAATTGAATCATGAAATAAATCATGAATCATGAATTGAATCATAAATCATGAATCATGAATTTAATCATGAATCATAATTCGAATCATGAATCATGAATCAAGAATTGAATCATGAATCATGAATCGAATCATAAATCATGAAATGAATCATGAATTTATGAATTGACTCATGAATCATGAATCGAATCATGAATTGAATCATGAATCATGAAATGAATCATGAATCATGAATTGAATCATGTATCATGAATTGAATCATGAATCATGAATCATAAACCAAGAATTGAATCATAAATCATAAATTGAATCATGAATCATGAAATGAATCATGAATTGAATCATGAATTCAAACATGAATCATGAATCGAATCATGAATCATGAATTGAATTATGAATTGAATCAAGAATTGAATCATGCATTGTATCATTAATCATGAATTGAATTATGAATTGAATCAAGAATTGAATCATGAATTGAAACATAAATTATGAATTGAATCATGAATCATGAATCATGAATTGAATCATGAATCTTGAATTAAATCATGAATCATAAATTGAATCATGAATTGAATCATGAATTGAATCATGAATCATGAATTGAACCATGAATCATGAATTGAATCAGGAATCATGAATCATAAATTGAATCATGAATTGAATCATAAATCATGAATTGAATGATGAATGATGAATGATGAATCGAATCATGAATCATGAATTGAATCATGAATCATGAATCATGAATCATGAATTGAATCATGAATTGAATCATGAATTGAATCATGAATTATAAATCATAAGTTGAATCATGAATTGAATCATGAAGTGAATCATTAATCATGAATCATGAAATGAATCATGAATTGAATCATGAATCTTGAATTGAATCATGAATCATGAAATGAATCATGAATCATGAATTGAATCATGAATCATTAATTGAATCATGAATCATAAATCGAATCATGAATCATGAATTGAATCATGAATCACGAATTGAATCATGCATCATGAATTGAATCATGAATTATAAATCGAATCATGAATCATTAATCAGGAATTAAATCATGAATCATGAATCATGAATTAAATCATAAATCATGAATTGAATCATGAATAATGAATCATGAATCGAATCATGAATTATGAAATAAATCATGAATTGAATCATGAATTGAATCATGAATCATGAATCGAATCATGAATCATGAAATAAATCATGAATTGAATCAAGATTCATGAACCATGAATTGAATCATGAAATAAATCATGAATCATGAATTGAATCATAAATCATGAATCATGAATTTAATCATGAATCATAATTCGAATCATGAATCATGAATCAAGAAATGAATCATGAATCGAATCATAAATCATGAATTGAATCATAAATCATGAATTGAATCATAAATCATGAATCGAATCATGAATTGAATCATGAATCATGAAATGAATCATGAATCATGAATTGAATCATGAATCATGAATTGAATCAGGAATCATGAATCATGAAATGAATCATGAAATGAATCATGAATCATGAATTGAATCATGAATCACGAATTGAATCATGCATCATGAATTGAATCATGAATCATAAATCGAATCATGAATCATGAAATGAATCATGAAATGAATCATGAATCATGAATTGAATCATAAATCCTGAATTGAATCATGAATTGAATCATGAATCATGAATTATGAATCGAATCATGAATCATGAAATAAATCATGAATTGAATCAAGATTCATGAACCATGAATTGAATCATGAAATAAATCATGAATCATAATTTGAATCATAAATCATGAATCATAATTTGAATCATAAATCATGATTCATAAATTTAATCATAAATCATGAATCGAATCATGAATCATGAATTGAATCATGAATCATGAATCGAATCATGAATTGAATCATGAATCATGAATCATGAATTGAATCATAAATTATGAATCATGAATTTAATCATGAATCATATATCGAATCATGAATCATGAATCATGAATCATGAATTGAATCATGAATCATGAATCATGAATCGAATCATGAATCATAATTCATTAATCATGAATCGAATCATGAATCATGAATCATGAATTGAATCATGAATAATGACTCATGAATTGATTCATGAATCATGAATTGAATCATGAATTGAATCATGAATCATGAATCATGAATTGAATTATGAATCATGAATCGAATCATGAATCATGAATTGAATCATGAATCATGAATTATGAATTGAATCATGAGTCATGAATCATAAATTAAATCATAAATCATGAAATGAATCATGAATCATGAATTGAATCATGAATCATGAATCGAATCATGAATCATGAATTGAATCATGAATCATGAATTGAATCATGAATCATGAAATGAATCATGAATTGAATCATGAATTCAAACATGAATCATGAATCGAATCATGAATCATGAATTTAATCATGAATTGAATCAAGAATTGAATCATGCATTGAATCATGAATCATGAATCATGCATTGAATCATGAATCATGAATCATGAATTGAATCATGAATCACGAATTGAATTATTGATTGAAACAAGAATTGAATCATGAATTGAATCATGAATCATGAAATGAATCAAGAATCATGAATTGAATCATGAATCATGAATTGAATCATGAATCATGAATCATGAATTGAATCATGAAACATGAATAATAAAATGAATCAAGAATCATGAATTGAATCATGAATCATGAAATGAATCAAGAATCATGAATTGAATCATGAATCATGAATTAAATCATGAATTGATTCATAATTCATAAATCGAATCATGAATCATGAATCATGAATTGAATCATGAATCATGAATCGAATCAGCAATCAAGAATCATGAATTGAATCATGAATCATGAATCATAAATTGAATCATGAATTGAATCATGAATTATGAATCATAAATTGAATCATGAATTGAATCATGAATCATAAATCATAAATTGAATCATGAATTGAATCATGAATTATGAATCATAAATTGAATCATGAATTGAATCATGAATCATGAAATGAATCATGAATCATGAATTGAATCATGAATCATGAATTGAATCAGGAATCATGAATCATGAAATGAATCATGAAATGAATCATGAATCATGAATTGAATCATGAATCACGAATTGAATCATGCATCATTAATTGAATCATGAATTATAAATCGAATCATGAATTATGAATCATGAATCATGAATCGAATCATGAATCATAATTCATTAATCATGAATCGAATCATGAATCATGAATCATGAATTGAATCATGAATAATGACTCATGAATTGATTCATGAATCATGAATTGAATCATGAATTGAATCATGAATCATGAATCATGAATTGAATTATGAATCATGAATCGAATCATGAATCATGAATTGAATCATGAATCATGAATTGAATCATGAATCATGAATTATGAATTGAATCATGAGTCATGAATCATAAATTAAATCATAAATCATGAAATGAATCATGAATCATGAATTGAATCATGAATCATGAATCGAATCATGAATCATTAATTAAATCATGAATTGAATCATGAATTGAATCATAAATCATGGATTGAATCATGAATTGAATCATGAATCGAATCATGAATCATGAAATAAATTATGAATTGAATCATGAATTGAATCATGAATCATGAATTGAATGATGAATGATGAATCATGAATTGAATCATGAATCATGAATTGAATCATGAATCATGAATTGAATCATGAATTGAATCATGAATCATAAATCGAATCATGAATCATGAATTGAATCATGAATCATGAATCATGAATCAAATCATGAATCATGAATTGAATCATGAATCATGAATAACAAATTATGAATTGAATCATGAATCATGAATTGAATCATGAATCATGAATCGAATCATGAATCATGAATCATGAATTGAATAATGAATCATGAATTATAAATTGAATCATGAATTGAATCATGAATTATGAATCATAAATTGAATCATGAATTGAATCATGAATTGAATCATGAATCATGGAATGAATCATGAATCATGTATTGAATCATGAATCATGAATTGAATCAGGAATCATGAATCATGAAATGAATCATGAAATGAATCATGAATCATGAATTGAATCATGAATCACGAATTGAATCATGCATCATGAATTGAATAATGAATTATAAATCGAATCATGAATCATGAATCATGAATCAGGAATTAAATCATGAATCATGAATCATGAATTAAATCATAAATCATGAATTGAATCATGAATTGAATCATGAATTATGAAATAAATCATGAATTGAATCATGAATTGAATCATGAATCATGAATCATGAATCGAATCATGAATCATGAAATAAATCATGAATTGAATAAAGATTCATGAACCATGAATTGAATCATAAATCATGAATCATGAATTTAATCATGAATCATAATTCGAATCATGAATCATGATTCAAGAATTGAATCATGAATCATGATTCAAGAATTGAATCATGAATCATGAATTGACACATGAATCATGAATTGAATCATGAATCATGAATCGAATTATGAATCATAAATTGAATCATGAATCATGAATTAAATCATGAATCATGAATCATAAATCAAGAATTGAATCATGAATCATGAATCGAATCATGAATCATGAAATAAATCATGAATTGAATCAAGATTCATGAACCATGAATTGAATCATGAAATAAATCATAAATCATGAATTGAATCATAAATCATGAATCATGAATTTAATCATGAATCATAATTCGAATCATGAATCATGAATCATGAATTGAATCATGAATCATGAATTGAATCATAAATCATGAATCGAATCATGAATTGACCCATGAATCATGAAATGAATCATGAATCATGAATTGAATCATGAATCATGAATTGAATCAGGAATCATGAATCATGAAATGAATCATGAAATGACTCATGAAATGAATCATGAATCATTAATTGAATCATGAATCACGAATTGAATCATGAATCATAAATCGAATCATGAAATGAATCATGAATTGAATCTTGAATCATGAATTGAATCATGAATCATGAATCGAATCATGAATCATGAAATAAATAATGAATTGAATCATGAATTGAATCATGAATCATGAATCATGCATCGAATCATGAATCATGAAATAAATCATGAATTGAATCATGAATCATGAATTTAATCAGGAATCATGAATCATGAAATGAATAATGAAATGAATCATGAATCATGAATTGAATCATGAATTGAATCATTAATCATGAATCATGAAATGAATCATGAATTGAATCATGAATCTTGAATTGAATCATGAATCATGAAATGAATCATGAAATGAATCATGAATCATTAATTGAATCATGAATCATTAATTGAATCATGAATCATAAATCGAATCATGAATCATGAATTGAATCATGAATCATAAATCGAATCATGAATCATGAAATGAATCATGAAATGACTCATGAAATGAATCATGAATCATTAATTGAATCATGAATCACGAATTGAATCATGAATCATAAATCGAATCATGAAATGAATCATGAATTGAATCTTGAATCATGAATTGAATCATGAATCATGAATCGAATCATGAATCATGAAATAAATAATGAATTGAATCATGAATTGAATCATGAATCATGAATCATGCATCGAATCATGAATCATGAAATAAATCATGAATTGAATCATGAATCATGAATTTAATCAGGAATCATGAATCATGAAATGAATAATGAAATGAATCATGAATCATGAATTGAATCATGAATTGAATCATTAATCATGAATCATGAAATGAATCATGAATTGAATCATGAATCTTGAATTGAATCATGAATCATGAAATGAATCATGAAATGAATCATGAATCATTAATTGAATCATGAATCATTAATTGAATCATGAATCATAAATCGAATCATGAATCATGAATTGAATCATGAATCATGAATCACAAATTATGAATTGAATCATGAATCATGAATTGAATCATGAATCATGAATCGAATCATGAATCATGAATCATGAATTGAATCATGAATCATGAATCATAAATTGAATCATGAATTGAATCATGAATTATGAATCATAAATTGAATCATGAATTGAATCATGAATTGAATCATGAATCATGAAATGAATTAATGAATCATGTATTGAATCATGAATCATGAATTGAATCAGGAATCATGAATCATGAAATGAATCATGAAATGAATCATGAATCATGAATTGAATCATGAATCACGAAGTGAATCATGCATCATAAATTGAATCATGAATTATAAATTGAATCATGAATCATGAATCAGGAATTAAATCATGAATCATGAATCATGAATTAAATCATAAATAATCAAATCAATTGAATCATGAATAATGAATCATGAATCGAATCATGAATTATGAAATAAATCATGAATTGAATCATGAATTGAATCATGAATCATGAATCATGAATCGAATCATGAATCATGAAATAAATCATGAATTGAATAAAGATTCATGAATCATGAATTTAATCATGAATCATAATTTGAATCATGAATCATGATTCAAGAATTGAATCATGAATCATGAATTGAATCATGAATCATGAATTGAATCATGAATCATGAATTGAATCAGGAATCATGAATCATGAAATGAATCATGAATCATGAATTGAATCATGAATCACGAATTGAATCATGCATCATGAATTGAATCATGAATTATAAATCGAATCATGAATCATGAATCAGGAATTAAATCATGAATCATGAATCATGAATTAAATCATAAATCATCAAATCAATTGAATCATGAATAATGAATCATGAATCGAATCATGAATTATGAAATAAATCATGAATTGAATCATGAATTGAATCATGAATCATGAATCGAATCAGGAATCATGAAATAAATCATGAATTGAATAAAGATTCATGAATCATGAATTTAATCATGAATCATAATTTGAATCATGAATCATGATTCAAGAATTGAATCATGAATCATGAATTGAATCATGAATCATGAATTGAATCATGAATCATGAATCGAATCATGAATCATGAATCGAATCATGAATCATGAAATAAATCATGAATTGAATCAAGATTCATGAACCATGAATTGAATCATGAAATAAATCATGAATCATGAATTGAATCATAAATCATGAATCATGAATTTAATCATGAATCATAATTCAAATCATGAATCATGAATCAAGAATTGAATCATGAATCATGAATCGAATCATAAATCATGAATTGAATCATGAATTTATGAATTGACTCATGAATCATGAATCGAATCATGAATTGAATCATGAATCATGAAATGAATCATGAATCATGAATTGAATCATGTATCATGAATTGAATCATGAATCATGAATCATAAACCAAGAATTGAATCATAAATCATGAATTGAATCATGAATCATGAAATGAATCATGAATTGAATCATGAATTCAAACATGAATCATGAATCGAATCATGAATTGAATTATGAATTGAATCAATAATTGAATCATGCATTGTATCATTAATCATGAATTGAATTATGAATTGAATCAAGAATTGAATCATGAATTGAAACATAAATTATGAATCGAATCATGATTCATGAATCAAGAATTGAATCATGAATTGAAACATAAATCATGAATTGAATCATGAATCATGAATCATGAATTGAATCATGAATCTTGAATTAAATCATGAATCATAAATTGAATCATGAATTGAATCATGAATCATGAATTGAACCATGAATCATGAATTGAATCAGGAATCATGAATCATAAATTGAATCATGAATTGAATCATAAATCATGAATTGAATGATGAATGATGAATGATGAATCGAATCATGAATCATGAATTGAATCATGAATCATGAATTGAATCATGAATCATGAATCATAAATTGAATCATGAATTGAATCATGAATTATAAATCATAAGTTGAATCATGAATTGAATCATGAATTGAATCATTAATCATGAATCATGAAAAGAATCATGAATTGAATCATGAATCTTGAATTGAATCATGAATCATGAAATGAATCATGAATCATGAATTGAATCATGAATCATTAATTGAATCATGAATCATAAATCGAATCATGAATCATGAATCAGGAATTAAATCATGAATCATGAATCATGAATTAAATCATAAATCATGAATTGAATCATGAATAATGAATCATGAATCGAATCATGAATTATGAAATAATCATGAATTGAATCATGAATTGAATCATGAATCATGAATCATGAATCGAATCATGAATTATGAAATAAATCATGAATTGAATCATGAATTGAATCATGAATCATGAATCATGAATCGAATCATGAATCATGAAATAAATCATGAATTGAATCATGAACCATGAATTGAATCATGAAATAAATCATGAATCATGAATTGAATCATGAATCACGAATTGAATCATGCATCATGAATTGAATCATGAATCATAAATCGAATCATGAATCATGAAATGAATCATGAAATGAATCATGAATCATGAATTGAATCATAAATCCTGAATTGAATCATGAATTGAATCATGAATCATGAATTATGAATCGAATCATGAATCATGAAATAAATCATGAATTGAATCAAGATTCATGAACCATGAATTGAATCATGAAATAAATCATGAATCATAATTTGAATCATAAATCATGAATCATAATTTGAATCATAAATCATGAATCATAAATTTAATCATGAATCATGAATTGAATCATGAATCATGAATCGAATCATGAATTGAATCATGAATCATGAATCATGAATTGAATCATAAATTATGAATCATGAATTTAATCATGAATCATATATCGAATCATGAATCATGAATCATGAATCATGAATTGAATCATGAATCATGAATCATGAATCGAATCATGAATCATAATTCATTAATCATGAATCGAATCATGAATCATGAATCATGAATTGAATCATGAATCATGAATCATGAATTGAATTATGAATCATGAATCGAATCATGAATCATGAATTGAATCATGAATCATGAATTGAATCATGAATCATGAATTATGAATTGAATCATGAGTCATGAATCATAAATTAAATCATAAATCATGAAATGAATCATGAATCATGAATTGAATCATGAATCATGAATCATGAATTGAATCATGAATCATGAATCGAATCATGAATCATGAATTCAATCATGAATCATGAATTGAATCATGAATCATGAAATGAATCATGAATTGAATCATGAATTCAAACATGAATCATGAATCGAATCATGAATCATGAATTTAATCATGAATTGAATCAAGAATTGAATCATGCATTGAATCATGAATCATGAATCATGCATTGAATCGTGAATCATGAATCATGAATTGAATCATGAATCATGAATTGAATTATTAATTGAAACAAGAATTGAATCATGAATTGAATCATGAATCATGAAATGAATCAAGAATCATGAATTGAATCATGAATCATGAATTGAATCATGAATCATGAATCATGAATTGAATCATGAAACATGAATCATGAAATGAATCAAGAATCATGAATTGAATCATGAATCATGAAATGAATCAAGAATCATGAATTGAATCATGAATCATGAATAAAATCATGAATTGATTCATAATTCATAAATCGAATCATGAATCATGAATCATGAATTGAATCATGAATCATGAATCGAATCAGCAATCAAGAATCATGAATTGAATCATGAATCATGAATCATAAATTGAATCATGAATTGAATCATGAATTATGAATCATAAATTGAATCATGAATTGAATCATGAATTATGAATCATAAATTGAATCATGAATTGAATCATGAATCATGAATCATAAATTGAATCATGAATTGAATCATGAATTATGAATCATAAATTGAATCATGAATTGAATCATGAATTGAATCATGAATCATGAAATGAATCATGAATCATGAATTGAATCATGAATCATGAATTGAATCAGGAATCATGAATCATGAAATGAATCATGAAATGAATCATGAATCATGAATTGAATCATGAATCACGAATTGAATCATGCATCATGAATTGAATCATGAATTATAAATCGAATCATGAATTATGAATCATGAATCATGAATCATGAATCATGAATCATTAATTAAATCATGAATTAAATCATGAATTGAATCATAAATCATGAATTGAATCATGAATTGAATCATGAATCATGAATCATGAATCGAATCATGAATCATGAAATAAATCATGAATTGAATCATGAATTGAATCATGAATCATGAATTGAATGATGAATGATGAATCATGAATCGAATCATGAATCATGAATTGAATCATGAATCATGAATTGAATCATGAATCATGAATTGAATCATGAATTGAATCATGAATCATAAATCGAATCATGAATCATGAATTGAATCATGAATCATGAATCATGAATCAAATCATGAATCATGAATTGAATCATGAATCATGAATCACAAATTATGAATTGAATCATGAATCATGAATTGAATCATAAATCATGAATCGAATCATGAATCATGAATCGAATCATGAATCATGAAATAAATCATGAATTGAATCAAGATTCATGAACCATGAATTGAATCATGAAATAAATCATGAATCATGAATTGAATCATGAATTGAATCATGAATCATGAATTGAATGATGAATGATGAATCATGAATCGAATCATGAATCATGAATTGAATCATGAATCATGAATTGAATCATGAATCATGAATTGAATCATGAATTGAATCATGAATCATAAATCGAATCATGAATCATGAATTGAATCATGAATCATGAATCAAATTATGAATCATGAATTGAATCATGAATCATGAATCACAAATTATGAATTGAATCATGAATCATGAATTGAATCATGAATCATGAATCGAATCATGAATCATGAATTTAATCATAAATCATGAATCGAATCATGAATTGAATCATGAATCATGAATTGAATCATGAATCATGAATTGAATCAGGAATCATGAATCATGAAATGAATCATGAAATGACTCATGAAATGAATCATGAATCATTAATTGAATCATGAATCACGAATTGAATCATGAATCATAAATCGAATCATGAAATGAATCATGAATTGAATCTTGAATCATGAATTGAATCATGAATCATGAATCATGAATCGAATCATGAATCATGAAATAAATAATGAATTGAATCATGAATTGAATCATGAATCATGAATCATGCATCGAATCATGAATCATGAAATAAATCATGAATTGAATCATGAATCATGAATTTAATCAGGAATCATGAATCATGAAATGAATAATGAAATGAATCATGAATCATGAATTGAATCATGAATTGAATCATTAATCATGAATCATGAAATGAATCATGAATTGAATCATGAATCTTGAATTGAATCATGAATCATGAAATGAATCATGAAATGAATCATGAATCATGAATTGAATCATGAATCATTAATTGAATCATGAATCATAAATCGAATCATGAATCATGAATTGAATCATGAAGCATAAATCGAATCATGAATCATGAATTGAATCATGAATCATGAATCACAAATTATGAATTGAATCATGAATCATGAATTGAATCATGAATCAAGAATCGAATCATGAATCATGAATCATGAATTGAATCATGAATCATGAATCATAAATTGAATCATGAATTGAATCATGAATTATGAATCATAAATTGAATCATGAATTGAATCATGAATTGAATCATGAATCATGAAATGAATTAATGAATCATGTATTGAATCATGAATCATGAATTGAATCAGGAATCATGAATCATGAAATGAATCATGAATCATGAATTGAATCATGAATCACGAATTGAATCATGCATCATGAATTGAATCATGAATTATAAATCGAATCATGAATCATGAATCAGGAATTAAATCATGAATCATGAATCATGAATTAAATCATAAATCATCAAATCAATTGAATCATGAATAATGAATCATGAATCGAATCATGAATTATGAAATAAATCATGAATTGAATCATGAATTGAATCATGAATCATGAATCGAATCAGGAATCATGAAATAAATCATGAATTGAATAAAGATTCATGAATCATGAATTTAATCATGAATCATAATTTGAATCATGAATCATGATTCAAGAATTGAATCATGAATCATGAATTGAATCATGAATCATGAATTGAATCATGAATCATGAATCGAATCATGAATCATGAATCGAATCATGAATCATGAAATAAATCATGAATTGAATCAAGATTCATGAACCATGAATTGAATCATGAAATAAATCATGAATCATGAATTGAATCATAAATCATGAATCATGAATTTAATCATGAATCATAATTCAAATCATGAATCATGAATCAAGAATTGAATCATGAATCATGAATCGAATCATAAATCATGAATTGAATCATGAATTTATGAATTGACTCATGAATCATGAATCGAATCATGAATTGAATCATGAATCATGAAATGAATCATGAATCATGAATTGAATCATGTATCATGAATTGAATCATGAATCATGAATCATAAACCAAGAATTGAATCATAAATCATGAATTGAATCATGAATCATGAAATGAATCATGAATTGAATCATGAATTCAAACATGAATCATGAATCGAATCATGAATCATGAATTGAATTATGAATTGAATCAATAATTGAATCATGCATTGTATCATTAATCATGAATTGAATTATGAATTGAATCAAGAATTGAATCATGAATTGAAACATAAATTATGAATCGAATCATGATTCATGAATCAAGAATTGAATCATGAATTGAAACATAAATCATGAATTGAATCATGAATCATGAATCATGAATTGAATCATGAATCTTGAATTAAATCATGAATCATAAATTGAATCATGAATTGAATCATGAATTGAATCATGAATCATGAATTGAACCATGAATCATGAATTGAATCAGGAATCATGAATCATAAATTGAATCATGAATTGAATCATAAATCATGAATTGAATGATGAATGATGAATGATGAATCGAATCATGAATCATGAATTGAATCATGAATCATGAATTGAATCATGAATCATGAATCATAAATTGAATCATGAATTGAATCATGAATTATAAATCATAAGTTGAATCATGAATTGAATCATGAATTGAATCATTAATCATGAATCATGAAATGAATCATGAATTGAATCATGAATCTTGAATTGAATCATGAATCATGAAATGAATCATGAATCATGAATTGAATCATGAATCATTAATTGAATCATGAATCATAAATCGAATCATGAATCATGAATCAGGAATTAAATCATGAATCATGAATCATGAATTAAATCATAAATCATGAATTGAATCATGAATAATGAATCATGAATCGAATCATGAATTATGAAATAATCATGAATTGAATCATGAATTGAATCATGAATCATGAATCATGAATCGAATCATGAATTATGAAATAAATCATGAATTGAATCATGAATTGAATCATGAATCATGAATCATGAATCGAATCATGAATCATGAAATAAATCATGAATTGAATCATGAACCATGAATTGAATCATGAAATAAATCATGAATCATGAATTGAATCATAAATCATGAATCATGAATTTAATCATGAATCATAATTCGAATCATGAATCATGAATCAAGAATTGAATCATGAATCATGAATCGAATCATAAATCATGAATTGAATCATAAATCATGAATCGAATCATGAATTGAATCATGAATCATGAAATGAATCATGAATCATGAATTGAATCATGAATCATGAATTGAATCAGGAATCATGAATCATGAAATGAATCATGAAATGAATCATGAATCATGAATTGAATCATGAATCACGAATTGAATCATGCATCATGAATTGAATCATGAATCATAAATCGAATCATGAATCATGAAATGAATCATGAAATGAATCATGAATCATGAATTGAATCATGAAATGAATCATGAATCATGAATTGAATCATAAATCCTGAATTGAATCATGAATTGAATCATGAATCATGAATTATGAATCGAATCATGAATCATGAAATAAATCATGAATTGAATCAAGATTCATGAACCATGAATTGAATCATGAAATAAATCATGAATCATAATTTGAATCATAAATCATGAATCATAATTTGAATCATAAATCATGAATCATAAATTTAATCATGAATCATGAATTGAATCATGAATCATGAATCGAATCATGAATTGAATCATGAATCATGAATCATGAATTGAATCATAAATTATGAATCATGAATTTAATCATGAATCATATATCGAATCATGAATCATGAATCATGAATCATGAATTGAATCATGAATCATGAATCATGAATCGAATCATGAATCATAATTCATTAATCATGAATCGAATCATGAATCATGAATCATGAATTGAATCATGAATCATGAATCATGAATTGAATTATGAATCATGAATCGAATCATGAATCATGAATTGAATCATGAATCATGAATTGAATCATGAATCATGAATTATGAATTGAATCATGAGTCATGAATCATAAATTAAATCATAAATCATGAAATGAATCATGAATCATGAATTGAATCATGAATCATGAATCGAATCATGAATCATGAATTCAATCATGAATCATGAATTGAATCATGAATCATGAATTGAATCATGAATTCAAACATGAATCATGAATCGAATCATGAATCATGAATTTAATCATGAATTGAATCAAGAATTGAATCATGCATTGAATCATGAATCATGAATCATGCATTGAATCATGAATCATGAATCATGAATTGAATCATGAATCATGAATTGAATTATTAATTGAAACAAGAATTGAATCATGAATTGAATCATGAATCATGAAATGAATCAAGAATCATGAATTGAATCATGAATCATGAATTGAATCACGAATCATGAATCATGAATTGAATCATGAAACATGAATCATGAAATGAATCAAGAATCATGAATTGAATCATGAATCATGAAATGAATCAAGAATCATGAATTGAATCATGAATCATGAATTAAATCATGAATTGATTCATAATTCATAAATCGAATCATGAATCATGAATCATGAATTGAATCATGAATCATGAATCGAATCAGCAATCAAGAATCATGAATCATGAATCATAAATTGAATCATGAATTGAATCATGAATTATGAATCATAAATTGAATCATGAATTGAATCATGAATCATGAATCATAAATTGAATCATGAATTGAATCATGAATTATGAATCATAAATTGAATCATGAATTGAATCATGAATTGAATCATGAATCATGAAATGAATCATGAATCATGAATTGAATCATGAATCATGAATTGAATCAGGAATCATGAATCATGAAATGAATCATGAAATGAATCATGAATCATGAATTGAATCATGAATCACGAATTGAATCATGCATCATGAATTGAATCATGAATTATAAATCGAATAATGAATTATGAATCATGAATCATGAATCATGAATCATGAATCATTAATTAAATCATGAATTAAATCATGAATTGAATCATAAATCATGAATTGAATCATGAATTGAATCAAGAATCATGAATCATGAATCGAATCATGAATCATGAAATAAATCATGAATTGAATCATGAATTGAATCATGAATCATGAATTGAATGATGAATGATGAATCATGAATCGAATCATGAATCATGAATTGAATCATGAATCATGAATTGAATCATGAATCATGAATTGAATCATGAATTGAATCATGAATCATAAATCGAATCATGAATCATGAATTGAATCATGAATCATGAATCATGAATCAAATCATGATTCATGAATTGAATCATGAATCATGAATCACAAATTATGAATTGAATCATGAATCATGAATTGAATCATAAATCATGAATCGAATCATGAATCATGAATCGAATCATGAATAGTGAAATAAATCATGAATTGAATCAAGATTCATGAACCATGAATTGAATCATGAAATAAATCATGAATCATGAATTGAATCATAAATCATGAATCATGAATTTAATCATGAATCATAATTCGAATCATGAATCCTGAATCAAGAATTGAATCATGAATCATGAATCGAATCATAAATCATGAAATGAATCATGAATTTATGAATTGACTCATGAATCATGAATCGAATCATGAATTGAATCATGAATCATGAAATGAATCATGAATCATGAATTGAATCATGTATCATGAATTGAATCATGAATCATGAATCATAAACCAAGAATTGAATCATAAATCATGAATTGAATCATGAATCATGAAATGAATCATGAATTGAATCATGAATTCAAACATGAATCATGAATTGAAACATAAATTATGAATCGAATCATGATTCATGAATCAAGAATTGAATCATGAATTGAAACATAAATCATGAATTGAATCATGAATCATGAATCATGAATTGAATCATGAATCTTGAATTAAATCATGAATCATAAATTGAATCATAAATTGAATCATGAATTGAATCATGAATCATGAATTGAACCATGAATCATGAATTGAATCAGGAATCATGAATCATAAATTGAATCATGAATTGAATCATAAATCATGAATTGAATGATGAATGATGAGTGATGAATCGAATCATGAATCATGAATTGAATCATGAATCATGAATTGAATCATGAATCATGAATTGAATCATGAATTGAATCATGAATTATAAATCATAAGTTGAATCATGAATTGAATCATGAATTGAATCATTAATCATGAATCTTGAAATGAATCATGAATTGAATCATGAATCTTGAATTATATCATGAATCATGAAATGAATCATGGATCATGAATTGAATCATGAATCATTAATTGAATCATGAATCATAAATCGAATCATGAATCTTGAATTGAATCATGAATCATGAAATGAATCATGAATCATGAATTGAATCATGCATCATGAATTGAATCATGAATTATAAATCGAATCATGAATCATGAATCAGGAATTAAATCATGAATCATGGATCATAAATTAAATCATAAATCATGAATTGAATCATGAATAATGAATCATGAATCGAATCATGAATTATGAAATAAATCATGAATTGAATCATGAATTGAATCATGAATCATGAATCATGAATCGAATCATGAATTATGAAATAAATCATGAATTGAATCATGAATTGAATCATGAATCATGAATCATGAATCGAATCATGAATCATGAAATAAATCATGAATTGAATCAAGATTCATGAACCATGAATTGAATCATGAAATAAATCATGAATCATGAATTGAATCATAAATCATGAATCATGAATTTAATCATGAATCATAATTCGAATCATGAATCATGAATCAAGAATTGAATCATGAATCATGAATCGAATCATAAATCATGAATTGAATCATAAATCATGAATTGAATCATAAATCATGAATCGAATCATGAATTGAATCATGAATCATGAAATGAATCATGAATCATGAATTGAATCATGAATCATGAATTGAATCAGGAATCATGAATCATGAATTGAATCATGAATCATGAATCATAAATTGAATCATGAATTGAATCATGAATTATGAATCATAAATTGAATCATGAATTGAATCATGAATCATGAATCATAAATTGAATCATGAATTGAATCATGAATTATGAATCATAAATTGAATCATGAATTGAATCATGAATTGAATCATGAATCATGAAATGAATCAAGAATCATGAATTGAATCATGAATCATGAATAAAATCATGAATTGATTCATAATTCATAAATCGAATCATGAATCATGAATCATGAATTGAATCATGAATCATGAATCGAATCAGCAATCAAGAATCATGAATTGAATCATGAATCATGAATCATAAATTGAATCATGAATTGAATCATGAATTATGAATCATAAATTGAATCATGAATTGAATCATGAATTATGAATCATAAATTGAATCATGAATTGAATCATGAATCATGAATCATAAATTGAATCATGAATTGAATCATGAATTATGAATCATAAATTGAATCATGAATTGAATCATGAATTGAATCATGAATCATGAAATGAATCATGAATCATGAATTGAATCATGAATCATGAATTGAATCAGGAATCATGAATCATGAAATGAATCATGAAATGAATCATGAATCATGAATTGAATCATGAATCACGAATTGAATCATGCATCATGAATTGAATCATGAATTATAAATCGAATCATGAATTATGAATCATGAATCATGAATCATGAATCATGAATCATTAATTAAATCATGAATTAAATCATGAATTGAATCATAAATCATGAATTGAATCATGAATTGAATCATGAATCATGAATCATGAATCGAATCATGAATCATGAAATAAATCATGAATTGAATCATGAATTGAATCATGAATCATGAATTGAATGATGAATGATGAATCATGAATCGAATCATGAATCATGAATTGAATCATGAATCATGAATTGAATCATGAATTGAATCATGAATCATAAATCGAATCATGAATCATGAATTGAATCATGAATCATGAATCATGAATCAAATCATGAATCATGAATTGAATCATGAATCATGAATCACAAATTATGAATTGAATCATGAATCATGAATTGAATCATAAATCATGAATCGAATCATGAATCATGAATCGAATCATGAATCATGAAATAAATCATGAATTGAATCAAGATTCATGAACCATGAATTGAATCATGAAATAAATCATGAATCATGAATTGAATCATGAATTGAATCATGAATCATGAATTGAATGATGAATGATGAATCATGAATCGAATCATGAATCATGAATTGAATCATGAATCATGAATTGAATCATGAATCATGAATTGAATCATGAATTGAATAATGAATCATAAATCGAATCATGAATCATGAATTGAATCATGAATCATGAATCATGAATCAAATCATGAATCATGAATTGAATCATGAATCATGAATCACAAATTATGAATTGAATCATGAATCATGAATTGAATCATGAATCATGAATCGAATCATGAATCATGAATTTAATCATAAATCATGAATCGAATCATGAATTGAATCATGAATCATGAATTGAATCATGAATCATGATTTGAATCAGGAATCATGAATCATGAAATGAATCATGAAATGACTCATGAAATGAATCATGAATCATTAATTGAATCATGAATCACGAATTGAATCATGAATCATAAATCGAATCATGAAATGAATCATGAATTGAATCTTGAATCATGAATTGAATCATGAATCATGAATCATGAATCGAATCATGAATCATGAAATAAATAATGAATTGAATCATGAATTGAATCATGAATCATGAATCATGCATCGAATCATGAATCATGAAATAAATCATGAATTGAATCATGAATCATGAATTTAATCAGGAATCATGAATCATGAAATGAATAATGAAATGAATCATGAATCATGAATTGAATCATGAATTGAATCATTAATCATGAATCATGAAATGAATCATGAATTGAATCATGAATCTTGAATTGAATCATGAATCATGAAATGAATCATGAAATGAATCATGAATCATGAATTGAATCATGAATCATTAATTGAATCATGAATCATAAATCGAATCATGAATCATGAATTGAATCATGAAGCATAAATCGAATCATGAATCATGAATTGAATCATGAATCATGAATCACAAATTATGAATTGAATCATGAATCATGAATTGAATCATGAATCAAGAATCGAATCATGAATCATGAATCATGAATTGAATCATGAATCATGAATCATAAATTGAATCATGAATTGAATCATGAATTATGAATCATAAATTGAATCATGAATTGAATCATGAATTGAATCATGAATCATGAAATGAATTAATGAATCATGTATTGAATCATGAATCATGAATTGAATCAGGAATCATGAATCATGAAATGAATCATGAATCATGAATTGAATCATGAATCACGAATTGAATCATGCATCATGAATTGAATCATGAATTATAAATCGAATCATGAATCATGAATCAGGAATTAAATCATGAATCATGAATCATGAATTAAATCATAAATCATCAAATCAATTGAATCATGAATAATGAATCATGAATCGAATCATGAATTATGAAATAAATCATGAATTGAATCATGAATTGAATCATGAATCATGAATCGAATCAGGAATCATGAAATAAATCATGAATTGAATAAAGATTCATGAATCATGAATTTAATCATGAATCATAATTTGAATCATGAATCATGATTCAAGAATTGAATCATGAATCATGAATTGAATCATGAATCATGAATTGAATCATGAATCATGAATCGAATCATGAATCATGAATCGAATCATGAATCATGAAATAAATCATGAATTGAATCAAGATTCATGAACCATGAATTGAATCATGAAATAAATCATGAATCATGAATTGAATCATAAATCATGAATCATGAATTTAATCATGAATCATAATTCAAATCATGAATCATGAATCAAGAATTGAATCATGAATCATGAATCGAATCATAAATCATGAATTGAATCATGAATTTATGAATTGACTCATGAATCATGAATCGAATCATGAATTGAATCATGAATCATGAAATGAATCATGAATCATGAATTGAATCATGTATCATGAATTGAATCATGAATCATGAATCATAAACCAAGAATTGAATCATAAATCATGAATTGAATCATGAAGCATGAAATGAATTATGAATTGAATCATGAATTCAAACATGAATCATGAATCGAATCATGAATCATGAATTGAATTATGAATTGAATCAATAATTGAATCATGCATTGTATCATTAATCATGAATTGAATTATGAATTGAATCAAGAATTGAATCATGAATTGAAACATAAATTATGAATCGAATCATGATTCATGAATCAAGAATTGAATCATGAATTGAAACATAAATCATGAATTGAATCATGAATCATGAATCATGAATTGAATCATGAATCTTGAATTAAATCATGAATCATAAATTGAATCATGAATTGAATCATGAATTGAATCATGAATCATGAATTGAACCATGAATCATGAATTGAATCAGGAATCATGAATCATAAATTGAATCATGAATTGAATCATAAATCATGAATTGAATGATGAATGATGAATGATGAATCGAATCATGAATCATGAATTGAATCATGAATCATGAATTGAATCATGAATCATGAATCATAAATTGAATCATGAATTGAATCATGAATTATAAATCATAAGTTGAATCATGAATTGAATCATGAATTGAATCATTAATCATGAATCATGAAATGAATCATGAATTGAATCATGAATCTTGAATTGAATCATGAATCATGAAATGAATCATGAATCATGAATTGAATCATGAATCATTAATTGAATCATGAATCATAAATCGAATCATGAATCATGAATCAGGAATTAAATCATGAATCATGAATCATGAATTAAATCATAAATCATGAATTGAATCATGAATAATGAATCATGAATCGAATCATGAATTATGAAATAATCATGAATTGAATCATGAATTGAATCATGAATCATGAATCATGAATCGAATCATGAATTATGAAATAAATCATGAATTGAATCATGAATTGAATCATGAATCATGAATCATGAATCGAATCATGAATCATGAAATAAATCATGAATTGAATCATGAACCATGAATTGAATCATGAAATAAATCATGAATCATGAATTGAATCATAAATCATGAATCATGAATTTAATCATGAATCATAATTCGAATCATGAATCATGAATCAAGAATTGAATCATGAATCATGAATCGAATCATAAATCATGAATTGAATCATAAATCATGAATCGAATCATGAATTGAATCATGAATCATGAAATGAATCATGAATCATGAATTGAATCATGAATCATGAATTGAATCAGGAATCATGAATCATGAAATGAATCATGAAATGAATCATGAATCATGAATTGAATCATGAATCACGAATTGAATCATGCATCATGAATTGAATCATGAATCATAAATCGAATCATGAATCATGAAATGAATCATGAAATGAATCATGAATCATGAATTGAATCATAAATCCTGAATTGAATCATGAATTGAATCATGAATCATGAATTATGAATCGAATCATGAATCATGAAATAAATCATGAATTGAATCAAGATTCATGAACCATGAATTGAATCATGAAATAAATCATGAATCATAATTTGAATCATAAATCATGAATCATAATTTGAATCATAAATCATGAATCATAAATTTAATCATGAATCATGAATTGAATCATGAATCATGAATCGAATCATGAATTGAATCATGAATCATGAATCATGAATTGAATCATGAATCATGAATCATGAATCGAATCATGAATCATAATTCATTAATCATGAATCGAATCATGAATCATGAATCATGAATTGAATCATGAATCATGAATCATGAATTGAATTATGAATCATGAATCGAATCATGAATCATGAATTGAATCATGAATCATGAATTGAATCATGAATCATGAATTATGAATTGAATCATGAGTCATGAATCATAAATTAAATCATAAATCATGAAATGAATCATGAATCATGAATTGAATCATGAATCATGAATCGAATCATGAATCATGAATTCAATCATGAATCATGAATTGAATCATGAATCATGAAATGAATCATGAATTGAATCATGAATTCAAACATGAATCATGAATCGAATCATGAATCATGAATTTAATCATGAATTGAATCAAGAATTGAATCATGCATTGAATCATGAATCATGAATCATGCATTGAATCATGAATCATGAATCATGAATTGAATCATGAATCATGAATTGAATTATTAATTGAAACAAGAATTGAATCATGAATTGAATCATGAATCATGAAATGAATCAAGAATCATGAATTGAATCATGAATCATGAATTGAATCACGAATCATGAATCATGAATTGAATCATGAAACATGAATCATGAAATGAATCAATAATCATGAATTGAATCATGAATCATGAAATGAATCAAGAATCATGAATTGAATCATGAATCATGAATTAAATCATGAATTGATTCATAATTCATAAATCGAATCATGAATCATGAATCATGAATTGAATCATGAATCATGAATCGAATCAGCAATCAAGAATCATGAATTGAATCATGAATCATGAATCATAAATTGAATCATGAATTGAATCATGAATTATGAATCATAAATTGAATCATGAATTGAATCATGAATCATGAATCATAAATTGAATCATGAATTGAATCATGAATTATGAATCATAAATTGAATCATGAATTGAATCATGAATTGAATCATGAATCATGAAATGAATCATGAATCATGAATTGAATCATGAATCATGAATTGAATCAGGAATCATGAATCATGAAATGAATCATGAAATGAATCATGAATCATGAATTGAATCATGAATCACGAATTGAATCATGCATCATGAATTGAATCATGAATTATAAATCGAATAATGAATTATGAATCATGAATCATGAATCATGAATCATGAATCATTAATTAAATCATGAATTAAATCATGAATTGAATCATAAATCATGAATTGAATCATGAATTGAATCATGAATCATGAATCATGAATCGAATCATGAATCATGAAATAAATCATGAATTGAATCATGAATTGAATCATGAATCATGAATTGAATGATGAATGATGAATGATGAATCGAATCATGAATCATGAATTGAATCATGAATCATGAATTGAATCATGAATCATAAATCGAATCATGAATCATGAATTGAATCATGAATCATGAATCATGAATCAAATCATGAATCATGAATTGAATCATGAATCATGAATCACAAATTATGAATTGAATCATGAATCATGAATTGAATCATAAATCATGAATCGAATCATGAATCATGAATCGAATCATGAATAGTGAAATAAATCATGAATTGAATCAAGATTCATGAACCATGAATTGAATCATGAAATAAATCATGAATCATGAATTGAATCATAAATCATGAATCATGAATTTAATCATGAATCATAATTCGAATCATGAATCATGAATCAAGAATTAAATCATGAATCATGAATGGAATCATAAATCATGAAATGAATCATGAATTTATGAATTGACTCATGAATCATGAATCGAATCATGAATTGAATCATGAATCATGAAATGAATCATGAATCATGAATTGAATCATGTATCATGAATTGAATCATGAATCATGAATCATAAACCAAGAATTGAATCATAAATCATGAATTGAATCATGAATCATGAAATGAATCATGAATTGAATCATGAATTCAAACATGAATCATGAATTGAAACATAAATTATGAATCGAATCATGATTCATGAATCAAGAATTGAATCATGAATTGAAACATAAATCATGAATTGAATCATGAATCATGAATCATGAATTAAATCATGAATCTTGAATTAAATCATGAATCATAAATTGAATCATAAATTGAATCATGAATTGAATCATGAATCATGAATTGAACCATGAATCATGAATTGAATCAGGAATCATGAATCATAAATTGAATCATGAATTGAATCATAAATCATGAATTGAATGATGAATGATGAGTGATGAATCGAATCATGAATCATGAATTGAATCATGAATCATGAATTGAATCATGAATCATGAATTGAATCATGAATTGAATCATGAATTATAAATCATAAGTTGAATCATGAATTGAATCATGAATTGAATCATTAATCATGAATCTTGAAATGAATCATGAATTGAATCATGAATCTTGAATTATATCATGAATCATGAAATGAATCATGGATCATGAATTGAATCATGAATCATTAATTGAATCATGAATCATAAATCGAATCATGAATCTTGAATTGAATCATGAATCATGAAATGAATCATGAATCATGAATTGAATCATGCATCATGAATTGAATCATGAATTATAAATCGAATCATGAATCATGAATCAGGAATTAAATCATGAATCATGGATCATAAATTAAATCATAAATCATGAATTGAATCATGAATAATGAATCATGAATCGAATCATGAATTATGAAATAAATCATGAATTGAATCATGAATTGAATCATGAATCATGAATCATGAATCGAATCATGAATTATGAAATAAATCATGAATTGAATCATGAATTGAATCATGAATCATGAATCATGAATCGAATCATGAATCATGAAATAAATCATGAATTGAATCAAGATTCATGAACCATGAATTGAATCATGAAATAAATCATGAATCATGAATTGAATCATAAATCATGAATCATGAATTTAATCATGAATCATAATTCGAATCATGAATCATGAATCAAGAATTGAATCATGAATCATGAATCGAATCATAAATCATGAATTGAATCATAAATCATGAATTGAATCATAAATCATGAATCGAATCATGAATTGAATCATGAATCATGAAATGAATCATGAATCATGAATTGAATCATGAATCATGAATTGAATCAGGAATCATGAATTGAATCATGAATCATGAATCATAAATTGAATCATGAATTGAATCATGAATTATGAATCATAAATTGAATCATGAATTGAATCATGAATCATGAATCGTAAATTGAATCATGAATTGAATCATGAATTATGAATCATAAATTGAATCATGAATTGAATCATGAATCATGAATCATAAATTGAATCATGAATTGAATCATGAATTATGAATCATAAATTGAATCATGAATTGAATCATGAATTGAATCATGAATCATGAAATGAATCATGAATCATGAATTGAATCATGAATCATGAATTGAATCAGGAATCATGAATCATGAAATGAATCATGAAATGAATCATGAATCATGAATTGAATCATGAATCACGAATTGAATCATGCATCATGAATTGAATCATGAATTGTAAATCGAATCATGAATTATGAATCATGAATCATGAATCATGAATCATGAATCATTAATTAAATCATGAATCACAAATTGAATTATTAATTGAAACAAGAATTGAATCATGAATTGAATCAGCAATCAATAATCATGAATTGAATCATGAATCATGAATCATAAATTGAATCATGAATTTAATCATGAATTATGAATCATAAATTGCATCATGAATTGAATCATGAATCATGAATCATAAATTGAATCATGAATTGAATCATGAATTATGAATCATAAATTGAATCATGAATTGAATCATGAATTGAATCATGAATCATGAAATGAATCATGAATCATGAATTGAATCATGAATCATGAATTGAATCAGGAATCATGAATCATGAAATGAATCATGAAATGAATCATGAATCATGAATTGAATCATGAATCACGAATTGAATCATGCATCATGAATTGAATCATGAATTATAAATCGAATCATGAATTATGAATCATGAATCATGAATCATGAATCATGAATCATTAATTAAATCATGAATTGAATCATGAATTGAATCATAAATCATGAATTGAATCATGAATTGAATCATGAATCATGAATCATGAATCGAATCATGAATCATGAAATAAATCATGAATTGAATCATGAATTGAATCATGAATCATGAATTGAATGATGAATGATGAATCATGAATCGAATCATGAATCATGAAGTGAATCATGAATCATGAATTGAATCATGAATTGAATCATGAATCATAAATCGAATCATGAATCATGAATTGAATCATGAATCATGAATCATGAATCAAATCATGAATCATGAATTGAATCATGAATCATGAATCACAAATTATGAATTGAATCATGAATCATGAATTGAATCATGAATCATGAATCGAATCATGAATCATGAATCGAATCATGAATCATGAAATAAATCATGAATTGAATCAAGATTCATGAACCATGAATTGAATCATGAAATAAATCATGAATCATGAATTGAATCATAAATCATGAATCATGAATTTAATCATGAATCATAATTCGAATCATGAATCATGAATCAAGAATTGAATCATGAATCATGAATCGAATCATAAATCATGAAATGAATCATGAATTTATGAATTGACTCATGAATCATGAATCGAATCATGAATTGAATCATGAATCATGAAATGAATCATGAATCATGAATTGAATCATGTATCATGAATTGAATCATGAATCATGAATCATAAACCAAGAATTGAATCATAAATCATAAATTGAATCATGAATCATGAAATGAATCATGAATTGAATCATGAATTCAAACATGAATCATGAATCGAATCATGAATCATGAATTGAATTATGAATTGAATCAAGAATTGAATCATGCATTGTATCATTAATCATGAATTGAATTATGAATTGAATCAAGAATTGAATCATGAATTGTAACATAAATTATGAATTGAATCATGAATCATGAATCATGAATTGAATCATGAATCTTGAATTAAATCATGAATCACAAATTGAATCATGAATTGAATCATGAATTGAATCATGAATCATGAATTGAACCATGAATCATGAATTGAATCAGGAATCATGAATCATAAATTGAATCATGAATTGAATCATAAATCATGAATTGAATGATGAATGATGAATGATGAATCGAATCATGAATCATGAATTGAATCATGAATCATGAATCATGAATCATGAATTGAATCATGAATTGAATCATGAATTGAATCATGAATTATAAATCATAAGTTGAATCATGAATTGAATCATGAATTGAATCATTAATCATGAATCATGAAATGAATCATGAATTGAATCATGAATCTTGAATTGAATCATGAATCATGAAATGAATCATGAATCATGAATTGAATCATGAATCATTAATTGAATCATGAATCATAAATCGAATCATGAATCATGAATTGAATCATGAATCACGAATTGAATCATGCATCATGAATTGAATCATGAATTATAAATCGAATCATGAATCATGAATCAGGAATTAAATCATGAATCATGAATCATGAATTAAATCATAAATCATGAATTGAATCATGAATAATGAATCATGAATCAAATCATGAATTATGAAATAAATCATGAATTGAATCATGAATTGAATCATGAATCATGAATCATGAATCGAATCATGAATTATGAAATAAATCATGAATTGAATCATGAATTGAATCATGAATCATGAATCATGAATCGAATCATGAATCATGAAATAAATCATGAATTGAATCAAGATTCATGAACCATGAATTGAATCATGAAATAAATCATGAATCATAATTTGAATCATAAATCATGAATCATGAATTTAATCATGAATCATAATTCGAATCATGAATCATGAATCAAGAATTGAATCATGAATCGAATCATAAATCATGAATTGAATCATAAATCATGAATTGAATCATAAATCATGAATCGAATCATGAATTGAATCATGAATCATGAAATGAATCATGAATCATGAATTGAATCATGAATCATGAATTGAATCAGGAATCATGAATCATGAAATGAATCATGAAATAAATCATGATTAATGAATTGAATCATGAATCACGAATTGAATCATGCATCATGATTTGAATCATGAATCATAAATCGAATCATGAATCATGAAATGAATCATGAAATGAATCATGAATCATGAATTGAATCATAAATCCTGAATTGAATCATGAATTGAATCATGAATCATGAATTATGAATCGAATCATGAATCATGAAATAAATCATGAATTGAATCAAGATTCATGAACCATGAATTGAATCATGAATTGAATCATGAATCATGAATTGAACCATGAATCATGAATTGAATCAGGAATCATGAATCATAAATTGAATCATGAATTGAATCATAAATCATGAATTGAATGATGAATGATGAATGATGAATCGAATCATGAATCATGAATTGAATCATGAATCATGAATCATGAATCATGAATTGAATCATGAATTGAATCATGAATTGAATCATGAATTATAAATCATAAGTTGAATCATGAATTGAATCATGAATTGAATCATTAATCATGAATCATGAAATGAATCATGAATTGAATCATGAATCTTGAATTGAATCATGAATCATGAAATGAATCATGAATCATGAATTGAATCATGAATCATTAATTGAATCATGAATCATAAATCGAATCATGAATCATGAATTGAATCATGAATCACGAATTGAATCATGCATCATGAATTGAATCATGAATTATAAATCGAATCATGAATCATGAATCAGGAATTAAATCATGAATCATGAATCATGAATTAAATCATAAATCATGAATTGAATCATGAATAATGAATCATGAATCAAATCATGAATTATGAAATAAATCATGAATTGAATCATGAATTGAATCATGAATCATGAATCATGAATCGAATCATGAATTATGAAATAAATCATGAATTGAATCATGAATTGAATCATGAATCATGAATCATGAATCGAATCATGAATCATGAAATAAATCATGAATTGAATCAAGATTCATGAACCATGAATTGAATCATGAAATAAATCATGAATCATAATTTGAATCATAAATCATGAATCATGAATTTAATCATGAATCATAATTCGAATCATGAATCATGAATCAAGAATTGAATCATGAATCGAATCATAAATCATGAATTGAATCATAAATCATGAATTGAATCATAAATCATGAATCGAATCATGAATTGAATCATGAATCATGAAATGAATCATGAATCATGAATTGAATCATGAATCATGAATTGAATCAGGAATCATGAATCATGAAATGAATCATGAAATGAATCATGATCAATGAATTGAATCATGAATCACGAATTGAATCATGCATCATGAATTGAATCATGAATCATAAATCGAATCATGAATCATGAAATGAATCATGAAATGAATCATGAATCATGAATTGAATCATAAATCCTGAATTGAATCATGAATTGAATCATGAATCATGAATTATGAATCGAATCATGAATCATGAAATAAATCATGAATTGAATCAAGATTCATGAACCATGAATTGAATCATGAAATAAATCATGAATCATAATTTGAATCATAAATCATGAATCATAATTTGAATCATAAATCATGAATCATAAATTTAATCATGAATCATGAATCGAATCATGAATTAAAAATTTAATCATGAATCATGAATCAAATCATGAATCATGAATTGAATCATGAATCATGAATCGAATCATGAATTGAATCATGAATCATGAATCATGAATTGAATCATAAATTATGAATCATGAATTTAATCATGAATCATATATCGAATCATGAATCATGAATCATGAATCATGAATTGAATCATGAATCATGAATCATGAATCGAATCATGAATCATAATTCATTAATCATGAATCGAATCATGAATCATGAATTATGAATTGAATCATGAATAATGACTCATGAATTGATTCATGAATCATGAATTGAATCATGAATTGAATCATGAATCATGAATCATGAATTGAATTATGAATCATGAATCGAATCATGAATCATGAATTGAATCATGAATCATGAATTGAATCATGAATTATGAATTGAATCATGAGTCATGAATCATAAATTAAATCATAAATCATGAAATGAATCATGAATCATGAATTGAATCATGAATCATGAATCGAATCATGAATCATGAATTCAATCATGAATCATGAATTGAATCATGAATCATGAAATGAATCATGAATTGAATCATGAATTCAAACATGAATCATGAATCGAATCATGAATCATGAATTTAATCATGAATTGAATCAAGAATTGAATCATGCATTGAATCATGAATCATGAATCATGCATTGAATCATGAATCATGAATCATGAATTGAATCATGAATCACGAATTGAATTATTGATTGAAACAAGAATTGAATCATGAATTGAATCATGAATCATGAAATGAATCAAGAATCATGAATTGAATCATGAATCATGAATTGAATCATGAATCATGAATCATGAATTGAATCATGAAACATGAATCATGAAATGAATCAAGAATCATGAATTGAATCATGAATCATGAAATGAATCAAGAATCATGAATTGAATCATGAATCATGAATTAAATCATGAATTGATTCATAATTCATAAATCGAATCATGAATCATGAATCATGAATTGAATCATGAATCATGAATCAAATCAGCAATCAAGAATCATGAATTGAATCATGAATCATGAATCATAAATTGAATCATGAATTGAATCATGAATTATGAATCATAAATTGAATCATGAATTGAATCATGAATCATGAATCATAAATTGAATCATGAATTGAATCATGAATTATGAATCATAAATTGAATCATGAATTGAATCATGAATCATGAAATGAATCATGAATCATGAATTGAATCATGAATCATGAATTGAATCAGGAATCATGAATCATGAAATGAATCATGAAATGAATCATGAATCATGAATTGAATCATGAATCACGAATTGAATCATGCATCATTAATTGAATCATGAAGTATAAATCGAATCATGAATTATGAATCATGAATCATGAATCGAATCATGAATCATAATTCATTAATCATGAATCGAATCATGAATCATGAATCATGAATTGAATCATGAATAATGACTCATGAATTGATTCATGAATCATGAATTGAATCATGAATTGAATCATGAATCATGAATCATGAATTGAATTATGAATCATGAATCGAATCATGAATCATGAATTGAATCATGAATCATGAATTGAATCATGAATCATGAATTATGAATTGAATCATGAGTCATGAATCATAAATTAAATCATAAATCATGAAATGAATCATGAATCATGAATTGAATCATGAATCATGAATCGAATCATGAATCATTAATTAAATCATGAATTGAATCATGAATTGAATCATAAATCATGAATTGAATCATGAATTGAATCATGAATCATGAATCATGAATCGAATCATGAATCATGAAATAAATCATGAATTGAATCATGAATTGAATCATGAATCATGAATTGAATGATGAATGATGAATCATGAATTGAATCATGAATCATGAATTGAATCATGAATCATGAATTGAATCATGAATCATGAATCACAAATTATGAATTGAATCATGAATCATGAATTGAATCATGAATCATGAATCGAATCATGAATCATGAATCATGAATTGAATAATGAATCATGAATTATAAATTGAATCATGAATTGAATCATAAATTATGAATCATAAATTGAATCATGAATTGAATCATGAATTGAATCATGAATCATGGAATGAATCATGAATCATGTATTGAATCATGAATCATGAATTGAATCAGGAATCATGAATCATGAAATGAATCATGAAATGAATCATGAATTATGAATTGAATCATGAATCATGAATCATGAATTAAATCATAAATCATGAATTGAATCATGAATTGAATCATGAATTATGAAATAAATCATGAATTGAATCATGAATTGAATCATGAATCATGAATCATGAATCGAATCATGAATCATGAAATAAATCATGAATTGAATAAAGATTCATGAACCATGAATTGAATCATAAATCATGAATCGTGAATTTAATCATGAATCATAATTCGAATCATGAATCATGATTCAAGAATTGAATCATGAATCATGATTCAAGAATTGAATCATGAATCATGAATTGACACATGAATCATGAATTGAATCATGAATCATGAATCGAATCATGAATCATAAATTGAATCATGAATCATGAATTAAATCATGAATCATGAATCATAAATCAAGAATTGAATCATGAATCATGAATCGAATCATGAATCATGAAATAAATCATGAATTGAATCAAGATTCATGAACCATGAATTGAATCATGAAATAAATCATAAATCATGAATTGAATCATAAATCATGAATCATGAATTTAATCATGAATCATAATTCGAATCATGAATCATGAATCATGAATTGAATCATGAATCATGAATTGAATCATAAATCATGAATCGAATCATGAATTGAATCATGAATCATGAAATGAATCATGAATCATAAATTGAATCATGAATCATGAATTGAATCAGGAATCATGAATCATGAAATGAATCATGAAATGACTCATGAAATGAATCATGAATCATTAATTGAATCATGAATCACGAATTGAATCATGAATCATAAATCGAATCATGAAATGAATCATGAATTGAATCTTGAATCATGAATTGAATCATGAATCATGAATCATGAATCGAATCATGAATCATGAAATAAATAATGAATTGAATCATGAATTGAATCATGAATCATGAATCATGCATCGAATCATGAATCATGAAATAAATCATGAATTGAATCATGAATCATGAATTTAATCAGGAATCATGAATCATGAAATGAATAATGAAATGAATCATGAATCATGAATTGAATCATGAATTGAATCATTAATCATGAATCATGAAATGAATCATGAATTGAATCATGAATCTTGAATTGAATCATGAATCATGAAATGAATCATGAAATGAATCATGAATCATTAATTGAATCATGAATCATTAATTGAATCATGAATCATAAATCGAATCATGAATCATGAATTGAATCATGAATCATAAATCGAATCATGAATCATGAATTGAATCATGAATCATGAATCACAAATTATGAATTGAATCATGAATCATGAATTGAATCATGAATCATGAATCGAATCATGAATCATGAATCATGAATTGAATCATGAATCATGAATCATAAATTGAATCATGAATTGAATCATGAATTATGAATCATAAATTGAATCATGAATTGAATCATGAATTGAATCATGAATCATGAAATGAATTAATGAATCATGTATTGAATCATGAATCATGAATTGAATCAGGAATCATGAATCATGAAATGAATCATGAAATGAATCATGAATCATGAATTGAATCATGAATCACGAATTGAATCATGCATCATAAATTGAATCATGAATTATAAATCGAATCATGAATCATGAATCAGGAATTAAATCATGAATCATGAATCATGAATTAAATCATAAATCATGAAATCAATTGAATCATGAATAATGAATCATGAATCGAATCATGAATTATGAAATAAATCATGAATTGAATCATGAATTGAATCATGAATCATGAATCATGAATCGAATCATGAATCATGAAATAAATCATGAATTGAATAAAGATTCATGAATCATGAATTTAATCATGAATCATAATTTGAATCATGAATCATGATTCAAGAATTGAATCATGAATCATGAATTGAATCATGAATCATGAATCGAATCATGAATCATGAATCGAATCATGAATCATGAAATAAATCATGAATTGAATCAAGATTCATGAACCATGAATTGAATCGTGAAATAAATCATGAATCATGAATTGAATCATAAATCATGAATCATGAATTTAATCATGAATCATAATTTAAATCATGAATCATGAATCAAGAATTGAATCATGAATCATGAATCGAATCATAAATCATGAATTGAATCATGAATTTATGAATTGACTCATGAATCATGAATCGAATCATGAATTGAATCATGAATCATGAAATGAATCATGAATCATGAATTGAATCATGTATCATGAATTGAATCATGAATCATGAATCATAAACCAAGAATTGAATCATAAATCATGAATTGAATCATGAATCATGAAATGAATCATGAATTGAATCATGAATTCAAACATGAATCATGAATCGAATCATGAATCATGAATTGAATTATGAATTGAATCAAGAATTGAATCATGCATTGTATCATTAATCTTGAATTGAATTATGAATTGAATCAAGAATTGAATCATGAATTGAAACATAAATTATGAATCGAATCATGATTCATGAATCAAGAATTGAATCATGAATTAAAACATAAATCATGAATTGAATCATGAATCATGAATCATGAATTGAATCATGAATCTTGAATTAAATCATGAATCATAAATTGAATCATGAATTGAATCATGAATTGAATCATGAATCATGAATTGAACCATGAATCATGAATTGAATCAGGAATCATGAATCATAAATTGAATCATGAATTGAATCATAAATCATGAATTGAATGATGAATGATGAATCGAATCATGAATTGAATCATGAATCATGAATTGAATCATGAATCATGAATCATGAATTGAATCATGAATTGAATCATGAATTATAAATCATAAGTTGAATCATGAATTGAATCATGACTTGAATCATTAATCATGAATAATGAAATGAATCATGAATTGAATCATGAATCTTGAATTGAATCATGAATCATGAAATGAATCATGAATCATGAATTGAATCATGAATCATTAATTGAATCATGAATCATAAATCGAATCATGAATCATGAATTGAATCATGAATCACGAATTGAATCATGCATCATGAATTGAATCATGAATTATAAATCGAATCATGAATCATGAATCAGGAATTAAATCATGAATCATGAATCATGAATTAAATCATAAATCATGAATTGAATCATGAATAATGAATCATGAATCGAATCATGAATTATGAAATAAATCATGAATTGAATCATGAATTGAATCATGAATCATGAATCATGAATCGAATCATGAATTATGAAATAAATCATGAATTGAATCATGAATTGAATCATGAATCATGAATCATGAATCGAATCATGAATCATGAAATAAATCATGAATTGAATCATGAACCATGAATTGAATCATGAAATAAATCATGAATCATGAATTGAATCATAAATCATGAATCATGAATTTAATCATGAATCATAATTCGAATCATGAATCATGAATCAAGAATTGAATCATGAATCGAATCATAAATCATGAATTGAATCATAAATCATGAATCGAATCATGAATTGAATCATGAATCATGAAATGAATCATGAATCATGAATTGAATCATGAATCATGAATTGAATCAGGAATCATGAATCATGAAATGAATCATGAAATGAATCATGAATCATGAATTGAATCATGAATCACGAATTGAATCATGCATCATGAATTGAATCATGAATCATAAATCGAATCATGAATCATGAAATGAATCATGAAATGAATCATGAATCATGAATTGAATCATAAATCCTGAATTGAATCATGAATTGAATCATGAATCATGAATTATGAATCGAATCATGAATCATGAAATAAATCATGAATTGAATCAAGATTCATGAACCATGAATTGAATCATGAAATAAATCATGAATCATAATTTGAATCATAAATCATGAATCATAATTTAAATCATAAATCATGAATCATAAATTTAATCATGAATCATGAATTGAATCATGAATCATGAATCGAATCATGAATTGAATCATGAATCATGAATTGAATCATAAATTATGAATCATGAATTTAATCATGAATCATATATCGAATCATGAATCATGAATCATAAATTGAATCATGAATCATGAATCATGAATCGAATCATGAATCATAATTCATTAATCATGAATCGAATCATGAATCATGAATCATGAATTGAATCATGAATCATGACTCATGAATTGATTCATGAATCATGAATTGAATCATGAATTGAATCATGAATCATGAATCATGAATTGAATTATGAATCATGAATCGAATCATGAATCATGAATTGAATCATGAATCATGAATTGAATCATGAATCATGAATTATGAATTGAATCATGAGTCATGAATCATAAATTAAATCATAAATCATGAAATGAATCATGAATCATGAATTGAATCATGAATCATGAATCGAATCATGAATCATGAATTCAATCATGAATCATGAATTGAATCATGAATCATGAAATGAATCATGAATTGAATCATGAATTCAAACATGAATCATGAATCGAATCATGAATCATGAATTTAATCATGAATTGAATCAAGAATTAAATCATGCATTGAATCATGAATCATGAATCATGCATTGAATCATGAATCATGAATCATGAATTGAATCATGAAACATGAATCATGAAATGAATCAAGAATCATGAATTGAATCATGAATCATGAAATGAATCAAGAATCATGAATTGAATCATGAATCATGAATTAAATCATGAATTGATTCATAATTCATAAATCGAAACATGAATCATGAATCATGAATTGAATCATGAATCATGAATCGAATCAGCAATCAAGAATCATGAATTGAATCATGAATCATGAATCATAAATTGAATCATGAATTGAATCATGAATTATGAATCATAAATTGAATCATGAATTGAATCATGAATCATGAATCATAAATTGAATCATGAATTGAATCATGAATTATGAATCATAAATTGAATCATGAATTGAATCATGAATTGAATCATGAATCATGAAATGAATCATGAATCATGAATTGAATCATGAATCATGAATTGAATCAGGAATCATGAATCATGAAATGAATCATGAAATGAATCATGAATCATGAATTGAATCATGAATCACGAATTGAATCATGCATCATGAATTGAATCATGAATTATAAATCGAATCATGAATTATGAATCATGAATCATGAATCATGAATCATTAATTAAATCATGAATTGAATCATGAATTGAATCATAAATCATGAATTGAATCATGAATTGAATCATGAATCATGAATCATGAATCGAATCATGAATCATGGATTGAATCATGAATCATGAATCACAAATTATGAATTGAATCATGAATCATTAATTGAATCATGAATCATAAATCGAATCATGAATCATGAATTGAATCATGAAGCATAAATCGAATCATGAATCATGAATTGAATCATGAATCATGAATCACAAATTATGAATTGAATCATGAATCATGAATTGAATCATGAATCAAGAATCAAATCATGAATCATGAATCATGAATTGAATCATGAATCATGAATCATAAATTGAATCATGAATTGAATCATGAATTATGAATCATAAATTGAATCATGAATTGAATCATGAATTGAATCATGAATCATGAAATGAATTAATGAATCATGTATTGAATCATAAATCATGAATTGAATCAGGAATCATGAATCATGAAATGAATCATGAATCATGAATTGAATCATGAATCACGAATTGAATCATGCATCATGAATTGAATCATGAATTATAAATCGAATCATGAATCATGAATCAGGAATTAAATCATGAATCATGATTCATGAATTAAATCATAAATCATCAAATCAATTGAATCATGAATAATGAATCATGAATCGAATCATGAATTATGAAATAAATCATGAATTGAATCATGAATTGAATCATGAATCGAATCATGAATCATGAAATAAATCATGAATTGAATAAAGATTCATGAATCATGAATTTAATCATGAATCATAATTTGAATCATGAATCATGATTCAAGAATTGAATCATGAATCATGAATTGAATCATGAATCATGAATCGAATCATGAATCATGAATCGAATCATGAATCATGAAATAAATCATGAATTGAATCAAGATTCATGAACCATGAATTGAATCATGAAATAAATCATGAATCATGAATTGAATCATAAATCATGAATCATGAATTTAATCATGAATCATAATTCAAATCATGAATCATGAATCAAGAATTGAATCATGAATCATGAATCGAATCATAAATCATGAATTGAATCATGAATTTATGAATTGACTCATGAATCATGAATCGAATCATGAAATGAATCATGAAATGAATGATATAATGAATCATGAATCATGAATTGAATCATGAATCATGAATTGAATCATGAATCATAAATCGAATCATGAATCATGAATTGAATTATGAATCATGAATCATGAATCGAATCATGAATCATGAATTGAATCATGAATCATGAATCACGAATTATGAATTGAATCATGAATCATAAATTGAATCATGAATCATAAATTGAATCATGAATTGAATCATGAATTATGAATCATAAATTGAATCATGAATTGAATCATGAATTTAATCATGAATCATGGAATGAATCATGAATCATGTATTGAATCATGAATCATGAATTGAATCAGGAATCATGAATCATGAAATGAATCATGAAATGAATCATGAATCATGAATTGAATCATGAATCACGAATTGAATCATGCATCATGAATTGAATCATGAATTATAAATCGAATCATGAATCATGAATCAGGAATTAAATCATGAATCATGAATCATGAATTAAATCATAAATCATGAATTGAATCATGAATTGAATCATGAATCATGAATCATGAATCGAATCATGAATTATGAAATAAATCATGAATTGAATCATGAATTGAATCATGAATCATGAATCATGAATCGAATCATGAATCATGAAATAAATCATGAATTGAATAAAGATTCATGAACCATGAATTGAATCATAAATCATGAATCATGAATTTAATCATGAATCATAATTCGAATCATGAATCATGATTCAAGAATTGAATCATGAATCATGATTCAAGAATTGAATCATGAATCATGAATTGAATCATGAATCATGAATTGAATCATGAATCATGAATCGAATCATGAATCATGAATTGAATCATGAATCATGAATTAAATCATGAATCATGAATCATAAATCAAGAATTGAATCATGAATCATGAATCAAATCATGAATCATGAAATAAATCATGAATTGAATCAAGATTCATGAACCATGAATTGAATCATGAAATAAATCATGAATCATGAATTGAATCATAAATCATCAATCATGAATTTAATCATGAATCATAATTTGAATCATGAATCATGAATCATGAATTGAATCAGGAATCATGAATCATGAAATGAATCATGAAATGACTCATGAAATGAATCATGAATCATTAATTGAATCATGAATCACGAATTGAATCATGAATCATAAATCGAATCTTGAATCATGAAATGAATCATGAATTGAATCTTGAATCATGAATTTAATCATAAATCATAAATCATGAACCGAATCATGAATCATGAAATAAATAATGAATTGAATCATGAATTGAATCATGAATCATGAATCATGAATCGAATCATGAATCATGAAATAAATCATGAATTGAATCATGAATCATGAATTGAATCAGGAATCATGAATCATGAAATGAATAATGAAATGAATCATGAATCATGAATTGAATCATGAATCACGAATTGAATCATGCATCATGAATTGAATCATGAATTATAAATCGAATCATGAATTATGAATCATGAATCATGAATTAAATCATGGATCATGAATCATGAATTAAATCATAAATCATAATTTGAATCATGAATTGAATCATGAATCATGAATCATGAATCGAATCATGAATCATGAAATAAATCATGAATTGAATCATGAATCATGAATTGAATCATGAATCATGAATTAAATCATGAATCATGAATATTGAATTGAATCATGAATTGAATCATGAATTATAAATCATAAGTTGAATCATGAATTGAATCATGAATTGAATCATCAATCATGAATCATGAAATGAATCATGAATTGAATCATGAATCTTGAATTGAATCATGAATCATGAAATGAATCATGAATCATGAATTGAATCATGAATCATGAATTGAATCATGAATTGAATCATGATTCATAAATCGAATCATGAATCATGAATTGAATCATGAATCATGAATCATGAATCGAATCATGAATCATGAATTGAATCATGAATTGAATCATGAATCATAAATCGAATCATGAATCATGAATTGAATCATGAATCATGAATCATGAATCGAATCATGAATCATGAATTGGATCATGAATCATGAATCACGAATTATGAATTGAATCATGAATCATGAATTGAATCATGAATCATGAATCGAATCATGAATCATGAATCATGAATTGAATCATGAATCATGAATCATAAATTGAATCATGAATTGAATCATGAATTATGAATCATGTATTGAATCATGAATTGAATCATGAATTGAATCATGAATCATGGAATGAATCATGAATCATGTATTGAATCATGAATCATGTATTGAATCATGAATCATGAATTGAATCAGGAATCATGAATCATGAAATGAATCATGAAATGAATCATGAATCATGAATTGAATCATGAATCACGAATTGAATCATGCATCATGAATTGAATCATGAATTATAAATCGAATCATGAATCATGAATTAAATCATAAATCATGAATTGAATCATGAATTGAATCATGAATCATGAATCATGAATCGAATAATGAATTATGAAATAAATCATGAATTGAATCATGAATTGAATCATGAATCATGAATCGAATCATGAATCATGAAATAAATCATGAATTGAATAAAGATTCATGAACCATGAATTGAATCATAAATCATGAATCATGAATTTAATCATGAATTATAATTCGAATCATGAAACATGATTCAAGAATTGAATCATAAATCATGATTCAAGAATTGAATCATGAATCATGAATTGAATCATGAATCATGAATTGAATCATGAATCATGAATCGAATCATGAATCATGAATTGAATCATGAATCATGAATTAAATCATGAATCATGAATCATAAATCAAGAATTGAATCATGAATCATGAATCAAATCATGAATCATGAAATAAATGATGAATTGAATCAAGATTCATGAACCATGAATTGAATCATGAAATAAATCATGAATCATGAATTGAATCATAAATCATCAATCATGAATTTAATCATGAATCATAATTTGAATCATGAATCATGAATCATGAATTGAATCAGGAATCATGAATCATGAAATGAATCATGAAATGACTCATGAAATGAATCATGAATCATTAATTGAATCATGAATCACGAATTGAATCATGAATCATAAATCGAATCTTGAATCATGAAATGAATCATGAATTGAATCTTGAATCATGAATTTAATCATAAATCATAAATCATGAACCGAATCATGAATCATGAAATAAATAATGAATTGAATCATGAATTGAATCATGAATCATGAATCATGAATCGAATCATGAATCATGAAATAAATCATGAATTGAATCATGAATCATGAATTGAATCAGGAATCATGAATCATGAAATGAATAATGAAATGAATCATGAATCATGAATTGAATCATGAATCACGAATTGAATCATGCATCATGAATTGAATCATGAATTATAAATCGAATCATGAATTATGAATCATGAATCATGAATTAAATCATGGATCATGAATCATGAATTAAATCATAAATCATAATTTGAATCATGAATTGAATCATGAATCATGAATCATGAATCGAATCATGAATCATGAAATAAATCATGAATTGAATCATGAATCATGAATTGAATCATGAATCATGAATTAAATCATGAATCATGAATATTGAATTGAATCATGAATTGAATCATGAATTATAAATCATAAGTTGAATCATGAATTGAATCATGAATTGAATCATCAATCATGAATCATGAAATGAATCATGAATTGAATCATGAAGCATAAATCGAATCATGAATCATGAATTGAATCATGAATCATGAATCACAAATTATGAATTGAATCATGAATCATGAATTGAATCATGAATCAAGAATCAAATCATGAATCATGAATCATGAATTGAATCATGAATCATGAATCATAAATTGAATCATGAATTGAATCATGAATTATGAATCATAAATTGAATCATGAATTGAATCATGAATTGAATCATGAATCATGAAATGAATTAATGAATCATGTATTGAATCATAAATCATGAATTGAATCAGGAATCATGAATCATGAAATGAATCATGAATCATGAATTGAATCATGAATCACGAATTGAATCATGCATCATGAATTGAATCATGAATTATAAATCGAATCATGAATCATGAATCAGGATTTAAATCATGAATCATGATTCATGAATTAAATCATAAATCATCAAATCAATTGAATCATGAATAATGAATCATGAATCGAATCATGAATTATGAAATAAATCATGAATTGAATCATGAATTGAATCATGAATCGAATCATGAATCATGAAATAAATCATGAATTGAATAAAGATTCATGAATCATGAATTTAATCATGAATCATAATTTGAATCATGAATCATGATTCAAGAATTGAATCATGAATCATGAATTGAATCATGAATCATGAATCGAATCATGAATCATGAATCGAATCATGAATCATGAAATAAATCATGAATTGAATCAAGATTCATGAACCATGAATTGAATCATGAAATAAATCATGAATCATGAATTGAATCATAAATCATGAATCATGAATTTAATCATGAATCATAATTCAAATCATGAATCATGAATCAAGAATTGAATCATGAATCATGAATCGAATCATAAATCATGAATTGAATCATGAATTTATGAATTGACTCATGAATCATGAATCGAATCATGAAATGAATCATGAAATGAATGATATAATGAATCATGAATCATGAATTGAATCATGAATCATGAATTGAATCATGAATCATAAATCGAATCATGAATCATGAATTGAATTATGAATCATGAATCATGAATCGAATCATGAATCATGAATTGAATCATGAATCATGAATCACGAATTATGAATTGAATCATGAATCATAAATTGAATCATGAATCATAAATTGAATCATGAATTGAATCATGAATTATGAATCATAAATTGAATCATGAATTGAATCATGAATTTAATCATGAATCATGGAATGAATCATGAATCATGTATTGAATCATGAATCATGAATTGAATCAGGAATCATGAATCATGAAATGAATCATGAAATGAATCATGAATCATGAATTGAATCATGAATCACGAATTGAATCATGCATCATGAATTGAATCATGAATTATAAATCGAATCATGAATCATGAATCAGGAATTAAATCATGAATCATGAATCATGAATTAAATCATAAATCATGAATTGAATCATGAATTGAATCATGAATCATGAATCATGAATCGAATCATGAATTATGAAATAAATCATGAATTGAATCATGAATTGAATCATGAATCATGAATCATGAATCGAATCATGAATCATGAAATAAATCATGAATTGAATAAAGATTCATGAACCATGAATTGAATCATAAATCATGAATCATGAATTTAATCATGAATCATAATTCGAATCATGAATCATGATTCAAGAATTGAATCATGAATCATGATTCAAGAATTGAATCATGAATCATGAATTGAATCATGAATCATGAATTGAATCATGAATCATGAATCGAATCATGAATCATGAATTGAATCATGAATCATGAATTAAATCATGAATCATGAATCATAAATCAAGAATTGAATCATGAATCATGAATCAAATCATGAATCATGAAATAAATCATGAATTGAATCAAGATTCATGAACCATGAATTGAATCATGAAATAAATCATGAATCATGAATTGAATCATAAATCATCAATCATGAATTTAATCATGAATCATAATTTGAATCATGAATCATGAATCATGAATTGAATCAGGAATCATGAATCATGAAATGAATCATGAAATGACTCATGAAATGAATCATGAATCATTAATTGAATCATGAATCACGAATTGAATCATGAATCATAAATCGAATCTTGAATCATGAAATGAATCATGAATTGAATCTTGAATCATGAATTTAATCATAAATCATAAATCATGAACCGAATCATGAATCATGAAATAAATAATGAATTGAATCATGAATTGAATCATGAATCATGAATCATGAATCGAATCATGAATCATGAAATAAATCATGAATTGAATCATGAATCATGAATTGAATCAGGAATCATGAATCATGAAATGAATAATGAAATGAATCATGAATCATGAATTGAATCATGAATCACGAATTGAATCATGCATCATGAATTGAATCATGAATTATAAATCGAATCATGAATTATGAATCATGAATCATGAATTAAATCATGGATCATGAATCATGAATTAAATCATAAATCATAATTTGAATCATGAATTGAATCATGAATCATGAATCATGAATCGAATCATGAATCATGAAATAAATCATGAATTGAATCATGAATCATGAATTGAATCATGAATCATGAATTAAATCATGAATCATGAATATTGAATTGAATCATGAATTGAATCATGAATTATAAATCATAAGTTGAATCATGAATTGAATCATGAATTGAATCATCAATCATGAATCATGAAATGAATCATGAATTGAATCATGAATCTTGAATTGAATCATGAATCATGAAATGAATCATGAATCATGAATTGAATCATGAATCATGAATTGAATCATGAATTGAATCATGATTCATAAATCGAATCATGAATCATGAATTGAATCATGAATCATGAATCATGAATCGAATCATGAATCATGAATTGAATCATGAATTGAATCATGAATCATAAATCGAATCATGAATCATGAATTGAATCATGAATCATGAATCATGAATCGAATCATGAATCATGAATTGGATCATGAATCATGAATCACGAATTATGAATTGAATCATGAATCATGAATTGAATCATGAATCATGAATCGAATCATGAATCATGAATCATGAATTGAATCATGAATCATGAATCATAAATTGAATCATGAATTGAATCATGAATTATGAATCATGTATTGAATCATGAATTGAATCATGAATTGAATCATGAATCATGGAATGAATCATGAATCATGTATTGAATCATGAATCATGTATTGAATCATGAATCATGAATTGAATCAGGAATCATGAATCATGAAATGAATCATGAAATGAATCATGAATCATGAATTGAATCATGAATCACGAATTGAATCATGCATCATGAATTGAATCATGAATTATAAATCGAATCATGAATCATGAATTAAATCATAAATCATGAATTGAATCATGAATTGAATCATGAATCATGAATCATGAATCGAATAATGAATTATGAAATAAATCATGAATTGAATCATGAATTGAATCATGAATCATGAATCGAATCATGAATCATGAAATAAATCATGAATTGAATAAAGATTCATGAACCATGAATTGAATCATAAATCATGAATCATGAATTTAATCATGAATTATAATTCGAATCATGAAACATGATTCAAGAATTGAATCATAAATCATGATTCAAGAATTGAATCATGAATCATGAATTGAATCATGAATCATGAATTGAATCATGAATCATGAATTGAATCATGAATCATGAATTAAATCATGAATCATGAATCATAAATCAAGAATTGAATCATGAATCATGAATCAAATCATGAATCATGAAATAAATGATGAATTGAATCAAGATTCATGAACCATGAATTGAATCATGAAATAAATCATGAATCATGAATTGAATCATAAATCATCAATCATGAATTTAATCATGAATCATAATTTGAATCATGAATCATGAATCATGAATTGAATCAGGAATCATGAATCATGAAATGAATCATGAAATGACTCATGAAATGAATCATGAATCATTAATTGAATCATGAATCACGAATTGAATCATGAATCATAAATCGAATCTTGAATCATGAAATGAATCATGAATTGAATCTTGAATCATGAATTTAATCATAAATCATAAATCATGAACCGAATCATGAATCATGAAATAAATAATGAATTGAATCATGAATTGAATCATGAATCATGAATCATGAATCGAATCATGAATCATGAAATAAATCATGAATTGAATCATGAATCATGAATTGAATCAGGAATCATGAATCATGAAATGAATAATGAAATGAATCATGAATCATGAATTGAATCATGAATCACGAATTGAATCATGCATCATGAATTGAATCATGAATTATAAATCGAATCATGAATTATGAATCATGAATCATGAATTAAATCATGGATCATGAATCATGAATTAAATCATAAATCATAATTTGAATCATGAATTGAATCATGAATCATGAATCATGAATCGAATCATGAATCATGAAATAAATCATGAATTGAATCATGAATCATGAATTGAATCATGAATCATGAATTAAATCATGAATCATGAATATTGAATTGAATCATGAATTGAATCATGAATTATAAATCATAAGTTGAATCATGAATTGAATCATGAATTGAATCATCAATCATGAATCATGAAATGAATCATGAATTGAATCATGAATCTTGAATTGAATCATGAATCATGAAATGAATCATGAATCATGAATTGAATCATGAATCATGAATTGAATCATGAATTGAATCATGATTCATAAATCGAATCATGAATCATGAATTGAATCATGAATCATGAATCATGAATCGAATCATGAATCATGAATTGAATCATGAATTGAATCATGAATTGAATCATGAATCATAAATCGAATCATGAATCATGAATTGAATCATGAATCATGAATCATGAATCGAATCATGAATCATGAATTGGATCATGAATCATGAATCACGAATTATGAATTGAATCATGAATCATGAATTGAATCATGAATCATGAATCGAATCATGAATCATGAATCATGAATTGAATCATGAATCATGAATCATAAATTGAATCATGAATTGAATCATGAATTATGAATCATGTATTGAATCATGAATTGAATCATGAATTGAATCATGAATCATGGAATGAATCATGAATCATGTATTGAATCATGAATCATGTATTGAATCATGAATCATGAATTGAATCAGGAATCATGAATCATGAAATGAATCATGAAATGAATCATGAATCATGAATTGAATCATGAATCACGAATTGAATCATGCATCATGAATTGAATCATGAATTATAAATCGAATCATGAATCATGAATTAAATCATAAATCATGAATTGAATCATGAATTGAATCATGAATCATGAATCATGAATCGAATAATGAATTATGAAATAAATCATGAATTGAATCATGAATTGAATCATGAATCATGAATCGAATCATGAATCATGAAATAAATCATGAATTGAATAAAGATTCATGAACCATGAATTGAATCATAAATCATGAATCATGAATTTAATCATGAATTATAATTCGAATCATGAATCATGATTCAAGAATTGAATCATAAATCATGATTCAAGAATTGAATCATGAATCATGAATTGAATCATGAATCATGAATTGAATCATGAATCATGAATCGAATCATGAATCATGAATCATAAATCAAGAATTGAATCATGAATCATGAATCGAATCATGAATCATGAAATAAATCATGAATTGAATCATAAATCATGAATCATGAATTTAATCATGAATCATAATTCGAATCATGAATCATGAATCATGAATTAAATCATGAATCATGAATCATGAATTGAATCATAAATCATGAATCGAATCATGAATTGAATCATGAATCATGAAATCAATCATGAATCATGAATCACGAATTATGAATCGTGAATTGAATCAGGAATCATGAATCATGAAATTAATCATGAAATGACTCATGAAATGAATCATGAATCATTAATTGAATCATGAATCATGAAATAAATAATGAATTGAATCATGAATTGAATCATGAATCATGAATCATGAATCGAATCATGAATCATGAAATAAATCATGAATTGAATCAAGATTTATGAACCATGAATTGAATCATGAAATAAATCATGAATCATGAATTGAATCATAAATCATGAATCATAAATTTAATCATGAATCGAATAATGAATTAAAAATTGAATCATGAATCATGAATCAAATCATGAATCATGAATTGAATCATGAATTATGAATCGAATCATGAATTGAATCATGAATCATGAATCATGAATTGAATAATAAATTATGAATCATGAATTTAATCATGAATTATATATCTAATCATGAATCATGAATCGAATCATGAATTGAATCATGAATCATGAATTGAATCATAAATCATGAATCATGAATCCAATCATGAATCATGAATCATGAATCGAATCATGAATTATGAATCATGAATTAAGTCATGAATCATGACTCAAGAATTGAATCATGAATCATGAATTGAATCATGAATCGTGAATCGAATCATGAATTGAATCATGAATCATGAATCATGAATTGAATTATGAATCATGAATCGAATCATGAATCATGAATAGAATCATGAATCATGAATTGAATCATGAATCATGAATTGAATCATGAATAATGAATTGAATCATGAGTCATGAATCATGAATTGAATCATGAATCATGAATCGAATCATGAATTGAATCATGAATCATGAATTAAATCATGAATCATGAATCATGAATCGAATAATGAATCATGAATTGAATCATGAATCATGAATTGAATCATGAATCATAAAATGAATCATGAATTGAATCATGAATTCAAACATGAATCATGAATCGAATCATGAATCATGAATTGAATTATGAATTGAATCAATAATTGAATCATGCATTGAATCATGAATCATGCATTGAATCATGAATCATGAATCATGAATTGAATCATGAATCATGAATTGAATTATTAATTGAAATAAGAATTGAATCATGAATTGAATCATGAATCATGAATCGAATCATGATTCATGAATTAAATCATGAATCATGAATTGAATCATGAATCATGAATTGAATCATGAATTATGAATCATGAAATGAATCAAGAATCATGAATTGAATCATGAATCATGAATTAAATCATGAATCATGAATCATAAATCAAGAATTGAATCATGAATCATGAATCGAATAATGAATCATGAAAAAAATCATGAATTGAATCAAGATTCATGAACCATGAATTGAATCATGAAATAAATCATAAATCATGAATTGAATCATAAATCATGAATCATGAATTTAATCATGAGTCATAATTCGAATCATGAATCATGAATCATGAATTGAATCATGAATCATGAATCATGAATTGAATCATAAATCATGAATCGAATCATGAATTGAATCATGAATCATGAAATGAATCATGAATCACGAATTGAATCATGAATCATAAATCGAATCATGAATCATGAAATGAATCATGAATTGAATCTTGAATCATGAATTGAATCTTGAATCATGAAATAAATTTAGAATTGAATCATGAATTGAATCATGAATCATGAATCATGAATCGAATCATGAATCATGAAATAAATCATGAATTGAATCAAGATTCATGAACCATGAATTGAATCATGAAATAAATCATGAATCATGAATTGAATCATAAATCATGAATCATAAATTTAATCATGAATCATGAATCGAATAATGAATTAAAAATTGAATCATGAATCATGAATCAAATCATGAATCATGAATTGAATCATGAATCATGAATCGAATCATGAAATGAATCAAGAATCATGAATTCAATCATAAATCATGAATCATGAATTTAATCATGAATCATAAATCGAATCATGAATCAAGAATTGAATCATGATTCATGAAACGAATCATGAATCATAAATTGAATCATGAATCATGAATCATGAATCGAATCATGAATTGAATCATGAATCATGAATTGAATCAGGAATCATGAATCATGAAATGAATCATGAAATGAATCATGAATCATGAATTGAATCATGAATCACAAATTGAATCATGCATCATGAATTGAATCATGAATCATAAATCGAATCATAAATCATGAATCATGAATTGAATCATGCATCATGAATCATGAATTGAATTATTAATTGAAATAAGAATTGAATCATGAATTGAATCATGAATCATGAATCGAATCATGATTCATGAATTGAATTATGAATCATGAATTGAATCATGAATCATGAATTGAATCATGAATTATGAATCATGAAATGAATCAAGAATCATGAATTGAATCATGAATCATGAATTAAATCATGAATCATAAATCAAGAATTGAATCATGAATCATGAATCGAATCATGAATCATGAAATAAATCATGAATTGAATCAAGATTCATGAACCATGAATTGAATCATGAAATAAATCATGAATCATGAATTGAATCATAAATCATGAATCATGAATTTAATCATGAGTCATAATTCGAATCATGAATCATGAATCATGAATTGAATCATGAATCATGAATCATGAATTGAATCATAAATCATGAATCGAATCATGAATTGAATCATGAATCATGAAATGAATCATGAATCATGAATTGAATCATGAATCATGAATTGAATCAGGAATCAAGAATCATGAAATGAATCATGAAATGAATCATGAAATGACTCATGAAATGAATCATGAATCATTAATTGAATCATGAATCACGAATTAAATCATGAATCATAAATCGAATCATGAATCATGAAATGAATCATGAATTGAATCTTGAATCATGAATTGAATCATGAATCATGAAATAAATTTAGAATTGAATCATGAATTGAATCATGAATCATGAATCATGAATCGAATCATGAATCATGAAATAAATCATGAATTGAATCAAGATTCATGAACCATGAATTGAATCATGAAATAAATCATGAATCATGAAATAAATCATGAATCATGAATTGAATCATAAATCATGAATCATAAATTTAATCATGAATCATGAATCGAATAATGAATTAAAAATTGAATCATGAATCATGAATCAAATCATGAATCATGAATTGAATCATGAATCATGAATCGAATCATGAAATGAATCAAGAATCATGAATTGAATCACGAATCATGAATTGAATCAGGAATCATGAATCATGAAATGAATCATGAAATGAATCATGAATTGAATCATGAATCTTGAATTGAATCATTATTCATGAAATGAATCATGAATCATGAATTGAATCTGGAATTGATTCATAATTCATAAATCATGAATCATGAATTGAATCATGTATCATGAATTGAATCATGAATCATGAATCGAATCATGAATTATGAATCATGAATTGAATCATGAATCATGAATCATAAATTGAATCATGAATTAAATCATGAATTATGAATCATAAATTGAATCATGAATTGAATCATGAATTGAATCATGAATCATGAAATGAATCATGAATCATGAATCATGAATCATGAATCGAATCATGAATCATGAATTGAATCATGAATCATGAATCACGAATCATGAATTGAATCATGAATCATGAATTGAATCATGAATCATGAATCGAATCATGAATCATAAATCATGAATTGAATCATGAATTGAATCATGAATTATGAATCATAAATTGAATCATGAATTGAATCATGAATCATGAATTAATTCAGGAATCATGAATCATGAAATGAATCATGAAATGAATCATGAATCATGAATTGAATCATGAATCATGAATTGAATCATGCATCATCAATTGAATCATGAATTATAAATCGAATCATGAATCATGAATCATAAATCATGAATCATGAATCATGAATTGAATCATAAATCATGAATTGAATCATGAATTGAATCATGAATCATGATCATGAATCGAATCATGAATCATGAAATAAATCATGAATTGAATCATGAATTGAATCATGAATCATGAATTGAATCAGGAATCATGAATCATGAAATGAATCATGAATCATGAATTGAATCATGAATCACGAATTGAATCATGAATCATGAATTGAATCAGGAATCATGAATCATGAAATGAATCATGAAATGAATCATGACTCATGAATTGAATCATGAATCATGAATCGAATTATGAATCATGAAATAAATCATGAATTGAATCAAGATTCATGAACCATGAATTGAATCATGAAATAAATCATGAATCATGAATTGAATCATAAATCATGAATCATGAATTTAATCATGAATCATGAATCGAATAATGAATTAAAAATTGAATCATGAATCATGAATCGAATCATGATTCATGAATTGAATCATGAATCATGAATTGAATCATGAATCATGAATTGAATCATGAATTATGAATCATGAAATGAATCAAGAATCATTAATTGAATCATGAATCATGAATTAAATCATGAATCATGAATCATAAATCAAGAATTGAATCATGAATCATGAATCGAATCATGAATCATGAAATAAATCATGAATTGAATCAAGATTCATGAACCATGAATTGAATCATGAAATAAATCATGAATCATGAATTGAATCATAAATCATGAATCATGAATTTAATCATGAGTCATAATTCGAATCATGAATCATGAATCATGAATTGAATCATGAATCATGAATCATGAATTGAATCATAAATCATGAATCGAATCATGAATTGAATCATGAATCATGAAATGAATCATGAATCATGAATTGAATCATGAATCATGAATTGAATCAGGAATCATGAATCATGAAATGAATCATGAAATGAATCATGAAACGACTCATGAAATGAATCATGAATCATTAATTGAATCATGAATCACGAATTGAATCATGAATATTAAATCGAATCATGAATCATGAAATGAATCATGAATTGAATCTTGAATCATGAATTGAATCATGAATCATGAATTGAATCATGAATCATGAATTGAATCATGAATCATGAATCACGAATCACGAATCATGAATTGAATCATGAATCATGAATTGAATCATGAATCATGAATCGAATCATGAATCATAAATCATGAATTGAATCATGAATTGAATCATGAATCATGAAATGAATCATGAATCATGAATTGAATCATGAATCATGAATCATGAATCGAATCATGAATCATGAATTGAATCATGAATCATGAATCACGAATCACGAATCAGAAATTGAATCATGAATCATGAATTGAATCATGAATCATGAATCGAATCATGAATCATAAATCATGAATTGAATCATGAATTGAATCATGAATTATGAATCATAAATTGAATCATGAATTGAATCATGAATCATGAATTAATTCAGGAATCATGAATCATGAAATGAATCATGAATCATGAATTGAATCATGAATCACGAATTGAATCATGCATCATCAATTGAATCATAAATTATAAATCGAATCATGAATCATGAATCATAAATCATGAATCATGAATCATGAATTGAATCATAAATCATGAATTGAATCATGAATTGAATCATGAATCATGAATTGAATCAGGAATCATGAATCATGAAATGAATCATGAATCATGAATTGAATCATGAATCACGAATTGAATCAGGAATCATGAATCATGAAATGAATCATGAATCATGAATTGAATCATGAATCACGAATTGAATCATGAATCATGAATTGAATCAGGAATCATGAATCATGAAATGAATCATGAAATGAATCATGACTCATGAATTGAATCATGAATCATGAATCGAATTATGAATCATGAAATAAATCATGAATTGAATCAAGATTCATGAACCATGAATTGAATCATGAAATAAATCATGAATCATGAATTCAATCATAAATCATGAATCATGAATTTAATCATGAATCATAAATCGAATCATGAATCAAGAATTGAATCATGATTCATGAAACGAATCATGAATCATGAATTTAATCATGAATCATAAATCGAATCATGAATCAAGAATTGAATCATGATTCATGAAACGAATCATGAATCATAAATTGAATCATGAATCATGAATCATGAATCGAATCATGAATTGAATCATGAATCATGAATCATGAATTGAATCATGAATCATGAATCATGAATTGAATCATGAATCATGAATTGAATCAGGAATCATGAATCATGAAATGAATCATGAAATGAATCATGAATCATGAATTGAATCATGAATCACAAATTGAATCATGCATCATGAATTGAATCATGAATCATAAATCGAATCATAAATCATGAATCATGAATTGAATCATGCATCATGAATCATGAATTGAATTATTAATTGAAATAAGAATTGAATCATGAATTGAATCATGAATCATGAATCGAATCATGATTCATGAATTGAATCAAGAATCATGAATTGAATCATGAATCATGAATTGAATCATGAATTATGAATCATGAAATGAATCAAGAATCATGAATTGAATCAAGAATCATGAATCATAAATCAAGAATTGAATCATGAATCATGAATCGAATCATGAAATAAATCATGAATCATGAATTGAATCATAAATCATGAATCATGAATTGAATCATGAGTCATAATTCGAATCATGAATCATGAATCATGAATTGAATCATGAATCATGAATCATGAATTGAATCATAAATCATGAATCGAATCATGAATTGAATCATGAATCATGAAATGAATCATGAATCATGAATTGAATCATGAATCATGAATTGAATCAGGAATCATGAATCATGAAATGAATCATGAAATGAATCATGAAATGACTTATGAAATGAATCATGAATCATTAATTGAATCATGAATCACGAATTGAATCATGAATCATAAATCGAATCATGAATCATGAAATGAATCATGAATTGAATCTTGAATCATGAATTGAATCTTGAATCATGAAATAAATTTAGAATTGAATCATGAATTGAATCATGAATCATGAATCATGAATCGAATCATGAATCATGAAATAAATCATGAATTGAATCAAGATTCATGAACCATGAATTGAATCATGAAATAAATCATGAATCATGAATTGAATCATAAATCATGAATCATAAATTTAATCATGAATCATGAATCGAATAATGAATTAAAAATTGAATCATGAATCATGAATCAAATCATGAATCATGAATTGAATCATGAATCATGAATCGAATCATGAAATGAATCAAGAATCATGAATTCAATCATAAATCATGAATCATGAATTTAATCATGAATCATAAATCGAATCATGAATCAAGAATTGAATCATGATTCATGAAACGAATCATGAATCATAAATTGAATCATGAATCATGAATCATGAATCGAATCATGAATTGAATCATGAATCATGAATTGAATCAGGAATCATGAATCATGAAATGAATCATGAAATGAATCATGAATCATGAATTGAATCATGAATCACAAATTGAATCATGCATCATGAATTGAATCATGAATCATAAATCGAATCATAAATCATGAATCATGAATTGAATCATGCATCATGAATCATGAATTGAATTATTAATTGAAATAAGAATTGAATCATGAATTGAATCATGAATCATGAATCGAATCATTATTCATGAATTGAATCATGAATCATGAATTGAATCATGAATCATGAATTGAATCATGAATTATGAATCATGAAATGAATCAAGAATCATGAATTGAATCATGAATCATGAATTAAATCATGAATCATAAATCAAGAATTGAATCATGAATCATGAATCGAATCATGAATCATGAAATAAATCATGAATTGAATCAAGATTCATGACCCATGAATTGAATCATGAAATAAATCATGAATCATGAATTGAATCATAAATCATGAATCATGAATTTAATCATGAGTCATAATTCGAATCATGAATCATGAATCATGAATTGAATCATGAATCATGAATCATGAATTGAATCATAAATCATGAATCGAATCATGAATTGAATCATGAATCATGAAATGAATCATGAATCATGAATTGAATCATGAATCATGAATTGAATCAGGAATCAAGAATCATGAAATGAATCATGAAATGAATCATGAAATGACTCATGAAATGAATCATGAATCATTAATTGAATCATGAATCACGAATTAAATCATGAATCATAAATCGAATCATGAATCATGAAATGAATCATGAATTGAATCTTGAATCATGAATTGAATCATGAATCATGAAATAAATTTAGAATTGAATCATGAATTGAATCATGAATCATGAATCATGAATCGAATCATGAATCATGAAATAAATCATGAATTGAATCAAGATTCATGAACCATGAATTGAATCATGAAATAAATCATGAATCATGAAATAAATCATGAATCATGAATTGAATCATAAATCATGAATCATAAATTTAATCATGAATCATGAATCGAATAATGAATTAAAAATTGAATCATGAATCATGAATCAAATCATGAATCATGAATTGAATCATGAATCATGAATCGAATCATGAAATGAATCAAGAATCATGAATTGAATCACGAATCATGAATTGAATCAGGAATCATGAATCATGAAATGAATCATGAAATGAATCATGAATTGAATCATGAATCTTGAATTGAATCATTATTCATGAAATGAATCATGAATCATGAATTGAATCTGGAATTGATTCATAATTCATAAATCATGAATCATGAATTGAATCATGTATCATGAATTGAATCATGAATCATGAATCGAATCATGAATTATGAATCATGAATTGAATCATGAATCATGAATCATAAATTGAATCATGAATTAAATCATGAATTATGAATCATAAATTGAATCATGAATTGAATCATGAATTGAATCATGAATCATGAAATGAATCATGAATCATGAATCATGAATCATGAATCGAATCATGAATCATGAATTGAATCATGAATCATGAATCACGAATCATGAATTGAATCATGAATCATGAATTGAATCATGAATCATGAATCGAATCATGAATCATAAATCATGAATTGAATCATGAATTGAATCATGAATTATGAATCATAAATTGAATCATGAATTGAATCATGAATCATGAATTAATTCAGGAATCATGAATCATGAAATGAATCATGAAATGAATCATGAATCATGAATTGAATCATGAATCATGAATTGAATCATGCATCATCAATTGAATCATGAATTATAAATCGAATCATGAATCATGAATCATAAATCATGAATCATGAATCATGAATTGAATCATAAATCATAAATTGAATCATGAATTGAATCATGAATCATGATCATGAATCGAATCATGAATCATGAAATAAATCATGAATTGAATCATGAATTGAATCATGAATCATGAATTGAATCAGGAATCATGAATCATGAAATGAATCATGAATCATGAATTGAATCATGAATCACGAATTGAATCATGAATCATGAATTGAATCAGGAATCATGAATCATGAAATGAATCAAGAAATGAATCATGACTCATGAATTGAATCATGAATCATGAATCGAATTATGAATCATGAAATAAATCATGAATTGAATCAAGATTCATGAACCATGAATTGAATCATGAAATAAATCATGAATCATGAATTGAATCATAAATCATGAATCATAAATTTAATCATGAATCATGAATCGAATAATGAATTAAAAATTGAATCATGAATCATGAATCGAATCATGATTCATGAATTGAATCATGAATCATGAATTGAATCATGAATCATGAATTGAATCATGAATTATGAATCATGAAATGAATCAAGAATCATTAATTGAATCATGAATCATGAATTAAATCATGAATCATGAATCATAAATCAAGAATTGAATCATGAATCATGAATCGAATCATGAATCATGAAATAAATCATGAATTGAATCAAGATTCATGAACCATGAATTGAATCATGAAATAAATCATGAATCATGAATTGAATCATAAATCATGAATCATGAATTTAATCATGAGTCATAATTCGAATCATGAATCATGAATCATGAATTGAATCATGAATCATGAATCATGAATTGAATCATAAATCATGAATCGAATCATGAATTGAATCATGAATCATGAAATGAATCATGAATCATGAATTGAATCATGAATCATGAATTGAATCAGGAATCATGAATCATGAAATGAATCATGAAATGAATCATGAAACGACTCATGAAATGAATCATGAATCATTAATTGAATCATGAATCACGAATTGAATCATGAATATTAAATCGAATCATGAATCATGAAATGAATCATGAATTGAATCTTGAATCATGAATTGAATCATGAATCATGAATTGAATCATGAATCATGAATTGAATCATGAATCATGAATCACGAATCACGAATCATGAATTGAATCATGAATCATGAATTGAATCATGAATCATGAATCGAATCATGAATCATAAATCATGAATTGAATCATGAATTGAATCATGAATCATGAAATGAATCATGAATCATGAATTGAATCATGAATCATGAATCATGAATCGAATCATGAATCATGAATTGAATCATGAATCATGAATCACGAATCACAAATCAGAAATTGAATCATGAATCATGAATTGAATCATGAATCATGAATCGAATCATGAATCATAAATCATGAATTGAATCATGAATTGAATCATGAATTATGAATCATAAATTGAATCATGAATTGAATCATGAATCATGAATTAATTCAGGAATCATGAATCATGAAATGAATCATGAAATGAATCATGAATCATGAATTGAATCATGAATCACGAATTGAATCATGCATCATCAATTGAATCATAAATTATAAATCGAATCATGAATCATGAATCATAAATCATGAATCATGAATCATGAATTGAATCATAAATCATGAATTGAATCATGAATTGAATCATGAATCATGATCATGAATCGAATCATGAATCATGAAATAAATCATGAATTGAATCATGAATTGAATCATGAATCATGAATTGAATCAGGAATCATGAATCATGAAATGAATCATGAATTATGAATTGAATCATGAATCACGAATTGAATCATAAATCATGAATTGAATCATAAATCATGAATCATGAAATGAATCATGAAATGAATCATGACTCATGAATTGAATCATGAATCATGAATCGAATTATGAATCATGAAATAAATCATGAATTGAATCAAGATTCATGAACCATGAATTGAATCATGAAATAAATCATGAATCATGAATTCAATCATAAATCATGAATCATGAATTTAATCATGAATCATAAATCGAATCATGAATCAAGAATTGAATGATGATTCATGAAACAAATCATGAATCATAAATTGAATCATGAATCATGAATCATGAATCGAATCATGAATTGAATCATGAATCATGAATCATGAATTGAATCATGAATCATGAATTGAATCAGGAATCATGAATCATGAAATGAATCATGAAATGAATCATGAATCATGAATTGAATCATGAATCACAAATTGAATCATGCATCATGAATTGAATCATGAATCATAAATCGAATCATAAATCATGAATCATGAATTGAATCATGCATCATGAATCATGAATTGAATTATTAATTGAAATAAGAATTGAATCATGAATTGAATCATGAATCATGAATCGAATCATGATTCATGAATTGAATCAAGAATCATGAATTGAATCACGAATCATGAATTGAATCATGAATTATGAATCATGAAATGAATCAAGAATCATGAATTAAATCATGAATCATGAATCATAAATCAAGAATTGAATCATGAATCATGAATCGAATCATGAAATAAATCATGAATCATGTATTGAATCATAAATCATGAATCATGAATTTAATCATGAGTCATAATTCGAATCATGAATCATGAATCATGAATTGAATCATGAATCATGAATTGAATCATAAATCATGAATCGAATCATGAATTTAATCATGAATCATGAAATGAATCATGAATCATGAATTGAATCATGAATCATGAATTGAATCAGGAATCATGAATCATGAAATGAATCATGAAATGAATCATGAAATGACTCATGAAATGAATCATGAATCATTAATTGAATCATGAATCACGAATTGAATCATGAATCATAAATCGAATCATGAATCATGAAATGAATCATGAATTGAATCTTGAATCATGAATTGAATCATGAATCATGAAATAAATTTAGAATTGAATCATGAATTGAATCATGAATCATGAATTGAATCATGCATCATCAATTGAATCATGAATTATAAATCGAATCATGAATCATGAATCATAAATCATGAATCATGAATCATGAATTGAATCATAAATCATGAATTGAATCATGAATTGAATCATGAATCATGATCATGAATCGAATCATGAATCATGAAATAAATCATGAATTGAATCATAAATTGAATCATGAATCATGAATTGAATCAGGAATCATGAATCATGAAATGAATCATGAATCATGAATTGAATCATGAATCACGAATTGAATCATGAATCATGAATTGAATCAGGAATCATGAATCATGAAATGAATCATGAAATGAATCATGACTCATGAATTGAATCATGAATCATGAATCGAATTATGAATCATGAAATAAATCATGAATTGAATCAAGATTCATGAACCATGAATTGAATCATGAAATAAATCATGAATCATGAATTGAATCATAAATCATGAATCATAAATTTAATCATGAATCATGAATTAAATAATGAATTAAAAATTGAATCATGAATCATGAATCAAATCATGAATCATGAATTGAATCATGTATCATGAATCGAATCATGAAATTAATCAAGAATCATGAATTCAATCATAAATCATGAATCATGAATTTAATCATGAATCATAAATCGAATCATGAATCAAGAATTGAATCATGATTCATGAAACGAATCATGAATCATAAATTGAATCATGAATCATGAATCATGAATCGAATCATGAATTGAATCATGAATCATGAATTGAATCATGAATCATGAATTGAATCAGGAATCATGAATCATGAAATGAATCATGAAATGAATCATGAATCATGAATTGAATCATGAATCACAAATTGAATCATGCATCATGAATTGAATCATGAATCATAAATCGAATCATAAATCATGAATCATGAATTGAATCATGCATCATGAATCATGAATTGAATTATTAATTGAAATAAGAATTAAATCATGAATTGAATCATGAATCATGAATCGAATCATGATTCATGAATTGAATCATGAATCATGAAATGAATCATGAATCATGAATTGAATCATGAATTATGAATCATGAAATGAATCAAGAATCATGAATTGAATCATGAATCATGAATTAAATCATGAATCATGAATCATAAATCAAGAATTGAATCATGAATCATGAATCGAATCATGAATCATGAAATAAATCATGAATTGAATCAAGATTCATGAACCATGAATTGAATCATGAAATAAATCATGAATCATGAATTGAATCATAAATCATGAATCATGAATTTAATCATGAGTCATAATTCGAATCATGAATCATGAATCATGAATTGAATCATGAATCATGAATCATGAATTGAATCATAAATCATGAATCGAATCATGAATTGAATCATGAATCATGAAATGAATCATGAATCATGAATTGAATCATGAATCATGAATTGAATCAGGAATCATGAATCATGAAATGAATCATGAAATGAATCATGAAATGACTCATGAAATGAATCATGAATCATTAATTGAATCATGAATCACGAATTGAATCATGAATCATAAATCGAATCATGAATCATGAAATGAATCATGAATTGAATCTTGAATCATGAATTGAATCATGAATCATGAAATAAATTTAGAATTGAATCATGAATTGAATCATGAATCATGAATCGAATCATGAATCATGAAATAAATCATGAATTGAATCAAGATTCATGAACCATGAATTGAATCATGAAATAAATCATGAATCATGAAATAAATCATGAATCATGAATTGAATCATAAATCATGAATCATAAATTTAATCATGAATCATGAATCGAATAATGAATTAAAAATTGAATCATGAATCATGAATCAAATCATGAATCATGAATTGAATCATGAATCATGAATCGAATCATGAAATGAATCAAGAATCATGAATTGAATCACGAATCATGAATTGAATCAGGAATCATGAATCATAAAATGAATCATGAAATGAATCATGAATTGAATCATGAATCTTGAATTGAATCATTATTCATGAAATGAATCATGAATCATGAATTGAATCTGGAATTGATTCATAATTCATAAATCATGAATCATGAATTGAATCATGTATCATGAATTGAATCATGAATCATGAATCGAATCATAAATTATGAATCATGAATTGAATCATGAATCATGAATCATAAATTGAATCATGAATTGAATCATGAATTATGAATCATAAATTGAATCATGAATTGAATCATAAATTGAATCATGAATCATGAAATGAATCATGAATCATGAATCATGAATCATGAATCATGAATCATGAATCATGAATCGAATCATGAATCATGAATTGAATCATGAATCATGAATCACGAATCATGAATTGAATCATGAATCATGAATTGAATCATGAATCATGAATCGAATCATGAATCATAAATCATGAATTGAATCATGAATTGAATCATGAATTATGAATCATAAATTGAATCATGAATTGAATCATGAATCATGAATTAATTCAGGAATCATGAATCATGAAATGAATCATGAAATGAATCATGAATCATGAATTGAATCATGAATCACGAATTGAATCATGCATCATCAATTGAATCATGAATTATAAATCGAATCATGAATCATGAATCATAAATCATGAATCATGAATCATGAATTGAATCATAAATCATGAATTGAATCATGAATTGAATCATGAATCATGATCATGAATCGAATCATGAATCATGAAATAAATCATGAATTGAATCATGAATTTAATCATGAATCATGAATTGAATCAGGAATCATGAATTGAATCATGAATCACGAATTGAATCATGAATCATGAATTGAATCAGGAATCATGAATCATGAAATGAATCATGAAATGAATCATGACTCATGAATTGAATCATGAATCATGAATCGAATTATGAATCATGAAATAAATCATGAATTGAATCAAGATTCATGAACCATGAATTGAATCATGAAATAAATCATGAATCATGAATTCAATCATAAATCATGAATCATGAATTTAATCATGAATCATAAATCGAATCATGAATCAAGAATTGAATCATGATTCATGAAACGAATCATGAATCATAAATTGAATCATGAATCATGAATCATGAATCGAATCATGAATTGAATCATGAATCATAAATCATGAATTAAATCATGAATCATGAATTGAATCAGGAATCATGAATCATGAAATGAATCATGAAATGAATATTGAATCATGAATTGAATCATGAATCACAAATTGAATCATGCATCATGAATTGAATCATGAATCATAAATCGAATCATAAATCATGAATCATGAATTGAATCATGCATCATGAATCATGAATTGAATTATTAATTGAAATAAGAATTGAATCATGAATTGAATCATGAATCATGAATCGAATCATGATTCATGAATTGAATCATGAATCATGAATTGAATCATGAATCATGAATTGAATCATGAATTATGAATCATGAAATGAATCAAGAATCATGAATTGAATCATGAATCATGAATTAAATCATGAATCATGAATCATAAATCAAGAATTGAATCATGAATCATGAATCGAATCATGAATCATGAAATAAATCATGAATTGAATCAAGATTCATGAACCATGAATTGAATCATGAAATAAATCATGAATCATGAATTGAATCATAAATCATGAATCATGAATTTAATCATGAGTCATAATTCGAATCATGAATCATGAATCATGAATTGAATCATGAATCATGAATCATGAATTGAATCATAAATCATGAATCGAATCATGAATTGAATCATGAATCATGAAATGAATCATGAATCATGAATTGAATCATGAATCATGAATTGAATCAGGAATCATGAATCATGAAATGAATCATGAAATGAATCATGAAATGACTCATGAAATGAATCATGAATCATTAATTGAATCATGAATCACGAATTGAATCATGAATCATAAATCGAATCATGAATCATGAAATGAATCATGAATTGAATCTTGAATCATGAATTGAATCATGAATCATGAAATAAATTTAGAATTGAATCATGAATTGAATCATGAATCATGAATCATGAATCGAATCATGAATCATGAAATAAATCATGAATTGAATCAAGATTCATGAACCATGAATTGAATCATGAAATAAATCATGAATCATGAATTGAATCATAAATCATGAATCATAAATTTAATCATGAATCATGAATCGAATAATGAATTAAAAATTGAATCATGAATCATGAATCATGAATTGAATCATGCATCATGAATCATGAATTGAATTATTAATTGAAATAAGAATTGAATCATGAATTGAATCATGAATCATGAATCGAATCATGATTCATGAATTGAATCATGAATCATGAATTGAATCATGAATCATGAAATGAATCAAGAATCATGAATTGAATCATGAATCATGAATTAAATCATGAATCATGAATCATAAATCAAGAATTGAATCATGAATCATGGATTGAATCATAAATCATGAATCATGAATTTAATCATGAGTCATAATTCGAATCATGAATCATGAATTGAATCATGAATCATGAATCATGAATTGAATCATAAATCATGAATCGAATCATGAATTGAATCATGAATCATGAAATGAATCATGAATCATTAATTGAATCATGAATCACGAATTGAATCATGAATCATAAATCGAATCATGAATCATGAAATGAATCATGAATTGAATCTTGAATCATGAATTGAATCATGAATCATGAAATAAATTTAGAATTGAATCATGAATTGAATCATTAATCGAATCATGAATCATGAAATAAATCATGAATTGAATCAAGATTCATGAACCATGAATTGAATCATGAAATAAATCATGAATCATGAAATAAATCATGAATCATGAATTGAATCATAAATCATGAATCATAAATTTAATCATGAATCATGAATCGAATAATGAATTAAAAATTGAATCATGAATCATGAATCAAATCATGAATCATGAATTGAATCATGAATCATGAATCGAATCATGAAATGAATCAAGAATCATGAATTGAATCACGAATCATGAATTGAATCAGGAATCATGAATCATGAAATGAATCATGAAATGAATCATGAATTGAATCATGAATCTTGAATTGAATCATTATTCATGAAATGAATCATGAATCATGAATTGAATCTGGAATTGATTCATAATTCATAAATCATGAATCATGAATTGAATCATGTATCATGAATTGAATCATGAATCATGAATCGAATCATGAATTATGAATCATGACTTGAATCATGAATCATGAATCATAAATTGAATCATGAATTGAATCATGAACTATGAATCATAAATTGAATCATAAATTGAATCATGAATTGAATCATGAATCATGAAATGAATCATGAATCATGAATAATGAATCATGAATCGAATCATGAATCATGAATTGAATCATGAATCATGAATCACGAATCATGAATTGAATCATGAATCATGAATTGAATCATGAATCATGAATCGAATCATGAATCATAAATCATGAATTGAATCATGAATTGAATCATGAATTATGAATCATAAATTGAATCATGAATTGAATCATGAATCATGAATTAATTCAGGAATCATGAATCATGAAATGAATCATGAAATGAATCATGAATCATGAATTGAATCATGATTCACGAATTGAATCATGCATCATCAATTGAATCATGAATTATAAATCGAACCATGAATCATGAATCATAAATCATGAATCATGAATTGAATCATAAATCATGAATTGAATCATGAATTGAATCATGAATCATGATCATGAATCGAATCATGAATCATGAAATAAATCATGAATTGAATCATGAATTGAATCATGAATCATGAATTGAATCAGGAATCATGAATCATGAAATGAATCATGAATCATGAATTGAATCATGAATCACGAATTGAATCATGAATCATGAATTGAATCAGGAATCATGAATCATGAAATGAATCATGAAATGAATCATGACTCATGAATTGAATCATGAATCATGAATCGAATTATGAATCATGAAATAAATCATGAATTGAATCAAGATTCATGAACCATGAATTGAATCATGAAATAAATCATGAATCATGAATTCAATCATAAATCATGAATCATGAATTTAATCATGAATCATAAATCGAATCATGAATCAAGAATTGAATCATGATTCATGAAACGAATCATGAATCATAAATTGAATCATGAATCATGAATCATGAATCGAATCATGAATTGAATCATGAATCATGAATCATGAATTGAATCATGAATCATGAATTGAATCAGGAATCATGAATCATGAAATGAATCATGAAATGAATCATGAATCATGAATTGAATCATGAATCACAAATTGAATCATGCATCATGAATTGAATCATGAATCATAAATCGAATCATAAATCATGAATCATGAATTGAATCATGCATCATGAATCATGAATTGAATTATTAATTGAAATAAGAATTGAATCATGAATTGAATCATGAATCATGAATCGAATCATGATTCATGAATTGAATCATGAATCATGAATTGAATCATGAATCATGAATTGAATCATGAATTATGAATCATGAAATGAATCAAGAATCATGAATTGAATCATGAATCATGAATTAAATCATGAATCATGAATCATAAATCAAGAATTGAATCATGAATCATGAATCGAATCATGAATCATGAAATAAATCATGAATTGAATCAAGATTCATGAACCATGAATTGAATCATGAAATAAATCATGAATCATGGATTGAATCATAAATCATGAATCATGAATTTAATCATGAGTCATAATTCGAATCATGAATCATGAATTGAATCATGAATCATTAATCATGAATTGAATCATAAATCATGAATCGAATCATGAATTGAATCATGAATCATGAAATGAATCATGAATCATTAATTGAATCATGAATCACGAATTGAATCATGAATCATAAATCGAATCATGAATCATGAAATGAATCATGAATTGAATCTTGAATCATGAATTGAATCATGAATCATGAAATAAATTTAGAATTGAATCATGAATTTAATCATGAATCGAATCATGAATCATGAAATAAATCATGAATTGAATCAAGATTCATGAACCATGAATTGAATCATGAAATAAATCATGAATCATGAATTCAATCATAAATCATGAATCATGAATTTAATCATGAATCATAAATCGAATCATGAATCAAGAATTGAATCATGATTCATGAAACGAATCATGAATCATAAATTGAATCATGAATCATGAATCATGAATCGAATCATGAATTGAATCATTAATCATGAATCATGAATTGAATCATGAATCATGAATTGAATCAGGAATCATGAATCATGAAATGAATCATGAAATGAATCATGAATCATGAATTGAATCATGAATCACAAATTGAATCATGCATCATGAATTGAATCATGAATCATAAATCGAATCATAAATCATGAATCATGAATTGAATCATGCATCATGAATCATGAATTAAATCATAAATCCTGAATTGAATCATGAATTGAATCATGAATCATGAATCGAATCATGAATCATGAAATAAATCATAAATTGAATCAAGATTCATGAACCATAAATGTAATCATGAATCATGAATCGAATCATGAATCAAGAATTGAATCATGAAGCATGAATCGAATCATGAATCATGAATTGAATAATGAATCATGAATCGAATCATGAATTGAATCATGAATCATGAATCATGAATTGAATCATAAAACATGAATCATGAATTTAATCATGAATCATATATCGAATTATGAATCATGAATCGAATCATGAATTTAATCATAAATCATGAATCATGAATTGAATCATGAATCATGAATCATGAATAATGAATTGAATCATGAATCATGAATCATGAATTGAATCATGAATCATGAATCGAATCATGAATTGAATTATGAATCATGAATCGAATCATGAATCATGAATTGAATCATGAATCGAATCATGAATCATGAATGATGAATTGAATCATGAATCATGAATCGAATCATGAATCATGGATTGAATCATGAATCATGAATTGAATCATGAATCATGAATTATAAATCAAGAATTGAATCATGAATCATAAATTGAATCATGAATCATGAAATGAATCATGAATTGAATCATGAATCAAGAATTGAATCATGCATTGAATCATGAATCATGAATCAAGAATTGAATCATGAATCATGAATTGAAGTATGAATTGAAACATGAATCATGAATCGAATCATGATTCATGAATTGAATAATGAATCATGAATTGAATCATGAATCATGATTCATGAAATTAATCATGAATCATGAATTGAATCATTAATCATGAATTGAATCATGAATCATGAATCATGAATCATGAATCATAAATCGAATCATGAATCATGAATCATGAATTGAATCATGAATTATGAATCATGAATCGAATCATGAATCATGAATTGAATCATGAATCACGAATCATGAATTGAATCATGAATCATGAATTGAATCATGAATCATGAATCGAATCATGAATCATTAATCATGAATTGAATCATGAATCATTAATCATGAATTGACTCATGAATTGAATCATGAATTATGAATCATAAATTGAATCATGAATTGAATCAAGAATCATGAATCATGAAATGAATCATGAATCATGAATTGAATCATGAATCATGAATTGAATCAAGAATCATGAATCATGAAATGAATCATGAATCATGAATTGAATCATGAATCACGAATTGAATCATACATCAGGAATTGAATCATGAATTATAAATCGAATCATGAATCATGTATCATGAATCATGAATTAAATCATAAATCATGAATCATGAATCGAATCATGAATTGAATCATAAATCATAAATCATAAATCCTGAATCATGAATTGAATCATGAATCATGAATCGAATCATGAATCATGAATCATAATTCAAATCATGAATTGAATCATGAATCATGAATTGAATCATAAAACTTGAATCATGAATTTAATCATGAATCATATATCGAATCATGAATCATGAATTGAATCATAAATCATGAATCATGAATTGAATCATGAATCATGAATTGAATCATGAATAATGAATTGAATCATGAATCATGAATTGAATCATGAATCATGAATCGAATCATGAATTGAATCATGAATCATGAATCATGAATTGAATTATGAATCATGAATTGAATCATGAGTAATTAATCATGAATTGAATCATGAATCATGAATCGAATCATGAATCATGAATTGAATCATGAATCATGAATTGAATCATGAGTAATTAATCATGAATTGAATCATGAATCATGAATCGAATCATGAATTGAATCATGAATGATGAATTGAATCATGAATCATGAATCGAATCATGAATCATGGATTGAATCATGAATCATGAATTAAATCATGAATCATGAAAAGAATCATGAAACGAATCATGAATCATGAATTGAATCATGAATCATGAATCGAATCATGAATCATGGATTGAATCATGAATCATGAATTGAATCATGAATCATGAATTATAAATCAAGAATTGAATCATGAATCATAAATTGAATCATGAATCATGAAATGAATCATGAATTGAATCATGAATTCAAACATGAATCATGCATCAAATCATGAATCATGAATTGAATTATGAATTGAATCAAGAATTGAATCATGCATTGAATCATGAATCATGAATCAAGAATTGAATGATGCATTGAATCATGAATTGAATCATGAATCATGAATTGAAGTATGAATTAAAACATGAATCATGAATTGAATCATGAATCATGATTCATGAAATGAATCATGAATCATGAATCATGAATTGAATCATGAATCATGATTCATGAAATGAATCATGAATCATGAATTGAATCATGAATCATGAATTGAATCATGAGATGAATCATTAATCATGAATTGAATCATGAATCATGAATCATGAATCATGAATCATAAATCGAATCATGAATCATGAATCATGAATTGAATCATGAATTATGAATCATGAATCGAATCATTAATCATGAATTGAATCATGAATCGAATGATGAATCATGAATCATGAATTGAATCATCAATCATGAATCATGAATTGACTCATGAATTGAATCATGAATTATGAATCATAAATTGAATCATGAATTGAATCATGAATCATGAATCATGAATTGAATTATTAATTGAAATAAGAATTGAATCATGAATTGAATCATGAATCATGAATCGAATCATGATTCATGAATTGAATCATGAATCATGAATTGAATCATGAATCATGAATTGAATCATGAATTATGAATCATGAAATGAATCAAGAATCATGAATTGAATCATGAATCATGAATTAAATCATGAATCATGAATCATAAATCAAGAATTGAATCATGAATCATGAATCGAATCATGAATCATGAAATAAATCATGAATTGAATCAAGATTCATGAACCATGAATTGAATCATGAAATAAATCATGAATCATGAATTGAATCATAAATCATGAATCATGAATTTAATCATGAGTCATAATTCGAATCATGAATCATGAATCATGAATTGAATCATGAATCATGAATCATGAATTGAATCATAAATCATGAATCGAATCATGAATTGAATCATGAATCATGAAATGAATCATGAATCATGAATTGAATCAGGAATCATGAATTGAATCAGGAATCATGAATCATGAAATGAATCATGAAATGAATCATTAAATGACTCATGAAATGAATCATGAATCATTAATTGAATCATGAATCACAAATTGAATCATGAATCATAAATCGAATCATGAATCATGAAATGAATCATGAATTGAATCTTGAATCATGAATTGAATCATGAATCATGAAATAAATTTAGAATTGAATCATGAATTGAATCATGAATCATGAATCATGAATCGAATCATGAATCATGAAATAAATCATGAATTGAATCAAGATTCATGAACCATGAATTGAATCATGAAATAAATCATGAATCATGAATTGAATCATAAATCATGAATCATAAATTTAATCATGAATCATGAATCGAATAATGAATTAAAAATTGAATCATGAATCATGAATCATGAATTGAATCATGCATCATGAATCATGAATTGAATTATTAATTGAAATAAGAATTGAATCATGAATTGAATCATGAATCGAATCATGATTCATGAATTGAATCATGAATCATGAATTGAATCATGAATCATGAATTGAATCATGAATTATGAATCATGAAATGAATCAAGAATCATGAATTGAATCATGAATCATGAATTAAATCATGAATCATGAATCATAAATCAAGAATTGAATCATGAATCATGAATCGAATCATGAATCATGAAATAAATCATGAATTGAATCAAGATTCATGAACCATGAATTGAATCATGAAATAAATCATGAATCATGGATTGAATCATAAATCATGAATCATGAATTTAATCATGAGTCATAATTCGAATCATGAATCATGAATTGAATCATGAATCATTAATCATGAATTGAATCATAAATCATGAATCGAATCATGAATTGAATCATGAATCATGAAATGAATCATGAATCATTAATTGAATCATGAATCACGAATTGAATCATGAATCATAAATCGAATCATGAATCATGAAATGAATCATGAATTGAATCTTGAATCATGAATTGAATCATGAATCATGAAATAAATTTAGAATTGAATCATGAATTTAATCATGAATCGAATCATGAATCATGAAATAAATCATGAATTGAATCAAGATTCATGAACCATGAATTGAATCATAAAATAAATCATGAATCATGAAATAAATCATGAATCATGAATTGAATCATAAATCATGAATCATAAATTTAATCATGAATCATGAATCGAATAATGAATTAAAAATTGAATCATGAATCATGAATCAAATCATGAATCATGAATTGAATCATGAATCATGAATCGAATCATGAAATGAATCAAGAATCATGAATTGAATCACGAATCATGAATTGAATCAGGAATCATGAATCATGAAATGAATCATGAAATGAATCATGAATTGAATCATGAATCTTAAATTGAATCATTATTCATGAAATGAATCATGAATCATGAATTGAATCTGGAATTGATTCATAATTCATAAATCATGAATCATGAATTGAATCATGTATCATGAATTGAATCATGAATCATGAATCGAATCATGAATTATGAATCATGAATTGAATCATGAATCATGAATCATAAATTGAATCATGAATTGAATCATGAATTATGAATCATAAATTGAATCATGAATTGAATCATGAATTGAATCATGAAATGAATCATGAAATGAATCATGAATCATGAATCATGAATCATGAATAATGAATCATGAATCATGAATCGAATCATGAATCATGAATTGAATCATGAATCATGAATCACGAATCATGAATTGAATCATGAATCATGAATTGAATCATGAATCATGAATCGAATCATGAATCATGAATCATAAATCAAGAATTGAATCATGAATCATGAATCAAATCATGAATCATGAAATAAATCATGAATTGAATCAAGATTCATGAACCATGAATTGAATCATGAAATAAATCATGAATCATGAATTGAATCATAAATCATGAATCATGAATTTAATCATGAGTCATAATTCGAATCATGAATCATGAATCATGAATTGAATCATGAATCATGAATCATGAATTGAATCATAAATCATGAATCGAATCATGAATTGAATCATGAATCATGAAATGAATCATGAATCATGAATTGAATCATGAATCATGAATTGAATCAGGAATCATGAATCATGAAATTAATCATGAAATGAATCATGAAATGACTCATGAAATGAATCATGAATCATTAATTGAATCATGAATCACGAATTGAATCATGAATCATAAATCGAATCATGAATCATGAAATGAATCATGAATTGAATCTTGAATCATGAATTGAATCATGAATCATGAAATAAATTTAGAATTGAATCATGAATTGAATCATGAATCATGAATCATGAATCGAATCATGAATCATGAAATAAATCATGAATTGAATCAAGATTCATGAACCATGAATTGAATCATGAAATAAATCATGAATCATGAATTGAATCATAAATCATGAATCATAAATTTAATCATGAATCATGAATCAAATAATGAATTAAAAATTGAATCATGAATCATGAATCATGAATTGAATCATGCATCATGAATCATGAATTGAATTATTAATTGAAATAAGAATTGAATCATGAATTGAATCATGAATCATGAATCGAATCATGATTCATGAATTGAATCATGAATCATGAATTGAATCATGAATTGAATCATGAATTATGAATCATGAAATGAATCAAGAATCATGAATTGAATCATGAATCATGAATTAAATCATGAATCATGAATCATAAATCAAGAATTGAATCATGAATCATGAATCGAATCATGAATCATGAAATAAATCATGAATTCAATCAAGATTCATGAACCATGAATTAAATCATGAAATAAATCATGAATCATGGATTGAATCATAAATCATGAATCATGAATTTAATCATGAGTCATAATTCGAATCATGAATCATGAATTGAATCATGAATCATGAATCATGAATTGAATCATAAATCATGAATCGAATCATGAATTGAATCATGAATCATGAAATGAATCATGAATCATGAATTGAATCATGAATCACGAATTGAATCATGAATCATAAATCGAATCATGAATCATGAAATGAATCATGAATTGAATCTTGAATCATGAATTGAATCATGAATCATGAAATAAATTTAGAATTGAATCATGAATTGAATCATGAATCGAATCATGAATCATGAAATAAATCGAATCATGAATCATGAAATGAATCATGAATTGAATCTTGAATCATGAATTGAATCATGAATCATGAAATAAATTTAGAATTGAATCATGAATTGAATCATGAATCGAATCATGAATCATGAAATAAATCATGAATTGAATCAAGATTCATGAACCATGAATTGAATCATGAAATAAATCATGAATCATGAAATAAATCATGAATCATGAATTGAATCATAAATCATGAATCATAAATTTAATCATGAATCATGAATCGAATAATGAATTAAAAATTGAATCATGAATCATGAATCAAATCATGAATCATGAATTGAATCATGAATCATGAATCGAATCATGAAATGAATCAAGAATCATGAATTGAATCACGAATCATGAATTGAATCAGGAATCATGAATCATGAAATGAATCATGAAATGAATCATGAATTGAATCATGAATCTTGAATTGAATCATTATTCATGAAATGAATCATGAATCATGAATTGAATCTGGAATTGATTCATAATTCATAAATCATGAATCATGAATTGAATCATGTATCATGAATTGAATCATGAATCATGAATCGAATCATGAATTATGAATCATGAATTGAATCATGAATCATGAATCATAAATTGAATCATGAATTGAATCATGAATTATGAATCATAAATTGAATCATGAATTGAATCATGAATTGAATCATGAAATGAATCATGAATCATGAATCATGAATAATGAATCATGAATCATGAATCGAATCATGAATCATGAATTGAATCATGAATCATGAATCACGAATCATGAATTGAATCATGAATCATGAATTGAATCATGAATCATGAATCGAATCATGAATCATAAATCATGAATTGAATCATGAATTGAATCATGAATTATGAATCATAAATTGAATCATGAATTGAATCATGAATCATGAATTAATTCAGGAATCATGAATCATGAAATGAATCATGAAATGAATCATGAATCACGAATTGAATCATGAATCACGAATTGAATCATGCATCATCAATTGAATCATGAATTATAAATCGAATCATGAATCATGAATCATAAATCATGAATCATGAATCATGAATTGAATCATAAATCATGAATTGAATCATGAATTGAATCATGAATCATGATCATGAATCGAATCATGAATCATGAAATAAATCATGAATTGAATCATGAATTGAATCATGAATCATGAATTGAATCAGGAATCATGAATCATGAAATGAATCATGAATCATGAATTGAATCATGAATCACGAATTGAATCATGAATCATGAATTGAATCAGGAATCATGAATCATGAAATGAATCATGAAATGAATCATGACTCATGAATTGAATCATGAATCATGAATCGAATTATGAATCATGAAATAAATCATGAATTGAATCAAGATTCATGAACCATGAATTGAATCATGAAATAAATCATGAATCATTAATTCAATCATAAATCATGAATCATGAATTTAATCATGAATCATAAATCGAATCATGAATCAAGAATTGAATCATGATTCATGAAACGAATCATGAATCATAAATTGAATCATGAATCATGAATCATGAATCGAATCATGAATTGAATCATGAATCATGAATCATGAATTGAATCATGAATCATGAATTGAATCAGGAATCATGAATCATGAAATGAATCATGAAATGAATCATGAATCATGAATTGAATCATGAATCACAAATTGTATCATGCATCATGAATTGAATCATGAATCATAAATCGAATCATAAATCATGAATCATGAATTGAATCATGCATCATGAATCATGAATTGAATTATTAATTGAAATAAGAATTGAATCATGAATTGAATCATGAATCATGAATCGAATCATGATTCATGAATTGAATCATGAATCATGAATAGAATCATGAATCATGAATTGAATCATGAATTATGAATCATGAAATGAATCAAGAATCATGAATTGAATCATGAATCATGAATTAAATCATGAATCATGAATCATAAATCAAGAATTGAATCATGAATCATGATCGAATCATGAATCATGAAATAAATCATGAATTGAATCAAGATTCATGAACCATGAATTGAATCATGAAATAAATCATGAATCATGAATTGAATCATAAATCATGAATCATGAATTTAATCATGAGTCATAATTCGAATCATGAATCATGAATCATGAATTGAATCATGAATCATGAATCATGAATTGAATCATAAATCATGAATCGAATCATGAATTGAATCATGAATCATGAAATGAATCATGAATCATGAATTGAATCATGAATCATGAATTGAATCAGGAATCATGAATCATGAAATGAATCATGAAATGAATCATGAAATGACTCATGAAATGAATCATGAATCATTAATTGAATCATGAATCACGAATTGAATCATGAATCATAAATCGAATCATGAATCATGAAATGAATCATGAATTAAATCTTGAATCATGAATTGAATCATGAATCATGAAATAAATTTAGAATTGAATCATGAATTGAATCATGAATCATGAATCATGAATCGAATCATGAATCATGAAATAAATCATGAATTGAATCAAGATTCATGAACCATGAATTGAATCATGAAATAAATCATGAATCATGAATTGAATCATAAATCATGAATCATAAATTTAATCATGAATCATGAAACGAATAATGAATTAAAAATTGAATCATGAATCATGAATCAAATCATGAATCATGAATTGAATCATGAATCATGAATCGAATCATGAATTGAATCATGAATCATGAATCATGAATTGAATCATAAATTAAGAATCATGAATTTAATCATGAATCATATATCGAATCATGAATCATGAATCATGAATCGAATCATGAATTGAATCATGAATCATGAATTGAATCATAAATCATGAATCATGAATCCAATCATGAATCATGAATCATGAATCGAATCATAAATTAAGAATCATGAATTTAATCATGAATCATATATCGAATCATGAATCATGAATCATGAATCGAATCATGAATTGAATCATAAATCATGAATCATGAATCCAATCATGAATCATGAATCATGAATCGAATCATGAATCATGAATCATGAATTAAATCATGAATCATGACTCATGAATTGAATCATGAATCATGAATTGAATCATGAATCATGAATCGAATCATGAATTGAATCATGAATCATGAATCATGAATTGAATTATGAATCATGAATCGAATCATGAATCATGAATTGAATCATGAATCATGAATTGAATCATGAATCATGAATTGAATCATGAAATAAATCATGAATCATGAATTGAATGATAAATCATGAATCATGAATTTAATCATGAGTCATAATTCGAATCATGAATCATGAATCATGAATTGAATCATGAATCATGAATCATGAATTGAATCATAAATCATGAATCGAATCATGAATTGAATCATGAATCATGAAATGAATCATGAATCATGAATTGAATCAGGAATCATGAATCATGAAATGAATCATGAAATGAATCATGAAATGACTCATGAAATGAATCATGAATCATTAATTGAATCATGAATCACGAATTGAATCATGAATCATAAATCAAATCATGAATCATGAAATGAATCATGAATTGAATCTTGAATCATGAATTGAATCATGAATCATGAAATAAATTTAGAATTGAATCATGAATTGAATCATGAATCATGAATCGAATCATGAATCATGAAATAAATCATGAATTGAATCAAGATTCATGAACCATGAATTGAATCATGAAATAAATCATGAATCATGAATTGAATCATAAATCATGAATCATAAATTTAATCATGAATCATGAATCGAATAATGTATTAAAAATTGAATCATGAATCATGAATCAAATCATGAATCATGAATTGAATCATGAATCATGAATCGAATCATGAATTGAATCATGAATCATGAATCATGAATTGAATCATAAATTAAGAATCATGAATTTAATCATGAATCATATATCGAATCATGAATCATGAATCATGAATCGAATCATGAATTGAATCATGAATCATGAATTGAATCATAAATCATGAATCATGAATCCAATCATGAATCATGAATCATGAATCGAATCATAAATTAAGAATCATGAATTTAATCATGAATCATATATCGAATCATGAATCATGAATCATGAATCGAATCATGAATTGAATCATGAATCATGAATTGAATCATAAATCATGAATCATGAATCCAATCATGAATCATGAATCATGAATCGAATCATGAATCGTGAATCATGAAATAAATCATGAATCATGACTCATGAATTGAATCATGAATCATGAATTGAATCATGAATCATGAATCGAATCATGAATTGAATCATGAATCATGAATCATGAATTGAATTATGAATCATGAATCGAATCATGAATCATGAATTGAATCATGAATCATGAATTAAATCATGAATTGAATCATGAATCATGAATTGAATCATGAATCATGAATTGAATCATGAGTCATGAATCATGAATTGAATCATGAATCATGAATCGAATCATGAATTGAATCATGAATCATGAATTAAATCATGAATCATGAATCATAAAATGAATCATGAATCATGAATTGAATCATTAATCATGAATTGAATCATGAATCATGAATCTTAAATTAAATCATGAATCATGAAATGAATCATAAATTGAATCATGAATCATGAATCATGAATCAAATCATGAATCATGAATTGAATCATGAATTATGAATCGAATCATGAATCATGAATTGAATCATGAATCATGAATTGAATCATGAATCATGAAATGAAACATGAATTGAATCATGAATTCAAACATGAATCATGAATCGAATCATGAATCATGAATTGAATTATGAATTGAATCAATAATTGAATCATGCATTGAATCATGAATCATGAATCATGCATTGAATCATGATTCATGAATCATGAATTGAATCATGAATCATGAATTGAATTATTAATTGAAACAAGAATTGAATCATGAATTGAATCATGAATCATGAATCGAATCATGATTCATGAATTGAATCATGAATCATGAATTGAATCATGAATCATGAATTGAATCATGAATTATGAATCATGAAATGAATCAAGAATCATGAATTGAATCACGAATCATGAATTGAATCAGGAATCATGAATCATGAAATGAATCATGAAATGAATCATGAATTGAATCATGAATCTTGAATTGAATCATGAATCATGAAATGAATCATGAATCATGAATTGAATCTGGAATTGATTCATAATTCATAAATCATGAATCATGAATTGAATCATGAATCATGAATTGAATCATGAATCATGAATCGAATCATGAATTATGAATCATGAATTGAATCATGAATCATGAATCATAAATTGAATCATGAATTGAATCATGAATTATGAATCATAAATTGAATCTTGAATTGAATCATGAATCACGAATTGAATCATGCATCATCAATTGAATCATGAATTATAAATCGAATCATGAATCATGAATCATAAATCATGAATCATGAATCATGAATTGAATCATAAATCATGAATCGAATCATGAATTGAATCATGAATCATGATAATGAATCGAATCATGAATCATGAAATAAATCATGAATTGAATCATGAATTGAATCATGAATCATGAATTGAATCAGGAATCATGAATCATGAAATGAATCATGAATCATGAATTGAATCATGAATCACGAATTGAATCATGAATCATGAATTGAATCAGGAATCATGAATCATGAAATGAATCATGACTCATGAATTGAATCATGAATCATGAATCGAATTATGAATCATGAAATAAATCATGAATTAAATCAAGATTCATGAACCATGAATTGAATCATGAAATAAATCATGAATCATGAATTCAATCATAAATCATGAATCATGAATTTAATCATGAATCATGAATCAAGAATTGAATCATGATTCATGAAACGAATCATGAATCATAAATTGAATCATGAATCATGAATCGAATCATGAATTGAATCATGAATCATGAATCATGAATTGAATCATGAATCATGAATTGAATCAGGAATCATGAATCATGAAATGAATCATGAAATTAATCATGAATCATGAATTGAATCATGAATCACAAATTGAATCATGCATCATGAATTGAATCATGAATCATAAATCGAATCATAAATCATGAATCATGAATTGAATCATGCATCATGAATCATGAATTAAATCATAAATCCTGAATTGAATCATGAATTGAATCATGAATCATGAATCGAATCATGAATCATGAAATAAATCATAAATTGAATCAAGATTCATGAACCATAAATGTAATCATGAATCATGAATCGAATCATGAATCAAGAATTGAATCATGAAGCATGAATCGAATCATGAATCATGAATTGAATAATGAATCATGAATCGAATCATGAATTGAATCATGAATCATGAATCATGAATTGAATCATAAAACATGAATCATGAATTTAATCATGAATCATATATCGAATTATGAATCATGAATCGAATCATGAATTTAATCATAAATCATGAATCATGAATTGAATCATGAATCATGAATCATGAATAATGAATTGAATCATGAATCATGAATCATGAATTGAATCATGAATCATGAATCGAATCATGAATTGAATTATGAATCATGAATCGAATCATGAATCATGAATTGAATCATGAATCGAATCATGAATCATGAATGATGAATTGAATCATGAATCATGAATCGAATCATGAATCATGGATTTAATCATGAATCATGAATTGAATCATGAATCATGAATTATAAATCAAGAATTGAATCATGAATCATGAATTGAATCATGAATTCAAACATGAATCATGAATCGAATCATGAATCATGAATTGAAATATGAATTGAATCAAGAATTGAATCATGCATTGAATCATGAATCATGAATCAAGAATTGAATCATGAATCATGAATTGAAGTATGAATTGAAACATGAATCATGAATCGAATCATGATTCATGAATTGAATAATGAATCATGAATTGAATCATGAATCATGATTCATGAAATTAATCATGAATCATGAATTGAATCATTAATCATGAATTGAATCATGAATCATGAATCATGAATCATGAATCATAAATCGAATCATGAATCATGAATCATGAATTGAATCATGAATTATGAATCATGAATCGAATCATGAATCATGAATTGAATCATGAATCATGAATCACGAATCATGAATTGAATCATGAATCATGAATTGAATCATGAATCATGAATCGAATCATGAATCATTAATCATGAATTGAATCATGAATCATTAATCATGAATTGACTCATGAATTGAATCATGAATTATGAATCATAAATTGAATCATGAATTGAATCATGAATTGAATCATGAATCATGAAATGAATCATGAATCATGAATTGAAACATGAATCATGAATTGAATCAAGAATCATGAATCATGAAATGAATCATGAATCATGAATTGAATCATGAATCACGAATTGAATCATGCATCAGGAATTGAATCAGGAATCATGAATCGAATCATAAAACATGAATCATGAATTTAATCATGAATCATATATCGAATTATGAATCATGAATCGAATCATGAATTTAATCATAAATCATGAATCATGAATTGATTCATGAATCATGAATCATGAATAATGAATTGAATCATGAATCATGAATCATGAATTGAATCATGAATCATGAATCGAATCATGAATTGAAATATGAATCATGAATCGAATCATGAATCATTAATTGAATCATGAATCGAATCATGAATCATGAATGATGAATTGAATCATGAATCATGAATCGAATCATGAATCATGGATTGAATCATGAATCATGAATTGAATCATGAATCATGAATTATAAATCAAGAATTGAATCATGAATCATAAATTGAATCATGAATCATGAAATGAATCATGAATTGAATCATGAATTCAAACATGAATCATGAATCGAATCATGAATTATGAATTGAAATATGAATTGAATCAAGAATTGAATCATGCATTGAATCATGAATCATGAATCAAGAATTGAATCATGAATCATGAATTGAAGTATGAATTGAAACATGAATCATGAATCGAATCATGATTCATGAATTGAATAATGAATCATGAATTGAATCATGAATCATGATTCATGAAATTAATCATGAATCATGAATTGAATCATTAATCATGAATTGAATCATGAATCATGAATCATGAATCATGAATCATAAATCGAATCATGAATCATGAATCATAAATTGAATCATGAATTATGAATCATGAATCGAATCATGAATCATGAATTGAATCATGAATCATGAATCACGAATCATGAATTGAATCATGAATCATGAATTGAATCATGAATCATGAATCGAATCATGAATCATTAATCATGAATTGAATCATGAATCATTAATCATGAATTGACTCATGAATTGAATCATGAATTATGAATCATAAATTGAATCATGAATTGAATCATGAATTGAATCATGAATCATGAAATGAATCATGAATCATGAATTGAATCATGAATCATGAATTGAATCAAGAATCATGAATCATGAAATGAATCATGAATCATGAATTGAATCATGAATCACGAATTGAATCATGCATCAGGAATTGAATCATGAATTATAAATCGAATCATGAATCATGTATCATGAATCATGAATTAAATCATAAATCATAAATCATGAATCGAATCATGAATTGAATCATAAATCATAAATCATAAATCCTGAATCATGAATTAAATCATGAATCATGAATCGAATCATGAATCATGAATCATAATTCGAATCATGAATTGAATCATGAATCATATATCGAATCATGAATCATGAATTGAATCATAAATCATGAATCATGAATTGAATCATGAATCATGAATCATGAATTGAATCATGAATAATGAATTGAATCATGAATCATGAATCATGAATTGAATCATGAATCATGAATCGAATCATGAATTGAATCATGAATCATGAATCATGAATTGAATTATGAATCATGAATCGAATCATGAATCATGTATTGAATAATGAATTGAATCATGAATCATGAATGATGAATTGAATCATGAATCATGAATTGAATCATGAATCATGAATTGAATCATGAGTCATTAATCATGAATTGAATCATGAATCATGAATCGAATCATGAATTGAATCATGAATGATGAATTGAATCATGAATCATGCATTGAATCATGAATCATGAATCATAAAATGAATCATGAATCATGAATTGAATCATTAATCATGAATTGAATTATGATTCATGAATCATGAATTAAATCATGAATCATGAAAAGAATCATGAAACGAATCATGAATCATGAATTGAATCATGAATCATGAATCGAATCATGAATCATGGATTGAATCATGAATCATGAATTGAATCATGAATCATGAATTATAAATCAAGAATTGAATCATGAATCATAAATTGAATCATGAATCATGAAATGAATCATGAATTGAATCATGAATTCAAACATGAATCATGCATCGAATCATGAATCATGAATTGAATTATGAATTGAATCAAGAATTGAATCATGCATTGAATCATGAATCATGAATCAAGAATTGAATGATGCATTGAATCATGAATTGAATCATGAATCATGAATTGAAGTATGAATTAAAACATGAATCATGAATCGAATCATGATTCATGAATCATGAATTGAATCATGAATCATGATTCATGAAATGAATCATGAATCATGAATTGAATCATGAATCATGAATTGAATCATGAGATGAATCATTAATCATGAATTGAATCATGAATCATGAATCATGAATCATGAATCATAAATCGAATCATGAATCATGAATCATGAATTGAATCATGAATTATGAATCATGAATCGAATCATTAATCATGAATTGAATCATGAATCGAATGATGAATCATGAATCATGAATTGAATCATCAATCATGAATCATGAATTGACTCATGAATTGAATCATGAATTATGAATCATAAATTGAATCATGAATTGAATCATGAATCATGAAATGAATCATGAATCATGAATTGAATCATGAATCATGAAATGAATCATGAATCATGAATTGAATCATGAAATGAATAATGAAATAAATCATGAATCATGAATTGAATCATGAATCATGAATCGAATCATGAATTGAATCATGAATCATGAATTGAATCAGGAATCATGAATTGAATCAAGAATCATGAATCATGAAATGAATCATGAATCATGAATTAAATCATGAATCATGATTTGAATCATGAATCATGAATCATAAATCAAGAATTGAATCATGAATCATGAATTGAATCATGAATCATGAATTGAATCATGAATCATGAATTAAATCATGAATCATGAATCATGTATTGAATCATAAATCATGAATTGAATCATGTATTGAATCATGAATAATGAATCATGAATCGAATCATGAATCATGAAATAAATCATGAACTGAATCATGAATTGAATCATGAATCATGAATCGAATCATGAAATAAAACATGAATTGAATCAAGATTCATGAACCATGAATTGAATCATGAAATAAATCATGAATCATGAATTGAATCATAAATCATGAATCATGAATTTTATCATGAATCATAATTCGAATCATGAATCATGAATCAAAAATTGAATCGTGAATCATGAATCGAATCATGAATCATGAATTGAATCATGAATCATGAATCGAATCATGAATTGAATCATGAATCATGAATTGAATCAGGAATCATGAATTGAATCAAGAATCATGAATCATGAAATGAATCATGAATCATGAATTAAATCATGAATCATGATTTGAATCATGAATCATGAATCATAAATCAAGAATTGAATCATGAATCATGAATTGAATCATGAATCAAAAATTGAATCGTGAATCATGAATCGAATCATGAATCATGAATTGAATCATGAATCATGAATCGAATCATGAATTGAATCATGAATCATGAATTGAATCATGAATCATGAATTGAATCAAGAATCATGAATCATGAAATGAATCATGAATCATGAATTAAATCATGAATCATGATTTGAATCATGAATCATGAATCATAAATCAAGAATTGAATCATGAATCATGAATTGAATCATGAATCATGAATTGAATTATGAATTGAATCAAGAATTGAATCATGAATCATGAATCGAATCATGAATTGAAACATGAATCATGAATTGAATCATGAATAATGATTCATGAATTGAATCATGAATCATAAATCATGAATTGAATCATGAATCATGAATTGAATCATGAATCATGAATCGAATCATGAATCATGAATTGAATCATGAATCTTGAATCATGAATCGAATCATGAATTGAATCATGAATCATAAAAATGAATCATGAATCATGAATTGATTCATGTATCATGAATTGAATCATGAATCATGAATCATAAATCAAGAATTGAATCATGAATCATTAATTGAATCATGAATTAAATCATGAATTCAAACATGAATCATGAATCGAATCATGAATCCTGAAATGAATTATGAATTGAATAAAGAATTGAATCATGCATTGAATCATGAATCATTAATCATGAATTGAATCATGTATCATGAATTGAATCATGAATCATGAATCATAAATCAATAATTGAATCATGAATCATGAATTGAATCATGAATCATGAATTGAATCATGCAATGAATCATGAATCATGAATCAAGAATTGAATCATGAATCATGAAATGAATCATGAATTGAATCATGAATTCAAACATGAATCATGAATCGAATCATGAATCATGAATTGAATTATGAATTGAATCAAGAATTGAATCATGCATTGAATCATGAATCATGAATCAAGAATTGAATGATGCATTGAATCATGAATTGAATTATGAATTGAATCAAGAATTGAAGTATGAATTGAAACATGAATCATGAATCGAATCATGATTCATGAATTGAATAATGAATCATGAATTGAATCATGAATCATGATTCATGAAATTAATCATGAATCATGAATTGAATCATGAATCATGAATTGAATCATGAAATGAATCATTAATCATGAATTGAATCATGAATCATGAATCATGAATCATGAATCATAAATCGAATCATGAATCATGAATCATGAATTGAATCATGAATTATGAATCATGAATCGAATCATGAATCATGAATTGAATCATGAATCATGAATCACGAATCATGAATTGAATCATGAATCATGAATTGAATCATGAATCATGAATCGAATCATGAATCATTAATCATGAATTGAATCATGAATCATTAATCATGAATTGACTCATGAATTGAATCATGAATCATGAATCATGAATTGAATCATGAATTGAATCATTAATCATGAATTGAATCATGAATCATGAATCATGAATCATAAATCGAATCATGAATCATGAATCATGAATCATGAATCATGAATTAAATCATGAATTATGAATCATGAATCGAATCATGAATCATGAATTGAATCATGAATAATGAATCACGAATCATGAATTGAATCATGAATCATGAATTGAATCATGAATCATGAATCGAATCATGAATCATTAATCATGAATTGAATCATGAATCATTAATCATGAATTGACTCATGAATTGAATCATGAATTATGAATCATAAATTGAATCATGAATTGAATCATGAATTGAATCATGAATCATGAAATGAATCATGAATCATGAATTGAATCATGAATCATGAATTGAATCAAGAATCATGAATCATGAAATGAATCATGAATCATGCATTGAATCATGAATCACGAATTGAATCATGCATCAGGAATTGAATCATGCATTGAATCATGAATCATGAATCAAGAATTGAATCATGAATCATGAAATGAATCATGAATTGAATCATGAATTCAAACATGAATCATGAATCGAATCATTAATCATGAATTGAATTATGAATTGAATCAAGAATTGAATCATGCATTGAATCATGAATCATGAATCAAGAATTGAATGATGCATTGAATCATGAATTGAATTATGAATTGAATCAAGAATTGAAGTATGAATTGAAACATGAATCATGAATCGAATCATGATTCATGAATTGAATAATGAATCATGAATTGAATCATGAATCATGATTCATGAAATTAATCATGAATCATGAATTGAATCATGAATTGAATCATTAATCATGAATTGAATCATGAATCATGAATCATGAATCATGAATCATAAATCGAATCATGAATCATGAATCATGAATTGAATCATGAATTATGAATCATGAATCGAATCATGAATCATGAATTGAATCATGAATCATGAATCACGAATCATGAATTGAATCATGAATCATGAATTGAATCATGAATCATGAATCGAATCATGAATCATTAATCATGAATTGAATCATGAATCATTAATCATGAATTGACTCATGAATTGAATCATGAATCATGAATTGAATCATGAATTAAATCATTAGTCATGAATTGAATCATGAATCATGAATCATGAATCATGAATCATAAATCGAATCATGAATCATGAATCATGAATCATGAATCATGAATTAAATCATGAATTATGAATCATGAATCATGAATCATGAATTAAATCATGAATTATGAATCATGAATCGAATCATGAATCATGAATTGAATCATGAATAATGAATCACGAATCATGAATTGAATCATGAATCATGAATTAAATCATAAATCATGAATCATGAATCGAATCATGAATTGAATCATAAATCATGAATCATAAATCCTGAATCATGAATTGAATCATGAATCATGAATCGAATCATGAATCATGAATCATAATTCGAATCATGAATTGAATCATGAATCATGAATCATGAATTGAATTATAAAACATGAATCATGAATTTAATCATGAATCATATATCGAATCATGAATCATGAATTGAATCATAAATCATGAATCATGAATTGAATCATGAATCATGAATCATGAATTGAATCATGAATAATGAATTGAATCATGAATCATGAATCATGAATCGAATCATGAATTGAATCATGAATCATGAATCATGAATTGAATTATGAATCATGAATCGAATCATGAATCATGTATTGAATAATGAATTGAATCATGAATCATGGATGATGAATTGAATCATGAATCATGAATTGAATCATGAATGATGAATTGAATCATGAGTCATGAATCATGAATTGAATCATGAATCATGAATCGAATCATGAATTGAATCATGAATGATGAATTGAATCATGAATCATGCATTGAATCATGAATCATGAATCATAAAATGAATCATGAATCATGAATTGAATCATTAATCATGAATTGAATCATGATTCATGAATCATGAATTAAATCATGAATCATGAAAAGAATCATGAAACGAATCATGAATCATGAATTTAATCATGAATCATGAATCGAATCATGAATCATGGATTGAATCATGAATCATGAATTGAATCATGAATCATGAATTATAAATCAAGAATTGAATCATGAATCATAAATTGAATCATTAATCATGAAATGAATCATGAATTGAATCATGAATTCAAACATGAATCATGAATCGAATCATGAATCATGAATTGAATTATGAATTGAATCAAGAATTGAATCATGCATTGAATCATGAATCAAGAATTGAATGATGCATTGAATCATGAATTGAATCATGAATCATGAATTGAAGTATGAATTAAAACATGAATCATGAATCGAATCATGATTCATGAATTGAATCATGAATCATGAATTGAATCATGAATCATGATTCATGAAATGAATCATGAATCATGAATTGAATCATGAATCATGAATTGAATCATGAGATGAAACATTAATCATGAATTGAATCATGATTCATGAATCATGAATCATAAATCGAATCATGAATCATGAATTGAATCATGAATTAAATCATTAGTCATGAATTGAATCATGAATCATGAATCATGAATCATGAATCATAAATCGAATCATGAATCATGAATCATGAATCATAAATCATGAATTAAATCATGAATTATGAATCATGAATCATGAATCATGAATTAAATCATGAATTATGAATCATGAATCGAATCATGAATCATGAATTGAATCATGAATAATGAATCACGAATCATGAATTGAATCATGAATCATGAATTAAATCATAAATCATGAATCATGAATCGAATCATGAATTGAATCATAAATCATGAATCATAAATCCTGAATCATGAATTGAATCATGAATCATGAATCGAATCATGAATCATGAATCATAATTCGAATCATGAATTGAATCATGAATCATGAATCATGAATTGAATCATAAAACATGAATCATGAATTTAATCATGAATCATATATCGAATCATGATTAATGAATTGAATCATAAATCATGAATCATGAATTGAATCATGAATCATGAATCATGAATTGAATCATGAATAATGAATTGAATCATGAATCATGAATCATGAATCGAATCATGAATAGAATCATGAATCATGAATCATGAATTGAATTATGAATCATGAATCGAATCATGAATCATGTATTGAATAATGAATTGAATCATGAATCATGAATGATGAATTGAATCATGAATCATGAATTGAATCATGAATGATGAATTGAATCATGAATCATGCATTGAATCATGAATCATGAATCATAAAATGAATCATGAATCATGAATTGAATCATTAATCATGAATTGAATCATGATTCATGAATCATGAATTAAATCATGAATCATGAAAAGAATCATGAAACGAATCATGAATCATGAATTTAATCATGAATCATGAATCGAATCATGAATCATGGATTGAATCATGAATCATGAATTGAATCATGAATCATGCATTGAATCATGAATCATGAATCATAAAATGAATCATGAATCATGAATTGAATCATTAATCATGAATTGAATCATGATTCATGAATCATGAATTAAATCATGAATCATGAAAAGAATCATGAAACGAATCATGAATCATGAATTTAATCATGAATCATGAATCGAATCATGAATCATGGATTGAATCATGAATCATGAATTGAATCATGAATCATGAATTATAAATCAAGAATTGAATCATGAATCATAAATTGAATCATTAATCATGAAATGAATCATGAATTGAATCATGAATTCAAACATGAATCATGAATCGAATCATGAATCATGCATTGAATTATGAATTGAATCAAGAATTGAATCATGCATTGAATCATGAATCATGAATCAAGAATTGAATGATGCATTGAATCATGAATTGAATCATGAATCATGAATTGAAGTATGAATTAAAACATGAATCATGAATCGAATCATGATTCATGAATTGAATCATGAATCATGAATTGAATCATGAATCATGATTCATGAAATGAATCATGAATCATGAATTGAATCATGAATCATGAATTGAATCATGAGATGAAACATTAATCATGAATTGAATCATGATTCATGAATCATGAATCATAAATCGAATCATGAATCATGAATTGAATCATGAATTATGAATCATGAATCGAATCATTAATCATGAATTGAATCATGAATCGAATCATGAATCATGAATCATGAATTGAATCATCAATCATGAATCATGAATTGACTCATGAATTGAATCATGAATTATGAATCATAAATTGAATCATGAATTGAATCATGAATTGAATCATGAATTGAATCATGAATCATGAAATGAATCATGAATCATGAATTGAATCATGAATCATGAATTGAATCAGGAATCATGATTCATGAAATGAATCATGAAATGAATCATGAATCATGAATTAAATCATGAATCATGAATCATGTATTGAATCATAAATCATGAATTGAATCATGTATTGAATCATGAATAACGAATCATGAATCGAATCATGAATCATGAAATAAATCATGAATCGAATCATAAAATAAAACATGAATTGAATCAAGATTCATGAACCATGAATTGAATCATGAAATAAATCATGAATCATGAATTGAATCATAAATCATGAATCATGAATTTTATCAAGAATCATAATTCGAATTATGAATCATGAATCAAAAATTGAATCGTGAATCATGAATCGAATCATGAATCATGAATTGAATCATGAATCATGAATCGAATCATTAATTGAATCATGAATCATGAATTGAATCAGGAATCATGAATTGAATCAGGAATCATGAATCATGAAATGAATCATGAATCATGAATTAAATCATGAATCATGATTTGAATCATGAATCATGAATCATAAATCAAGAATTGAATCATGAATCATGAATTGAATCATGAATCATGAATTGAATTATGAATTGAATCAAGAATTGAATCATGAATCATGAATCGAATCATGAATTGAAACATGAATCATGAATTGAATCATGAATAATGATTCATGAATTGAATCATGAATCATAAATCATGAATTGAATTATGAATCATGAATCAAATCATGAATCATTAATCATGAATTGAATCATGAATCATGAATTGAATCATGAATCATGAATTGAATCATGAATAATGATTCATGAATTGAATCATGAATCATAAATCATGAATTGAATCATGAATCATGAATTGAATCATGAATCATGAAATGAATCATGAAATGAATCATGAATCATGAATCATAAATTAAATCATGAATCATGAAATGAATCATGAAATGAATCATGAATCATGAATTAAATCATGAATCATGAATTGAATCATAAATCATGAATCATGAATCGAATCATGAATCATGAATTAAATCATAAATCATGATTTGAATCATGAATCATGAATCATAAATCAAGAATTGAATCATGAATCATGAATTGAATCATGAATCATGAATTGAATTATGAATTGAATCAAGAATTGAATCATGCATTGAATCATGAATCATGAATCATGAATTGAATCATGAATCATGAATTGAATCATGAATCATGAATCATGAATTGAATCATGAATTGAATCATGAAATATGAATCATAAATTGAATCATGAATTGAATCATGAATTAAAACATGAATCATGAAATGAATCATGAATTGAATCATGAATCATGAATTGAATCATGAATCATGAATTGAATCATGAATCATGAATCATGAATCGATTAATGAATCATGAAAGAAATCATGAATTGAATCATGAATTGAATTATGAATCTTGAATCATGAATCGAATCATGAATCGTTGAAATAAATCATGAATTGAATCAAGATTCATGAACCATGAATTGAATCATGAAATAAATCATGAATCATGAATTGAATCATAAATCATGAATTGAATCATGAATCATGAATCGAATCATGAATCATGAATTGAATCATGAATCATGAATCATGAATCGAATCATGAATTGAATCATGAATCATGAAATGAATCATGAATCATGAATTGATTCATGTATCATGAATTGAATCATGAATCATGAATCATAAATCAAGAATTGAATCATGAATCATTAATTGAATCATGAATTAAATCATGAATTCAAACATGAATCATGAATCGAATCATGAATCCTGAAATGAATTATGAATTGAATCAAGAATTGAATCATGCATTGAATCATGAATCATGAATTGAATCATGAATCATGAATCATAAATCAAGAATTGAATCATGAATCATGAATTGAATCATGAATCATGAAATGAATCATGAATTGAATCATGAATTCAAACATGAATCATGAATCGAATCATGAAATGAATCATGAAATGAATCATAAAATGAATCATGAATCTTGAATCATGAATTGAATCATGAATCATGAATTGAATCAGAAATCATGATTAATGAAATGAATCATGAAATGAATCATAAATCATAAATTGAATCATGCATCATGAATTGAATCATGAATCATAAATTGAATCATGAATCATGTATCATGAATTGAATCATGAATCATGAATCATGAATTGAATCATAAATCCTGAATTGAATTATGAATTGAATCATGAATCATGAATCATGAATCGAATCATGAATCATGAAATAAATCATGAATTGAATCATAAATCCTGAATTGAATCATGAATCATAAATAATGAATCGAACCTTGAATCATGAAATAAATTATGAATTGAATCAAGATTCATGAACCATAAATTTAATCATGAATCATGAATCGAATCATGAATCAAGAATTGAATTATGAATTGAATCAAGATTCATGAACCATAAATTTAATCATGAATCATGAATCGAATCATGAATCAAGAATTGAATCATGAATCATGAGTCAAATCATGAATCATGAATTGAATAATGAATCATGAATCATGAAATGAATCATGAATTGAATCATGAATCATGAATCATGAATTGAATCATAAATCATGAATCATGAATTTAATCATGAATCATATATCGAATCATGAATCATGAATCGAATCATGAATTGAATCAAGAATCATGAATCATGAATTGAATCATGAATCATGAATCGAATCATGAATCATGAATCATGAATCGAATCATGAATCATGAATCATGAATTGAATCATGAATCATGAATCATGAATTGAATCATGAATCATGAATCATGAATTGAATCATGAATCATGAATCATGAATTGAATCATGAATAAATAATTGAATCATGAATCATGAATTGAATCATGAATCATGAATCGAATCATGAATTGAATCATGAATCATAAATCATGAATTGAATTATGAATCATGAATCTTAAAATGAATCATGAATCATGAATCGAATCATGAATCAGGAATTGAATCATGAATCATGAATCAAATCATAAATCATGGATTGAATAATGAATCATGAATTGAATCATGAATCATGAATCATGAATCATAAATCAAGAATTAAATCATGAATCATGAATTGAATCATGAATCATGAAATGAATCATGAATTGAATCATGAATTCAAATATGAATCCTGAATCGAATCATGAATCATGAATTGAATTATGAATTTAATCAAGAATTGAATCATGCATTGAATCATGAATCATGAATAATGCATTAAATAATGAATCATGAATTGAATCATGAATCATGAATTGAATTATGAATTGAATCAAGAATTGAATCATGAATTGAAACATGAATCATGAATCGAATCATAATTCATGAATTGAATCATGAATCATGAATTGAATCATGAATCATGGATCATGAATCGAATCATGATTCATGAATTGAATCATGAATCATAAATTGAATCATGAATCATGGATCATGAATTGAATCATGAATCATGAATCATGAATTGAATCATGAATTGAATTATGAATTATAAATTATAAGTTGAATCATGAATTAAATCATGAATCGAATCATGAATCATGAATTGAATTATGAATTGAATCAAGAATTGAATCATGCATTGAATCATGAATCATGAATAATGCATTGAATAATGAATCATGAATTGAATCATGAATCATGAATTTAATTATGAATTGAATCAAGAATTGAATCATGAATTGAAACATGAATCATGAATCGAATCATAATTCATGAATTGAATCATGAATCATGAATTGAATCATGAATCATGGATCATGAATCGAATCATGATTCATGAATTGAATCATGAATCATGAATTGAATCATGAATCATGGATCATGAATTGAATCATGAATCATGAATCATGAATTGAATCATGAATTGAATTATGAATTATAAATTATAAGTTGAATCATGAATTAAATCATGAATTGAATCATGAATCATGAAATGAATCATGAATCATGAATTGAATCATGAATCATGAATTAAATCAGGAACAATGAATCATGAAATGAATCATGAAATGAATCATGAATCTTGAATTGAATCATAGATCTTGAATTGAATCATGAATCATGAAATGAATCATGAATCATGAATTGAATCATGAATCATGAATTGAATCATGAATCATGAATTGAATCATGAATCATGAATTGAATCATGAATTATGAATTGAATCATGAATCATGAATTGAATCATGAATTATGAATATAGAATAGAATCATGAATCATGAATTTAATCATGAATCATGAATCACGAATCATGAATTGAATCATGAATCATGAATTGAATCATGAATCATGAATCAAATCATGAATCATGAATTGAATCATGAATTGAATCATGAATTATGAATCATAAATTGAATCATGAATTGAATCATGAATAATGAAATGAAGCATGAATCGTGAATTGAATCATGAATCATGAATTGAATCATGTATCATGAATTGAATCATGAATCATGAATCATAAATCAAGAATTGAATCATGAATCATGAATTGAATCATGAATCATGAAATGAATCATGAATTGAATCATGAATTCAAACATGAATCATGAATCGAATCATGAAATGAATCATGAAATGAATCATAAAATGAATCATGAATCTTGAATCATGAATTGAATCATGAATCATGAATTGAATCAGAAATCATGATTAATGAAATGAATCATGAAATGAATCATAAATCATAAATTGAATCATGCATCATGAATTGAATCATGAATCATAAATTGAATCATGAATCATGTATCATGAATTGAATCATGAATCATGAATCATGAATTGAATCATAAATCCTGAATTGAATTATGAATTGAATCATGAATCATGAATCATGAATCGAATCATGAATCATGAAATAAATCATGAATTGAATCATAAATCCTGAATTGAATCATGAATCATAAATAATGAATCGAATCTTGAATCATGAAATAAATTATGAATTGAATCAAGATTCATGAACCATAAATTTAATCATGAATCATGAATCGAATCATGAATCAAGAATTGAATTATGAATTGAATCAAGATTCATGAACCATAAATTTAATCATGAATCATGAATCGAATCATGAATCAAGAATTGAATCATGAATCATGAGTCAAATCATGAATCATGAATTGAATAATGAATCATGAATCATGAAATGAATCATGAATTGAATCATGAATCATGAATCATGAATTGAATCATAAATCATGAATCATGAATTTAATCATGAATCATATATCGAATCATGAATCATGAATCGAATCATGAATTGAATCAAGAATCATGAATCATGAATTGAATCATGAATCATGAATCGAATCATGAATCATGAATCATGAATCGAATCATGAATCATGAATCATGAATCGAATCATGAATCATGAATCATGAATTGAATCATGAATCATGAATCATGAATTGAATCATAATTCATGAATCATGAATTGAATCATGAATAAATAATTGAATCATGAATCATGAATTGAATCATGAATCATGAATCGAATCATGAATTGAATCATGAATCATAAATCATGAATTGAATTATGAATCATGAATCTTAAAATGAATCATGAATCATGAATCGAATCATGAATCAGGAATTGAATCATGAATCATGAATCAAATCATAAATCATGGATTGAATAATGAATCATGAATTGAATCATGAATCATGAATCATGAATCATAAATCAAGAATTAAATCATGAATCATGAATTGAATCATGAATCATGAAATGAATCATGAATTGAATCATGAATTCAAATATGAATCCTGAATCGAATCATGAATCATGAATTGAATTATGAATTTAATCAAGAATTGAATCATGCATTGAATCATGAATCATGAATAATGCATTGAATAATGAATCATGAATTGAATCATGAATCATGAATTGAATTATGAATTGAATCAAGAATTGAATCATGAATTGAAACATGAATCATGAATCGAATCATAATTCATGAATTGAATCATGAATCATGAATTGAATCATGAATCATGGATCATGAATCGAATCATGATTCATGAATTGAATCATGAATCATGAATTGAATCATGAATCATGGATCATGAATTGAATCATGAATCATGAATCATGAATTGAATCATGAATTGAATTATGAATTATAAATTATAAGTTGAATCATGAATTAAATCATGAATCGAATCATGAATCATGAATTGAATTATGAATTGAATCAAGAATTGAATCATGCATTGAATCATGAATCATGAATAATGCATTGAATAATGAATCATGAATTGAATCATGAATCATGAATTTAATTATGAATTGAATCAAGAATTGAATCATGAATTGAAACATGAATCATGAATCGAATCATAATTCATGAATTGAATCATGAATCATGAATTGAATCATGAATCATGGATCATGAATCGAATCATGATTCATGAATTGAATCATGAATCATGAATTGAATCATGAATCATGGATCATGAATTGAATCATGAATCATGAATCATGAATTGAATCATGAATTGAATTATGAATTATAAATTATAAGTTGAATCATGAATTAAATCATGAATTGAATCATGAATCATGAAATGAATCATGAATCATGAATTGAATCATGAATCATGAATTAAATCAGGAACAATGAATCATGAAATGAATCATGAAATGAATCATGAATCTTGAATTGAATCATAGATCTTGAATTGAATCATGAATCATGAAATGAATCATGAATCATGAATTGAATCATGAATCATGAATTGAATCATGAATCATGAATTGAATCATGAATCATGAATCATGAATTGAATCATGAATTATGAATTGAATCATGAATCATGAATTGAATCATGAATTATGAATATAGAATAGAATCATGAATCATGAATTTAATCATGAATCATGAATCACGAATCATGAATTGAATCATGAATCATGAATTGAATCATGAATCATGAATCAAATCATGAATCATGAATTGAATCATGAATTGAATCATGAATTATGAATCATAAATTGAATCATGAATTGAATCATGAATAATGAAATGAAGCATGAATCGTGAATTGAATCATGAATCATGAATTGAATCAGGAATCATGAATCATGAAATGAATCATGAAATGAATCATGAATCACGAATTGAATCATGCATCAGGAATTGAATCATGAATTATAAATCGAATCATGAATCATGAATCATGAATTAAATCATGAATCATGAATTGAATCATAAATCATGAATTGAATTATGAATCATGAATCATGAATTGAATCATGAATTGAATCATGAATTATGAATCATAAATTGAATCATGAATTGAATCATGAATTGAATCATAAATCATGAATTGAATTATGAATCATGAATCATGAATTGAATCATGAATTGAATCATGAATTATGAATCATAAATTGAATCATGAATTGAATCATGAATTAAAACATGAATCATGAAATGAATCATGAATTGAATTATGAATCATGAATTGAATCATGAATCATGAAATGAATCATGAAATGTATTATGAATCATGAATTAAATCATGAATCACAAATTGAATCATAAATCATGAATTGAATCATGAATTGAATCATGAATCATGAATCATGAATCGATTAATGAATCATGAAAAAATCATGAATTGAATCATGAATTGAATTATGAATCTTGAATCATGAATCGAATCATGAATCGTTGAAATAAATCATGAATTGAATCAAGATTCATGAACCATGAATTGAATCATGAAATAAATCATGAATCATGAATTGAATCATAAATCATGAATTGAATCATGAATCATGAATCGAATCATGAATCATGAATTGAATCATGAATCATGAATCGAATCATGAATTGAATCATGAATCATGAAATGAATCATGAATCATGAATTGATTCATGTATCATGAATTGAATCATGAATCATGAATCATAAATCAAGAATTGAATCATGAATCATTAATTGAATCATGAAATAAATCATGAATCATGAATTGAATCATAAATCATGAATTGAATCATGAATCATGAATCGAATCATGAATCAGGAATTGAATCATGAATCATGAATCATGAATCGAATCATGAATTGAATCATGAATCATGAAATGAATCATGAATCATGAATTGATTCATGTATCATGAATTGAATTATGAATCATGAATCATAAATCATGAATTGAATCAAGATTCATGAACCATGAATTGAATCATGAAATAAATCATGAATCATGAATTAAATCATAAATCATGAATTGAATCATGAATCATGAATCGAATCATGAATCATGAATTGAATCATGAAATAAATCATGAATCATGAATTGAATCATAAATCATGAATTGAATCATGAATCATGAATCGAATCATAAATCATGAATTGAATTATGAATCATGAATCATGAATTGAATCATGAATTGAATCATGAATTATGAATCATAAATTGAATCATGAATTGAATCATGAATTGAATCATAAATCATGAATTGAATTATGAATCATGAATCATGAATTGAATCATGAATTGAATCATGAATTATGAATCATAAATTGAATCATGAATTGAATCATGAATTAAAACATGAATCATGAAATGAATCATGAATTGAATCATGAATCATGAATTGAATCATGAATCATGAAATGAATCATGAAATGTATTATGAATCATGAATTAAATCATGAATCACAAATTGAATCATAAATCATGAATTGAATCATGAATTGAATCATGAATCATGAATCATGAATCGATTAATGAATCATGAAAAAATCATGAATTGAATCATGAATTGAATTATGAATCTTGAATCATGAATCGAATCATGAATCATTGAAATAAATCATGAATTGAATCAAGATTCATGAACCATGAATTGAATCATGAAATAAATCATGAATCATGAATTGAATCATAAATCATGAATTGAATCATGAATCATGAATCGAATCATGAATCATGAATTGAATCATGAATCATGAATCGAATCATGAATTGAATCATGAATCATGAAATGAATCATGAATCATGAATTGATTCATGTATCATGAATTGAATCATGAATCATGAATCATAAATCAAGAATTGAATCATGAATCATTAATTGAATCATGAAATAAATCATGAATCATGAATTGAATCATAAATCATGAATTGAATCATGAATCATGAATCGAATCATGAATCAGGAATTGAATCATGAATCATGAATCATGAATCGAATCATGAATTGAATCATGAATCATGAAATGAATCATGAATCATGAATTGATTCATGTATCATGAATTGAATTATGAATCATGAATCATAAATCATGAATTGAATCAAGATTCATGAACCATGAATTGAATCATGAAATAAATCATGAATCATGAATTGAATCATAAATCATGAATTGAATCATGAATCATGAATCGAATCATGAATCATGAATTGAATCATGAATCATGAATCATGAATCGAATCATGAATTGAATCATGAATCATGAAATGAATCATGAATCATGAATTGATTCATGAATCATGAATCATAAATCAAGAATTGAATCATGAAATGAATCATGAAATGAATCATGAATCATGAATTGAATCATGAATCATGAATTGAATCATGAATCATGAATCGAATCATGAATCATGAATTGAATCATGAATCATGAATCATGAATCGAATCATGAATTGAATCATGAATCATGAAATGAATCATGAATCATGAATTGATTCATGAATCATGAATCATAAATCAAGAATTGAATCATGAAATGAATCATGAAATGAATCATGAATCATGAATTGAATCATGAATCATGAATTGAATCATGAATCATGAATCATGAATCGAATCATGAATCATGATTTGAATCATGAATCATGAATCATAAATCAAGAATTGAATCATGAATCATGAATTGAATCATGAATCATGAATTGAATTATGAATTGAATCAAGAATTGAATCATGCATTGAATCATGAATCATGAATCATGAATTGAATCATGAATCATGAATTGAATCATGAATCATGAATCATGAATTGAATCATGAATTGAATCATGAATTATGAATCATAAATTGAATCATGAATTGAATCATGAATTAAAACATGAATCATGAAATGATTCATGAATCATGAATTGAATCATGAATCATGAATTGAATCATGAATCATGAATCATGAAATGAATCATGACATGTATCATGAATCATGAATTAAATCATGAATTAAAAATTGAATCATAAATCATGAATTGAATCATGAATTGAATCATGAATCATGAATCGATTAATGAATCATGAAAGAAATCATGAATTGAATCATGAATTGAATTATGAATCTTGAATCATGAATCAAATCATGAATCGTTGAAATAAATCATGAATTGAATCAAGATTCATGAACCATGAATTGAATCATGAAATAAATCATGAATCATGAATTGAATCATGAATCATGAATTGAATCATGAGATGAATCATTAATCATGAATTGAATCATGAATCATGAATCATAAATCGAATCATGAATCATGAATCATGAATTGAATCATGAATTATGAATCATGAATCGAATCATTAATCATGAATTGAATCATGAATCGAATCATGAATCATGAATTGAATCATCAATCATGAATCATGAATTGACTCATGAATTGAATCATGAATTATGAATCATAAATTGAATCATGAATTGAATCATGAATTTAATCATGAATCATGAAATGAATCATGAATCATGAATTGAATCATGAATCATGAATTGAATCAGGAATCATGAATCATGAAATGAATCATGAAATGAATCATGAATCATGAATTGAATCATGAATCACGAATTGAATCATGCATCAGGAATTGAATCATGAATTATAAATCGAATCATGAATCATGAATTAAATCATGAATCATGAATCATGTATTGAATCATAAATCATGAATTGAATCATGTATTGAATCATGAATAATGAATCATGAATCGAATCATGAATCATGAAATAAATCATGAACTGAATCATGAATTGAATCATGAATCATGAATCGAATCATGAAATAAAACATGAATTGAATCAAGATTCATGAACCATGAATTGAATCAAGATTCATGAACCATGAATTGAATCATGAAATAAATCATGAATCATGAATTGAATCATAAATCATGAATCATGAATTGAATCATAAATCATGAATCATGAATTTTATCAAGAATCATAATTCGAATCATGAATCAAAAATTGAATCGTGAATCATGAATCGAATCATGAATCATGAATTGAATCATGAATCATGAATTGAATCAGGAATCATGAATTGAATCAGGAATCATGAATCATGAAATGAATCATGAATCATGAATTAAATCATGAATCATGATTTGAATCATGAATCATGAATCATAAATCAAGAATTGAATCATGAATCATGAATTAAATCATGAATCATGAATTGAATTATGAATTGAATCAAGAATTGAATCATGAATCATGAATCATGAATCGAATCATGAATTGAAACATGAATCATGAATTGAATCATGAATAATGATTCATGAATTGAATCATGAATCATAAATCATGAATTGAATTATGAATCATGAATCAAATCATGAATCATTAATCATGAATTGAATCATGAATCATGAATTGAATCATGAATCATAAATTGAATCATGAATAATGATTCATGAATTGAATCATAAATCATGAATTGAATCATGAATCATGAATTGAATTATGAATCATGAATCATAAATTAAATCATGAATCATGAAATGAATCATGAAATGAATCATGAATCATGAATCATAAATTAAATCATGAATCATGAAATGAATCATGAAATGAATCATGAATCATGAATTGAATCATGAAATGAATCCTGAATCATGAATCATAAATTAAATCATGAATCATGAAATGAATCATGAATCATGAATTGAATCATGAATCATGAATTGAATCATAAATCATGAATCATGAATCGAATCATAAATCAAGAATTGAATCATGAATCATGAATTGAATCATGAATCATGAATTGAATTATGAATTGAATCAAGAATTGAATCATGCATTGAATCATGAATCATGAATCATGAATTGAATCATGAATCATGAATTGAATCATGAATCATGAATCATGAATTGAATCATGAATTGAATCATGAATTATGAATCATAAATTGAATCATGAATTGAATCATGAATTAAAACATGAATCATGAAATGAATCATGAATTGAATCATGAATCATGAATTGAATCATGAATCATGAATCATGAAATGAATCATGAAATGAATCATGAATTGAATCATGAATCATGAATTGAATCTTGAATCATGAATCATGAAATGAATCATGAAATGTATCATGAATCATGAATTAAATCATGAATCACAAATTGAATCATAAATCATGAATTGAATCATGAATTGAATCATGAATCATGAATCATGAATCGATTAATGAATCATGAAAGAAATCATGAATTGAATCATGAATTGAATTATGAATCTTGAATCATGAATCGAATCATGAATCGATGAAATAAATCATGAATTGAATCAAGATTCATGAACCATGAATTGAATCATGAAATAAATCATGAATCATGAATTGAATCATAAATCATGAATTGAATCATGAATCATGAATCGAATCATGAATCATGAATTGAATCATGAATCATGAATCATGAATCGAATCATGAATTGAATCATGAATCATGAAATGAATCATGAATCATGAATTGATTCATGTATCATGAATTGAATCATGAATCATGAATCATAAATCAAGAATTGAATCATGAATCATTAATTGAATCATGCATTGAATCATGAATTCAAACATGAATCATGAATCGAATCATGAATCCTGAAATGAATTATGAATTGAATCAAGAATTGAATCATGCATTGAATCATGAATCACGAATCATGAATTGAATCATGTATCATGAATTGAATTATGAATCATGAATCATAAATCAAGAATTGAATCATGAATCATGAATTGAATCATGAATCATGAAATGAATCATGAATTGAATCATGAATTCAAACATGAATCATGAATCGAATCATGAAATGAATCATGAAATGAATCATGAAATGAATCATGAATCTTGAATCATGAATTGAATCATGAATCATGAATTGAATCAGAAATCATGATTAATGAAATGAATCATGAAATGAATCATGAATCATAAATTGAATCATGCATCATGAATTGAATCATGAATCATAAATCGAATCATGAATCATGTATCATGAATTGAATCATGAATCATGAATCATGAATTGAATCATAAATCCTGAATTGAACTATGAATTGAATCATGAATCATGAATCATGAATCGAATCAGAAATCATGAAATAAATCATGAATTGAATCATAAATCCTGAATTGAATCATGAATCATAAATCATGAATCGAATCTTGAATCATGAAATAAATTATGAATTGAATCAAGATTCATGAACCATAAATTTAATCATGAATCATGAATCGAATCATGAATCAAGAATTGAATCATGAATCATGAGTCGAATCATGAATCATGAATTGAATAATGAATCATGAATCATGAAATGAATCATGAATTGAATCATGAATCATGAATCATGAATTGAATCATAAATCATGAATCATGAATTTAATCATGAATCATATATTGAATCATGAATCATGAATTGAATCATGAATTGAATCAAGAATCATGAATCATGAATCATGAATCGAATCATGAATCATGAATCATGAATCATGAATCGAATCATGAATCTTGAATCATGAATTGAATCATGAATCATGAATCATGAATTGAATCATGAATCATGAATCATGAATTGAATCATGAATCATGAATCATGAATTGAATCATTAATTAATAATTGAATCATGAATCATGAATCATGAATTGAATCATGAATCATGAATCGAATCATGAATTGAATCATGAATCATAAATCATGAATTGAATTATGAATAATGAATCTTAAAATGAATCATGAATCATGAATTGAATCATGAATCAGGAATTGAATCATGAATCATGAATCATGAATCAAATCATAAATCATGGATTGAATAATGAATCATGAATTGAATCATGAATCATGAATTGAATCATGAATCATGGACCATTAATTGAATCATGAATCATGAATCATGAATTGAATCATGAATTGAATTATGAATTATAAATTATAATTTGAATCATGAATTAAATCATGAATTGAATCATGAATCATGAAATGAATCATGAATCATGAATTGAATCATGAATCATGAATTGAATCAGGAATCATGAATCATGAAATGAATCATGAATCTTGAATTAAATCATAAATCTTGAATTGAATCATGAATCATGAATTGAATCATGAATCATGAATTGAATCATGAATCATGAATTGAATCATGAATCATGAATCATGAATTGAATCATGAATTATGAATTGAATCATGAATCATGAATTGAATCATGAATTATGAATAATGAATAGAATCATGAATCATGAATTGAATCACGAATCATGAATTGAATCATGAATCATGAATTGAATCATGAATCATGAATCAAATCATGAATCATGAATTGAATCATGAATCATGAATTGAATCATGAATTGAATCATGAATTATGAATCATAAATTGAATCATGAATTGAATCATGAAGAATGAAATGAAGCATGAATCGTGAATTGAATCATGAATCATGAATTGAATCAGGAATCATGAATCATGAAATGAATCATGAAATGAATCATGAATCATGAATTGAATCATGAATCACGAATTGAATCATGCATCAGGAATTGAATCATGAATTATAAATCGAATCATGAATCATGAATCATGAATTAAATCATGAATCATGAATCATGAATTGAATCATAAATCATGAATTGAATCATGAATCATGAATCATGAATTGAATCATGAATTGAATCATGAATCATGAATCATGAATTGAATCATGAATTGAATCATGAATTATGAATCATAAATTGAATCATGAATTGAATCATGAATTAAAACATGAATCATGAAATGAATCATGAATTGAATCATGAATCATGAATTGAATCATGAATCATGAATTGAATCATGAATCATGAAATGAATCATGAAATGTATCATGAATCATGAATTAAATCATGAATCACAAATTGAATCATAAATCATGAATTGAATTATGAATTGAATCATGAATCATGAATCATGAATCGATTAATGAATCATGAAAGAAATCATGAATTGAATCATGAATTGAATTATGAATCTTGAATCATGAATCGAATCATGAATCGTTGAAATAAATCATGAATTGAATCAAGATTCATGAACCATGAATTGAATCATGAAATAAATCATGAATCATGAATTGAATCATAAATCATGAATTGAATCATGAATCATGAATCGAATCATGAATCATGAATTGAATCATGAATCGAATCATGAATTGAATCATGAATCATGAAATGAATCATGAATCATGAATTGATTCATGTATCATGAATTGAATCATGAATCATGAATCATAAATCAAGAATTGAATCATGAATCATTAATTGAATCATGAAATAAATCATGAATCATGAATTGAATCATAAATCATGAATTGAATCATGAATCGTGAATCGAATCATGAATCATGAATTGAATCATGAATCATGAATCATGAATCGAATCATGAATTGAATCATAAATCATGAAATGAATCATGAATCATGAATTGATTCATGTATCATGAATTGAATTATGAATCATGAATCATAAATCATGAATTGAATCAAGATTCATGAACCATGAATTGAATCATGAAATAAATCATGAATCATGAATTGAATCATAAATCATGAATTGAATCATGAATCATGAATCGAATCATGAATCATGAATTGAATCATGAATCATGAATCATGAATCGAATCATGAATTGAATCATGAATCATGAAATGAATCATGAATCGTGAATTGATTCATGAATCATGAATCATAAATCAAGAATTGAATCATGAAATTAATCATGAAATGAATCATGAATTGAATCATGAATCATAAATCAAGAATTGAATCATGAATCATGAATTGAATCATGAATCATGAATCATGAATTGAATCATGAATTGAATCATGAATTATGAATCATAAATTGAATCATGAATTGAATCATGAATTAAAACATGAATCATGAAATGAATCATGAATCATGAATTGAATCATGAATCATGAATTGAATCATGAATCATGAATCATGAAATGAATTATGACATGTATCATGAATCATGAATTAAATCATGAATCACAAATTGAATCATAAATCATGAATTGAATCATGAATTGAATCATGAATCATGAATCGATTAATGAATCATGAAAGAAATCATGAATTGAATCATGAATTGAATTATGAATCTTGAATCATGAATCAAATCATGAATCGTTGAAATAAATCATGAATTGAATCATGAAATAAATCATGAATCATGAATTGAATCATAAATCATGAATTGAATCATGAATCATGAATCGAATCATGAATCATGAATTGAATCACGAATCATGAATCGAATCATGAATTGAATCATGAATCATGAAATGAATCATGAATCATGAATTGATTCATGTATCATGAATTGAATCATGAATCATGAATCATAAATCAAGAATTGAATCATAAATCATTAATTGAATCATGAATTAAATCATGAATTCATACATGAACCATGAATCAAATCATGAATCCTGAATTGAATATGAATTGAATCAATAATTGAATCATGCATTGAATCATGAATCATGAATCATGAATTGAATCATGTATTATGAATTGAATCATGAATCATGAATCATAAATCAAGAATTGAATCATGAATCATGAATTGAATCATGAATCATGAAATGAATCATGAATTGAATCATGAATTCAAACATGAATCATGATTCGAATCATGAATCATGAATCATGAAATGAATCATGAAATGAATCATGAATCTTGAATCATGAATTGAATCATGAATCATGAATTGAATCATGCATCATGATTAATGAAATGAATCATGAAATGAATTATGAATCATGAATTGAATCATGCATCATGAATTGAATCATGAATCATAAATCGAATCATGAATCATGTATCATGAATTGAATCATGAATCATGAATCATGAATTAAATCATGAATTGAATCATGAATTATGAATCATAAATTGAATCATGAATTGAATCATGAATTAAAACATGAATCATGAAATGAATCATGAATTGAATCATGAATCACAAATTGAATCATAAATCATGAATTGAATCATGAATTGAATCATGAATCATGAATCATGAATCGATTAATGAATCATGAAAGAAATCATGAATTGAATCATGAATTGAATTATGAATCTTGAATCATGAATCGAATCATGAATCGATGAAATAAATCATGAATTGAATCAAGATTCATGAACCATGAATTGAATCATGAAATAAATCATGAATCATGAATTGAATCATAAATCATGAATTGAATCATGAATCATGAATCGAATCATGAATCATGAATTGAATCATGAATCATGAATCATGAATCGAATCATGAATTGAATCATGAATCATGAAATGAATCATGAATCATGAATTGATTCATGTATCATGAATTGAATCATGAATCATGAATCATAAATCAAGAATTGAATCATGAATCATTAATTGAATCATGCATTGAATCATGAATCATGAATTGAATCATAAATCATGAATTGAATCATGAATCATTAATTGAATCATGAAATAAATCATGAATCATGAATTGAATCATAAATCATGAATTGAATCATGAATCATGAATCGAATCATGAATCATGAATTGAATCATGAATCATGAATCATGAATCGAATCATGAATTGAATCATAAATCATGAAATGAATCATGAATCATGAATTGATTCATGTATCATGAATTGAATTATGAATCATGAATCATAAATCATGAATTGAATCAAGATTCATGAACCATGAATTGAATCATGAAATAAATCATGAATCATGAATTGAATCATGAATCATGAATTGAATCATGCATCATGATTAATGAAATGAATCATGAAATGAATCATGAATCATGAATTGAATCATGCATCATGAATTGAATCATGAATCATAAATCGAATCATGAATCATGTATCATGAATTGAATCATGAATCATGAATCATGAATTAAATCATGAATTGAATCATGAATTATGAATCATAAATTGAATCATGAATTGAATCATGAATTAAAACATGAATCATGAAATGAATCATGAATTGAATCATGAATCATGAATTGAATGATGAATCATGAATCATGAAATGAATCATGAAATGAATCATGAATTGAATCATGAATCATGAATTGAATCATGAATCATGAATCATGAAATGAATCATGAAATGTATCATGAATCATGAATTAAATCATGAATCACAAATTGAATCATAAATCATGAATTGAATCATGAATTGAATCATGAATCATGAATCATGAATCGATTAATGAATCATGAAAGAAATCATGAATTGAATCATGAATTGAATTATGAATCTTGAATCATGAATCGAATCATGAATCGATGAAATAAATCATGAATTGAATCAAGATTCATGAACCATGAATTGAATCATGAAATAAATCATGAATCATGAATTGAATCATAAATCATGAATTGAATCATGAATCATGAATCGAATCATGAATCATGAATTGAATCATGAATCATGAATCATGAATCGAATCATGAATTGAATCATGAATCATGAAATGAATCATGAATCATGAATTGATTCATGTATCATGAATTGAATCATGAATCATGAATCATAAATCAAGAATTGAATCATGAATCATTAATTGAATCATGCATTGAATCATGAATTCAAACATGAATCATGAATCGAATCATGAATCCTGAAATGAATTATGAATTGAATCAAGAATTGAATCATGCATTGAATCATGAATCACGAATCATGAATTGAATCATGTATCATGAATTGAATTATGAATCATGAATCATAAATCAAGAATTGAATCATGAATCATGAATTGAATCATGAATCATGAAATAAATCATGAATTGAATCATGAATTCAAACATGAATCATGAATCGAATCATGAAATGAATCATGAAATGAATCATGAAATGAATCATGAATCTTGAATCATGAATTGAATCATGAATCATGAATTGAATCAGAAATCATGATTAATGAAATGAATCATGAAATGAATCATGAATCATAAATTGAATCATGCATCATGAATTGAATCATGAATCATAAATCGAATCATGAATCATGTATCATGAATTGAATCATGAATCATGAATCATGAATTGAATCATAAATCCTGAATTGAACTATGAATTGAATCATGAATCATGAATCATGAATCGAATCAGAAATCATGAAATAAATCATGAATTGAATCATAAATCCTGAATTGAATCATGAATCATAAATCATGAATCGAATCTTGAATCATGAAATAAATTATGAATTGAATCAAGATTCATGAACCATAAATTTAATCATGAATCATGAATCGAATCATGAATCAAGAATTGAATCATGAATCATGAGTCGAATCATGAATCATGAATTGAATAATGAATCATGAATCATGAAATGAATCATGAATTGAATCATGAATCATGAATCATGAATTGAATCATAAATCATGAATCATGAATTTAATCATGAATCATATATTGAATCATGAATCATGAATTGAATCATGAATTGAATCAAGAATCATGAATCATGAATCATGAATCGAATCATGAATCATGAATCATGAATCATGAATCGAATCATGAATCTTGAATCATGAATTGAATCATGAATCATGAATCATGAATTGAATCATGAATCATGAATTGAATCATGAATCATGAATCATGAATTGAATCATGAATAAATAATTGAATCATGAATCATGAATCATGAATTGAATCATGAATCATGAATCGAATCATGAATTGAATCATGAATCATAAATCATGAATTGAATTATGAATAATGAATCTTAAAATGAATCATGAATCATGAATTGAATCATGAATCAGGAATTGAATCATGAATCATGAATCATGAATCAAATCATAAATCATGGATTGAATAATGAATCATGAATTGAATCATGAATCATGAATTGAATCATGAATCATGGACCATTAATTGAATCATGAATCATGAATCATGAATTGAATCATGAATTGAATTATGAATTATAAATTATAATTTGAATCATGAATTAAATCATGAATTGAATCATGAATCATGAAATGAATCATGAATCATGAATTGAATCATGAATCATGAATTGAATCAGGAATCATGAATCATGAAATGAATCATGAATCTTGAATTAAATCATAAATCTTGAATTGAATCATGAATCATGAATTGAATCATGAATCATGAATTGAATCATGAATCATGAATTGAATCATGAATCATGAATCATGAATTGAATCATGAATTATGAATTGAATCATGAATCATGAATTGAATCATGAATTATGAATAATGAATAGAATCATGAATCATGAATTGAATCACGAATCATGAATTGAATCATGAATCATGAATTGAATCATGAATCATGAATCAAATCATGAATCATGAATTGAATCATGAATCATGAATTGAATCATGAATTGAATCATGAATTATGAATCATAAATTGAATCATGAATTGAATCATGAAGAATGAAATGAAGCATGAATCGTGAATTGAATCATGAATCATGAATTGAATCAGGAATCATGAATCATGAAATGAATCATGAAATGAATCATGAATCATGAATTGAATCATGAATCACGAATTGAATCATGCATCAGGAATTGAATCATGAATTATAAATCGAATCATGAATCATGAATCATGAATTAAATCATGAATCATGAATCATGAATTGAATCATAAATCATGAATTGAATCATGAATCATGAATCATGAATTGAATCATGAATTGAATCATGAATCATGAATCATGAATTGAATCATGAATTGAATCATGAATTATGAATCATAAATTGAATCATGAATTGAATCATGAATTAAAACATGAATCATGAAATGAATCATGAATTGAATCATGAATCATGAATTGAATCATGAATCATGAATTGAATCATGAATCATGAAATGAATCATGAAATGTATCATAAATCATGAATTGAATCATGAATCACAAATTGAATCATAAATCATGAATTGAATTATGAATTGAATCATGAATCATGAATCATGAATCGATTAATGAATCATGAAAGAAATCATGAATTGAATCATGAATTGAATTATGAATCTTGAATCATGAATCGAATCATGAATCGTTGAAATAAATCATGAATTGAATCAAGATTCATGAACCATGAATTGAATCATGAAATAAATCATGAATCATGAATTGAATCATAAATCATGAATTGAATCATGAATCATGAATCGAATCATGAATCATGAATTGAATCATGAATCATGAATCGAATCATGAATTGAATCATGAATCATGAAATGAATCATGAATCATGAATTGATTCATGTATCATGAATTGAATCATGAATCATGAATCATAAATCAAGAATTGAATCATGAATCATTAATTGAATCATGAAATAAATCATGAATCATGAATTGAATCATAAATCATGAATTGAATCATGAATCATGAATCGAATCATGAATCATGAATTGAATCATGAATCATGAATCATGAATCGAATCATGAATTGAATCATAAATCATGAAATGAATCATGAATCATGAATTGATTCATGTATCATGAATTGAATTATGAATCATGAATCATAAATCATGAATTGAATCAAGATTCATGAACCATGAATTGAATCATGAAATAAATCATGAATCATGAATTGAATCATAAATCATGAATTGAATCATGAATCATGAATCGAATCATGAATCATGAATTGAATCATGAATCATGAATCATGAATCGAATCATGAATTGAATCATGAATCATGAAATGAATCATGAATCGTGAATTGATTCATGAATCATGAATCATAAATCAAGAATTGAATCATGAAATTAATCATGAAATGAATCATGAATCATGAATTGAATCATGAATCATAAATCAAGAATTGAATCATGAATCATGAATTGAATCATGAATCATGAATTGAATTATGAATTGAATCAAGAATTGAATCATGCATTGAATCATGAATCATGAATCATGAATTGAATCATGAATCATGAATTGAATCATGAATCATGAATCATGAATTGAATCATGAATTGAATCATGAATTATGAATCATAAATTGAATCATGAATTGAATCATGAATTAAAACATGAATCATGAAATGAATCATGAATCATGAATTGAATCATGAATCATGAATTGAATCATGAATCATGAATCATGAAATGAATTATGACATGTATCATGAATCATGAATTAAATCATGAATCACAAATTGAATCATAAATCATGAATTGAATCATGAATTGAATCATGAATCATGAATCGATTAATGAATCATGAAAGAAATCATGAATTGAATCATGAATTGAATTATGAATCTTGAATCATGAATCAAATCATGAATCGTTGAAATAAATCATGAATTGAATCATGAAATAAATCATGAATCATGAATTGAATCATAAATCATGAATTGAATCATGAATCATGAATCGAATCATGAATCATGAATTGAATCACGAATCATGAATCGAATCATGAATTGAATCATGAATCATGAAATGAATCATGAATCATGAATTGATTCATGTATCATGAATTGAATCATGAATCATGAATCATAAATCAAGAATTGAATCATAAATCATTAATTGAATCATGAATTAAATCATGAATTCATACATGAACCATGAATCAAATCATGAATCCTGAATTGAATATGAATTGAATCAATAATTGAATCATGCATTGAATCATGAATCATGAATCATGAATTGAATCATGTATTATGAATTGAATCATGAATCATGAATCATAAATCAAGAATTGAATCATGAATCATGAATTGAATCATGAATCATGAAATGAATCATGAAATGAATCATGAATCTTGAATCATGAATTGAATCATGAATCATGAATTGAATCATGCATCATGATTAATGAAATGAATCATGAAATGAATCATGAATCATGAATTGAATCATGCATCATGAATTGAATCATGAATCATAAATCGAATCATGAATCATGTATCATGAATTGAATCATGAATCATGAATCATGAATTAAATCATGAATTGAATCATGAATTATGAATCATAAATTGAATCATGAATTGAATCATGAATTAAAACATGAATCATGAAATGAATCATGAATTGAATCATGAATCATGAATTGAATCATGAATCATGAATCATGAAATGAATCATGAAATGAATCATGAATTGAATCATGAATCATGAATTGAATCATGAATCATGAATCATGAAATGAATCATGAAATGTATCATGAATCATGAATTAAATCATGAATCACAAATTGAATCATAAATCATGAATTGAATCATGAATCATGAATCATGAATCGATTAATGAATCATGAAAGAAATCATGAATTGAATCATGAATTGAATTATGAATCTTGAATCATGAATCGAATCATGAATCGATGAAATAAATCATGAATTGAATCAAGATTCATGAACCATGAATTGAATCATGAAATAAATCATGAATCATGAATTGAATCATAAATCATGAATTGAATCATGAATCATGAATCGAATCATGAATCATGAATTGAATCATGAATCATGAATCATGAATCGAATCATGAATTGAATCATGAATCATGAAATGAATCATGAATCATGAATTGATTCATGTATCATGAATTGAATCATGAATCATGAATCATAAATCAAGAATTGAATCATGAATCATTAATTGAATCATGCATTGAATCATGAATTCAAACATGAATCATGAATCGAATCATGAATCCTGAAATGAATTATGAATTGAATCAAGAATTGAATCATGCATTGAATCATGAATCACGAATCATGAATTGAATCATGTATCATGAATTGAATTATGAATCATGAATCATAAATCAAGAATTGAATCATGAATCATGAATTGAATCATGAATCATGAAATAAATCATGAATTGAATCATGAATTCAAACATGAATCATGAATCGAATCATGAAATGAATCATGAAATGAATCATGAAATGAATCATGAATCTTGAATCATGAATTGAATCATGAATCATGAATTGAATCAGAAATCATGATTAATGAAATGAATCATGAAATGAATCATGAATCATAAATTGAATCATGCATCATGAATTGAATCATGAATCATAAATCGAATCATGAATCATGTATCATGAATTGAATCATGAATCATGAATCATGAATTGAATCATAAATCCTGAATTGAACTATGAATTGAATCATGAATCATGAATCATGAATCGAATCAGAAATCATGAAATAAATCATGAATTGAATCATAAATCCTGAATTGAATCATGAATCATAAATCATGAATCGAATCTTGAATCATGAAATAAATTATGAATTGAATCAAGATTCATGAACCATAAATTTAATCATGAATCATGAATCGAATCATGAATCAAGAATTGAATCATGAATCATGAGTCGAATCATGAATCATGAATTGAATAATGAATCATGAATCATGAAATGAATCATGAATTGAATCATGAATCATGAATCATGAATTGAATCATAAATCATGAATCATGAATTTAATCATGAATCATATATTGAATCATGAATCATGAATTGAATCATGAATTGAATCAAGAATCATGAATCATGAATCATGAATCGAATCATGAATCATGAATCATGAATCATGAATCGAATCATGAATCTTGAATCATGAATTGAATCATGAATCATGAATCATGAATTGAATCATGAATCATGAATCATGAATTGAATCATGAATCATGAATCATGAATTGAATCATGAATAAATAATTGAATCATGAATCATGAATCATGAATTGAATCATGAATCATGAATCGAATCATGAATTGAATCATGAATCATAAATCATGAATTGAATTATGAATAATGAATCTTAAAATGAATCATGAATCATGAATTGAATCATGAATCAGGAATTGAATCATGAATCATGAATCATGAATCAAATCATAAATCATGGATTGAATAATGAATCATGAATTGAATCATGAATCATGAATTGAATCATGAATCATGGACCATTAATTGAATCATGAATCATGAATCATGAATTGAATCATGAATTGAATTATGAATTATAAATTATAATTTGAATCATGAATTAAATCATGAATTGAATCATGAATCATGAAATGAATCATGAATCATGAATTGAATCATGAATCATGAATTGAATCAGGAATCATGAATCATGAAATGAATCATGAATCTTGAATTAAATCATAAATCTTGAATTGAATCATGAATCATGAATTGAATCATGAATCATGAATTGAATCATGAATCATGAATTGAATCATGAATCATGAATCATGAATTGAATCATGAATTATGAATTGAATCATGAATCATGAATTGAATCATGAATTATGAATAATGAATAGAATCATGAATCATGAATTGAATCACGAATCATGAATTGAATCATGAATCATGAATTGAATCATGAATCATGAATCAAATCATGAATCATGAATTGAATCATGAATCATGAATTGAATCATGAATTGAATCATGAATTATGAATCATAAATTGAATCATGAATTGAATCATGAAGAATGAAATGAAGCATGAATCGTGAATTGAATCATGAATCATGAATTGAATCAGGAATCATGAATCATGAAATGAATCATGAAATGAATCATGAATCATGAATTGAATCATGAATCACGAATTGAATCATGCATCAGGAATTGAATCATGAATTATAAATCGAATCATGAATCATGAATCATGAATTAAATCATGAATCATGAATCATGAATTGAATCATAAATCATGAATTGAATCATGAATCATGAATCATGAATTGAATCATGAATTGAATCATGAATCATGAATCATGAATTGAATCATGAATTGAATCATGAATTATGAATCATAAATTGAATCATGAATTGAATCATGAATTAAAACATGAATCATGAAATGAATCATGAATTGAATCATGAATCATGAATTGAATCATGAATCATGAATTGAATCATGAATCATGAAATGAATCATGAAATGTATCATGAATCATGAATTAAATCATGAATCACAAATTGAATCATAAATCATGAATTGAATTATGAATTGAATCATGAATCATGAATCATGAATCGATTAATGAATCATGAAAGAAATCATGAATTGAATCATGAATTGAATTATGAATCTTGAATCATGAATCGAATCATGAATCGTTGAAATAAATCATGAATTGAATCAAGATTCATGAACCATGAATTGAATCATGAAATAAATCATGAATCATGAATTGAATCATAAATCATGAATTGAATCATGAATCATGAATCGAATCATGAATCATGAATTGAATCATGAATCATGAATCGAATCATGAATTGAATCATGAATCATGAAATGAATCATGAATCATGAATTGATTCATGTATCATGAATTGAATCATGAATCATGAATCATAAATCAAGAATTGAATCATGAATCATTAATTGAATCATGAAATAAATCATGAATCATGAATTGAATCATAAATCATGAATTGAATCATGTATCATGAATCGAATCATGAATCATGAATTGAATCATGAATCATGAATCATGAATCGAATCATGAATTGAATCATAAATCATGAAATGAATCATGAATCATGAATTGATTCATGTATCATGAATTGAATTATGAATCATGAATCATAAATCATGAATTGAATCAAGATTCATGAACCATGAATTGAATCATGAAATAAATCATGAATCATGAATTGAATCATAAATCATGAATTGAATCATGAATCATGAATCGAATCATGAATCATGAATTGAATCATGAATCATGAATCATGAATCGAATCATGAATTGAATCATGAATCATGAAATGAATCATGAATCGTGAATTGATTCATGAATCATGAATCATAAATCAAGAATTGAATCATGAATTTAATCATGAAATGAATCATGAATCATGAATTGAATCATGAATCATAAATCAAGAATTGAATCATGAATCATGAATTGAATCATGAATCATGAATTGAATTATGAATTGAATCAAGAATTGAATCATGCATTGAATCATGAATCATGAATCATGAATTGAATCATGAATCATGAATTGAATCATGAATCATGAATCATGAATTGAATCATGAATTGAATCATGAATTATGAATCATAAATTGAATCATGAATTGAATCATGAATTAAAACATGAATCATGAAATGAATCATGAATCATGAATTGAATCATGAATCATGAATTGAATCATGAATCATGAATCATGAAATGAATTATGACATGTATCATGAATCATGAATTAAATCATGAATCACAAATTGAATCATAAATCATGAATTGAATCATGAATTGAATCATGAATCATGAATCGATTAATGAATCATGAAAGAAATCATGAATTGAATCATGAATTGAATTATGAATCTTGAATCATGAATCAAATCATGAATCGTTGAAATAAATCATGAATTGAATCATGAAATAAATCATGAATCATGAATTGAATCATAAATCATGAATTGAATCATGAATCATGAATCGAATCATGAATCATGAATTGAATCACGAATCATGAATCGAATCATGAATTGAATCATGAATCATGAAATGAATCATGAATCATGAATTGATTCATGTATCATGAATTGAATCATGAATCATGAATCATAAATCAAGAATTGAATCATAAATCATTAATTGAATCATGAATTAAATCATGAATTCATACATGAACCATGAATCAAATCATGAATCCTGAATTGAATATGAATTGAATCAATAATTGAATCATGCATTGAATCATGAATCATGAATCATGAATTGAATCATGTATTATGAATTGAATCATGAATCATGAATCATAAATCAAGAATTGAATCATGAATCATGAATTGAATCATGAATCATGAAATGAATCATGAATTGAATCATGAATTCAAACATGAATCATGATTCGAATCATGAATCATGAATCATGAAATGAATCATGAAATGAATCATGAATCTTGAATCATGAATTGAATCATGAATCATGAATTGAATCATGCATCATGATTAATGAAATGAATCATGAAATGAATCATGAATCATGAATTGAATCATGCATCATGAATTGAATCATGAATCATAAATCGAATCATGAATCATGTATCATGAATTGAATCATGAATCATGAATCATGAATTAAATCATGAATTGAATCATGAATTATGAATCATAAATTGAATCATGAATTGAATCATGAATTAAAACATGAATCATGAAATGAATCATGAATTGAATCATGAATCATGAATTGAATCATGAATCATGAATCATGAAATGAATCATGAAATGTATCATGAATCATGAATTAAATCATGAATTACAAATTGAATCATAAATCATGAATTGAATCATGAATTGAATCATGAATCATGAATCATGAATCGATTAATGAATCATGAAAGAAATCATGAATTGAATCATGAATTGAATTATGAATCTTGAATCATGAATCGAATCATGAATCGATGAAATAAATCATGAATTGAATCAAGATTCATGAACCATGAATTGAATCATGAAATAAATCATGAATCATGAATTGAATCATAAATCATGAATTGAATCATGAATCATGAATCGAATCATGAATCATGAATTGAATCATGAATCATGAATCATGAATCGAATCATGAATTGAATCATGAATCATGAAATGAATCATGAATCATGAATTGATTCATGTATCATGAATTGAATCATGAATCATGAATCATAAATCAAGAATTGAATCATGAATCATTAATTGAATCATGCATTGAATCATGAATTCAAACATGAATCATGAATCGAATCATGAATCCTGAAATGAATTATGAATTGAATCAAGAATTGAATCATGCATTGAATCATGAATCACGAATCATGAATTGAATCATGTATCATGAATTGAATTATGAATCATGAATCATAAATCAAGAATTGAATCATGAATCATGAATTGAATCATGAATCATGAAATAAATCATGAATTGAATCATGAATTCAAACATGAATCATGAATCGAATCATGAAATGAATCATGAAATGAATCATGAAATGAATCATGAATCTTGAATCATGAATTGAATCATGAATCATGAATTGAATCAGAAATCATGATTAATGAAATGAATCATGAAATGAATCATGAATCATAAATTGAATCATGCATCATGAATTGAATCATGAATCATAAATCGAATCATGAATCATGTATCATGAATTGAATCATGAATCATGAATCATGAATTGAATCATAAATCCTGAATTGAACTATGAATTGAATCATGAATCATGAATCATGAATCGAATCAGAAATCATGAAATAAATCATGAATTGAATCATAAATCCTGAATTGAATCATGAATCATAAATCATGAATCGAATCTTGAATCATGAAATAAATTATGAATTGAATCAAGATTCATGAACCATAAATTTAATCATGAATCATGAATCGAATCATGAATCAAGAATTGAATCATGAATCATGAGTCGAATCATGAATCATGAATTGAATAATGAATCATGAATCATGAAATGAATCATGAATTGAATCATGAATCATGAATCATGAATTGAATCATAAATCATGAATCATGAATTTAATCATGAATCATATATTGAATCATGAATCATGAATTGAATCATGAATTGAATCAAGAATCATGAATCATGAATCATGAATCGAATCATGAATCATGAATCATGAATCATGAATCGAATCATGAATCTTGAATCATGAATTGAATCATGAATCATGAATCATGAATTGAATCATGAATCATGAATCATGAATTGAATCATGAATCATGAATCATGAATTGAATCATGAATAAATAATTGAATCATGAATCATGAATCATGAATTGAATCATGAATCATGAATCGAATCATGAATTGAATCATGAATCATAAATCATGAATTGAATTATGAATAATGAATCTTAAAATGAATCATGAATCATGAATTGAATCATGAATCAGGAATTGAATCATGAATCATGAATCATGAATCAAATTATAAATCATGGATTGAATAATGAATCATGAATTGAATCATGAATCATGAATCATGAATCATAAAACAAGAATTAAATCATGAATCATGAATTGAATCATGAATCATGAAATGAATCATGAATTGAATCATGAATTCAAATATGAATCCTGAATCGAATCATGAATCATGAATTGAATTATGAATTGAATCAAGAATTGAATCATGCATTGAATCATGAATCATGAATAATGCATTGAATAATGAATCATGAATTGAATCATGAATCATGAATTGAATCATGAATCATGAATTGAATTATGAATTGAATCAAGAATTGAATCATGAATTGAAACATGAATCATGAATCGAATCATAATTCATGAATTGAATCATGAATTGAATCATGAATCATGGATCATGAATCGAATCATGATTCATGGATCATGAATCGAATCATGATTCATGAATTGAATCATGAATCATGAATTGAATCATGAATCATGGATCATGAATTGAATCATGAATCATGAATCATGAATTGAATCATGAATTGAATTATGAATTATAAATTATAAGTTGAATCATGAATTAAATCATGAATTGAATCATGAATCATGAAATGAATCATGAATCATGAATTGAATCATGAATCATAAATTGAATCAGGAATCATGAATCATGAAATGAATCATGAAATGAATCATGAATCTTGAATTGAATCATAAATCTTGAATTGAATCATGAATCATGAAATGAATCATGAATCATGAATTGAATCATGAATCATGAATTGAATCATGAATCATGAATTGAATCATGAATCATGAATTGAATCATGAATCATGAATCATGAATTGAATCATGAATTATGAATTGAATCATGAATCATGAATTGAATCATGAATTATGAATAATGAATAGAATCATGAATCATGAATTGAATCATGAATCATGAATCACGAATCATGAATTGAATCATGAATCATGAATTGAATCATGAATCAAATCATGAATCATGAATTGAATCATGAATCATGAATCATGAATTGAATCATGAATTATGAATCATAAATTGAATCATGAATTGAATCATGAATAATGAAATGAAGCATGAATCGTGAATTGAATCAGGAATCATGAATCATGAAATGAATCATGAAATGAATCATGAATCATGAATTGAATCATGAATCACGAATTGAATCATGCATCAGGAATTGAATCATGAATTATAAATCGAATCATGAATCATGAATCATGAATTAAATCATGAATCATGAATCATGAATTGAATCATAAATCATGAATTGAATCATGAATCATGAATCATGAATTGAATCATGAATTGAATCATGAATCATGAATTGAATCATGAATCATGAATCATGAATTGAATCATGAATTGAATCATGAATTATGAATCATAAATTGAATCATGAATTAAAACATGAATCATGAAATGAATCATGAATTGAATCATGAATCATGAATTGAATCATGAATCATGAATCATGAAATGAATCATGAAATGTATCATGAATCATGAATTAGATCATGAATCACAAATTGAATCATAAATCATGAATTGAATCATGAATTGAATCATGAATCATGAATCATGAATCGATTAATGAATCATGAAAGAAATCATGAATTGAATCATGAATTGAATTATGAATCTTGAATCATGAATCGAATCATGAATCGATGAAATAAATCATGAATTGAATCAAGATTCATGAACCATGAATTGAATCATGAAATAAATCATGAATCATGAATTGAATCATAAATCATGAATTGAATCATGAATCATGAATCGAATCATGAATCATGAATTGAATCATAAATCATGAATCATGAATCGAATCATGAATTGAATCATGAATCATGAAATGAATCATAAATCATGAATTGATTCATGTATCATGAATTGAATCATGAATCATGAATCATAAATCAAGAATTGAATCATGAATCATGAATCGAATTATGAATCCTGAAATGAATTATAATTTGAATCAAGAATTGAATCATGCATTGAATCATGAATCACGAATCATGAATTGAATCATGTATCATGAATTGAATCATGAATCATGAATCATAAATCAAGAATTGAATCATGAATCATGAATTGAATCATGAATCATGAAATGAATCATGAATTGAATCATGAATTCAAACATGAATCATGAATCGAATCATGAAATGAATCATGAAATGAATCATGAAATGAATCATGAATCTTGAATCATGAATTGAATCATGAATCATGAATTGAATCAGAAATCATGATTTATGAAATGAATCATGAAATGAATCATGAATCATAAATTGAATCATGCATCATGAATTGAATCATGAATCATAAATCGAATCATGAATCATGTATCATGAATTGAATCATGAATCATGAATTGAATCATAAATCCCGAATTGAATTATGAATTGAATCATGAATCATGAATCATGAATCGAATCAGGAATCATGAAATAAATCATGAATTGAATCATAAATCATGAATTGAATCATGAATCATAAATCATGAATCGAATCTTGAATCATGAAATAAATTATGAATTGAATCAAGATTCATGAACCATAAATTTAATCATGAATCATGAATTGAATCATGAATCAAGAATTGAATCATGAATCATGAGTCGAATCATGAATCATGAATTGAATAATGATCATGAATCATGAAATGAATCATGAATTGAATCATGAATCATGAATCATGAATTGAATCATAAATCATGAATCATGAATTTAATCATGAATCATATATCGAATCATGAATCATGAATCGAATCATGAATTGAATCAAGAATCATGAATCATGAATCATGAATCGAATCATGAATCATGAATCGAATCATGAATCATGAATCATGAATTGAATCATGAATCATGAATCATGAATTGAATCATGAATCATGAATCATGAATTGAATCATGAATCATGAATCATGAATTGAATCATGAATAAATAATTGAATCATGAATCATGAATTGAATCATGAATCATGAATCGAATCATGAATTGAATCATGAATCATAAATCATGAATTGAATTATGAATCATGAATCTTAAAATGAATCATGAATCATGAATTGAATCATGAATCAGGAATTGAATCATGAATCATGAATCATGAATCCAATCATAAATCATGGATTCAATAATGAATCATGAATTGAATCATGAATCATGAACCATGAATCATAAATCAAGAATTAAATCATGAATCATGAATTGAATCATGAATCATGAAATGAATCATGAATTGAATCATGAATTCAAATATGAATCCTGAATCGAATCATGAATCATGAATTGAATTATGAATTGAATCAAGAATTGAATCATGCATTGAATCATGAATCATGAATAATGCATTGAATAATGAATCATGAATTGAATCATGAATCATGAATTGAATTATGAATTGAATCAAGAATTGAATCATGAATTGAAACATGAATCATGAATCGAATCATAATTCATGAATTGAATCATGAATCATGAATTGAATCATGAATCATGGATCATGAATTGAATCATGAATCATGAATCATGAATTGAATCATGAATTGAATTATGAATTATAAATTATAAGTTGAATCATGAATTAAATCATGAATTGAATCATGAATCATGAAATGAATCATGAATCATGAATTGAATCACGAATCATAAATTGAATCAGGAATCATGAATCATGAAATGAATCATGAATCTTGAATTGAATCATAAATCTTGAATTGAATCATGAATCATGAAATGAATCATGAATCATGAATTGAATCATGAATCATGAATTGAATCATGAATTATGAATAATGAATAGAATCATGAATCATGAATTGAATCATGAATCATGAATCACGAATCATGAATTGAATCATGAATCATGAATTGAATCATGAATCATGAATCAAATCATGAATCATGAATTGAATCATGAATCATGAATCATGAATTGAATCATGAATTATGAATCATAAATTGAATCATGAATTGAATCATGAATAATGAAATGAAGCATGAATCGTGAATTGAATCATGAATCATGAATTGAATCAGGAATCATGAATCATGAAATGAATCATGAAATGAATCATGAATCATGAATTGAATCATGAATCACGAATTGAATCATGCATCAGGAATTGAATCATGAATTATAAATCGAATCATGAATCATGAATCATGAATTAAATCATGAATCATGAATCATGAATTGAATCATAAATCATGAATTGAATCATGAATCATGAATCATGAATTGAATCATGAATTGAATCATGAATTATGAATCATAAATTGAATCATGAATTGAATCATGAATTAAAACATGAATCATGAAATGAATCATGAATTGAATCATGAATCATGAATTGAATCATGAATCATGAAATGAATCATGAAATGTATCATGAATCATGAATTAAATCATGAATCACAAATTGAATCATAAATCATGAATTGAATCATGAATTGAATCATGAATCATGAATCATGAATCGATTAATGAATCATGAAAGAAATCATGAATTGAATCATGAATTGAATTATGAATCTTGAATCATGAATCGAATCATGAATCGTTGAAATAAATCATGAATTGAATCAAGATTCATGAACCATGAATTGAATCATGAAATAAATCATGAATCATGAATTGAATCATAAATCATGAATTGAATCATGAATCATGAATCGAATCATGAATCATGAATTGAATCATGAATCATGAATCGAATCATGAATTGAATCATGAATCATGAAATGAATCATGAATCATGAATTTATTCATGTATCATGAATTGAATCATGAATCATGAATCATAAATCAAGAATTGAATCATGAATCATTAATTGAATCATGAAATAAATCATGAATCATGAATTGAATCATAAATCATGAATTGAATCATGAATCATGAATCGAATCATGAATCATGATTCATGATTTAATTCATGATTCATGATTCGATTCATGATTCATGATTCATTTCATGATTTATGATTCAATTCATGATTCATGATTTATTTCATGATTCAATTCATGGTTCATGAATCTTGATTCAATTCATGATTTATGATTCATGATTCATAATTCAATTCATGATACATGAATCAATTCATGATTCATGATTCATTTCATGATTCATGATTCAATTCATGATTCGATTCATGATTCATGATTCATGATTCAATTATGAATCATGAATCATGAATCGAATCATGAATTGAATCATGAATCATGAATTGAATCATGAATCATGAATTGATTCATGTATCATGAATTGAATTATGAATCATGAATCATAAATCATGAATTGAATCAAGATTCATGAACCATGAATTGAATCATGAAATAAATCATGAATCATGAATTGAATCATAAATCATGAATTGAATCATGAATCATGAATCGAATCATGAATCATGAATTGAATCATGAATCATGAATCATGAATCATGAATCGAATCATGAATTGAATCATGAATCATGAAATGAATCATGAATCATGAATTGATTCATGAATCATGAATCATAAATCAAGAATTGAATCATGAAATGAATCATGAAATGAATCATGAATCATGAATTGAATCATGAATCATGAATTGAATCATGAATCATGAATCATGAATCGAATCATGAATCATGATTTGAATCATGAATCATGAATCATAAATCAAGAATTGAATCATGAATCATGAATTGAATCATGAATCATGAATTGAATTATGAATTGAATCAAGAATTGAATCATGCATTGAATCATAAATCATGAATCATGAATTGAATCATGAATCATGAATTGAATCATGAATCATGAATCATGAATTGAATCATGAATTGAATCATGAATTATGAATCATAAATTGAATCATGAATTGAATTATGAATTAAAACATGAATCATGAAATGAATCATGAATCATGAATTAAATCATAAATCATGAATTGAATCATGAATCATGAATCGAATCATGAATCATGAATTGAATCATGAATCATGAATCATGAATCGAATCATGAATTGAATCATGAATCATGAAATGAATCATGAATCATGAATTGATTCATGTATCATGAATTGAATCATGGATCATGAATCATAAATCAAGAATTGAATCATGAATCATTAATTGAATCATGAATTAAATCATGAATTCAAACATGAATCATGAATCGAATCATGAATCCTGAAATGAATTATGAATTGAATCAAGAATTGAATCATGCATTGAATCATGAATCACGAATCATGAATTGAATCATGTATCATGAATTGAATCATGAATCATGAATCATAAATCAAGAATTGAATCATGAATCATGAATTGAATCATGAATCATGAAATGAATCATGAATTGAATCATGAATTCAAACATGAATCATGAATCGAATCATGAAATGAATCATGAAATGAATCATGAAATGAATCATGAATCTTGAATCATGAATTGAATCATGAATCATGAATTGAATCAGAAATCATGATTAATGAAATGAATCATGAAATGAATCATGAATCATAAATTGAATCATGCATCATGAATTGAATCATGAATCATAAATCGAATCATGAATCATGTATCATGAATTGAATCATGAATCATGAATCATGAATTGAATCATAAATCCTGAATTGAATTATGAATTGAATCATGAATCATGAATCATGAATCGAATCAGGAATCATTAAATAAATCATGAATTGAATCATAAATCCTGAATTGAATCATGAATCATAAATCATGAATCGAATCTTGAATCATGAAATAAATTATTAATTGAATCAAGATTCATGAACCATAAATTTAATCATGAATCATGAATCGATTCATGAATCAAGAATTGAATCATGAATCATGAGTCGAATCATGAATCATGAATTGAATAATGAATCATGAATCATGAAATGAATCATGAATTGAATCATGAATCATGAATCATGAATTGAATCATAAATCATGAATCATGAATTTAATCATGAATCATATATCGAATCATGAATCATGAATCGAATCATGAATTGAATCAAGAATCATGAATCATGAATTGAATCATGAATCATGAATCGAATCATGAATCATGAATCATGAATCGAATCATGAATCATGAATCATGAATTGAATCATGAATCATCAATCATGAATTTAATCATGAATCATGAATCATGAATTGAATCATGAATCATGAATCATGAATTGAATCATGAATAAATAATTGAATCATGAATCATGAATCATGAATTGAATCATGAATCATGAATCGAATCATGAATTGAATCATGAATCATAAATCATGAATTGAATTATGAATCATGAATCTTAAAATGAATCATGAATCATGAATTGAATCATGAATCAGGAATTGAATCATGAATCATGAATCATGAATCAAATCATAAATCATGGATTGAATAATGAATCATGAATTGAATCATGAATCATGAATCATGAATCATAAATCAAGAATTAAATCATGAATCATGAATTGAATCATGAATCATGAAATGAATCATGAATTGAATCATGAATTCAAATATGAATCCTGAATCGAATCATGAATCATGAATTGAATTATGAATTGAATCAAGAATTCAATCATGCATTGAATCATGAATCATGAATAATGCATTGAATAATGAATCATGAATTGAATCATGAATCATGAATTGAATCATGAATCATGAATTGAATTATGAATTGAATCAAGAATTGAATAATGAATTGAAACATGAATCATGAATCGAATCATAATTCATGAATTGAATCATGAATCATGAATTGAATCATGAATCATGGATCATGAATCGAATCATGATTCATGAATTGAATCATGAATCATGAATTGAATCATGAATCATGGATCATGAATTGAATCATGAATCATGAATCATGAATTGAATCATGAATTGAATTATGAATTATAAATTATAAGTTGAATCATGAATTAAATCATGAATTGAATCATGAATCATGAAATGAATCATGAATCATGAATTGAATCATGAATCATGAATTGAATCAGGAATCATGAATCATGAAATGAATCATGAATCTTGAATTAAATCATAAATCTTGAATTGAATCATGAATCATGAATTGAATCATGAATCATGAATTGAATCATGAATCATGAATCATGAATTGAATCATGAATTATGAATTGAATCATGAATCATGAATTGAATCATGAATTATGAATAATGAATAGAATCATGAATCATGAATTGAATCATGTATCATGAATCACGAATCATGAATTGAATCATGAATCATGAATTGAATCATGAATCATAAATTGAATCATGAATCATGAATCAAATCATGAATCATGAATTGAATCATGAATCATGAATTGAATCATGAATTGAATCATGAATTATGAATCATAAATTGAATCATGAATTGAATCATGAATAATGAAATGAAGCATGAATCGTGAATTGAATCATGAATTGAATCAGGAATCATGAATCATGAAATGAATCATGAAATGAATCATGAATCATGAATTGAATCATGAATCACGAATTGAATCATGCATCAGGAATTGAATCATGAATTATAAATCGAATCATGAATCATGAATCATGAATTAAATCATGAATCATGAATCATGAATTGAATCATAAATCATGAATTGAATCATGAATCATGAATCATGAATTGAATCATGAATTGAATCATGAATTATGAATCATAAATTGAATCATGAATTGAATCATGAATTAAAACATGAATCATGAAATGAATCATGAATTGAATCATGAATCATGAATTGAATCATGAATCATGAATTGAATCATGAATCATGAATTGAATCATGAAATGTATCATGAATCATGAATTAAATCATGAATCACAAATTGAATCATAAATCATGAATTGAATCATGAATTGAATCATGAATCATGAATCGATTAATGAATCATGAAAGAAATCATGAATTGAATCATGAATTGAATTATGAATCTTGAATCATGAATCGAATCATGAATCGTTGAAATAAATCATGAATTGACTCAAGATTCATGAACCATGAATTGAATCATGAAATAAATCATGAATCATGAATTGAATCATAAATCATGAATTGAATCATGAATCATGAATCGAATCATGAATCATGAATTGAATCATGAATCGAATCATGAATTGAATCATGAATCATGAAATGAATCATGAATCATGAATTGATTCATGTATCATGAATTGAATCATGAATCATGAATCATAAATCAAGAATTGAATCATGAATCATTAATTGAATCATGAAATAAATCATGAATCATGAATTGAATCATAAATCATGAATTGAATCATGAATCATGAATCGAATCATGAATCATGAATTGAATCATGAATCATGAATCATGAATCGAATCATGAATCATGAATTGAATCATGAATCATGAATCATGAATCGAATCATGAATTGAATCATAAATCATGAAATGAATCATGAATCATGAATTGATTCATGTATCATGAATTGAATTATGAATCATGAATCATAAATCATGAATTGAATCAAGATTCATGAACCATGAATTGAATCATGAAATAAATCATGAATCATGAATTGAATCATAAATCATGAATTGAATCATGAATCATGAATCGAATCATGAATCATGAATTGAATCATGAATCATGAATCATGAATCGAATCATGAATTGAATCATGAATCATGAAATGAATCATGAATCATGAATTGATTCATGAATCATGAATCATAAATCAAGAATTGAATCATGAAATTAATCATGAAATGAATCATGAATCATGAATTGAATCATGAATCATGAATCGAATCATGAATCATGATTTGAATCATGAATCATGAATCATAAATCAAGAATTGAATCATGAATCATGAATTGAATCATGAATCATGAATTGAATTATGAATTGAATCAAGAATTGAATCATGCATTGAATCATGAATCATGAATTGAATCATGAATCATGAATTGAATCATGAATCATGAATCATGAATTGAATCATGAATTGAATCATGAATTATGAATCATAAATTGAATCATGAATTGAATCATGAATTAAAACATGAATCATGAAATGAATCATGAATCATGAATTGAATCATGAATCATGAATTGAATCATGAATCATGAATCATGAAATGAATCATGACATGTATCATGAATCATGAATTAAATCATGAATCACAAATTGAATCATAAATCATGAATTGAATCATGAATTGAATCATGAATCATGAATCGATTAATGAATCATGAAAGAAATCATGAATTGAATCATGAATTGAATTATGAATCTTGAATCATGAATCAAATCATGAATCGTTGAAATAAATCATGAATTGAATCAAGATTCATGAACCATGAATTGAATCATGAAATAAATCATGAATCATGAATTGAATCATAAATCATGAATTGAATCATGAATCATGAATCGAATCATGAATCATGAATTGAATCACAAATCATGAATCATAAATCAAATCATGAATTGAATCATGAATCATGAAATGAATCATGAATCATGAATTGATTCATGTATCATGAATTGAATCATGAATCATGAATCATAAATCAAGAATTGAATCATAAATCATTAATTGAATCATGAATTAAATCATGAATTCATACATGAACCATGAATCAAATCATGAATCCTGAATTGAATATGAATTGAATCAATAATTGAATCATGCATTGAATCATGAATCATGAATCATGAATTGAATCATGTATTATGAATTGAATCATGAATCATGAATCATAAATCAAGAATTGAATCATGAATCATGAATTGAATCATGAATCATGAAATGAATCATGAATTGAATCATGAATTCAAACATGAATCATGATTCGAATCATGAATCATGAATCATGAAATGAATCATGAAATGAATTATGAATCTTGAATCATGAATTGAATCATGAATCATGAATTGAATCAGAAATCATGATTAATGAAATGAATCATGAAATGAATCATGAATCATGAATTGAATCATGCATCATGAATTGAATCATGAATCATAAATCGAATCATGAATCATGTATCATGAATTGAATCATGAATCATGAATCATGAATTGAATCATAAATCCTGAATTGAATTATGAATTGAATCATGAATCATGAATCATGAATCGAATCAGGAATCATGAAATAAATCATGAATTGAATCATAAATCCTGAATTGAATCATGAATCATGAATCGAATCTTGAATCATGAAATAAATCATGAATTGAATCAAGATTCATGAACCATAAATTTAATCATGAATCATGAATCGAATCATGAATCAAGAATTGAATCATGAATAATGAGTCGAATCATGAATCATGAATTGAATAATGAATCATGAATCATGAATCGAATCATGAATCATGAATTGAATCATGAATCATGAATTGAATCATGAATCATGAATTGAATCATGAATCATGAATCATGAATTGAATCATGAATTATGAATTGAATCATGAATCATGAATTGAATCATGAATTATGAATAATGAATAGAATCATGAATCATGAATTGAATCATGAATCATGAATCACGAATCATGAATTGAATCATGAATCATGAATTGAATCATGAATCATGAATCAAATCATGAATCATGAATTGAATCATGAATCATGAATTGAATCATGAATTATGAATCATAAATTGAATCATGAATTGAATCATGAATAATGAAATGAAGCATGAATCGTGAATTGTATCATGAATCATGAATTGAATCAGGAATCATGAATCATGAAATGAATCATGAAATGAATCATGAATCATGAATTAAATCATGAATCACGAATTGAATCATGCATCAGGAATTGAATCATGAATTATAAATCGAATCATGAATCATGAATCATGAATTAAATCATGAATCATGAATCATGAATTGAATCATAAATCATGAATTGAATCATGAATCATGAATCATGAATTGAATCATGAATTGAATCATGAATTATGAATCATAAATTGAATCATGAATTGAATCATGAATTAAAACATGAATCATGAAATGAATCATGAATTGAATCATGAATCATGAATTGAATCAAGAATCATGAATTGAATCATGAATCATGAAATGAATCATGAAATGTATCATGAATCATGAATTAAATCATGAATCACAACTTGAATCATAAATCATGAATTGAATCATGAATTGAATCATGAATCATGAATCATGAATCGATTAATGAATCATGAAAGAAATCATGAATTGAATCATGAATTGAATTATGAATCTTGAATCATGAATCGAATCATGAATCGTTGAAATAAATCATGAATTGAATCAAGATTCATGAACCATGAATTGAATCATGAAATAAATCATGAATCATGAATTGAATCATAAATCATGAATTGAATCATGAATCATGAATCGAATCATGAATCATGAATTGAATCATGAATCATGAATCGAATCATGAATTGAATCATGAATCATGAAATGAATCATGAATCATGAATTGATTCATGTATCATGAATTGAATCATGAATCATGAATCATAAATCAAGAATTGAATCATGAATCATTAATTGAATCATGAAATAAATCATGAATCATGAATTGAATCATAAATCATGAATTGAATCATGAATCATGAATCAAATCATAAATCATGAATTGAATCATGAATCATGAATCATGAATCGAATCATGAATTGAATCATAAATCATGAAATGAATCATGAATCATGAATTGATTCATGTATCATGAATTGAATTATGAATCATGAATCATAAATCATGAATTGAATTAAGATTCATGAACCATAAATTGAATCATGAAATAAATCATGAATCATGAATTGAATCATAAATCATGAATTGAATCATGAATCATGAATCGAATCATGAATCATGAATTGAATCATGAATCATGAATCATGAATCGAATCATGAATTGAATCATGAATCATGAAATGAATCATGAATCATGAATTGATTCATGAATCATGAATCATAAATCAAGAATTGAATCATGAAATTAATCATGAAATGAATCATGAATCATGAATTGAATCATGAATCATGAATCATGAATCATGATTTGAATCATGAATCATGAATCATAAATCAAGAATTGAATCATGAATCATGAATTGAATCATGAATCATGAATTGAATTATGAATTGAATCAAGAATTGAATCATGCATTGAATCATGAATCATGAATCATGAATTGAATCATGAATCATGAATTGAATCATGAATCATGAATCATGAATTGAATCATGAATTGAATCATGAATTATGAATCATAAATTGAATCATGAATTGAATCATGAATTAAAACATGAATCATGAAATGAATCATGAATCATGAATCGAATCTTGAATCATGAAATAAATCATGAATTGAATCAAGATTCATGAACCATAAATTTAATCATGAATCATGAATCGAATCATGAATCAAGAATTGAATCATGAATAATGAGTCGAATCATGAATCATGAATTGAATAATGAATCATGAATCATGAATCGAATCATGAATCATGAATTGAATCATGAATCATGAATTGAATCATGAATCATGAATTGAATCATGAATCATGAATCATGAATTGAATCATGAATTATGAATTGAATCATGAATCATGAATTGAATCATGAATTATGAATAATGAATAGAATCATGAATCATGAATTGAATCATGAATCATGAATCACGAATCATGAATTGAATCATGAATCATGAATTGAATCATGAATCATGAATCAAATCATGAATCATGAATTGAATCATGAATCATGAATTGAATCATGAATTATGAATCATAAATTGAATCATGAATTGAATCATGAATAATGAAATGAAGCATGAATCGTGAATTGTATCATGAATCATGAATTGAATCAGGAATCATGAATCATGAAATGAATCATGAAATGAATCATGAATCATGAATTAAATCATGAATCACGAATTGAATCATGCATCAGGAATTGAATCATGAATTATAAATCGAATCATGAATCATGAATCATGAATTAAATCATGAATCATGAATCATGAATTGAATCATAAATCATGAATTGAATCATGAATCATGAATCATGAATTGAATCATGAATTGAATCATGAATTATGAATCATAAATTGAATCATGAATTGAATCATGAATTAAAACATGAATCATGAAATGAATCATGAATTGAATCATGAATCATGAATTGAATCAAGAATCATGAATTGAATCATGAATCATGAAATGAATCATGAAATGAATCATGAATCATGAATCATGAATTGAATCATGAATTATGAATTGAATCATGAATCATGAATTGAATCATGAATTATGAATAATGAATAGAATCATGAATCATGAATTGAATCATGAATCATGAATCACGAATCATGAATTGAATCATGAATCATGAATTGAATCATGAATCATGAATCAAATCATGAATCATGAATTGAATCATGAATCATGAATTGAATCATGAATTATGAATCATAAATTGAATCATGAATTGAATCATGAATAATGAAATGAAGCATGAATCGTGAATTGTATCATGAATCATGAATTGAATCAGGAATCATGAATCATGAAATGAATCATGAAATGAATCATGAATCATGAATTAAATCATGAATCACGAATTGAATCATGCATCAGGAATTGAATCATGAATTATAAATCGAATCATGAATCATGAATCATGAATTAAATCATGAATCATGAATCATGAATTGAATCATAAATCATGAATTGAATCATGAATCATGAATCATGAATTGAATCATGAATTGAATCATGAATTATGAATCATAAATTGAATCATGAATTGAATCATGAATTAAAACATGAATCATGAAATGAATCATGAATTGAATCATGAATCATGAATTGAATCAAGAATCATGAATTGAATCATGAATCATGAAATGAATCATGAAATGTATCATGAATCATGAATTAAATCATGAATCACAACTTGAATCATAAATCATGAATTGAATCATGAATTGAATCATGAATCATGAATCATGAATCGATTAATGAATCATGAAAGAAATCATGAATTGAATCATGAATTGAATTATGAATCTTGAATCATGAATCGAATCATGAATCGTTGAAATAAATCATGAATTGAATCAAGATTCATGAACCATGAATTGAATCATGAAATAAATCATGAATCATGAATTGAATCATAAATCATGAATTGAATCATGAATCATGAATCGAATCATGAATCATGAATTGAATCATGAATCATGAATCGAATCATGAATTGAATCATGAATCATGAAATGAATCATGAATCATGAATTGATTCATGTATCATGAATTGAATCATGAATCATGAATCATAAATCAAGAATTGAATCATGAATCATTAATTGAATCATGAAATAAATCATGAATCATGAATTGAATCATAAATCATGAATTGAATCATGAATCATGAATCAAATCATAAATCATGAATTGAATCATGAATCATGAATCATGAATCGAATCATGAATTGAATCATAAATCATGAAATGAATCATGAATCATGAATTGATTCATGTATCATGAATTGAATTATGAATCATGAATCATAAATCATGAATTGAATTAAGATTCATGAACCATAAATTGAATCATGAAATAAATCATGAATCATGAATTGAATCATAAATCATGAATTGAATCATGAATCATGAATCGAATCATGAATCATGAATTGAATCATGAATCATGAATCATGAATCGAATCATGAATTGAATCATGAATCATGAAATGAATCATGAATCATGAATTGATTCATGAATCATGAATCATAAATCAAGAATTGAATCATGAAATTAATCATGAAATGAATCATGAATCATGAATTGAATCATGAATCATGAATCATGAATCGAATCATGAATCATGATTTGAATCATGAATCATGAATCATAAATCAAGAATTGAATCATGAATCATGAATTGAATCATGAATCATGAATTGAATTATGAATTGAATCAAGAATTGAATCATGCATTGAATCATGAATCATGAATCATGAATTGAATCATGAATCATGAATTGAATCATGAATCATGAATCATGAATTGAATCATGAATTGAATCATGAATTATGAATCATAAATTGAATCATGAATTGAATCATGAATTAAAACATGAATCATGAAATGAATCATGAATCATGAATTGAATCATGAATCATGAATTGAATCATGAATCATGAAATGAATCATGACATGTATCATGAATCATGAATTAAATCATGAATCACAAATTGAATCATAAATCATGAATTGAATCATGAATTGAATCATGAATCATGAATCGATTAATGAATCATGAAAGAAATCATGAATTGAATCATGAATTGAATTATGAATCTTGAATCATGAATCAAATCATGAATCGTTGAAATAAATCATGAATTGAATCAAGATTCATGAACCATGAATTGAATCATGAAATAAATCATGAATCATGAATTGAATCATAAATCATGAATTGAATCATGAATCATGAATCGAATCATGAATCATGAATTGAATCACAAATCATGAATCATAAATCAAATCATGAATTGAATCATGAATCATGAAATGAATCATGAATCATGAATTGATTCATGTATCATGAATTGAATCATGAATCATAAATCAAGAATTGAATCATAAATCATTAATTGAATCATGAATTAAATCATGAATTCATACATGAACCATGAATCAAATCATGAATCCTGAATTGAATATGAATTGAATCAACAATTGAATCATGCATTGAATCATGAATCATGAATCATGAATTGAATCATGTATTATTAATTGAATCATGAATCATGAATCATAAATCAAGAATTGAATCATGAATCATGAATTGAATCATGAATCATGAAATGAATCATGAATTGAATCATGAATTCAAACATGAATCATGATTCGAATCATGAATCATGAATCATGAAATGAATCATGAAATGAATCATGAATCTTGAATCATGAATTGAATCATGAATCATGAATTGAATCATGAATCATGAATCATGAATTGAAATATGAATTATGAATTGAATCATGAATCATGAATTGAATCATGAATTATGAATAATGAATAGAATCATGAATCATGAATTGAATCATGAATCATGAATCACGAATCATGAATTGAATCATGAATCATGAATTGAATCATGAATCATGAATCAAATCATGAATCATGAATTGAATCATGAATCATGAATTGAATCATGAATTATGAATCATAAATTGAATCATGAATTGAATCATGAATAATGAAATGAAGCATGAATCGTGAATTGTACCATGAATCATGAATTGAATCAGGAATCATGAATCATGAAATGAATCATGAAATGAATCATGAATCATGAATTAAATCATGAATCACGAATTGAATCATGCATCAGGAATTGAATCATGAATTATAAATCGAATCATGAATCATGAATCATGAATTAAATCATGAATCATGAATCATGAATTGAATCATAAATCATGAATTGAATCATGAATCATGAATCATGAATTGAATCATGAATTGAATCATGAATTATGAATCATAAATTGAATCATGAATTGAATCATGAATTAAAACATGAATCATGAAATGAATCATGAATTGAATCATGAATCATGAATTGAATCAAGAATCATGAATTGAATCATGAATCATGAAATGAATCATGAAATGTATCATGAATCATGAATTAAATCATGAATCACAAATTGAATCATAAATCATGAATTGAATCATGAATTGAATCATGAATCATGAATCATGAATCGATTAATGAATCATGAAAGAAATCATGAATTGAATCATGAATTGAATTATGAATCTTGAATCATGAATCGAATCATGAATCGTTGAAATAAATCATGAATTGAATCAAGATTCATGAACCATGAATTGAATCATGAAATAAATCATGAATCATGAATTGAATCATAAATCATGAATTGAATCATGAATCATGAATCGAATCATGAATCATGAATTGAATCATGAATCATGAATCGAATCATGAATTGAATCATGAATCATGAAATGAATCATGAATCATGAATTGATTCATGTATCATGAATTGAATCATGAATCATGAATCATAAATCAAGAATTGAATCATGAATCATTAATTGAATCATGAAATAAATCATGAATCATGAATTGAATCATAAATCATGAATTGAATCATGAATCATGAATCGAATCATAAATCATGAATTGAATCATGAATCATGAATCATGAATCGAATCATGAATTGAATCATAAATCATGAAATGAATCATGAATCATGAATTGATTCATGTATCATGAATTGAATTATGAATCATGAATCATAAATCATGAATTGAATTAAGATTCATGAACCATAAATTGAATCATGAAATAAATCATGAATCATGAATTGAATCATAAATCATGAATTGAATCATGAATCATGAATCGAATCATGAATCATGAATTGAATCATGAATCATGAATCATGAATCGAATCATGAATTGAATCATGAATCATGAAATGAATCATGAATCATGAATTGATTCATGAATCATGAATCATAAATCAAGAATTGAATCATGAAATTAATCATGAAATGAATCATGAATCATGAATTGAATCATGAATCATGAATCATGAATCGAATCATGAATCATGATTTGAATCATGAATCATGAATCATAAATCAAGAATTGAATCATGAATCATGAATTGAATCATGAATCATGAATTGAATTATGAATTGAATCAAGAATTGAATCATGCATTGAATCATGAATCATGAATCATGAATTGAATCATGAATCATGAATTGAATCATGAATCATGAATCATGAATTGAATCATGAATTGAATCATGAATTATGAATCATAAATTGAATCATGAATTGAATCATGAATTAAAACATGAATCATGAAATGAATCATGAATCATGAATTGAATCATGAATCATGAATTGAATCATGAATCATGAAATGAATCATGACATGTATCATGAATCATGAATTAAATCATGAATCACAAATTGAATCATAAATCATGAATTGAATCATGAATTGAATCATGAATCATGAATCGATTAATGAATCATGAAAGAAATCATGAATTGAATCATGAATTGAATTATGAATCTTGAATCATGAATCAAATCATGAATCGTTGAAATAAATCATGAATTGAATCAAGATTCATGAACCATGAATTGAATCATGAAATAAATCATGAATCATGAATTGAATCATAAATCATGAATTGAATCATGAATCATGAATCGAATCATGAATCATGAATTGAATCACAAATCATGAATCATAAATCAAATCATGAATTGAATCATGAATCATGAAATGAATCATGAATCATGAATTGATTCATGTATCATGAATTGAATCATGAATCATAAATCAAGAATTGAATCATAAATCATTAATTGAATCATGAATTAAATCATGAATTCATACATGAACCATGAATCAAATCATGAATCCTGAATTGAATATGAATTGAATCAACAATTGAATCATGCATTGAATCATGAATCATGAATCATGAATTGAATCATGTATTATTAATTGAATCATGAATCATGAATCATAAATCAAGAATTGAATCATGAATCATGAATTGAATCATGAATCATGAAATGAATCATGAATTGAATCATGAATTCAAACATGAATCATGATTCGAATCATGAATCATGAATCATGAAATGAATCATGAAATGAATCATGAATCTTGAATCATGAATTGAATCATGAATCATGAATTGAATCAGAAATCATGATTAATGAAATGAATCATGAAATGAATCATGAATCATGAATTGAATCATGCATCATGAATTGAATCATGAATCATAAATCGAATCATGAATCATGTATCATGAATTGAATCATGAATCATGAATCATGAATTGAATCATAAATCCTGAATTGAATTATGAATTGAATCATGAATCATGAATCATGAATCGAATCAGGAATCATGAAATAAATCATGAATTGAATCATAAATCCTGAATTGAATCATGAATCATGAATCGAATCTTGAATCATGAAATAAATCATGAATTGAATCAAGATTCATGAACCATAAATTTAATCATGAATCATGAATCGAATCATGAATCAAGAATTGAATCATGAATAATGAGTCGAATCATGAATCATGAATTGAATAATGAATCATGAATCATGAATCGAATCATGAATCATGAATTGAATCATGAATCATGAATTGAATCATGAATCATGAATTGAATCATGAATCATGAATCATGAATTGAATCATGAATTATGAATTGAATCATGAATCATGAATTGAATCATGAATTATGAATAATGAATAGAATCATGAATCATGAATTTAATCATGAATCATGAATCACGAATCATGAATTGAATCATGAATCATGAATTGAATCATGAATCATGAATCAAATCATGAATCATGAATTGAATCATGAATCATGAATTGAATCATGAATTATGAATCATAAATTGAATCATGAATTGAATCATGAATAATGAAATGAAGCATGAATCGTGAATTGAATCATGAATCATGAATTGAATCAGGAATCATGAATCATGAAATGAATCATGAAATGAATCATGAATCATGAATTAAATCATGAATCACGAATTGAATCATGCATCAGGAATTGAATCATGAATTATAAATCGAATCATGAATCATGAATCATGAATTAAATCATGAATCATGAATCATGAATTGAATCATAAATCATGAATTGAATCATGAATCATGAATCATGAATTGAATCATGAATTGAATCATGAATTATGAATCATAAATTGAATCATGAATTGAATCATGAATTGAATCAAGAATCATGAATTGAATCATGAAATGAATCATGAAATGTATCATGAATCATGAATTAAATCATGAATCACAAATTGAATCATAAATCATGAATTGAATCATGAATTGAATCATGAATCATGAATCATGAATCGATTAATGAATCATGAAAGAAATCATGAATTGAATCATGAATTGAATTATGAATCTTGAATCATGAATCGAATCATGAATCGTTGAAATAAATCATGAATTGAATCTAGATTCATGAACCATGAATTGAATCATGAAATAAATCATGAATCATGAATTGAATCATAAATCATGAATTGAATCATGAATCATGAATCGAATCATGAATCATGAATTGAATCATGAATCATGAATCGAATCATGAATTGAATCATGAATCATGAAATGAATCATGAATCATGAATTGATTCATGTATCATGAATTGAATCATGAATCATGAATCATAAATCAAGAATTGAATCATGAATCATTAATTGAATCATGAAATAAATCAGGAATCATGAATTGAATCATAAATCATGAATTGAATCATGAATCATGAATCGAATCATGAATCATGAATTGAATCATGAATCATGAATCATGAATCGAATCATGAATTGAATCATAAATCATGAAATGAATCATGAATCATGAATTGATTCATGTATCATGAATTGAATTATGAATCATGAATCATAAATCATGAATTGAATCAAGATTCATGAACCATGAATTGAATCATGAAATAAATCATGAATCATGAATTGAATCATAAATCATGAATTGAATCATGAATCATGAATCGAATCATGAATCATGAATTGAATCATGAATCATGAATCATGAATCGAATCATGAATTGAATCATGAATCATGAAATGAATCATGAATCATGAATTGATTCATGAATCATGAATCATAAATCAAGAATTGAATCATGAAATTAATCATGAAATGAATCATGAATCATGAATTGAATCATGAATCATGAATCATGAATCGAATCATGAATCATGAATTGAATCATGAATCATGAATTGAATCATGAATCATGAATTGAATCATGAATCATGAATTGAATCATGAATCATGAATCATGAATTGAATCATGAATTATGAATTGAATCATGAATCATGAATTGAATCATGAATTATGAATAATGAATAGAATCATGAATCATGAATTTAATCATGAATCATGAATCACGAATCATGAATTGAATCATGAATCATGAATTGAATCATGAATCATGAATCAAATCATGAATCATGAATTGAATCATGAATCATGAATTGAATCATGAATTATGAATCATAAATTGAATCATGAATTGAATCATGAATAATGAAATGAAGCATGAATCGTGAATTGAATCATGAATCATGAATTGAATCAGGAATCATGAATCATGAAATGAATCATGAAATGAATCATGAATCATGAATTAAATCATGAATCACGAATTGAATCATGCATCAGGAATTGAATCATGAATTATAAATCGAATCATGAATCATGAATCATGAATTAAATCATGAATCATGAATCATGAATTGAATCATAAATCATGAATTGAATCATGAATCATGAATCATGAATTGAATCATGAATTGAATCATGAATTATGAATCATAAATTGAATCATGAATTGAATCATGAATTAAAACATGAATCATGAAATGAATCATGAATTGAATCATGAATCATGAATTGAATCAAGAATCATGAATTGAATCATGAATCATGAAATGAATCATGAAATGTATCATGAATCATGAATTAAATCATGAATCACAAATTGAATCATAAATCATGAATTGAATCATGAATTGAATCATGAATCGATTAATGAATCATGAAAGAAATCATGAATTGAATCATGAATTGAATTATGAATCTTGAATCATGAATCGAATCATGAATCGTTGAAATAAATCATGAATTGAATCAAGATTCATGAACCATGAATTGAATCATGAAATAAATCATGAATCATGAATTGAATCATAAATCATGAATTGAATCATGAATCATGAATCGAATCATGAATCATGAATTGAATCATGAATCATGAATCGAATCATGAATTGAATCATGAATCATGAAATGAATCATGAATCATGAATTGATTCATGTATCATGAATTGAATCATGAATCATGAATCATAAATCAAGAATTGAATCATGAATCATTAATTGAATCATGAAATAAATCAGGAATCATGAATTGAATCATAAATCATGAATTGAATCATGAATCATGAATCGAATCATGAATCATGAATTGAATCATGAATCATGAATCATGAATCGAATCATGAATTGAATCATAAATCATGAAATGAATCATGAATCATGAATTGATTCATGTATCATGAATTGAATTATGAATCATGAATCATAAATCATGAATTGAATCAAGATTCATGAACCATGAATTGAATCATGAAATAAATCATGAATCATGAATTGAATCATAAATCATGAATTGAATCATGAATCATGAATCGAATCATGAATCATGAATTGAATCATGAATCATGAATCATGAATCGAATCATGAATTGAATCATGAATCATGAAATGAATCATGAATCATGAATTGATTCATGAATCATGAATCATAAATCAAGAATTGAATCATGAAATTAATCATGAAATGAATCATGAATCATGAATTGAATCATGAATCATGAATCATGAATCGAATCATGAATCATGATTTGAATCATGAATCATGAATCATAAATCAAGAATTGAATCATGAATCATGAATTGAATCATGAATCATGAATTGAATTATGAATTGAATCAAGAATTGAATCATGCATTGAATCATGAATCATGAATCATGAATTGAATCATGAATCATGAATTGAATCATGAATCATGAATTGAATCATGAATTGAATCATGAATTATGAATCATAAATTGAATCATGAATTGAATCATGAATTAAAACATGAATCATGAAATGAATCATGAATCATGAATTGAATCATGAATCATTAATTGAATCATGAATCATGAATCATGAAATGAATCATGACATGTATCATGAATCATGAATTAAATCATGAATCACAAATTGAATCATAAATCATGAATTGAATCATGAATTGAATCATGAATCATGAATCGATTAATGAATCATGAAAGAAATCATGAATTGAATCATGAATTGAATTATGAATCTTGAATCATGAATCAAATCATGAATCGTTGAAATAAATCATGAATTGAATCAAGATTCATGAACCATGAATTGAATCATGAAATAAATCATGAATCATGAATTGAATCATAAATCATGAATTGAATCATGAATCATGAATCGAATCATGAATCATGAATTGAATCACGAATCATCAATCATGAATCGAATCATGAATTGAATCATGAATCATGAAATGAATCATGAATCATGAATTGATTCATGTATCATGAATTGAATCATGAATCATGAATCATAAATCAAGAATTGAATCATAAATCATTAATTGAATCATGAATTAAATCATGAATTCATACATGAACCATGAATCAAATCATGAATCCTGAATTGAATATGAATTGAATCAATAATTGAATCATGCATTGAATCATGAATCATGAATCATGAATTGAATCATGTATTATGAATGGAATCATGAATCATGAATCATAAATCAAGAATTGAATCATGAATCATGAATTGAATCATGAATCATGAAATGAATCATGAATTGAATCATGAATTCAAACATGAATCATGAATCGAATCATGAATCATGAATCATGAAATGAATCATGAAATGAATCATGAATCTTGAATCATGAATTGAATCATGAATCATGAATTGAATCAGAAATCATGAATCATGAAATGAATCATGAAATAAATCATGAATCATGAATTGAATCATGCATCATGAATTGAATCATGAATCATAAATCGAATCATGAATCATGTATCATGAATTGAATCATAAATCCTGAATTGAATTATGAATTGAATCATGAATCATGAATCATGAATCGAATCAGGAATCATGAAATAAATCATGAATTGAATCATAAATCCTGATTTGAATCATAAATCCTGAATTGAATCATGAATCATGAATCGAATCTTGAATCATGAAATAAATCATGAATTGAATCAAGATTCATGAACCATAAATTTAATCATGAATCATGAATCGAATCATGAATCAAGAATTGAATCATGAATAATGAGTCGAATCATGAATCATGAATTGAATAATGAATCATGAATCATGAATCGAATCATGAATTGAATCATGAATCATGAATCATGAATTGAATCATAAATCATGAATCATGAATTTAATCATGAATCATATATCGAATCATGAATCATGAATCGAATCATGAATTGAATCATGAATCATGAATCATGAATTGAATCATGAATCATGAATCGAATCATGAATCATGAATCGAATCATGAATCATGAATTGAATCATGAATCATGAATTGAATCATGAATAATTAATTGAATCATGAATCATGAATCATGAATTGAATCATGAATCATGAATCGAATCATGAATTGAATCATGAATCATAAATCATAAATTGAATTATGAATCATGAATCGAATCATGAATCATGAATCATGAATTGACTCATGAATCATGAATTGAATCATGATTTATGAATGATGAATTGAATCATGAATCATGAATCATAAAATGAATCATGAATCATGAATTGAATCATGAATCATGAATTGAATCATGAATCATGAATCATGAATCAAATCATAAATCATGGATTGAATAATGAATCATGAATTGAATCATGAATCATGAATCATGAATCATAATTCAAGAATTGAATCATGAATCATGAATTGAATCATGAATCATGAAATGAATCATGAATTGAATTATGAATTCAAATATGAATCATGAATCGAATCATGAATCAAGAATTGAATTATGAATTGAATCAAGAATTGAATCATGCATTGAATCATGAATCATGAATCATGCATTGAATCATGAATCATGAATCATGAATTGAATCATGAATCATGAATTGAATTATGAATTGAATCAAGAATTGAATCATGAATTGAAAAATGAATCATGAATCGAATCATGATTCATGAATTGAATCATGATTCATGAATTGAATCATGAATTATGAATAATGAATAGAATCATGAATCATGAATTGAATCATGAATCATGAATCATGAATCACGAATCATGAATTGAATCATGAATCATGAATTGAATCATGAATCATGAATCAAATCATGAATCATAAATTGAATCATGAATCATGAATCATGAATTGAATCATGAATTGAATCATGAATTATGAATCATAAATTGAATCATGAATTGAATCATGAATAATGAAATGAAGCATGAATCATGAATTGAATCATGAATCATGAATTGAATCAGGAATCATGAATTGAATAATGAATCATGAATTGAATCATGAATCATGATTCATGAAATTAATCATGAATCATGAATTGAATCATGAATCATGAATTGAATCATGAATTGAATCATTAATCATGAATTGAATCATGAATCATGAATTGAATCATGAATTGAATCATTAATCATGAATTGAATCATGAATCATGAATCATGAATCATAAATCGAATCATGAATCATGAATCATGAATTGAATCATGAATTATGAATCATGAATCGAATCATGAATCATGAATTGAATCATGAATCATGAATCACGAATCATGAATTGAATCATGAATCATGAATTGAATCATGAATCATGAATCGAATCATGAATCATTAATCATGAATTGAATCATGAATCATTAATCATGAATTGACTCATGAATTGAATCATGAATTGAATCATTAATCATGAATTGAATCATGAATCATGAATCATGAATCATGAATCATAAATCGAACCATGAATCATGAATCATGAATCATGAATCATGAATTAAATCATGAATTATGAATCATGAATCGAATCATGAATCATGAATTGAATCATGAAAAATGAATCACGAATCATGAATTGAATCATGAATCATGAATTGAATCATGAATCATGAATCGAATCATGAATCATTAATCATGAATTGAATCATGAATTATGAATCATAAATTGAATCATGAATTGAATCATGAATTGAATCATGAATCATGAAATGAATCATGAATCATGAATTGAATCATGAATCATGAATTGAATCAAGAATCATGAATCATGAAATGAATCATGAATCATGCATTGAATCATGAATCACGAATTGAATCATGCATCAGGAATTGAATCATGCATTGAATCATGAATCATGAATCAAGAATTGAATCATGAATCATGAAATGAATCATGAATTGAATCATGAATTCAAACATGAATCATGAATCGAATCATGAATCATGAATTGAATTATGAATTGAATCAAGAATTGAATCATGCATTGAATCATGAATCAAGAATTGAATGATGCATTGAATCATGAATTGAATTATGAATTGAATCAAGAATTGAAGTATGAATTGAAACATGAATCATGAATCGAATCATGATTCATGAATTGAATAATGAATCATGAATTGAATCATGAATCATGAATTGAATCATGAATCATGAATTGAATCATGAATTGAATCATTAATCATGAATTGAATCATGAATCATGAATCATGAATCATGAATCATAAATCGAATCATGAATTATGAATAATGAATAGAATCATGAATCATGAATTGAATCATGAATCATGAATCATGAATCACGAATCATGAATTGAATCATGAATCATGAATTGAATCATGAATCATGAATCGAATCATGAATCATTAATCATGAATTGAATCATGAATCATTAATCATGAATTGACTCATGAATTGAATCATGAATCATGAATCATGAATTGAATCATGAATTAAATCATTAATCATGAATTGAATCATGAATCATGAATCATGAATCATGAATCATAAATCGAATCATGAATCATGAATCATAAATCATGAATCATGAATTAAATCATGAATTATGAATCATGAATCGAATCATGAATTGAATCATGAATAATGAATCACGAATCATGAATTGAATCATGAATCATGAATTAAATCATAAATCATGAATCATGAATCGAATCATGAATTGAATCATAAATCATGAATCATAAATCCTGAATCATGAATTGAATCATGAATCATGAATCGAATCATGAATCATGAATCATAATTTGAATCATGAATTGAATCATGAATCATGAATCATGAATTGAATCATAAAACATGAATCATGAATTTAATCATGAATCATATATCGAATCATGAATCATGAATTGAATCATAAATCATGAATCATGAATTGAATCATGAATCATGAATCATGAATTGAATCATGAATAATGAATTGAATCATGAATCATGAATCATGAATCGAATCATGAATTGAATCATGAATCATGAATCATGAATTGAATTATGAATCATGAATCGAATCATGAATCATGTATTGAATAATGAATTGAATCATGAATCATGAATGATGAATTGAATCATGAATCATGAATTGAATCATGAATGATGAATTGAATCATGAGTCATGAATCATGAATTGAATCATGAATCATGAATCGAATCATGAATTGAATCATGAATGATGAATTGAATCATGAATCATGCATTGAATCATGAATCATGAATCATAAAATGAATCATGAATCATGAATTGAATCATTAATCATGAATTGAATCATGATTCATGAATCATGAATTAAATCATGAATCATGAAAAGAATCATGAAACGAATCATGAATCATGAATTTAATCATGAATCATGAATCGAATCATGAATCATGGATTGAATCATGAATCATGAATTGAATCATGAATCATGAATTATAAATCAAGAATTGAATCATGAATCATAAATTGAATCATTAATCATGAAATGAATCATGAATTGAATCATGAATTCAAACATGAATCATGAATCGAATCATGAATCATGAATTGAATTATGAATTGAATCAAGAATTGAATCATGCATTGAATCATGAATCATGAATCAAGAATTGAATGATGCATTGAATCATGAATTGAATCATGAATCATGAATTGAAGTATGAATTAAAACATGAATCATGAATCGAATCATGATTCATGAATTGAATCATGAATCATGAATTGAATCATGAATCATGATTCATGAAATGAATCATGAATCATGAATTGAATCATGAATCATGAATTGAATCATGAGATGAATCATTAATCATGAATTGAATCATGATTCATGAATCGAATCATGAATCATTAATCATGAATTGAATCATGAATCATTAATCATGAATTGACTCATGAATTGAATCATGAATCATGAATCATGAATTGAATCATGAATTAAATCATTAATCATGAATTGAATCATGAATCATGAATCATGAATCATGAATCATAAATCGAATCATGAATCATGAATCATAAATCATGAATCATGAATTAAATCATGAATTATGAATCATGAATCGAATCATGAATTGAATCATGAATAATGAATCACGAATCATGAATTGAATCATGAATCATGAATTAAATCATAAATCATGAATCATGAATCGAATCATGAATTGAATCATAAATCATGAATCATAAATCCTGAATCATGAATTGAATCATGAATCATGAATCGAATCATGAATCATGAATCATAATTTGAATCATGAATTGAATCATGAATCATGAATCATGAATTGAATCATAAAACATGAATCATGAATTTAATCATGAATCATATATCGAATCATGAATCATGAATTGAATCATAAATCATGAATCATGAATTGAATCATGAATCATGAATCATGAATTGAATCATGAATAATGAATTGAATCATGAATCATGAATCATGAATCGAATCATGAATTGAATCATGAATCATGAATCATGAATTGAATTATGAATCATGAATCGAATCATGAATCATGTATTGAATAATGAATTGAATCATGAATCATGAATGATGAATTGAATCATGAATCATGAATTGAATCATGAATGATGAATTGAATCATGAGTCATGAATCATGAATTGAATCATGAATCATGAATCGAATCATGAATTGAATCATGAATGATGAATTGAATCATGAATCATGCATTGAATCATGAATCATGAATCATAAAATGAATCATGAATCATGAATTGAATCATGATTCATGAATCGAATCATGAATCATTAATCATGAATTGAATCATGAATCATTAATCATGAATTGACTCATGAATTGAATCATGAATCATGAATCATGAATTGAATCATGAATTAAATCATTAATCATGAATTGAATCATGAATCATGAATCATGAATCATGAATCATAAATCGAATCATGAATCATGAATCATAAATCATGAATCATGAATTAAATCATGAATTATGAATCATGAATCGAATCATGAATTGAATCATGAATAATGAATCACGAATCATGAATTGAATCATGAATCATGAATTAAATCATAAATCATGAATCATGAATCGAATCATGAATTGAATCATAAATCATGAATCATAAATCCTGAATCATGAATTGAATCATGAATCATGAATCGAATCATGAATCATGAATCATAATTTGAATCATGAATTGAATCATGAATCATGAATCATGAATTGAATCATAAAACATGAATCATGAATTTAATCATGAATCATATATCGAATCATGAATCATGAATTGAATCATAAATCATGAATCATGAATTGAATCATGAATCATGAATCATGAATTGAATCATGAATAATGAATTGAATCATGAATCATGAATCATGAATCGAATCATGAATTGAATCATGAATCATGAATCATGAATTGAATTATGAATCATGAATCGAATCATGAATCATGTATTGAATAATGAATTGAATCATGAATCATGAATGATGAATTGAATCATGAATCATGAATTGAATCATGAATGATGAATTGAATCATGAGTCATGAATCATGAATTGAATCATGAATCATGAATCGAATCATGAATTGAATCATGAATGATGAATTGAATCATGAATCATGCATTGAATCATGAATCATGAATCATAAAATGAATCATGAATCATGAATTGAATCATTAATCATGAATTGAATCATGATTCATGAATCATGAATTAAATCATGAATCATGAAAAGAATCATGAAACGAATCATGAATCATGAATTTAATCATGAATCATGAATCGAATCATGAATCATGGATTGAATCATGAATCATGAATTGAATCATGAATCATGAATTATAAATCAAGAATTGAATCATGAATCATAAATTGAATCATTAATCATGAAATGAATCATGAATTGAATCATGAATTCAAACATGAATCATGAATCGAATCATGAATCATGAATTGAATTATGAATTGAATCAAGAATTGAATCATGCATTGAATCATGAATCATGAATCAAGAATTGAATGATGCATTGAATCATGAATTGAATCATGAATCATGAATTGAAGTATGAATTAAAACATGAATCATGAATCGAATCATGATTCATGAATTGAATCATGAATCATGAATTGAATCATGAATCATGATTCATGAAATGAATCATGAATCATGAATTGAATCATGAATCATGAATTGAATCATGAGATGAATCATTAATCATGAATTGAATCATGATTCATGAATCATGAATCATAAATCGAATCATGAATCATGAATCATGAATTGAATCATGAATTATGAATCATGAATCGAATCATTAATCATGAATTGAATCATGAATCGAATCATGAATCATGAATCATGAATTGAATCATCAATCATGAATCATGAATTGACTCATGAATTGAATCATGAATTATGAATCATAAATTGAATCATGAATTGAATCATGAATTGAATCATGAATTGAATCATGAATCATGAAATGAATCATGAATTGACTCATGAATTGAATCATGAATTATGAATCATAAATTGAATCATGAATTGAATCATGAATTGAATCATGAATTGAATCATGAATCATGAAATGAATCATGAATCATGAATTGAATCATGAATCATGAATTGAATCAGGAATCATGATTCATGAAATGAATCATGAAATGAATCATGAATCATGAATTGAATCATGAATCACGAATTGAATCATGCATCAGGAATTGAATCATGAATTATAAATCGAATCATGAATCATGAATTAAATCATGAATCATGAATCATGTATTGAATCATAAATCATGAATTGAATCATGTATTGAATCATGAATAACGAATCATGAATCGAATCATGAATCATGAAATAAATCATGAACTGAATCATGAATTGAATCATGAATCATGAATCGAATCATGAAATAAAACATGAATTGAATCAAGATTCATGAACCATGAATTGAATCATGAAATAAATCATGAATCATGAATTGAATCATAAATCATGAATCATGAATTTTATCAAGAATCATAATTCGAATCATGAATCATGAATCAAAAAGTGAATCGTGAATCATGAATCGAATCATGAATCATGAATTAAATCATGAATCATGAATCGAATCATGAATTGAATCATGAATCATGAATTGAATCAGGAATCATGAATTGAATCAGGAATCATGAATCATGAAATGAATGATGAATCATGAATTAAATCATGAATCATGATTTGAATCATGAATCATGAATCATAAATCAAGAATTGAATCAAGAATCATGAATTGAATCATGAATCATGAATTGAATTATGAATTGAATCAAGAATTGAATCATGAATCATGAATCGAATCATGAATTGAAACATGAATCATGAATTGAATCATGAATAATGATTCATGAATTGAATCATAAATCATGAATTGAATTATGAATCATGAATCGAATCATGAATCATTAATCATGAATTGAATCATGAATCATGAATTGAATCATGAATCATGAATTGAATCATGAATAATGATTCATGAATTGAATCATGAATCATAAATCATGAATTGAATCATGAATCATGAATTGAATCATGAATCATGAAATGAATCATGAAATGAATCATGAATCATGAATCATAAATTAAATCATGAATCATGAAATGAATCATGAAATGAATCATGAATCATGAATTGAATCATGAATCATGAATTGAATCATAAATCATGAATCATGAATCGAATCATGAATCATGAATTAAATCATAAATCATGATTTGAATCATGAATCATGAATCATAAATCAAGAATTGAATCATGAATCATGAATTGAATCATGAATCATGAATTGAATTATGAATTGAATCAAGAATTGAATCATGCATTGAATCATGAATCATGAATCATGAATTGAATCATGAATCATGAATTGAATCATGAATCATGAATCATGAATTGAATCATGAATTGAATCATGAAATATGAATCATAAATTGAATCATGAATTGAATCATGAATTAAAACATGAATCATGAAATGAATCATGAAATGTATCATGATTCATGAATTAAATCATGAATCACAAATTGCATCATAAATCATGAATTGAATCATGAATTGAATCATGAATCATGAATCATGAATCGATTAATGAATCATGAAAGAAATCATGAATTGAATCATGAATTGAATTATGAATCTTGAATCATGAATCGAATCATGAATCGTTGAAATAAATCATGAATTGAATCAAGATTCATGAACCATGAATTGAATCATGAAATAAATCATGAATCATGAATTGAATCATAAATCATGAATTGAATCATGAATCATGAATCGAATCATGAATCATGAATTGAATCATGAATCATGAATCATGAATCGAATCATGAATTGAATCATGAATCATGAAATGAATCATGAATCATGAATTGATTCATGTATCATGAATTGAATCATGAATCATGAATCATAAATCAAGAATTGAATCATGAATCATTAATTGAATCATGAATTAAATCATGAATTCAAACATGAATCATGAATCGAATCCTGAATCCTGAAATGAATCATGCATTGAATCATGAATCACGAATCATGAATTGAATCATGTATCATGAATTGAATCATGAATCATGAATCATAAATCAAGAATTGAATCATGAATCATGAATTGAATCATGAATCATGAAATGAATCATGAATTGAATCATGAATTCAAACATGAATCGTGAATCGAATCATGAAATGAATCATGAAATGAATCATGAAATGAATCATGAATCTTGAATCATGAATTGAATCATGAATCATGAATTGAATCAGAAATCATGATTAATGAAATGAATCATGAAATGAATCATAAATCATAAATTGAATCATGCATCATGAATTGAATCATGAATCATAAATCGAATCATGAATCATGTATCATGAATTGAATCATGAATCATGAATCATGAATTGAATCATAAATCCTGAATTGAATTATGAATTGAATCATGAATCATGAATCATGAATCGAATCAGGAATCATGAAATAAATCATGAATTGAATCATAAATCCTGAATTGAATCATGAATCATAAATAATGAATCGAATCTTGAATCATGAAATAAATTATGAATTGAATCAAGATTCATGAACCATAAATTTAATCATGAATCATGAATCGAATCATGAATCAATAATTGAATCATGAATCATGAGTCGAATCATGAATCATGAATTGAATAATGGATCATGAATCATGAAATGAATCATGAATTGAATCATGAATCATGAATCATGAATTGAATCATAAATCATGAATCATGAATTTAATCATGAATCATATATCGAATCATGAATCATGAATCGAAGCATGAATTGAATCAAGAATCATGAATCATGAATTGAATCATGAATCATGAATCGAATCATGAATCATGAATCATGAATCGAATCATGAATCATGAATCATGAATTGAATCATGAATCATGAATCATGAATTGAATCATGAATCATGAATCATGAATTGAATCATGAATCATGAATTGAATCATGAATAAATAATTGAATCATGAATCATGAATCATGAATTGAATCATGAATCATGAATCGAATCATGAATTGAATCATGAATCATAAATCATGAATTGAATTATGAATCATGAATCTTAAAATGAATCATGAATCATGAATTGAATCATGAATCAGGAATTGAATCATGAATCATGAATCAAATCATAAATCATGGATTGAATAATGAATCATGAATTGAATCATGAATCATGAATCATGAATCATAAATCAAGAATTAAATCATGAATCATGAATTGAATCATGAATCATGAAATGAATCATGAATTGAATCATGAATTGAAATATGAATCCTGAATCAAATCATGAATCATGAATTGAATTATGAATTGAATCAAGAATTGAATCATGCATTGAATCATGAATCATGAATAATGCATTGAATAATGAATCATGAATTGAATCATGAATTGAATTATGAATTGAATCAAGAATTGAATCATGAATTGAAACATGAATCATGAATCGAATCATAATTCATGAATTGAATCATGAATCATGAATTGAATCATGAATCATGGATCATGAATCGAATCATGATTCATGAATTGAATCATGAATCATGAATTGAATCATGAATCATGGATCATGAATTGAATCATGAATCATGAATCATGAATTGAATCATGAATTGAATTATGAATTATAAATTATAAGTTGAATCATGAATTAAATCATGAATTGAATCATGAATCATGAAATGAATCATGAATCATGAATTGAATCATGGATCATGAATTGAATCAGGAATCATGAATCATGAAATGAATCATGAAATGAATCATGAATCTTGAATTGAATCATAAATCTTGAATTGAATCATGAATCATGAAATGAATCATGAATCATGAATTGAATCATGAATCATGAATTGAATCATGAATCATGAATTGAATCATGAATCATGAATCATGAATTGAATCATGAATTATGAATTGAATCATGAATCATGAATTGAATCATGAATTATGAATAATGAATAGAATCATGAATCATGAATTGAATCATGAATCATGAATCACGAATCATGAATTGAATCATGAATCATGAATTGAATCATGAATCATGAATCAAATCATGAATCATTAATTGAATCATGAATTGAATCATGAATTATGAATCATAAATTGAATCATGAATTGAATCATGAATAATGAAATGAAGCATGAATCGTGAATTGAATCATGAATCATGAATTGAATCAGGAATCATGAATCATGAAATGAATCATGAATCATGAATTGAATCATGAATCACGAATTGAATCATGCATCAGGAATTGAATCATGAATCATGAATCATGAATTAAATCATGAATCATGAATCATGAACTGAATCATAAATCATGAATTGAATCATGAATCATGAATCATGAATTGAATCATGAATTGAATCATGAATTATGAATCATAAATTGAATCATGAATTGAATCATGAATTAAAACATGAATCATGAAATGAATCATGAATTGAATCATGAATCATGAATTGAATCATGAATCATGAAATGAATCATGAAATGTATTATGAATCATGAATTAAATCATGAATCAAAAATTGAATCATAAATCATGAATTGAATCATGAATTGAATCATGAATCATGAATCATGAATCGATTAATGAATCATGAAAAAATCATGAATTGAATCATGAATTGAATTATGAATCTTGAATCATGAATCGAATCATGAATCGTTGAAATAAATCATGAATTGAATCAAGATTCATGAACCATGAATTGAATCATGAAATAAATCATGAATCATGAATTGAATCATAAATCATGAATTGAATCATGAATCATGAATCGAATCATGAATCATGAATTGAATCATGAATCATGAATTGAATCATGAATTGAATCATGAATCATGAAATGAATCATGAATCATGAATTGATTCATGTATCATGAATTGAATCATGAATCATGAATCATAAATCAAGAATTGAATCATGAATCATTAATTGAATCATGAAATAAATCATGAATCATGAATTGAATCATAAATCATGAATTGAATCATGAATCATGAATCGAATCATGAATCATGAATTGAATCATGAATCATGAATCATGAATCGAATCATGAATTGAATCATGAATCATGAAATGAATCATGAATCATGAATTGATTCATGTATCATGAATTGAATTATGAATCATGAATCATAAATCATGAATTGTATCAAGATTCATGAACCATGAATTGAATCATGAAATAAATCATGAATCATGAATTGAATCATAAATCATGAATTGAATCATGAATCATGAATCGAATCATGAATCATGAATTGAATCATGAATCATGAATCATGAATCATGAATTGAATCATGAATCATGAATCATGAATTGAATCATGAATCATGAATTGAATCATGAATAAATAATTGAATCATGAATCATGAATCATGAATTGAATCATGAATCATGAATCGAATCATGAATTGAATCATGAATCATAAATCATGAATTGAATTATGAATCATGAATCTTAAAATGAATCATGAATCATGAATTGAATCATGAATCAGTAATTGAATCATGAATCATGAATCAAATCATAAATCATGGATTGAATAATGAATCATGAATTGAATCATGAATCATGAATCATGAATCATAAATCAAGAATTAAATCATGAATCATGAATTGAATCATGAATCATGAATTGAATTATGAATTGAATCAAGAATTGAATCATGCATTGAATCATGAATCATGAATAATGCATTGAATAATGAATCATGAATTGAATCATGAATCATGAATTGAATTATGAATTGAATCAAGAATTGAATCATGAATTGAAACATGAATCATGAATCGAATCATAATTCATGAATTGAATCATGAATCATGAATTGAATCATGAATCATGGATCATGAATCGAATCATGATTCATGAATTGAATCATGAATCATGAATTGAATCATGAATCATGGATCATGAATTGAATCATGAATCATGAATCATGAATTGAATCATGAATTGAATTATGAATTATAAATTATAAGTTGAATCATGAATTAAATCATGAATTGAATCATGAATCATGAAATGAATCATGAATCATGAATTGAATCATGAATCATGAATTGAATCAGGAATCATGAATCATGAAATGAATCATGAAATGAATCATGAATCTTGAATTGAATCATAAATCTTGAATTGAATCATGAATCATGAAATGAATCATGAATCATGAATTGAATCATGAATCATGAATTGAATCATGAATCATGAATTGAATCATGAATCATGAATCATGAATTGAATCATGAATTATGAATTGAATCATGAATCATGAATTGAATCATGAATTATGAATAATGAATAGAATCATGAATCATGAATTGAATCATGAATCATGAATCACGAATCATGAATTGAATCATGAATCATGAATTGAATCATGAATCATGAATCAAATCATGAATCATGAATTGAATCATGAATTGAATCATGAATTATGAATCATAAATTGAATCATGAATTGAATCATGAATAATGAAATGAAGCATGAATCGTGAATTGAATCATGAATCATGAATTGAATCAGGAATCATGAATCATGAAATGAATCATGAAATGAATCATGAATCATGAATTGAATCATGAATCACGAATTGAATCATGCATCAGGAATTGAATCATGAATTATAAATCGAATCATGAATCATGAATCATGAATTAAATCATGAATCATGAATCATGAATTGAATCATAAATCATGAATTTAATCATGAATCATGAATCATGAATTGAATCATGAATTGAATCATGAATTATGAATCATAAATTGAATCATGAATTGAATCATGAATTAAAACATGAATCATGAAATGAATCATGAATTGAATCATGAATCATGAATTGAATCATGAATCATGAAATGAATCATGAAATGTATTATGAATCATGAATTAAATCATGAATCACAAATTGAATCATAAATCATGAATTGAATCATGAATTGAATCATGAATCATGAATCATGAATCGATTAATGAATCATGAAAAAATCATGAATTGAATCATGAATTGAATTATGAATCTTGAATCATGAATCGAATCATGAATCGTTGAAATAAATCATGAATTGAATCAAGATTCATGAACCATGAATTGAATCATGAAATAAATCATGAATCATGAATTGAATCATAAATCATGAATTGAATCATGAATCATGAATCGAATCATGAATCATGAATTGAATCATGAATCATGAATCGAATCATGAATTAAATCATGAATCATGAAATGAATCATGAATCATGAATTGATTCATGTATCATGAATTGAATCATGAATCATGAATCATAAATCAAGAATTGAATCATGAATCATTAATTGAATCATGAAATAAATCATGAATCATGAATTGAATCATAAATCATGAATTGAATCATGAATCATGAATCGAATCATGAATCATGAATTGAATCATGAATCATGAATCATGAATCGAATCATGAATTGAATCATGAATCATGAAATGAATCATAAATTGATTCATGTATCTTGAATTGAATTATGAATCATGAATCATAAATCATGAATTGAATCAAGATTCATGAACCATGAATTGAATCATGAAATAAATCATGAATCATGAATTGAATCATAAATCATGAATTGAATCATGAATCATGAATCGAATCATGAATCATGAATTGAATCATGAATCATGAATCATGAATCGAATCATGAATTGAATCATGAATCATGAAATGAATCATGAATCATGAATTGATTCATGAATCATGAATCATAAATCAAGAATTGAATCATGAAATGAATCATGAAATGAATCATGAATCATGAATTGAATCATGGATCATGAATTGAATCATGAATCATGAATCATGAATCGAATCATGAATCATGATTTGAATCATGAATCATGAATCATAAATCAAGAATTGAATCATGAATCATGAATTGAATCATGAATCATGAATTGAATTATGAATTGAATCAAGAATTGAATCATGCATTGAATCATGAATCATGAATCATGAATTGAATCATGAATCATGAATTGAATCATGAATCATGAATCATGAATTGAATCATGAATTGAATCATGAATTATGAATCATAAATTGAATCATGAATTGAATCATGAATTAAAACATGAATCATGAAATGAATCATGAATCATGAATTGAATCATGAATCATGAATTGAATCATGAATCATGAATCATGAAATGAATCATGACATGTATCATGAATCATGAATTAAATCATGAATCACAAATTGAATCATAAATCATGAATTGAATCATGAATTGAATCATGAATCATGAATCGATTAATGAATCATGAAAGAAATCATGAATTGAATCATTAATTGAATTATGAATCTTGAATCATGAATCAAATCATGAATCGTTGAAATAAATCATGAATTGAATCAAGATTCATGAACCATGAATTGAATCATGAAATAAATCTTGAATCATAAATTGAATCATGAATCATGAATTGAATCATGAGATGAATCATTAATCATGAATTGAATCATGAATCATGAATCATGAATCATAAATCGAATCATGAATCATGAATCATGAATTGAATCATGAATTATGAATCATGAATCGAATCATTAATCATGAATTGAATCATGAATCGAATCATGAATCATGAATTGAATCATCAATCATTAATCATGAATTGACTCATGAATTGAATCATGAATTATGAATCATAAATTGAATCATGAATTGAATCATGAATTGAATCATGAATCATGAAATGAATCATGAATCATGAATTGAATCATGAATCATGAATTGAATCAGGAATCATGAATCATGAAATGAATCATGAAATGAATCATGAATTGAATCATGAATCACGAATTGAATCATGCATCAGGAATTGAATCATGAATTATAAATCGAATCATGAATCATGAATTAAATCATGAATCATGAATCATGTAGTGAATCATAAATCATGAATTGAATCATGTATTGAATCATGAATAATGAATCATGAATCGAATCATGAATCATGAAATAAATCATGAACTGAATCATGAATTGAATCAAGATTCATGAACCATGAATTGAATCAAGATTCATGAACCATGAATTGAATCATGAAATAAATCATGAATCTTGAATTGAATCATAAATCATGAATCATGAATTTTATCAAGAATCATAATTCGAATCATGAATCATGAATCAAAAATTGAATCGTGAATCATGAATTGAATCATGAATCATGAATTGAATCATGAATCATGAATCGAATCATGAATTGAATCATGAATCCTGAATTGAATCAGGAATCATGAATTGAATCAGGAATCATGAATCATGAAATGAATCATGAATCATGAATTAAATAATGAATCATGATTTGAATCATGAATCATGAATCATAAATCAAGAATTGAATCATGAATCATGAATTAAATCATGAATCATGAATTGAATTATGAATTGAATCAAGAATTGAATCATGAATCATGAATCATGAATCGAATCATGAATTGAAACATGAATCATGAATTGAATCATGAATAATGATTCATGAATTGAATCATGAATCATAAATCATGAATTGTATTATGAATCATGAATCGAATCATGAATCATTAATCATGAATTGAATCATGAATCATGAATTGAATCATGAATCATGAATTGAATCATGAATAATGATTCATGAATTGAATCATGAATCATAAATCATGAATTGAATCATGAATCATGAATTGAATCATGAATCATGAATCATAAATTAAATCATGAATCATGAAATGAATCATGAAATGAATCATGAATCATGAATCATAAATTAAATCATGAATCATGAAATGAATCATGAAATGAATCATGAATCATGAATTGAATCATGAATCATGAATTGAATCATAAATCATGAATCATGAATCGAATCATGAATCATGAATGAAATCATGAATCATGATTTGAATCATGAATCATGAATCATAAATCAAGAATTGAATCATGAATCATGAATTGAATCATGAATCATGAATTGAATTATGAATTGAATCAAGAATTGAATCATGCATTGAATCATGAATCATGAATCATGAATTGAATCATGAATCATGAATTGAATCATGAATCATGAATCATGAATTGAATCATGAATTGAATCATGAATTATGAATCATAAATTGAATCATGAATTGAATCATGAATTAAAACATGAATCATGAAATGAATCATGAATTGAAACATGAATCATGAATTGAATCATGAATCACGAATCATGAAATGAATCATGAAATGAATCATGAATTGAATCATGAATCATGAATTGAATCATGAATCATGAATCATGAAATGAATCATGAAATGTATCATGAATCATAAATTAAATCATGAATCACAAATTGAATCATAAATCATGAATTGAATCATGAATTGAATCATGAATCATGAATCATGAATCGATTAATGAATCATGAAAGAAATCATGAATTGAATCATGAATTGAATTATGAATCTTGAATCATGAATCGAATCATGAATCGATGAAATAAATCATGAATTGAATCAAGATTCATGAACCATGAATTGAATCATGAAATAAATCATGAATCATGAATTGAATCATAAATCATGAATTGAATCATGAATCATGAATCGAATCATGAATCATGAATTGAATCATGAATCATGAATCATGAATCGAATCATGAATTGAATCATGAATCATAAAATGAATCATGAATCATGAATTGATTCATGTATCATGAATTGAATCATGAATCATGAATCATAAATCAAGAATTGAATCATGAATCATTAATTGAATCATGCATTGAATCATGAATTCAAACATGAATCATGAATCGAATCATGAATCCTGAAATGAATTATGAATTGAATCAAGAATTGAATCATGCATTGAATCATGAATCACGAATCATGAATTGAATCATGTATCATGAATTGAATCATGAATCATGAATCATAAATCAAGAATTGAATCATGAATCATGAAATGAATCATGAATCATGAAATGAATCATGAATTGAATCATGAATTCAAACATGAATCATGAATCGAATCATGAAATGAATCATGAAATGAATCATGAAATGAATCATGAATCTTGAATCATGAATTGAATCATGAATCATGAATTGAATCAGAAATCATGATTAATGAAATGAATCATGAAATGAATCATGAATCATAAATTGAATCATGCATCATGAATTGAATCATGAATTATGAATCATAAATTGAATCATGAATTGAATCATGAATTAAAACATGAATCATGAAATGAATCATGAATTGAAACATGAATCATGAATTGAATCATGAATCACGAATCATGAAATGAATCATGAAATGAATCATGAATTGAATCATGAATCATGAATTGAATCATGAATCATGAATCATGAAATGAATCATGAAATGTATCATGAATCATAAATTAAATCATGAATCACAAATTGAATCATAAATCATGAATTGAATCATGAATTGAATCATGAATCATGAATCATGAATCGATTAATGAATCATGAAAGAAATCATGAATTGAATCATGAATTGAATTATGAATCTTGAATCATGAATCGAATCATGAATCGATGAAATAAATCATGAATTGAATCAAGATTCATGAACCATGAATTGAATCATGAAATAAATCATGAATCAAGAATTGAATCATAAATCATGAATTGAATCATGAATCATGAATCGAATCATGAATCATGAATTGAATCATGAATCATGAATCGAATCATGAATTGAATCATGAATCATGAAATGAATCATGAATCATGAATTGATTCATGTATCATGAATTGAATCATGAATCATGAATCATAAATCAAGAATTGAATCATGAATCATTAATTGAATCATGCATTGAATCATGAATTCAAACATGAATCATGAATCGAATCATGAATCCTGAAATGAATTATGAATTGAATCAAGAATTGAATCATGCATTGAATCATGAATCACGAATCATGAATTGAATCATGTATCATGAATTGAATCATGAATCATGAATCATAAATCAAGAATTGAATCATGAATCATGAAATGAATCATGAATCATGAAATGAATCAGGAATTGAATCATGAATTCAAACATGAATCATGAATCGAATCATGAAATGAATCATGAAATGAATCATGAAATGAATCATGAATCTTGAATCATGAATTGAATCATGAATCATGAATTGAATCAGAAATCATGATTAATGAAATGAATCATGAAATGAATCATGAATCATAAATTGAATCATGCATCATGAATTGAATCATGAATCATAAATCGAATCATGAATCATGTATCATGAATTGAATCATGAATCATGAATCATGAATTGAATCATAAATCCTGAATTGAACTATGAATTGAATCATGAATCATGAATCATGAATCGAATCAGAAATCATGAAATAAATCATGAATTGAATCAAAAATCCTGAATTGAATCATGAATCATAAATCATGAATCGAATCTTGAATCATGAAATAAATTATGAATTGAATCAAGATTCATGAACCATAAATTTAATCATGAATCATGAATCGAATCATGAATCAAGAATTGAATCATGAATCATGAGTCGAATCATGAATCATGAATTGAATAATGAATCATGAATCATGAAATGAATCATGAATTGAATCATGAATCATGAATCATGAATTGAATCATAAATCATGAATCATGAATTTAATCATGAATCATATATCGAATCATGAATCATGAATTGAATCATGAATTGAATCAAGAATCATGAATCATGAATCATGAATCGAATCATGAATCATGAATCATGAATCGAATCATGAATCTTGAATCATGAATTGAATCATGAATCATGAATCATGAATTGAATCATGAATCATGAATCATGAATTGAATCATGAATCATGAATCATGAATTGAATCATGAATAAATAATTGAATCATGAATCATGAATCATGAATTGAATCATGAATCATGAATCGAATCATGAATTGAATCATGAATCATAAATCATGAATTGAATTATGAATCATGAATCTTAAAATGAATCATGAATCATGAATTGAATCATGAATCAGGAATTGAATCATGAATCATGAATCATAAATCAAATCATAAATCATGGATTGAATAATGAATCATGAATTGAATCATGAATCATGAATCATGAATCATAAATCAAGAATTAAATCATGAATCATGAATTGAATCATGAATCATGAAATGAATCATGAATTGAATCATGAATTCAAATATGAATCCTGAATCGAATCATGAATCATGAATTGAATTATGAATTGAATCAAGAATTGAATCATGCATTGAATCATGAATCATGAATAATGCATTGAATAATGAATCATGAATTGAATCATGAATCATGAATTGAATTATGAATTGAATCAAGAATTGAATCATGAATTGAAACATGAATCATGAATCAAATCATAATTCATGAATTGAATCATGAATTGAATCATGAATCATGAATCATGAATTGAATCATGAATTGAATCATGAATTATGAATCATAAATTGAATCATGAATTAAATCATGAATTAAAACATGAATCATGAAATGATTCATGAATCATGAATTGAATCATGAATCATGAAATGAATCATGACATGTATCATGAATCATGAATTAAATCATGAATCACAAATTGAATCATAAATCATGAATTGAATCATGAATTGAATCTTGAATCATGAATCGATTAATGAATCATGAAAGAAATCATGAATTGAATCATGAATTGAATTATGAATCTTGAATCATGAATCAAATCATGAATCGTTGAAATAAATCATGAATTGAATCAAGATTCATGAACCATGAATTGAATCATGAAATAAATCATGAATCATGAATTGAATCATGAATCATGAATTGAATCATGAGATGAATCATTAATCATGAATTGAATCATGAATCATGAATCATGAATCATAAATCGAATCATGAATCATGAATCATGAATTGAATCATGAATTATGAATCATGAATCGAATCATTAATCATGAATTGAATCATGAATCGAATCATGAATCATGAATCATGAATTGAATCATCAATCATGAATCATGAATTGACTCATGAATTGAATCATGAATTATGAATCATAAATTGAATCATGAATTGAATCATGAATTGAATCATGAATCATGAAATGAATCATGAATCATGAATTGAATCATGAATCATGAATTGAATCAGGAATCATGAATCATGAAATGAATCATGAAATGAATCATGAATCATGAATTGAATCATGAATCACGAATTGAATCATGCATCAGGAATTGAATCATGAATTATAAATCGAATCATGAATCATGAATTAAATCATGAATCATGAATCATGTATTGAATCATAAATCATGAATTGAATCATGTATTGAATCATGAATAATGAATCATGAATCGAATCATGAATCATGAAATAAATCATGAACTGAATCATGAATTGAATCATGAATCATGAATCGAATCATGAAATAAAACATGAATTGAATCAAGATTCATGAACCATGAATTGAATCAAGATTCATGAACCATGAATTGAATCATGAAATAAATCATGAATCATGAATTGAATCATAAATCATGAATTTTATCAAGAATCATAATTCGAATCATGAATCATGAATCAAAAATTGAATCGTGAATCATGAATCGAATCATGAATCATGAATTGAATCATGAATCATGAATCGAATCATGAATTGAATCATGAATCATGAATTGAATCAGGAATCATGAATTGAATCAGGAATCATGAATCATGAAATGAATCATGAATCATGAATTAAATCATGAATCATGATTTGAATCATGAATCATGAATCATAAATCAAGAATTGAATCATGAATCATGAATTAAATCATGAATCATGAATTGAATTATGAATTGAATCAAGAATTGAATCATGAATCATGAATCATGAATCGAATCATGAATTGAAACATGAATCATGAATTGAATCATGAATAATGATTCATGAATTGAATCATGAATCATAAATCATGAATTGAATTATGAATCATGAATCGAATCATGAATCATTAATCATGAATTGAATCATGAATCATGAATTGAATCATGAATCATGAATTGAATCATGAATAATGATTCATGAATTGAATCATGAATCATAAATCATGAATTGAATCATGAATCATGAATTGAATCATGAATCATGAATCATAAATTAAATCATGAATCATGAAATGAATCATGAAATGAATCATGAATCATGAATCATAAATTAAATCATGAATCATGAAATGAATCATGAATCATGAATTGAATCATGAATCATGAATTGAATCATAAATCATGAATCATGAATTGAATCATGAATCATGAATTAAATCATGAATCATGATTTGAATCATGAATCATGAATCATAAATCAAGAATTGAATCATGAATCATGAATTGAATCATGAATCATGAATTGAATTATGAATTGAATCAAGAATTGAATCATGCATTGAATCATGAATCATGAATCATGAATTGAATCATGAATCATGAATTGAATCATGAATCATGAATCATGAATTGAATCATGAATTGAATCATGAATTATGAATCATAAATTGAATCATGAATTGAATCATGAATTAAAACATGAATCATGAAATGAATCATGAATTGAAACATGAATTATGAATTGAATCATGAATCATGAATCATGAAATGAATCATGAAATGAATCATGAATTGAATCATGAATCATGAATTGAATCATGAATCATGAATCATGAAATGAATCATGAAATGTATCATGAATCATGAATTAAATCATGAATCACAAATTGAATCATAAATCATGATTTGAATCATGAATTGAATCATGAATCATGAATCATGAATCGATTAATGAATCATGAAAGAAATCATGAATTGAATCATGAATTGAATTATGAATCTTGAATCATGAATCGAATCATGAATCGATGAAATAAATCATGAATTGAATCAAGATTCATGAACCATGAATTGAATCATGAAATAAATCATGAATCATGAATTGAATCATAAATCATGAATTGAATCATGAATCATGAATCGAATCATGAATCATGAATTGAATCATGAATCATGAATCATGAAATGAATCATGAATCATGAATTGATTCATGTATCATGAATTGAATCATGAATCATGAATCATAAATCAAGAATTGAATCATGAATCATTAATTGAATCATGCATTGAATCATGAATTCAAACATGAATCATGAATCGAATCATGAATCCTGAAATGAATTATGAATTGAATCAAGAATTGAATCATGCATTGAATCATGAATCACGAATCATGAATTGAATCATGTATCATGAATTGAATCATGAATCATGAATCATAAATCAAGAATTGAATCATGAATCATGAATTGAATCATGAATCATGAAATGAATCATGAATTGAATCATGAATTCAAACATGAATCATGAATCGAATCATGAAATGAATCATGAAATGAATCATGAAATGAATCATGAATCTTGAATCATGAATTGAATCATGAATCATGAATTGAATCAGAAATCATGATTAATGAAATGAATCATGAAATGAATCATGAATCATAAATTGAATCATGCATCATGAATTGAATCATGAATCATAAATCGAATCATGAATCATGTATCATGAATTGAATCATGAATCATGAATCATGAATTGAATCATAAATCCTGAATTGAACTATGAATTGAATCATGAATCATGAATCATGAATCGAATCAGAAATCATGAAATAAATCATGAATTGAATCATAAATCCTGAATTGAATCATGAATCATAAATCATGAATCGAATCTTGAATCATGAAATAAATTATGAATTGAATCAAGATTCATGAACCATAAATTTAATCATGAATCATGAATCGAATCATGAATCAAGAATTGAATCATGAATCATGAGTCGAATCATGAATCATGAATTGAATAATGAATCATGAATCATGAAATGAATCATGAATTGAATCATGAATCATGAATCATGAATTGAATCATAAATCATGAATCATGAATTTAATCATGAATCATATATCGAATCATGAATCATGAATTGAATCATGAATTGAATCAAGAATCATGAATCATGAATCATGAATCGAATCATGAATCATGAATCATGAATCGAATCATGAATCTTGAATCATGAATTGAATCATGAATCATGAATCATGAATTGAATCATGAATCATGAATCATGAATCGATTAATGAATCATGAAAGAAATCATGAATTGAATCATGAATTGAATTATGAATCTTGAATCATGAATCGAATCATGAATCGATGAAATAAATCATGAATTGAATCAAGATTCATGAACCATGAATTGAATCATGAAATAAATCATGAATCATGAATTGAATCATAAATCATGAATTGAATCATGAATCATGAATCGAATCATGAATCATGAATTGAATCATGAATCATGAATCATGAATCGAATCATGAATTGAATCATGAATCATGAAATGAATCATGAATCATGAATTGATTCATGTATCATGAATTGAATCATGAATCATGAATCATAAATCAAGAATTGAATCATGAATCATTAATTGAATCATGCATTGAATCATGAATTCAAACATGAATCATGAATCGAATCATGAATCCTGAAATGAATTATGAATTGAATCAAGAATTGAATCATGCATTGAATCATGAATCACGAATCATGAATTGAATCATGTATCATGAATTGAATCATGAATCATGAATCATAAATCAAGAATTGAATCATGAATCATGAAATGAATCATGAATCATGAAATGAATCATGAATTGAATCATGAATTCAAACATGAATCATGAATCGAATCATGAAATGAATCATGAAATGAATCATGAAATGAATCATGAAATGAATCATGAATCTTGAATCATGAATTGAATCATGAATCATGAATTGAATCAGAAATCATGATTAATGAAATGAATCATGAAATGAATCATGAATCATAAATTGAATCATGCATCATGAATTGAATCATGAATCATAAATCGAATCAAGAATCATGTATCATGAATTGAATCATGAATCATGAATCATGAATTGAATCATAAATCCTGAATTGAACTATGAATTGAATCATGAATCATGAATCATGAATCGAATCAGAAATCATGAAATAAATCATGAATTGAATCAAAAATCCTGAATTGAATCATGAATCATAAATCATGAATCGAATCTTGAATCATGAAATAAATTATGAATTGAATCAAGATTCATGAACCATAAATTTAATCATGAATCATGAATCGAATCATGAATCAAGAATTGAATCATGAATCATGAGTCGAATCATGAATCATGAATTGAATAATGAATCATGAATCATGAAATGAATCATGAATTAAATCATGAATCATGAATCATGAATTGAATCATAAATCATGAATCATGAATTTAATCATGAATCATATATCGAATCATGAATCATGAATTGAATCATGAATTGAATCAAGAATCATGAATCATGAATCATGAATCGAATCATGAATCATGAATCGAATCATGAATCTTGAATCATGAATTGAATCATGAATCATGAATCATGAATTGAATCATGAATCATGAATCATGAATTGAATCATGAATCATGAATCATGAATTGAATCATGAATAAATAATTGAATCATGAATCATGAATCATGAATTGAATCATGAATCATGAATCGAATCATGAATTGAATCATGAATCATAAATCATGAATTGAATTATGAATCATGAATCTTAAAATGAATCATGAATCATGAATTGAATCATGAATCAGGAATTGAATCATGAATCATGAATCATGAATCAAATCATAAATCATGGATTGAATAATGAATCATGAATTGAATCATGAATCATGAATCATGAATCATAAATCAAGAATTAAATCATGAATCATGAATTGAATCATGAATCATGAAATGAATCATGAATTGAATCATGAATTCAAATATGAATCCTGAATCGAATCATGAATCATGAATTGAATTATGAATTGAATCAAGAATTGAATCATGCATTGAATCATGAATCATGAATAATGCATTGAATAATGAATCATGAATTGAATCATGAATCATGAATTGAATTATGAATTGAATCAAGAATTGAATCATGAATTGAAACATGAATCATGAATCGAATCATAATTCATGAATTGAATCATGAATTGAATCATGAATCATGAATCATGAATTGAATCATGAATTGAATCATGAATTATGAATCATAAATTGAATCATAAATTAAATCATGAATTAAAACATGAATCATGAAATGAATCATGAATCATGAATTGAATCATGAATCATGAATTGAATCATGAATCATGAAATGAATCATGACATGTATCATGAATCATGAATTAAATCATGAATCACAAATTGAATCATAAATCATGAATTGAATCATGAATTGAATCATGAATCATGAATCGATTAATGAATCATGAAAGAAATCATGAATTGAATCATGAATTGAATTATGAATCTTGAATCATGAATCAAATCATGAATCGTTGAAATAAATCATGAATTGAATCAAGATTCATGAACCATGAATTGAATCATGAAATAAATCATGAATCATGAATTGAATCATGAATCATGAATTGAATCATGAATCATGAATTGAATCATGAGATGAATCATTAATCATGAATTGAATCATGAATCATGAATCATGAATCATAAATCGAATCATGAATCATGAATCATGAATTGAATCATGAATTATGAATCATGAATCGAATCATTAATCATGAATTGAATCATGAATCGAATCATGAATCATGAATCATGAATTGAATCATCAATCATGAATCATGAATTGACTCATGAATTGAATCATGAATTATGAATCATAAATTGAATCATGAATTGAATCATGAATTGAATCATGAATCATGAAATGAATCATGAATCATGAATTGAATCATGAATCATGAATTGAATCAGGAATCATGAATCATGAAATGAATCATGAAATGAATCATGAATCATGAATTGAATCATGAATCACGAATTGAATCATGCATCAGGAATTGAATCATGAATTATAAATCGAATCATGAATCATGAATTAAATCATGAATCATGAATCATGTATTGAATCATAAATCATGAATTGAATCATGTATTGAATCATGAATAATGAATCATGAATCGAATCATGAATCATGAAATAAATCATGAACTGAATCATGAATTGAATCATGAATCATGAATCGAATCATGAAATAAAACATGAATTGAATCAAGATTCATGAACCATGAATTGAATCAAGATTCATGAACCATGAATTGAATCATGAAATAAATCATGAATCATGAATTGAATCATAAATCATGAATCATGAATTTTATCAAGAATCATAATTCGAATCATGAATCATGAATCAAAAATTGAATCGTGAATCATGAATCGAATCATGAATCATGAATTGAATCATGAATCATGAATCGAATCATGAATTGAATCATGAATCATGAATTGAATCAGGAATCATGAATTGAATCAGGAATCATGAATCATGAAATGAATCATGAATCATGAATTAAATCATGAATCATGATTTGAATCATGAATCATGAATCATAAATCAAGAATTGAATCATGAATCATGAATTAAATCATGAATCATGAATTGAATTATGAATTGAATCAAGAATTGAATCATGAATCATGAATCATGAATCGAATCATGAATTGAAACATGAATCATGAATTGAATCATGAATAATGATTCATGAATTGAATCATGAATCATAAATCATGAATTGAATTATGAATCATGAATCGAATCATGAATCATTAATCATGAATTGAATCATGAATCATGAATTGAATCATGAATCATGAATTGAATCATGAATAATGATTCATGAATTGAATCATGAATCATAAATCATGAATTGAATCATGAATCATGAATTGAATCATGAATCATGAATCATAAATTAAATCATGAATCATGAAATGAATCATGAAATGAATCATGAATCATGAATCATAAATTAAATCATGAATCATGAAATGAATCATGAAATGAATCATGAATCATGAATTGAATCATGAATCATGAATTGAATCATAAATCATGAATCATGAATTGAATCATGAATCATGAATTAAATCATGAATCATGATTTGAATCATGAATCATGAATCATAAATCAAGAATTGAATCATGAATCATGAATTGAATCATGAATCATGAATTGAATTATGAATTGAATCAAGAATTGAATCATGCATTGAATCATGAATCATGAATTGAATCATGAATCATGAATCATGAATTGAATCATGAATTGAATCATGAATTATGAATCATAAATTGAATCATGAATTGAATCATGAATTAAAACATGAATCATGAAATGAATCATGAATTGAAACATGAATCATGAATTGAATCATGAATCATGAATCATGAAATGAATCATGAAATGAATCATGAATTGAATCATGAATCATGAATTGAATCATGAATCATGAATCATGAAATGAATCATGAAATGTATCATGAATCATGAATTAAATCATGAATCACAAATTGAATCATAAATCATGAATTGAATCATGAATTGAATCATGAATCATGAATCATGAATCGATTAATGAATCATGAAAGAAATCATGAATTGAATCATGAATTGAATTATGAATCTTGAATCATGAATCGAATCATGAATCGATGAAATAAATCATGAATTGAATCAAGATTCATGAACCATGAATTGAATCATGAAATAAATCATGAATTATGAATTGAATCATAAATCATGAATTGAATCATGAATCATGAATCGAATCATGAATCATGAATTGAATCATGAATCATGAATCGAATCATGAATTGAATCATGAATCATGAAATGAATCATGAATCATGAATTGATTCATGTATCATGAATTGAATCATGAATCATGAATCATAAATCAAGAATTGAATCATGAATCATTAATTGAATCATGCATTGAATCATGAATCGAATCATGAATCCTGAAATGAATTATGAATTGAATCAAGAATTGAATCATGCATTGAATCATGAATCACGAATCATGAATTGAATCATGTATCATGAATTGAATCATGAATCATGAATCATAAATCAAGAATTGAATCATGAATCATGAATTGAATCATGAATCATGAAATGAATCATGAATTGAATCATGAATTCAAACATGAATCATGAATCGAATCATGAAATGAATCATGAAATGAATCATGAAATGAATCATGAATCTTGAATCATGAATTGAATCATGAATCATGAATTGAATCAGAAATCATGATTAATGAAATGAATCATGAAATGAATCATGAATCATAAATTGAATCATGCATCATGAATTGAATCATGAATCATAAATCGAATCATGAATCATGTATCATGAATTGAATCATGAATCATGAATCATGAATTGAATCATAAATCCTGAATTGAACTATGAATTGAATCATGAATCATGAATCATGAATCGAATCAGAAATCATGAAATAAATCATGAATTGAATCATAAATCCTGAATTGAATCATGAATCATAAATCATGAATCGAATCTTGAATCATGAAATAAATTATGAATTGAATCAAGATTCATGAACCATAAATTTAATCATGAATCATGAATCGAATCATGAATCAAGAATTGAATCATGAATCATGAGTCGAATCATGAATCATGAATTGAATAATGAATCATGAATCATGAAATGAATCATGAATTGAATCATGAATCATGAATCATGAATTGAATCATAAATCATGAATCATGAATTTAATCATGAATCATATATCGAATCATGAATCATGAATTGAATCATGAATTGAATCAAGAATCATGAATCATGAATCATGAATCGAATCATGAATCATGAATCATGAATCGAATCATGAATCTTGAATCATGAATTGAATCATGAATCATGAATCATGAATTGAATCATGAATCATGAATCATGAATTGAATCATGAATCATGAATCATGAATTGAATCATGAATAAATAATTGAATCATGAATTGAATCATGAATCATGAATCGAATCATGAATTGAATCATGAATCATAAATCATGAATTGAATTATGAATCATGAATCTTAAAATGAATCATGAATCATGAATTAAATCATGAATCAGGAATTGAATCATGAATCATGAATCATGAATCAAATCATAAATCATGGATTGAATAATGAATCATGAATTGAATCATGAATCATGAATCATAAATCAAGAATTAAATCATGAATCATGAACTGAATCATGAATCATGAAATGAATCATGAATTGAATCATGAATTCAAATATGAATCCTGAATCGAATCATGAATCATGAATTGAATTATGAATTGAATCAAGAATTGAATCATGCATTGAATCATGAATCATGAATAATGCATTGAATAATGAATCATGAATTGAATCATGAATCATGAATTGAATTATGAATTGAATCAAGAATTGAATCATGAATTGAAACATGAATCATGAATCGAATCATAATTCATGAATTGAATCATGAATTGAATCATGAATCATGGATCATGAATCGAATCATGATTCATGAATTGAATCATGAATCATGAATTGAATCATGAATCATGGATCATGAATTGAATCATGAATCATGAATCATGAATTGAATCATGAATTGAATTATGAATTATAAATTATAAGTTGAATCATGAATTAAATCATGAATTGAATCATGAATCATGAAATGAATCATGAATCATGAATTGAATCATGAATCATAAATTGAATCAGGAATCATGAATCATGAAATGAATCATGAATCTTGAATTGAATCATAAATCTTGAATTGAATCATGAATCATGAAATGAATCATGAATCATGAATTGAATCATGAATCATGAATTGAATCATGAATCATGAATTGAATCATGAATCATGAATTGAATCATGAATCATGAATCATGAATTGAATCATGAATTATGAATTGAATCATGAATCATGAATTGAATCATGAATTATGAATAATGAATAGAATCATGAATCATGAATTGAATCATGAATCATGAATCACGAATCATGAATTGAATCATGAATCATGAATTGAATCATGAATCAAATCATGAATCATGAATTGAATCATGAATCATGAATCATGAATTGAATCATGAATTATGAATCATAAATTGAATCATGAATTGAATCATAAATAATGAAATGAAGCATGAATCGTGAATTGAATCAGGAATCATGAATCATGAAATGAATCATGAAATGAATCATGAATCATGAATTGAATCATGAATCACGAATTGAATCATGCATCAGGAATTGAATCATGAATTATAAATCGAATCATGAATCATGAATCATGAATTAAATCATGAATCATGAATCATGAATTAAATCATAAATCATGAATTGAATCATGAATCATGAATCATGAATTGAATCATGAATTGAATCATGAATCATGAATTGAATCATGAATCATGAATCATGAATTGAATCATGAATTGAATCATGAATTATGAATCATAAATTGAATCATGAATTGAATCATGAATTAAAACATGAATCATGAAATGAATCATGAATTGAATCATGAATCATGAATTAAATCATGAATCATGAATCATGAAATGAATCATGAAATGTATCATGAATCATGAATTAAATCATGAATCACAAATTGAATCATAAATCATGAATTGAATCATGAATTGAATCATGACTCATGAATCATGAATCGATTAATGAATCATGAAAGAAATCATGAATTGAATCATGAATTGAATTATGAATCTTGAATCATGAATCGAATCATGAATCGATGAAATAAATCATGAATTGAATCAAGATTCATGAACCATGAATTGAATCATGAAATAAATCATGAATCATGAATTGAATCATAAATCATGAATTGAATCATGAATCATGAATCGAATCATGAATCATGAATTGAATCATAAATCATGAATCATGAATCGAATCATGAATTGAATCATGAATCATGAAATGAATCATGAATCATGAATTGATTCATGTATCATGAATTGAATCATGAATCATGAATCATAAATCAAGAATTGAATCATGAATCATTAATTGAATCATGAATCATGAATTGAATTATGAATTGAATCAAGAATTGAATCATGCATTGAATCATGAATCATGAATCATGAATTGAATCATGAATCATGAATTGAATCATGAATCATGAATCATGAATTGAATCATGAATTGAATCATGAATTATGAATCATAAATTGAATCATGAATTGAATCATGAATTAAAACATGAATCATGAAATGAATCATGAATTGAAACATGAATCATGAATTGAATCATGAATCATGAATCATGAAATGAATCATGAAATGAATCATGAATTGAATCATGAATCATGAATTGAATCATGAATCATGAATCATGAAATGAATCATGAAATGTATCATGAATCATGAATTAAATCATGAATCACAAATTGAATCATAAATCATGAATTGAATCATGAATTGAATCATGAATCATGAATCATGAATCGATTAATGAATCATGAAAGAAATCATGAATTGAATCATGAATTGAATTATGAATCTTGAATCATGAATCGAATCATGAATCGATGAAATAAATCATGAATTGAATCAAGATTCATGAACCATGAATTGAATCATGAAATAAATCATGAATCATGAATTGAATCATGAATTATGAATCATAAATTGAATCATGAATTAAAACATGAATCATGAAATGAATCATGAATCATGAATTGAATCATGAATCATGAAATGAATCATGACATGTATCATGAATCATGAATTAAATCATGAATCACAAATTGAATCATAAATCATGAATTGAATCATGAATTGAATCATGAATCATGAATCGATTAATGAATCATGAAAGAAATCATGAATTGAATCATGAATTGAATTATGAATCTTGAATCATGAATCAAATCATGAATCGTTGAAATAAATCATGAATTGAATCAAGATTCATGAACCATGAATTGAATCATGAAATAAATCATGAATCATGAATTGAATCATGAATCATGAATTGAATCATGAGATGAATCATTAATCATGAATTGAATCATGAATCATGAATCATGAATCATAAATCGAATCATGAATCATGAATCATGAATTGAATCATGAATTATGAATCATGAATCGAATCATTAATCATGAATTGAATCATGAATCGAATCATGAATCATGAATCATGAATTGAATCATCAATCATGAATCATGAATTGACTCATGAATTGAATCATGAATTATGAATCATAAATTGAATCATGAATTGAATCATGAATTGAATCATGAATCATGAAATGAATCATGAATCATGAATTGAATCATGAATCATGCATTGAATCAGGAATCATGAATCATGAAATGAATCATGAAATGAATCATGAATCATGAATTGAATCATGAATCACGAATTGAATCATGCATCAGGAATTGAATCATGAATTATAAATCGAATCATGAATCATGAATTAAATCATGAATCATGAATCATGTATTGAATCATAAATCATGAATTGAATCATGTATTGAATCATGAATAATGAATCATGAATCGAATCATGAATCATGAAATAAATCATGAACTGAATCATGAATTGAATCATGAATCATGAATCGAATCATGAAATAAAACATGAATTGAATCAAGATTCATGAACCATGAATTGAATCAAGATTCATGAACCATGAATTGAATCATGAAATAAATCATGAATCATGAATTGAATCATAAATCATGAATTTTATCAAGAATCATAATTCGAATCATGAATCATGAATCAAAAATTGAATCGTAAATCATGAATCGAATCATGAATCATGAATTGAATCATGAATCATGAATCGAATCATGAATTGAATCATGAATCATGAATTGAATCAGGAATCATGAATTGAATCAGGAATCATGAATCATGAAATGAATCATGAATCATGAATTAAATCATGAATCATGATTTGAATCATGAATCATGAATCATAAATCAAGAATTGAATCATGAATCATGAATTAAATCATGAATCATGAATTGAATTATGAATTGAATCAAGAATTGAATCATGAATCATGAATCATGAATCGAATCATGAATTGAAACATGAATCATGAATTGAATCATGAATAATGATTCATGAATTGAATCATGAATCATAATTCATGAATTGAATTATGAATCATGAATCGAATCATGAATCATTAATCATGAATTGAATCATGAATCATGAATTGAATCATGAATCATGAATTGAATCATGAATAATGATTCATGAATTGAATCATGAATCATAAATCATGAATTGAATCATGAATCATGAATTGAATCATGAATCATGAATCATAAATTAAATCATGAATCATGAAATGAATCATGAAATGAATCATGAATCATGAATCATAAATTAAATCATGAATCATGAAATGAATCATGAAATGAATCATGAATCATGAATTGAATCATGAATCATGAATTGAATCATAAATCATGAATCATGAATTGAATCATGAATCATGAATTAAATCATGAATCATGATTTGAATCATGAATCATGAATCATAAATCAAGAATTGAATCATGAATCATGAATTGAATCATGAATCATGAATTGAATTATGAATTGAATCAAGAATTGAATCATGCATTGAATCATGAATCATGAATCATGAATTGAATCATGAATCATGAATTGAATCATGAATCATGAATCATGAATTGAATCATGAATTGAATCATGAATTATGAATCATAAATTGAATCATGAATTGAATCATGAATTAAAACATGAATCATGAAATGAATCATGAATTGAAACATGAATCATGAATTGAATCATGAATCATGAATCATGAAATGAATCATGAAATGAATCATGAATTGAATCATGAATCATGAATTGAATCATGAATCATGAATCATGAAATGAATCATGAAATGTATCATGAATCATGAATTAAATCATGAATCACAAATTGAATCATAAATCATGAATTGAATCATGAATTGAATCATGAATCATGAATCATGAATCGATTAATGAATCATGAAAGAAATCATGAATTGAATCATGAATTGAATTATGAATCTTGAATCATGAATCGAATCATGAATCGATGAAATAAATCATGAATTGAATCAAGATTCATGAACCATGAATTGAATCATGAAATAAATCATGAATCATGAATTGAATCATAAATCATGAATTGAATCATGAATCATGAATCGAATCATGAATCATGAATTGAATCATGAATCATGAATCGAATCATGAATTGAATCATGAATCATGAAATGAATCATGAATCATGAATTGATTCATGTATCATGAATTGAATCATGAATCATGAATCATAAATCAAGAATTGAATCATGAATCATTAATTGAATCATGCATTGAATCATGAATTCAAACATGAATCATGAATCGAATCATGAATCCTGAAATGAATTATGAATTGAATCAAGAATTGAATCATGCATTGAATCATGAATCACGAATCATGAATTGAATCATGTATCATGAATTGAATCATGAATCATGAATCATAAATCAAGAATTGAATCATGAATCATGAATTGAATCATGAATCATGAAATGAATCATGAATTGAATCATGAATTCAAACATGAATCATGAATCGAATCATGAAATGAATCATGAAATGAATCATGAAATGAATCATGAATCTTGAATCATGAATTGAATCATGAATCATGAATTGAATCAGAAATCATGATTAATGAAATGAATCATGAAATGAATCATGAATCATAAATTGAATCATGCATCATGAATTGAATCATGAATCATAAATCGAATCATGAATCATGTATCATGAATTGAATCATGAATCATGAATCATGAATTGAATCATAAATCCTGAATTGAACTATGAATTGAATCATGAATCATGAATCATGAATCGAATCAAAAATCATGAAATAAATCATGAATTGAATCATAAATCCTGAATTGAATCATGAATCATAAATCATGAATCGAATCTTGAATCATGAAATAAATTATGAATTGAATCAAGATTCATGAACCATAAATTTAATCATGAATCATGAATCGAATCATGAATCAAGAATTGAATCATGAATCATGAGTCGAATCATGAATCATGAATTGAATAATGAATCATGAATCATGAAATGAATCATGAATTGAATCATGAATCATGAATCATGAATTGAATCATAAATCATGAATCATGAATTTAATCATGAATCATATATCGAATCATGAATCATGAATTGAATCATGAATTGAATCAAGAATCATGAATCATGAATCATGAATCGAATCATGAATCATGAATCATGAATCGAATCATGAATCTTGAATCATGAATTGAATCATGAATCATGAATCATGAATTGAATCATGAATCATGAATCATGAATTGAATCATGAATCATGAATCATGAATTGAATCATGAATAAATAATTGAATCATGAATTGAATCATGAATCATGAATCGAATCATGAATTGAATCATGAATCATAAATCATGAATTGAATTATGAATCATGAATCTTAAAATGAATCATGAATCATGAATTAAATCATGAATCAGGAATTGAATCATGAATCATGAATCATGAATCAAATCATAAATCATGGATTGAATAATGAATCATGAATTGAATCATGAATCATGAATCATGAATCATAAATCAAGAATTAAATCATGAATCATGAACTGAATCATGAATCATGAAATGAATCATGAATTGAATCATGAATTCAAATATGAATCCTGAATCGAATCATGAATCATGAATTGAATTATGAATTGAATCAAGAATTGAATCATGCATTGAATCATGAATCATGAATAATGCATTGAATAATGAATCATGAATTGAATCATGAATCATGAATTGAATTATGAATTGAATCAAGAATTGAATCATGAATTGAAACATGAATCATGAATCGAATCATAATTCATGAATTGAATCATGAATTGAATCATGAATCATGGATCATGAATCGAATTATGATTCATGAATTGAATCATGAATCATGAATTGAATCATGAATCATGGATCATGAATTGAATCATGAATCATGAATCATGAATTGAATCATGAATTGAATTATGAATTATAAATTATAAGTTGAATCATGAATTAAATCATGAATTGAATCATGAATCATGAAATGAATCATGAATCATGAATTGAATCATGAATCATAAATTGAATCAGGAATCATGAATCATGAAATGAATCATGAAATGAATCATGAATCTTGAATTGAATCATAAATCTTGAATTGAATCATGAATCATGAAATGAATCATGAATCATGAATTGAATCATGAATCATGAATTGAATCATGAATCATGAATTGAATCATGAATCATGAATCATGAATTGAATCATGAATTATGAATTGAATCATGAATCATGAATTGAATCATGAATTATGAATAATGAATAGAATCATGAATCATGAATTGAATCATGAATCATGAATCACGAATCATGAATTGAATCATAAATCATGAATTGAATCATGAATCAAATCATGAATCATGAATTGAATCATGAATCATGAATCATGAATTGAATCATGAATTATGAATCATAAATTGAATCATGAATTGAATCATGAATAATGAAATGAAGCATGAATCGTGAATTGAATCAGGAATCATGAATCATGAAATGAATCATGAAATGAATCATGAATCATGAATTGAATCATGAATCACGAATTGAATCATGCATCAGGAATTGAATCATGAATTATAAATCGAATCATGAATCATGAATCATGAATTAAATCATGAATCATGAATCATGAATTAAATCATAAATCATGAATTGAATCATGAATCATGAATTGAATCATGAATTGAATCATGAATCATGAATTGAATCATGAATCATGAATCATGAATTGAATCATGAATTGAATCATGAATTATGAATCATAAATTGAATCATGAATTGAATCATGAATTAAAACATGAATCATGAAATGAATCATGAATTATGAATCATAAATTGAATCATGAATTGAATCATGAATAATGAAATGAAGCATGAATCGTGAATTGAATCAGGAATCATGAATCATGAAATGAATCATGAAATGAATCATGAATCATGAATTGAATCATGAATCACGAATTGAATCATGCATCAGGAATTGAATCATGAATTATAAATCGAATCATGAATCATGAATCATGAATTAAATCATGAATCATGAATCATGAATTAAATCATAAATCATGAATTGAATCATGAATCATGAATTGAATCATGAATCATGAATTGAATCATGAATCATGAATCATGAATTGAATCATGAATTGAATCATGAATTATGAATCATAAATTGAATCATGAATTGAATCATGAATTAAAACATGAATCATGAAATGAATCATGAATTGAATCATGAATCATGAATTAAATCATGAATCATGAATCATGAAATGAATCATGAAATGTATCATGAATCATGAATTAAATCATGAATCACAAATTGAATCATAAATCATGAATTGAATCATGAATTGAATCATGACTCATGAATCATGAATCAAATCATGAATCGTTGAAATAAATCATGAATTGAATCAAGATTCATGAACCATGAATTGAATCATGAAATAAATCATGAATCATGAATTGAATCATGAATCATGAATTGAATCATGAGATGAATCATTAATCATGAATTGAATCATGAATCATGAATCATGAATCATAAATCGAATCATGAATCATGAATCATGAATTGAATCATGAATTATGAATCATGAATCGAATCATTAATCATGAATTGAATCATGAATCGAATCATGAATCATGAATCATGAATTGAATCATCAATCATGAATCATGAATTGACTCATGAATTGAATCATGAATTATGAATCATAAATTGAATCATGAATTGAATCATGAATTGAATCATGAATCATGAAATGAATCATGAATCATGAATTGAATCATGAATCATGCATTGAATCAGGAATCATGAATCATGAAATGAATCATGAAATGAATCATGAATCATGAATTGAATCATGAATCACGAATTGAATCATGCATCAGGAATTGAATCATGAATTATAAATCGAATCATGAATCATGAATTAAATCATGAATCATGAATCATGTATTGAATCATAAATCATGAATTGAATCATGTATTGAATCATGAATAATGAATCATGAATCGAATCATGAATCATGAAATAAATCATGAACTGAATCATGAATTGAATCATGAATCATGAATCGAATCATGAAATAAAACATGAATTGAATCAAGATTCATGAACCATGAATTGAATCAAGATTCATGAACCATGAATTGAATCATGAAATAAATCATGAATCATGAATTGAATCATAAATCATGAATTTTATCAAGAATCATAATTCGAATCATGAATCATGAATCAAAAATTGAATCGTAAATCATGAATCGAATCATGAATCATGAATTGAATCATGAATCATGAATCGAATCATGAATTGAATCATGAATCATGAATTGAATCAGGAATCATGAATTGAATCAGGAATCATGAATCATGAATTGAATCATGAATCATGAATTAAATCATGAATCATGATTTGAATCATGAATCATGAATCATAAATCAAGAATTGAATCATGAATCATGAATTAAATCATGAATCATGAATTGAATTATGAATTGAATCAAGAATTGAATCATGAATCATGAATTGAATCATGAATCATGAATCATGAATTGAATCATGAATTATGAATCATAAATTGAATCATGAATTGAATCATGAATAATGAAATGAAGCATGAATCGTGAATTGAATCAGGAATCATGAATCATGAAATGAATCATGAAATGAATCATGAATCATGAATTGAATCATGAATCACGAATTGAATCATGCATCAGGAATTGAATCATGAATTATAAATCGAATCATGAATCATGAATCATGAATTAAATCATGAATCATGAATCATGAATTAAATCATAAATCATGAATTGAATCATGAATCATGAATTGAATCATGAATTGAATCATGAATCATGAATTGAATCATGAATCATGAATCATGAATTGAATCATGAATTGAATCATGAATTATGAATCATAAATTGAATCATGAATTGAATCATGAATTAAAACATGAATCATGAAATGAATCATGAATTATGAATCATAAATTGAATCATGAATTGAATCATGAATAATGAAATGAAGCATGAATCGTGAATTGAATCAGGAATCATGAATCATGAAATGAATCATGAAATGAATCATGAATCATGAATTGAATCATGAATCACGAATTGAATCATGCATCAGGAATTGAATCATGAATTATAAATCGAATCATGAATCATGAATCATGAATTAAATCATGAATCATGAATCATGAATTAAATCATAAATCATGAATTGAATCATGAATCATGAATTGAATCATGAATCATGAATTGAATCATGAATCATGAATCATGAATTGAATCATGAATTGAATCATGAATTATGAATCATAAATTGAATCATGAATTGAATCATGAATTAAAACATGAATCATGAAATGAATCATGAATTGAATCATGAATCATGAATTAAATCATGAATCATGAATCATGAAATGAATCATGAAATGTATCATGAATCATGAATTAAATCATGAATCACAAATTGAATCATGTATTGAATCATGAATAATGAATCATGAATCGAATCATGAATCATGAAATAAATCATGAACTGAATCATGAATTGAATCATGAATCATGAATTGAATCATGAATTGAATCATGACTCATGAATCATGAATCGATTAATGAATCATGAAAGAAATCATGAATTGAATCATGAATTGAATTATGAATCTTGAATCATGAATCGAATCATGAATCGATGAAATAAATCATGAATTGAATCAAGATTCAAGAACCATTAATTGAATCATGAAATAAATCATGAATCATGAATTGAATCATAAATCATGAATTGAATCATGAATCATGAATCGAATCATGAATCATGAATTGAATCATAAATCATGAATCATGAATCGAATCATGAATTGAATCATGAATCATGAAATGAATCATGAATCATGAATTGATTCATGTATCATGAATTGAATCATGAATCATGAATCATAAATCAAGAATTGAATCATGAATCATTAATTGAATCATGAATCATGAATTGAATTATGAATTGAATCAAGAATTGAATCATGCATTGAATCATGAATCATGAATCATGAATTGAATCATGAATCATGAATTGAATCATGAATCATGAATCATGAATTGAATCATGAATTGAATCATGAATTATGAATCATAAATTGAATCATGAATTGAATCATGAATTAAAACATGAATCATGAAATGAATCATGAATTGAAACATGAATCATGAATTGAATCATGAATCATGAATCATGAAATGAATCATGAAATGAATCATGAATTGAATCATGAATCATGAATTGAATCATGAATCATGAATCATGAAATGAATCATGAAATGTATCATGAATCATGAATTAAATCATGAATCACAAATTGAATCATAAATCATGAATTGAATCATGAATTGAATCATGAATCATGAATCATGAATCGATTAATGAATCATGAAAGAAATCATGAATTGAATCATGAATTGAATTATGAATCTTGAATCATGAATCGAATCATGAATCGATGAAATAAATCATGAATTGAATCAAGATTCATGAACCATGAATTGAATCATGAAATAAATCATGAATCATGAATTGAATCATAAATCATGAATTGAATCATGAATCATGAATCGAATCATGAATCATGAATTGAATCATGAATCATGAATCGAATCATGAATTGAATCATGAATTGAATTATGAATCTTGAATCATGAATCGAATCATGAATCGATGAAATAAATCATGAATTGAATCAAGATTCATGAACCATGAATTGAATCATGAAATAAATCATGAATCATGAATTGAATCATAAATCATGAATTGAATCATGAATCATGAATCGAATCATGAATCATGAATTGAATCATAAATCATGAATCATGAATCGAATCATGAATTGAATCATGAATCATGAAATGAATCATGAATCATTAATTGATTCATGTATCATGAATTGAATCATGAATCATGAATCATAAATCAAGAATTGAATCATGAATCATTAATTGAATCATGAATCATGAATTGAATTATGAATTGAATCAAGAATTGAATCATGCATTGAATCATGAATCATGAATCATGAATTGAATCATGAATCATGAATTGAATCATGAATCATGAATCATGAATTGAATCATGAATTGAATCATGAATTATGAATCATAAATTGAATCATGAATTGAATCATGAATTAAAACATGAATCATGAAATGAATCATGAATTGAAACATGAATCATGAATTGAATCATGAATCATGAATCATGAAATGAATCATGAAATGAATCATGAATTGAATCATGAATCATGAATTGAATCATGAATCATGAAATGAATCATGAAATGTATCATGAATCATGAATTAAATCATGAATCACAAATTGAATCATAAATCATGAATTGAATCATGAATTGAATCATGAATCATGAATCATGAATCGATTAATGAATCATGAAAGAAATCATGAATTGAATCATGAATTGAATTATGAATCTTGAATCATGAATCGAATCATGAATCGATGAAATAAATCATGAATTGAATCAAGATTCATGAACCATGAATTGAATCATGAAATAAATCATGAATCATGAATTGAATCATAAATCATGAATTGAATCATGAATCATGAATCGAATCATGAATCATGAATTGAATCATGAATCATGAATCGAATCATGAATTGAATCATGAATCATGAAATGAATCATGAATCATGAATTGATTCATGTATCATGAATTGAATCATGAATCATGAATCATAAATCAAGAATTGAATCATGAATCATTAATTGAATCATGCATTGAATCATGAATTCAAACATGAATCATGAATCGAATCATGAATCCTGAAATGAATTATGAATTGAATCAAGAATTGAATCATGCATTGAATCATGAATCACGAATCATGAATTGAATCATGTATCATGAATTGAATCATGAATCATGAATCATAAATCAAGAATTGAATCATGAATCATGAATTGAATCATGAATCATGAAATGAATCATGAATTGAATCATGAATTCAAACATGAATCATGAATCGAATCATGAAATGAATCATGAAATGAATCATGAAATGAATCATGAATCTTGAATCATGAATTGAATCATGAATCATGAATTGAATCAGAAATCATGATTAATGAAATGAATCATGAAATGAATCATGAATCATAAATTGAATCATGCATCATGAATTGAATCATGAATCATAAATCGAATCATGAATCATGTATCATGAATTGAATCATGAATCATGAATCATGAATTGAATCATAAATCCTGAATTGAACTATGAATTGAATCATGAATCATGAATCATGAATCGAATCAGAAATCATGAAATAAATCATGAATTGAATCATAAATCCTGAATTGAATCATGAATCATAAATCATGAATCGAATCTTGAATCATGAAATAAATTATGAATTGAATCAAGATTCATGAACCATAAATTTAATCATGAATCATGAATCGAATCATGAATCAAGAATTGAATCATGAATCATGAGTCGAATCATGAATCATGAATTGAATAATGAATCATGAATCATGAAATGAATCATGAATTGAATCATGAATCATGAATCATGAATTGAATCATAAATCATGAATCATGAATTTAATCATGAATCATATATCGAATCATGAATCATGAATTGAATCATGAATTGAATCAAGAATCATGAATCATGAATCATGAATCGAATCATGAATCATGAATCATGAATCGAATCATGAATCTTGAATCATGAATTGAATCATGAATCATGAATCATGAATCATGAATCGAATCATGAATCTTGAATCATGAATTGAATCATGAATCATGAATCATGAATTGAATCATGAATCATGAATCATGAATTGAATCATGAATAAATAATTGAATCATGAATTGAATCATGAATCATGAATCGAATCATGAATTGAATCATGAATCATAAATCATGAATTGAATTATGAATCATGAATCTTAAAATGAATCATGAATCATGAATTAAATCATGAATCAGGAATTGAATCATGAATCATGAATCATGAATCAAATCATAAATCATGGATTGAATAATGAATCATGAATTGAATCATGAATCATGAATCATGAATCATAAATCAAGAATTAAATCATGAATCATGAACTGAATCATGAATCATGAAATGAATCATGAATTGAATCATGAATTCAAATATGAATCCTGAATCGAATCATGAATCATGAATTGAATTATGAATTGAATCAAGAATTGAATCATGCATTGAATCATGAATCATGAATAATGCATTGAATAATGAATCATGAATTGAATCATGAATCATGAATTGAATTATGAATTGAATCAAGAATTGAATCATGAATTGAAACATGAATCATGAATCGAATCATAATTCATGAATTGAATCATGAATTGAATCATGAATCATGGATCATGAATCGAATCATGATTCATGAATTGAATCATGAATCATGAATTGAATCATGAATCATGGATCATGAATTGAATCATGAATCATGAATCATGAATTGAATCATGAATTGAATTATGAATTATAAATTATAAGTTGAATCATGAATTAAATCATGAATTGAATCATGAATCATGAAATGAATCATGAATCATGAATTGAATCATGAATCATAAATTGAATCAGGAATCATGAATCATGAAATGAATCATGAAATGAATCATGAATCTTGAATTGAATCATAAATCTTGAATTGAATCATGAATCATGAAATGAATCATGAATCATGAATTGAATCATGAATCATGAATTGAATCATGAATCATGAATTGAATCATGAATCATGAATCATGAATTGAATCATGAATTATGAATTGAATCATGAATCATGAATTGAATCATGAATTATGAATAATGAATAGAATCATGAATCATGAATTGAATCATGAATCATGAATCACGAATCATGAATTGAATCATGAATCATGAATTGAATCATGAATCAAATCATGAATCATGAATTGAATCATGAATCATGAATCATGAATTGAATCATGAATTATGAATCATAAATTGAATCATGAATTGAATCATGAATAATGAAATGAAGCATGAATCGTGAATTGAATCAGGAATCATGAATCATGAAATGAATCATGAAATGAATCATGAATCATGAATTGAATCATGAATCACGAATTGAATCATGCATCAGGAATTGAATCATGAATTATAAATCGAATCATGAATCATGAATCATGAATTAAATCATGAATCATGAATCATGAATTAAATCATAAATCATGAATTGAATCATGAATCTTGAATCATGAATTGAATCATGAATTGAATCATGAATCATGAATTGAATCATGAATCATGAATTGAATCATGAATTGAATCATGAATTATGAATCATAAATTGAATCATGAATTGAATCATGAATTAAAACATGAATCATGAAATGAATCATGAATTGAATCATGAATCATGAATTAAATCATGAATCATGAATCATGAAATGAATCATGAAATGTATCATGAATCATGAATTAAATCATGAATCACAAATTGAATCATAAATCATGAATTGAATCATGAATTGAATCATGACTCATGAATCATGAATCGATTAATGAATCATGAAAGAAATCATGAATTGAATCATGAATTGAATTATGAATCTTGAATCATGAATCGAATCATGAATCGATGAAATAAATCATGAATTGAATCAAGATTCATGAACCATGAATTGAATCATGAAATAAATCATGAATCATGAATTGAATCATAAATCATGAATTGAATCATGAATCATGAATCGAATCATGAATCATGAATTGAATCATAAATCATGAATCATGAATCGAATCATGAATTGAATCATGAATCATGAAATGAATCATGAATCATGAATTGATTCATGTATCATGAATTGAATCATGAATCATGAATCATAAATCAAGAATTGAATCATGAATCATTAATTGAATCATGAATTAAATCATGAATTCAAACATGAATCATGAATCGAATCATGAATCCTGAAATGAATTATAATTTGAATCAAGAATTGAATCATGCATTGAATCATGAATCACGAATCATGAATTGAATCATGTATCATGAATTGAATCATGAATCATGAATCATAAATCAAGAATTGAATCATGAATCCTGAATTGAATCATGAATCATGAAATGAATCATGAATTGAATCATGAATTCAAACATGAATCATGAATCGAATCATGAAATGAATCATTAAATGAATCATGAAATGAATCATGAATCTTAAATCATGAATTGAATCATGAATCATGAATTGAATCAGAAATCATGATTAATGAAATGAATCATGAAATGAATCATGAATCATAAATTGAATCATGCATCATGAATTGAATCATGAATCATAAATCGAATCATGAATCATGTATCATGAATTGAATCATGAATCATGAATTGAATCATAAATCCTGAATTGAATTATGAATTGAATCATGAATCATGAATCATGAATCGAATCAGGAATCATGAAATAAATCATGAATTGAATCATAAATCCTGAATTGAATCATGAATCATAAATCATGAATCGAATCTTGAATCATGAAATAAATTATGAATTGAATCAAGATTCATGAACCATACATTTAATCATGAATCATGAATCGAATCATGAATCAAGAATTGAATCATGAATCATGAGTCGAATCATGAATCATGAATTGAATAATGAATCATGAATCATGAAATGAATCATGAATTGAATCATGAATCATGAATCATGAATTGAATCATAAATCATGAATCATGAATTTAATCATGAATCATATATCGAATCATGAATCATGAATCGAATCATGAATTGAATCAAGAATCATGAATCATGAATCATGAATCGAATCATGAATCATGAATCATGAATCGAATCATGAATCATGAATCATGAATTGAATCATGAATCATGAATCATGAATTGAATCATGAATCATGAATCATGAATTGAATCATGAATCATGAATTGAATCATGAATAAATAATTGAATCATGAATCATGAATCATGAATTGAATCATGAATCATGAATCGAATCATGAATTGAATCATGAATCATAAATCATGAATTGAATTATGAATCATGAATCTTAAAATGAATCATAAATCATGGATTGAATAATGAATCATGAATTAAATCATGAATCATGAAATGAATCATGAATTGAATAATGAATTCAAATATGAATCCTGAATCGAATCATGAATCATGAATTGAATTATGAATTGAATCAAGAATTGAATCATGCATTGAATCATGAATCATGAATAATGTCTTGAATAATGAATCATGAATTGAATCATGAATCATGAATTGAATTATGAATTGAATCAAGAATTGAATCATGAATTGAAACATGAATCATGAATCGAATCATAATTCATGAATTGAATCATGAATCATGAATTGAATCATGAATCATGGATCATGAATTGAATCATGAATCATGAATCATGAATTGAATCATGAATTGAATTATGAATTATAAATTATAAGTTGAATCATGAATTAAATCATGAATTGAATCATGAATCATGAAATGAATCATGAATCATGAATTGAATCATGAATCATAAATTGAATCAGGAATCATGAATCATGAATTGAATCATGAATCATGAATTGAATCATGAATTATGAATTGAATCATGAATCATGAATTGAATCATGAATTATGAATAATGAATAGAATCATGAATCATGAATTGAATCATGAATCATGAATCACGAATCATGAATTGAATCATGAATCATGAATTGAATCATGAATCATGAATCAAATCATGAATCATGAATTGAATCATGAATCATGAATCATGAATTGAATCATGAATTATGAATCATAAATTGAATCATGAATTGAATCATGAATAATGAAATGAAGCATGAATCGTGAATTGAATCATGAATCATGAATTGAATCAGGAATCATGAATCATGAAATGAATCATGAAATGAATCATGAATCATGAATTGAATCATGAATCACGAATTGAATCATGCATCAGGAATTGAATCATGAATTATAAATCGAATCATGAATCATGAATCATGAATTAAATCATGAATCATGAATCATGAATTGAATCATAAATCATGAATTGAATCATGAATCATGAATCATGAATTGAATCATGAATTGAATCATGAATTATGAATCATAAATTGAATCATGAATTGAATCATGAATTAAAACATGAATCATGAAATGAATCATGAATTGAATCATGAATCATGAATTGAATCATGAATCATGAAATGAATCATGAAATGTATCATGAATCATGAATTAAATCATGAATCACAAATTGAATCATAAATCATGAATTGAATCATGAATTGAATCATGAATCATGAATCATGAATCGATTAATGAATCATGAAAGAAATCATGAATTGAATCATGAATTGAATTATGAATCTTGAATCATGAATCGAATCATGAATCGTTGAAATAAATCATGAATTGAATCAAGATTCATGAACCATGAATTGAATCATGAAATAATTCATGAATCATGAAATAATTCATGAATCATGAATTGAATCATAAATCATGAATTGAATCATGAATCATGAATCGAATCATGAATCATGAATTGAATCATGAATCATGAATCGAATCATGAATTGAATCATGAATCATGAAATGAATCATGAATCATGAATTGATTCATGTATCATGAATTGAATCATGAATCATGAATCATAAATCAAGAATTGAATCATGAATCATTAATTGAATCATGAAATAAATCATGAATCATGAATTGAATCATAAATCATGAATTGAATCATGAATCATGAATCGAATCATGAATCATGAATTGAATCATGAATCATGAATCATGAATCGAATCATGAATTGAATCATGAATCATGAAATGAATCATGAATCATGAATTGATTCATGTATCATGAATTGAATTATGAATCATGAATCATAAATCATGAATTGAATCAAGATTCATGAACCATGAATTGAATCATGAAATAAATCATGAATCATGAATTGAATCATAAATCATGAATTGAATCATGAATCATGAATTGAATTATGAATTGAATCAAGAATTGAATCATGCATTGAATCATAAATCATGAATCATGAATTGAATCATGAATCATGAATTGAATCATGAATCATGAATCATGAATTGAATCATGAATTGAATCATGAATTATGAATCATAAATTGAATCATGAATTGAATTATGAATTAAAACATGAATCATGAAATGAATCATGAATCATGAATTGAATCATAAATCATGAATTGAATCATGAATCATGAATCGAATCCTGAATCATGAATTGAATCATGAATCATGAATCATGAATCGAATCATGAATTGAATCATGAATCATGAAATGAATCATGAATCATGAATTGATTCATGCATCATGAATTGAATCATGAATCATGAATCATAAATCAAGAATTGAATCATGAATCATTAATTGAATCATGAATTAAATCATGAATTCAAACATGAATCATGAATCGAATCATGAATCCTGAAATGAATTATGAATTGAATCAAGAATTGAATCATGCATTGAATCATGAATCACGAATCATGAATTGAATCATGTATCATGAATTGAATCATGAATCATGAATCATAAATCAAGAATTGAATCATGAATCATGAATTGAATCATGAATCATGAAATGAATCATGAATTGAATCATGAATTCAAACATGAATCATGAATCGAATCATGAAATGAATCATGAAATGAATCATGAAATGAATCATGAATCTTGAATCATGAATTGAATCATGAATCATGAATTGAATCAGAAATCATGATTAATGAAATGAATCATGAAATGAATCATGAATCATAAATTGAATCATGCATCATGAATTGAATCATGAATCATAAATCGAATCATGAATCATGTATCATGAATTGAATCATGAATCATGAATCATGAATTGAATCATAAATCCTGAATTGAATTATGAATTGAATCATGAATCATGAATCATGAATCGAATCAGGAATCATGAAATAAATCATGAATTGAATCATAAATCCTGAATTGAATCATGAATCATAAATCATGAATCGAATCTTGAATCATGAAATAAATTATGAATTGAATCAAGATTCATGAACCATAAATTTAATCATGAATCATGAATCGAATCATGAATCATGAATTGAATCATGAATCATGAATCATGAATTGAATCATAAATCATGAATCATGAATTTAATCATGAATCATATATCGAATCATGAATCATGAATCGAATCATGAATTGAATCAAGAATCATGAATCATGAATTGAATCATGAATCATGAATCGAATCATGAATCAAGAATCGAATCATGAATCATGAATCATGAATTGAGTCATGAATCATGAATCATGAATCATGAATCATGAATTTAATCATGAATCATGAATCATGAATTGAATCATGAATCATGAATCATGAATTGAATCATGAATAAATAATTGAATCATGAATCATGAATCATGAATTGAATCATGAATTGAATCATGAATCAGGAATTGAATCATGAATCATTAATCATGAATCAAATCATAAATCATGGATTGAATAATGAATCATGAATTGAATCATGAATCATGAATCATGAATCATAAATCAAGAATTAAATCATGAATCATGAATTGAATCATGAATCATGAAATGAATCATGAATTGAATCATGAATTCAAATATGAATCCTGAATCGAATCATGAATCATGAATTGAATTATGAATTGAATCAAGAATTGAATCATGCATTGAATCATGAATCATGAATAATGCATTGAATAATGAATCATGAATTGAATCATGAATCATGAATTGAATTATGAATTGAATCAAGAATTGAATCATGAATTGAAACATGAATCATGAATCGAATCATAATTCATGAATTGAATCATGAATTGAATCATGAATCATGGATCATGAATCGAATCATGATTCATGAATTGAATCATGAATCATGAATTGAATCATGAATCATGGATCATGAATTGAATCATGAATCATGAATCATGAATTGAATCATGAATTGAATTATGAATTATAAATTATAAGTTGAATCATGAATTAAATCATGAATTGAATCATGAATCATGAAATGAATCATGAATCATGAATTGAATCATGAATCATGAATTGAATCAGGAATCATGAATCATGAAATGAATCATGAATCTTGAATTAAATCATAAATCTTGAATTGAATCATGAATCATGAATTGAATCATGAATCATGAATTGAATCATGAATCATGAATTGAATCATGAATCATGAATTGAATCATGAATCATGAATCATGAATTGAATCATGAATTATGAATTGAATCATGAATCATGAATTGAATCATGAATTATGAATAATGAATAGAATCATGAATCATGAATTGAATCATGAATCATGAATCACGAATCATGAATTGAATCATGAATCATGAATCAAATCATGAATCATGAATTGAATCATGAATCATGAATTGAATCATGAATTGAATCATGAATTATGAATCATAAATTGAATCATGAATTGAATCATGAATAATGAAATGAAGCATGAATCGTGAATTGAATCATGAATCATGAATTGAATCAGGAATCATGAATCATGAAATGAATCATGAAATGAATCATGAATCATGAATTGAATCATGAATCACGAATTGAATCATGCATCAGGAATTGAATCATGAATTATAAATCGAATCATGAATCATGAATCATGAATTAAATCATGAATCATGAATCATGAATTAAATCATAAATCATGAATTGAATCATGAATCATGAATCATGAATTGAATCATGAATTGAATCATGAATTATGAATCATAAATTGAATAATGAATTGAATCATGAATTAAAACATGAATCATGAAATGAATCATGAATTGAATCATGAATCATGAATTGAATCATGAATCATGAAATGAATCATGAAATGTTTCATGAATCATGAATTAAATCATGAATCACAAATTGAATCATAAATCATGAATTGAATCATGAATTGAATTATGAATCTTGAATCATGAATCGAATCATGAATCGTTGAAATAAATCATGAATTGAATCAAGATTCATGAACCATGAATTGAATCATGAAATAAATCATGAATCATGAATTGAATCATAAATCATGAATTGAATCATGAATCATGAATCGAATCATGAATCATGAATTGAATCATGAATCATGAATCAAATCATGAATTGAATCATGAATCATGAAATGAATCATGAATCATGAATTGATTCATGTATCATGAATTGAATCATGAATCATGAATCATAAATCAAGAATTGAATCATGAATCATTAATTGAATCATGAAATAAATCATGAATCATGAATTGAATCATAAATCATGAATTGAATCATGAATCATGAATCGAATCATGAATCATGAATTGAATCATGAATCATGAATCATGAATCGAATCATGAATTGAATCATAAATCATGAAATGAATCATGAATTGAATTATGAATCATGAATCATAAATCATGAATTGAATCAAGATTCATGAACCATGAATTGAATCATGAAATAAATCATGAATCATGAATTGAATCATAAATCATGAATTGAATCATGAATCATGAATCGAATCATGAATCATGAATTGAATCATGAATCATGAATCATGAATCGAATCATGAATTGAATCATGAATCATGAAATGAATCATGAATCATGAATTGATTCATGAATCATGAATCATAAATCAAGAATTGAATCATGAAATTAATCATGAAATGAATCATGAATCATGAATTGAATCATGAATCATGAATCATGAATCGAATCATGAATCATGATTTGAATCATGAATCATGAATCATAAATCAAGAATTGAATCATGAATCATGAATTGAATCATGAATCATGAATTGAATTATGAATTGAATCAAGAATTGAATCATGCATTGAATCATGAATCATGAATCATGAATTGAATCATGAATCATGAATTGAATCATGAATCATGAATTGAATCATGAATTGAATCATGAATTATGAATCATAAATTGAATCATGAATTGAATCATGAATTAAAACATGAATCATGAAATGAATCATGAATCATGAATTGAATCATGAATCATGAATTGAATCATGAATCATGAATCATGAAATGAATCATGACATGTATCATGAATCATGAATTAAATCATGAATCACAAATTGAATCATAAATCATGAATTGAATCATGAATTGAATCATGAATCATGAATCGATTAATGAATCATGAAAGAAATCATGAATTGAATCATGAATTGAATTATGAATCTTGAATCATGAATCAAATCATGAATCGTTGAAATAAATCATGAATTGAATCAAGATTCATGAACCATGAATTGAATCATGAAATAAATCATGAATCATGAATTGAATCATAAATCATGAATTGAATCATGAATCATGAATCGAATCATGAATCATGAATTGAATCACGAATCATGAATCATGAATCGAATCATGAATTGAATCATGAATCATGAAATGAATCATGAATCATGAATTGATTCATGTATCATGAATTGAATCATGAATCATGAATCATAAATCAAGAATTGAATCATAAATCATTAATTGAATCATGAATTAAATCATGAATTCATACATGAACCATGAATCAAATCATGAATCCTGAATTGAATATGAATTGAATCAATAATTGAATCATGCATTGAATCATGAATCATGAATCATGAATTGAATCATGTATTATGAATTGAATCATGAATCATGAATCATAAATCAAGAATTGAATCATGAATCATGAATTGAATCATGAATCATTAAATGAATCATGAATTGAATCATGAATTCAAACATGAATCATGAATCGAATCATGAATCATGAATCATGAAATGAATCATGAAATGAATCATGAATCTTGAATCATGAATTGAATCATGAATCATGAATTGAATCAGAAATCATGATTAATGAAATGAATCATGAAATGAATCATGAATCATGAATTGAATCATGCATCATGAATTGAATCATGAATCATGAATCGAATCATGAATCATGTATCATGAATTGAATCATGAATCATGAATCATGAATTGAATCATAAATCCTGAATTGAATTATGAATTGAATCATGAATCATGAATCATGAATCGAATCAGGAATCATGAAATAAATCATGAATTGAATCATAAATCCTGAATTGAATCATGAATCATGAATCGAATCTTGAATCATGAAATAAATCATGAATTGAATCAAGATTCATGAACCATAAATTTAATCATGAATCATGAATCGAATCATGAATCAAGAATTGAATCATGAATAATGAGTCGAATCATGAATCATGAATTGAATAATGAATCATGAATCATGAATCGAATCATGAATCATGAATTGAATCATGAATCATGAATTGAATCATGAATCATGAATTGAATCATGAATCATGAATTGAATCATGAATTATGAATTGAATCATGAATCATGAATTGAATCATGAATTATGAATAATGAATAGAATCATGAATCATGAATTGAATCATGAATCATGAATCACGAATCATGAATTGAATCATGAATCATGAATTGAATCATGAATCATGAATCAAATCATGAATCATGAATTGAATCATGAATCATGAATTGAATCATGAATTGAATCATGAATTATGAATCATAAATTGAATCATGAATTGAATCATGAATAATGAAATGAAGCATGAATCGTGAATTGAATCATGAATCATGAATTGAATCAGGAATCATGAATCATGAAATGAATCATGAAATGAATCATGAATCATGAATTGAATCATGAATCACGAATTGAATCATGCATCAGGAATTGAATCATGAATTATAAATCGAATCATGAATCATGAATCATGAATTAAATCATGAATCATGAATCATGAATTGAATCATAAATCATGAATTGAATCATGAATTGAATCATGAATTATGAATCATAAATTGAATCATGAATTGAATCATGAATTAAAACATGAATCATGAAATGAATCATGAATTGAATCATGAATCATGAATTGAATCATGAATCATGAATTGAATCATGAATCATGAAATGAATCATGAAATGTATCATGAATCATGAATTAAATCATGAATCACAAATTGAATCATAAATCATGAATTGAATCATGAATTGAATCATGAATCATGAATCATGAATCGATTAATGAATCATGAAAGAAATCATGAATTGAATCATGAATTGAATTATGAATCTTGAATCATGAATCGAATCATGAATCGTTGAAATAAATCATGAATTGAATCAAGATTCATGAACCATGAATTGAATCATGAAATAAATCATGAATCATGAATTGAATCATAAATCATGAATTGAATCATGAATCATGAATCGAATCATGAATCATGAATTGAATCATGAATCATGAATCGAATCATGAATTGAATCATGAATCATGAAATGAATCATGAATCATGAATTGATTCATGTATCATGAATTGAATCATGAATCATGAATCATAAATCAAGAATTGAATCATGAATCATTAATTGAATCATGAAATAAATCATGAATCATGAATTGAATCATAAATCATGAATTGAATCATGAATCATGAATCGAATCATGAATCATGAATTGAATCATGAATCATGAATCATGAATCGAATCATGAATTGAATCATAAATCATGAAATGAATCATGAATCATGAATTGATTCATGTATCATGAATTGAATTATGAATCATGAATCATAAATCATGAATTGAATCAATATTCATGAACCATGAATTGAATCATGAAATAAATCATGAATCATGAATTGAATCATAAATCATGAATTGAATCATGAATCATGAATCGAATCATGAATCATGAATTGAATCATGAATCATGAATCATGAATCGAATCATGAATTGAATCATGAATCATGAAATGAATCATGAATCATGAATTGATTCATGAATCATGAATCATAAATCAAGAATTGAATCATGAAATTAATCATGAAATGAATCATGAATCATGAATTGAATCATGAATAATGAATCATGAATCGAATCATGAATCATGATTTGAATCATGAATCATGAATCATAAATCAAGAATTGAATCATGAATCATGAATTGAATCATGAATCATGAATTGAATTATGAATTGAATCAAGAATTGAATCATGCATTGAATCATGAATCATGAATCATGAATTGAATCATGAATCATGAATTGAATCATGAATCATGAATCATGAATTGAATCATGAATTGAATCATGAATTATGAATCATAAATTGAATCATGAATTGAATCATGAATTAAAACATGAATCATGAAATGAATCATGAATCATGAATTGAATCATGAATCATGAATTGAATCATGAATCATGAATCATGAAATGAATCATGACATGTATCATGAATCATGAATTAAATCATGAATCACAAATTGAATCATAAATCATGAATTGAATCATGAATTGAATCATGAATCATGAATCGATTAATGAATCATGAAAGAAATCATGAATTGAATCATGAATTGAATTATGAATCTTGAATCATGAATCAAATCATGAATCGTTGAAATAAATCATGAATTGAATCAAGATTCATGAACCATGAATTGAATCATGAAATAAATCATGAATCATGAATTGAATCATAAATCATGAATTGAATCATGAATCATGAATCGAATCATGAATCATAAATTGAATCACGAATCATGAATCATGAATCGAATCATGAATTGAATCATGAATCATGAAATGAATCATGAATCATGAATTGATTCATGTATCATGATTTGAATCATGAATCATGAATCATAAATCAAGAATTGAATCATAAATCATTAATTGAATCATGAATTAAATCATGAATTCATACATGAACCATCAATCAAATCATGAATCCTGAATTGAATATGAATTGAATCTATAATTGAATCATGCATTGAATCATGAATCATGAATCATGAATTGAATCATGTATTATGAATTGAATCATGAATCATGAATCATAAATCAAGAATTGAATCATGAATCATGAATTGAATCATGAATCATGAAATGAATCATGAATTGAATCATGAATTCAAACATGAATCATGAATCGAATCATGAATCATGAATCATGAAATGAATCATGAAATGAATCATGAATCTTGAATCATGAATTGAATCATGAATCATGAATTGAATCAGAAATCATGATTAATGAAATGAATCATGAAATAAATCATGAATCATGAATTGAATCATGCATCATGAATTGAATCATGAATCATAAATCGAATCATGAATCATGTATCATGAATTGAATCATGAATCATGAATCATGAATTGAATCATAAATCCTGAATTGAATTATGAATTGAATCATGAATCATGAATCATGAATCGAATCAGGAATCATGAAATAAATCATGAATTGAATCATAAATCCTGAATTGAATCATGAATCATGAATCGAATCTTGAATCATGAAATAAATCATGAATTGAATCAAGATTCATGAACCATAAATTTAATCATGAATCATGAATCGAATCATGAATCAAGAATTGAATCATGAATAATGAGTCGAATCATGAATCATGAATTGAATAATGTATCATGAATCATGAATCGAATCATGAATTGAATCATGAATCATGAATCATGAATTGAATCATAAATCATGAATCATGAATTTAATCATGAATCATATATCGAATCATGAATCATGAATCGAATCATGAATTGAATCATGAATCATGAATCATGAATTGAATCATGAATCATGAATCGAATCATGAATCATGAATCGAATCATGAATCATGAATTGAATCATGAATCATGAATTGAATCATGAATCATGAATTGAATCATGAATAATTAATTGAATCATGAATCATGAATCATGAATTGAATCATGAATCATGAATCGAATCATGAATTGAATCATGAATCATAAATCATAAATTGAATTATGAATCATGAATCGAATCATGAATCATGAATCATGAATTGACTCATGAATCATGAATTGAATCATGATTTATGAATGATGAATTGAATCATGAATCATGAATCATAAAATGAATCATGAATCATGAATTGAATCATGAATCATGAATTGAATCATGAATCATGAATCATGAATCAAATCATAAATCATGGATTGAATAATGAATCATGAATTGAATCATGAATCATGAATCATGAATCATAATTCAAGAATTGAATCATGAATCATGAATTGAATCATGAATCATGAAATGAATCATGAATTGAATCATGAATTCAAATATGAATCATGAATCGAATCATGAATCAAGAATTGAATTATGAATTGAATCAAGAATTGAATCATGCATTGAATCATGAATCATGAATCATGCATTGAATCATGAATCATGAATTGAATTATGAATTGAATCAAGAATTGAATCATGAATTGAAAAATGAATCATGAATCGAATCATGATTCATGAATTGAATCATGAATCATGAATTGAATCATGAATCATGGATCATGAATTGAATCATGAATTATGAATAATGAATAGAATCATGAATCATGAATTGAATCATGAATCATGAATCACGAATCATGAATTGAATCATGAATCATGAATTGAATCATGAATCATGAATCAAATCATGAATCATAAATTGAATCATGAATCATGAATCATGAATTGAATCATGAATTGAATCATGAATTATGAATCATAAATTGAATCATGAATTGAATCATGAATAATGAAATGAAGCATGAATCATGAATTGAATCATGAATCATGAATTGAATCAGGAATCATGAATCATGAAATGAATCATGAAATGAATCATGAATCACGAATTGAATCATGCATCAGGAATTAAATCATGAATTATAAATCGAATCATGAATCATGAATCATGAATTAAATCATGAATCATGAATTAAATCATGAATCATGAATCATGAATTGAATCATGAATCATGAATCGAATCATGAATTGAATCATGAATCATAAATCATAAATTGAATTATGATTCATGAATCGAATCATGAATCATGAATCATGAATTGACTCATGAATCATGAATTGAATCATGATTTATGAATGATGAATTGAATCATGAATCATGAATCATAAAATGAATCATGAATCATGAATTGAATCATGAATCATGAATTGAATCATGAATCATGAATCATGAATCAAATCATAAATCATGGATTGAATAATGAATCATGAATTGAATCATGAATCATGAATCATGAATCATAATTCAAGAATTGAATCATGAATCATGAATTGAATCATGAATCATGAAATGAATCATGAATTGAATCATGAATTCAAATATGAATCATGAATCGAATCATGAATCAAGAATTGAATTATGAATTGAATCAAGAATTGAATCATGCATTGAATCATGAATCATGAATCATGCATTGAATCATGAATCATGAATCATGAATTGAATCATGAATCATGAATTGAATTATGAATTGAATCAAGAATTGAATCATGAATTGAAAAATGAATCATGAATCGAATCATGATTCATGAATTGAATCATGATTTATGAATTGAATCATGAATCATGGATCATGAATTGAATCATGAATTATGAATAATGAATAGAATCATGAATCATGAATTGAATCATGAATCATGAATCATGAATCACGAATCATGAATTGAATCATGAATCATGAATTGAATCATGAATCATGAATCAAATCATGAATCATAAATTGAATCATGAATCAAGAATCATGAATTGAATCATGAATTGAATCATGAATTATGAATCATAAATTGAATCATGAATTGAATCATGAATAATGAAATGAAGCATGAATCATGAATTGAATCATGAATCATGAATTGAATCAGGAATCATGAATCATGAAATGAATCATGAAATGAATCATGAATCATGAATTGAATCATGAATCACGATTTGAATCATGCATCAGGAATTGAATCATGAATTATAAATCGAATCATGAATCATGAATCATGAATTAAATCATGAATCATGAATTAAATCATGAATCATGAATCATGAATTGAATCATAAATCATGAATTGAATCATGAATTGAATCATGAATCATGAATCGAATCATGAATCATGAAATAAATCATGAACTGAATCATGAATTGAATCATGAATCATGAATCAAATCATAAATCATGGATTGAATAATGAATCATGAATTGAATCATGAATCATGAATCATGAATCATAATTCAAGAATTGAATCATGAATCATGAATTGAATCATGAATCATGAAATGAATCATGAATTGAATCATGAATTCAAATATGAATCATGAATCGAATCATGAATCAAGAATTGAATTATGAATTGAATCAAGAATTGAATCATGCATTGAATCATGAATCATGAATCATGCATTGAATCATGAATCATGAATCATGAATTGAATCATGAATCATGAATTGAATTATGAATTGAATCAAGAATTGAATCATGAATTGAAAAATGAATCATGAATCGAATCATGATTCATGAATTGAATCATGAATCATGAATTGAATCATGAATCATGGATCATGAATTGAATCATGAATTATGAATAATGAATAGAATCATGAATCATGAATTGAATCATGAATCATGAATCACGAATCATGAATTGAATCATGAATCATGAATTGAATCATGAATCATGAATCAAATCATGAATCATAAATTGAATCATGAATCATGAATCATGAATTGAATCATGAATTGAATCATGAATTATGAATCATAAATTGAATCATGAATTGAATCATGAATAATGAAATGAAGCATGAATCATGAATTGAATCATGAATCATGAATTGAATCAGGAATCATGAATCATGAAATGAATCATGAAATGAATCATGAATCATGAATTGAATCATGAATCACGAATTGAATCATGCATCAGGAATTGAATCATGAATTATAAATCGAATCATGAATCATGAATCATGAATTAAATCATGAATCATGAATTAAATCATGAATCATGAATCATGAATTGAATCATAAATCATGAATTGAATCATGAATTGAATCATGAATCATGAATCGAATCATGAATCATGAAATAAATCATGAACTGAATCATGAATTGAATCATGAATCATGAAAAAAATCATGAATTGAATCAAGATTCATGAACCATGAATTGATTCATGAAATAAATCATGAATCATGAATTGAATCATAAATCATGAATCTTGAATTTTATCATGAATCATAATTCGAATCATGAATCATGAATCAAAAATTGAATCAAGAATCATGAATCGAATCATGAATCATGAATTGAATCATGAATCATGAATCATGAATCGAATCATGAATTGAATCATGAATCATGAAATGAATCATGAATCATAAATTGAATATGGAATCATGAATTGAATCAGGAATCATGAATCATGAAATGAATCATGAAATGAATCATGAATCATGAATTGAATCATGAATCACGAATTGAATCATGCATCATGAATTGAATCATAATTCATAAATTGAATCATGAATCATGAATCATAAAATAATCATGAATCATGAATTGAATCATTAATCATGAATTGAATCATGAATCATGAATCATGAATCATAAATCAAGAATTGAATCATGAATTATGAATTGAATCATGAATCATGAAATGAATCATGAATTGAATCATGAATCATGAATCATGAATCATAAATCAAGAATTGAATCATGAATCATGAATTGAATCATGAATCATGAAATGAATCATGAATTGAATCATGAATTCAAATATGAATCATGAATCGAATCATGAATCAAGAATTGAATTATGAATTGAATCAAGAATTTAATCATGCATTGAATCATGAATCATGAATCATGCATTGAATCATAAAACATGAATCATGAATTGAATCATGAATCATGAATTGAATTATGAATTGAATCAAGAATTGAATCATGAATTGAAAAATGAATCATGAATCGAATCATGATTCATGAATTGAATCATGAATCATGAATTGAATCATGAATCATGGATCATGAATTGAATCATGATTTATGAATAATGAATAGAATCATGAATCATGAATTGAATCATAAATCATGAATCACGAATCATGAATTGAATCATGAATCATGAATTGAATCATGAATCATGAATCAAATCATGAATCATAAATTGAATCATGAATCATGAATTGAATCATGAATTGAATCATGAATTATGAATCATAAATTGAATCATGAATTGAATCATGAATAATGAAATGAAGCATGAATCATGAATTGAATCATGAATCATGAATAGAATCAGGAATCATGAATCATGAAATGAATCATGAAATGAATCATGAATCATGAATTGAATCATGAATCACGAATTGAATCATGCATCAGGAATTGAATCATGAATTATAAATCGAATCATGAATCATGAATCATGAATTAAATCATGAATCATGAATTAAATCATGAATCATGAATCATGAATTGAATCATAAATCATGAATTGAATCATGAATTGAATCATGAATCATGAATCGAATCATGAATCATGAAATAAATCATGAACTGAATCATGAATTGAATCATGAATCATGAATCATGAAATAAATCATGAATTGAATCAAGATTCATGAACCATGAATTGATTCATGAAATAAATCATGAATCATGAATTGAATCATAAATCATGAATCTTGAATTTTATCATGAATCATAATTCGAATCATGAATCATGAATCAAAAATTGAATCAAGAATCATGAATCGAATCATGAATCATGAATTGAATCATGAATTGAATCATGAATTATGAATCATAAATTGAATCATGAATTGAATCATGAATAATGAAATGAAGCATGAATCATGAATTGAATCATGAATCATGAATTGAATCAGGAATCATGAATCATGAAATGAATCATGAATCATGAATTGAATCATGAATCACGAATTGAATCATGCATCAGGAATTGAATCATGAATTATAAATCGAATCATGAATCATGAATCATGAATTAAATCATGAATCATGAATTAAATCATGAATCATGAATCATGAATTGAATCATAAATCATGAATTGAATCATGAATTGAATCATGAATCATGAATCGAATCATGAATCATGAAATAAATCATGAAATAAATCATGAATTGAATCAAGATTCATGAACCATGAATTGATTCATGAAATAAATCATGAATCATGAATTGAATCATAAATCATGAATCTTGAATTTTATCATGAATCATAATTCGAATCATGAATCATGAATCAAAAATTGAATCAAGAATCATGAATCGAATCATGAATCATGAATTGAATCATGAATCATGAATCATGAATCGAATCATGAATTGAATCATGAATCATGAAATGAATCATGAATCATAAATTGAATCAGGAATCATGAATTAAATCAGGAATCATGAATCATGAAATGAATCATGAAATGAATCATGAATCATGAATTGAATCATGAATCACGAATTGAATCATGCATCATGAATTGAATCATAATTCATAAATTGAATCATGAATCATGAATCATAAAATAATCATGAATCATGAATTGAATCATTAATCATGAATTGAATCATGAATCATGAATCATGAATCATAATTCAAGAATTGAATCATGAATCATGAATTGAATCATGAATCATGAAATGAATCATGAATTGAATCATGAATTCAAATATGAATCATGAATCGAATCATGAATCAAGAATTGAATTATGAATTGAATCAAGAATTGAATCATGCATTGAATCATGAATCATGAATCATGCATTGAATCATGAATCATGAATTGAATTATGAATTGAATCAAGAATTGAATCATGAATTGAAAAATGAATCATGAATCGAATCATGATTCATGAATTGAATCATGAATCATGAATTGAATCATGAATCATGGATCATGAATTGAATCATGAATTATGAATAATGAATAGAATCATGAATCATGAATTGAATCATGAATCATGAATCACGAATCATGAATTGAATCATGAATCATGAATTGAATCATGAATCATGAATCAAATCATGAATCATAAATTGAATCATGAATCATGAATCATGAATTGAATCATGAATTGAATCATGAATTATGAATCATAAATTGAATCATGAATTGAATCATGAATAATGAAATGAAGCATGAATCATGAATTGAATCATGAATCATGAATTGAATCAGTAATCATGAATCATGAAATGAATCATGAAATGAATCATGAATCACGAATTGAATCATGCATCAGGAATTAAATCATGAATTATAAATCGAATCATGAATCATGAATCATGAATTAAATCATGAATCATGAATTAAATCATGAATCATGAATCATGAATTGAATCATAAATCATGAATTGAATCATGAATTGAATCATGAATCATGAATCGAATCATGAATCATGAAATAAATCATGAACTGAATCATGAATTGAATCATGAATCATGAATCATGAAAAAATTCATGAATTGAATCAAGATTCATGAACCATGAATTGATTCATGAAATAAATCATGAATCATGAATTGAATCATAAATCATGAATCTTGAATTTTATCATGAATCATAATTCGAATCATGAATCATGAATCAAAAATTGAATCAAGAATCATGAATCGAATCATGAATCATGAATTGAATCATGAATCATGAATCATGAATCGATTCATGAATTGAATCATGAATCATGAAATGAATCATGAATCATAAATTGAATCAGGAATCATGAATTGAATCAGGAATCATGAATCATGAAATGAATCATGAAATGAATCATGAATCATGAATTGAATCATGAATCACGAATTGAATCATGCATCATGAATTGAATCATAATTCATAAATTGAATCATGAATCATGAATCATAAAATAATCATGAATCATGAATTGAATCATTAATCATGAATTGAATCATGAATCATGAATCATGAATCATAATTCAAGAATTGAATCATGAATCATGAATTGAATCATGAATCATGAAATGAATCATGAATTGAATCATGAATTCAAATATGAATCATGAATCGAATCATGAATCAAGAATTGAATTATGAATTGAATCAAGAATTGAATCATGCATTGAATCATGAATCATGAATCATGCATTGAATCATGAATCATGAATTGAATTATGAATTGAATCAAGAATTGAATCATGAATTGAAATATGAATCATGAATCGAATCATGATTCATGAATTGAATCATGAATCATGAATTGAATCATGAATCATGGATCATGAATTGAATCATGAATTATGAATAATGAATAGAATCATGAATCATGAATTGAATCATGAATCATGAATCACGAATCATGAATTGAATCATGAATCATGAATTGAATCATGAATCATGAATCAAATCATGAATCATAAATTGAATCATGAATCATGAATCATGAATTGAATCATGAATTGAATCATGAATTATGAATCATAAATTGAATCATGAATTGAATCATGAATAATGAAATGAAGCATGAATCATGAATTGAATCATGAATCATGAATTGAATCAGGAATCATGAATCATGAAATGAATCATGAAATGAATCATGAATCACGAATTGAATCATGCATCAGGAATTAAATCATGAATTATAAATCGAATCATGAATCATGAATCATGAATTAAATCATGAATCATGAATTAAATCATGAATCATGAATCATGAATTGAATCATAAATCATGAATTGAATCATGAATTGAATCATGAATCATGAATCGAATCATGAATCATGAAATAAATCATGAACTGAATCATGAATTGAATCATGAATCATGAGTCATGAAAAAATTCATGAATTGAATCAAGATTCATGAACCATGAATTGATTCATGAAATAAATCATGAATCATGAATTGAATCATAAATCATGAATCTTGAATTTTATCATGAATCATAATTCGAATCATGAATCATGAATCAAAAATTGAAACAAGAATCATGAATCGAATCATGAATCATGAATTGAATCATGAATCATGAATCATGAATCGAATCATGAATTGAATCATGAATCATGAAATGAATCATGAATCATAAATTGAATCAGGAATCATGAATTGAATCAGGAATCATGAATCATGAAATGAATCATGAAATGAATCATGAATCATGAATTGAATCATGAATCACGAATTGAATCATGCATCATGAATTGAATCATAATTCATAAATTGAATCATGAATCATGAATCATAAAATAATCATGAATCATGAATTGAATCATTAATCATGAATTGAATCATGAATCATGAATTGAATCATGAATCATGAAATGAATCATGAATTGAATCATGAATTCAAATATGAATCATGAATCGAATCATGAATCAAGAATTGAATTATGAATTGAATCAAGAATTGAATCATGCATTGAATCATGAATCATGAATCATGCATTGAATCATAAAACATGAATCATGAATTGAATCATGAATCATTAATTGAATTATGAATTGAATCAAGAATTGAATCATGAATTGAAAAATGAATCATGAATCGAATCATGATTCATGAATTGAATCATGAATCATGAATTGAATCATGAATCATGGATCATGAATTGAATCATGATTTATGAATAATGAATAGAATCATGAATCATGAATTGAATCATAAATCATGAATCACGAATCATGAATTGAATCATGAATTGAATCATGAATCATGAATCAAATCATGAATCATAAATTGAATCATGAATCATGAATCATGAATTGAATCATGAATTGAATCATGAATTATGAATCATAAATTGAATCATGAATTGAATCTTGAATAATGAAATGAAGCATGAATCATGAATTTAATCATGAATCATGAATTGAATCAGGAATCATGAATCATGAAATGAATCATGAAATGAATCATGAATCATGAATTGAATCATGAATCACGAATTGAATCATGCATCAGGAATTGAATCATGAATTATAAATCGAATCATGAATCATGAATCATGAATTAAATCATGAATCATGAATTAAATCATGAATCATGAATCATGAATTGAATCATAAATCATGAATTGAATCATGAATTGAATCATGAATCATGAATCGAATCATGAAATAAATCATGAACTGAATCATGAATTGAATCATGAATCATGAATCATGAAATAAATCATGAATTGAATCAAGATTCATGAACCATGAATTGATTCATGGAATAAATCATGAATCATGAATTGAATCATAAATCATGAATCTTGAATTTTATCATGAATCATAATTCGAATCATGAATCATGAATCAAAAATTGAATCAAGAATCATGAATCGAATTATGAATCATGAATTGAATCATGAATCATGAATCATGAATCGAATCATGAATTGAATCATGAATCATGAAATGAATCATGAATCATGAATTGAATCAGGAATCATGAATTGAATCAGGAATCATGAATCATGAAATGAATCATGAAATGAATCATGAATCATGAATTGAATCATGAATCACGAATTGAATCATGCATCATGAATTGAATCAGGAATCATGAATCATGAAATGAATCATGAAATGAATCATGAATCATGAATTAAATCATGAATCATGAATTGAATTATGAATTGAATCAAGAATTGAATCATGCATTGAATCATGAATCATGAATCATGCATTGAATCATGAATCATGAATTGAATTATGAATTGAATCAAGAATTGAATCATGAATTGAAAAATGAATCATGAATCGAATCATGATTCATGAATTGAATCATGAATCATGAATTGAATCATGAATCATGGATCATGAATTGAATCATGAATTATGAATAATGAATAGAATCATGAATCATGAATTGAATCATGAATCATGAATCACGAATCATGAATTGAATCATGAATCATGAATTGAATCATGAATCATGAATCAAATCATGAATCATAAATTGAATCATGAATCATGAATCATGAATTGAATCATGAATTGAATCATGAATTATGAATCATAAATTGAATCATGAATTGAATCATGAATAATGAAATGAAGCATGAATCATGAATTGAATCATGAATCATGAATTGAATCAGTAATCATGAATCATGAAATGAATCATGAAATGAATCATGAATCACGAATTGAATCATGCATCAGGAATTAAATCATGAATTATAAATCGAATCATGAATCATGAATCATGAATTAAATCATGAATCATGAATTAAATCATGAATCATGAATCATGAATTGAATCATAAATCATGAATTGAATCATGAATTGAATCATGAATCATGAATCGAATCATGAATCATGAAATAAATCATGAACTGAATCATGAATTGAATCATGAATCATGAATCATGAAAAAATTCATGAATTGAATCAAGATTCATGAACCATGAATTGATTCATGAAATAAATCATGAATCATGAATTGAATCATAAATCATGAATCTTGAATTTTATCATGAATCATAATTCGAATCATGAATCATGAATCAAAAATTGAATCAAGAATCATGAATCGAATCATGAATCATGAATTGAATCATGAATCATGAATCATGAATCGAATCATGAATTGAATCATGAATCATGAAATGAATCATGAATCATAAATTGAATCAGGAATCATGAATTGAATCAGGAATCATGAATCATGAAATGAATCATGAAATGAATCATGAATCATGAATTGAATCATGAATCACGAATTGAATCATGCATCATGAATTGAATCATAATTCATAAATTGAATCATGAATCATGAATCATAAAATAATCATGAATCATGAATTGAATCATTAATCATGAATTGAATCATGAATCATGAATCATGAATCATAATTCAAGAATTGAATCATGAATCATGAATTGAATCATGAATCATGAAATGAATCATGAATTGAATCATGAATTCAAATATGAATCATGAATCGAATCATGAATCAAGAATTGAATTATGAATTGAATCAAGAATTGAATCATGCATTGAATCATGAATCATGAATCATGCATTGAATCATGAATCATGAATTGAATTATGAATTGAATCAAGAATTGAATCATGAATTGAAATATGAATCATGAATCGAATCATGATTCATGAATTGAATCATGAATCATGAATTGAATCATGAATCATGGATCATGAATTGAATCATGAATTATGAATAATGAATAGAATCATGAATCATGAATTGAATCATGAATCATGAATCACGAATCATGAATTGAATCATGAATCATGAATTGAATCATGAATCATGAATCAAATCATGAATCATAAATTGAATCATGAATCATGAATCATGAATTGAATCATGAATTGAATCATGAATTATGAATCATAAATTGAATCATGAATTGAATCATGAATAATGAAATGAAGCATGAATCATGAATTGAATCATGAATCATGAATTGAATCAGGAATCATGAATCATGAAATGAATCATGAAATGAATCATGAATCACGAATTGAATCATGCATCAGGAATTAAATCATGAATTATAAATCGAATCATGAATCATGAATCATGAATTAAATCATGAATCATGAATTAAATCATGAATCATGAATCATGAATTGAATCATAAATCATGAATTGAATCATGAATTGAATCATGAATCATGAATCGAATCATGAATCATGAAATAAATCATGAACTGAATCATGAATTGAATCATGAATCATGAGTCATGAAAAAATTCATGAATTGAATCAAGATTCATGAACCATGAATTGATTCATGAAATAAATCATGAATCATGAATTGAATCATAAATCATGAATCTTGAATTTTATCATGAATCATAATTCGAATCATGAATCATGAATCAAAAATTGAAACAAGAATCATGAATCGAATCATGAATCATGAATTGAATCATGAATCATGAATCATGAATCGAATCATGAATTGAATCATGAATCATGAAATGAATCATGAATCATAAATTGAATCAGGAATCATGAATTGAATCAGGAATCATGAATCATGAAATGAATCATGAAATGAATCATGAATCATGAATTGAATCATGAATCACGAATTGAATCATGCATCATGAATTGAATCATAATTCATAAATTGAATCATGAATCATGAATCATAAAATAATCATGAATCATGAATTGAATCATTAATCATGAATTGAATCATGAATCATGAATTGAATCATGAATCATGAAATGAATCATGAATTGAATCATGAATTCAAATATGAATCATGAATCGAATCATGAATCAAGAATTGAATTATGAATTGAATCAAGAATTGAATCATGCATTGAATCATGAATCATGAATCATGCATTGAATCATAAAACATGAATCATGAATTGAATCATGAATCATTAATTGAATTATGAATTGAATCAAGAATTGAATCATGAATTGAAAAATGAATCATGAATCGAATCATGATTCATGAATTGAATCATGAATCATGAATTGAATCATGAATCATGGATCATGAATTGAATCATGATTTATGAATAATGAATAGAATCATGAATCATGAATTGAATCATAAATCATGAATCACGAATCATGAATTGAATCATGAATCATGAATTGAATCATGAATCATGAATCAAATCATGAATCATAAATTGAATCATGAATCATGAATCATGAATTGAATCATGAATTGAATCATGAATTATGAATCATAAATTGAATCATGAATTGAATCTTGAATAATGAAATGAAGCATGAATCATGAATTTAATCATGAATCATGAATTGAATCAGGAATCATGAATCATGAAATGAATCATGAATCATGAATTGAATCATGAATCTAATCATGAATCATGCATCATGAATTGAATCATGAATTGAATCATGAATTATAAATCATAAGTTGAATCATGAATTGAATCATGATTTGAATCAGGAATCATGAATCATGAAATGAATCATGAAATGAATCATGAACTGAATCATGAATCTTGAATTGAATCATGAATCATGAAATGAATCATGAATCATGAATTGAATCATGAATTATGAATCATGAATTGAATCATGAATCATTAATCATGAATTGAATCATGAATCATGAATCATGAATCGAATCATGAATCATGAATCATGAATTGAATCATGAATCATGAATTGAATCATGAATCATGAATCGAATCATGAATCTTGAGACATGAATTGAATCATGAATCATGAATCATGAATTGAATCATGAATTGAATCATGAATTATGAATCATAAATTGAATCATGAATTGAATCATGAATCATGAATTGAATCAGGAATCATGAATCATGAAATGAATCATGAAATGAATCATGAATCATGAAATGAATCATGAATCATGAATTGAATCAGGAATCATGAATTGAATCAGGAATCATGAATCATGAAATGAATCATGAATCATGAATTGAATCATGAATCACGAATTGAATCATGCATCATTAATTGAATCATAATTCATAAATTGAATCATGAATCATGAATCATGAATTAAATCATGAATCATGAAAAGAATCATGAAATGAATCATAAAATAATCATGAATCATGAATTGAATCATTAATCATGAATTGAATCATGAATCATGAATTAAATCATGAATCATGAAAAGAATCATGAAATGAATCATGAATCATGAATTGAATCATGAATCATGAATTGAATCATGAATCATGAATTGAATCATGAATCATGAATCATGAATCAAATCATGATTCATGAATTGAATCATGAATGATGAATTGAATCATGAATCATGAATCATAAAAAGAATCATGAATCATGAATTGAATCATGAATTGAATCATGAATTATAAATCATAAGTTGAATCATGAATTAAATCATGAATTGAATCATGAATAATGAATTGAATCAGGATTCATGAATCATGAAATTAATCATGAATCATGAATTAAATCATGAATCATGAATTGAATTATGAATTGAATCAAGAATTGAATCATGCATTGAATCATGAATCATGAATCATGCATTGAATCATGAATCATGAATCATGAATTGAATCATGAATCATGAATTGAATTATGAATTGAATCAAGAATTGAATCATAAATTGAATCATGAATCATGAATCATAAAATAATCATGAATCATGAATTGAATCATTAATCATGAATTGAATCATGAATCATGAATCATAATTCAAGAATTGAATCATGAATCATGAATTGAATCATGAATCATGAAATGAATCATGAATTGAATCATGAATTCAAATATGAATCATGAATCGAATCATGAATCAAGAATTGAATTATGAATTGAATCAAGAATTGAATCATGCATTGAATCATGAATCATGAATCATGCATTGAATCATGAATCATGAATTGAATTATGAATTGAATCAAGAATTGAATCATGAATTGAAAAATGAATCATGAATCGAATCATGATTCATGAATTGAATCATGAATCATGAATTGAATCATGAATCATGGATCATGAATTGAATCATGAATTATGAATAATGAATAGAATCATGAATCATGAATTGAATCATGAATCATGAATCACGAATCATGAATTGAATCATGAATCATGAATTGAATCATGAATCATGAATCAAATCATGAATCATAAATTGAATCATGAATCATGAATCATGAATTGAATCATGAATTGAATCATGAATTATGAATCATAAATTGAATCATGAATTGAATCATGAATAATGAAATGAAGCATGAATCATGAATTGAATCATGAATCATGAATTGAATCAGGAATCATGAATCATGAAATGAATCATGAAATGAATCATGAATCACGAATTGAATCATGCATCAGGAATTAAATCATGAATTATAAATCGAATCATGAATCATGAATCATGAATTAAATCATGAATCATGAATTAAATCATGAATCAAGAATCATGAATTGAATCATAAATCATGAATTGAATCATGAATTGAATCATGAATCATGAATCGAATCATGAATCATGAAATAAATCATGAACTGAATCATGAATTGAATCATGAATCATGAATCATGAAAAAATTCATGAATTGAATCAAGATTCATGAACCATGAATTGATTCATGAAATAAATCATGAATCATGAATTGAATCATAAATCATGAATCTTGAATTTTATCATGAATCATAATTCGAATCATGAATCATGAATCAAAAATTGAAACAAGAATCATGAATCGAATCATGAATCATGAATTGAATCATGAATCATGAATCATGAATCGAATCATGAATTGAATCATGAATCATGAAATGAATCATGAATCATAAATTGAATCAGGAATCATGAATTGAATCAGGAATCATGAATCATGAAATGAATCATGAAATGAATCATGAATCATGAATTGAATCATGAATCACGAATTGAATCATGCATCATGAATTGAATCATAATTCATAAATTGAATCATGAATCATGAATCATAAAATAATCATGAATCATGAATTGAATCATTAATCATGAATTGAATCATGAATCATGAATTGAATCATGAATCATGAAATGAATCATGAATTGAATCATGAATTCAAATATGAATCATGAATCGAATCATGAATCAAGAATTGAATTATGAATTGAATCAAGAATTGAATCATGCATTGAATCATGAATCATGAATCATGCATTGAATCATAAAACATGAATCATGAATTGAATCATGAATCATGAATTGAATTATGAATTGAATCAAGAATTGAATCATGAATTGAAAAATGAATCATGAATCGAATCATGATTCATGAATTGAATCATGAATCATGAATTGAATCATGAATCATGGATCATGAATTGAATCATGATTTATGAATAATGAATAGAATCATGAATCATGAATTGAATCATAAATCATGAATCACGAATCATGAATTGAATCATGAATCATGAATTGAATCATGAATCATGAATCAAATCATGAATCATAAATTGAATCATGAATCATGAATCATGAATTGAATCATGAATTGAATCATGAATTATGAATCATAAATTGAATCATGAATTGAATCATGAATAATGAAATGAAGCATGAATCATGAATTGAATCATGAATCATGAATTGAATCAGGAATCATGAATCATGAAATGAATCATGAAATGAATCATGAATCATGAATTGAATCATGAATCACGAATTGAATCATGCATCAGGAATTGAATCATGAATTATAAATCGAATCATGAATCATGAATCATGAATTAAATCATGAATCATGAATTAAATCATGAATCATGAATCATGAATTGAATCATAAATCATGAATTGAATCATGAATTGAATCATGAATCATGAATCGAATCATGAAATAAATCATGAACTGAATCATGAATTGAATCATGAATCATGAATCATGAAATAAATCATGAATTGAATCAAGATTCATGAACCATGAATTGATTCATGAAATAAATCATGAATCATGAATTGAATCATAAATCATGAATCTTGAATTTTATCATGAATCATAATTCGAATCATGAATCATGAATCAAAAATTGAATCAAGAATCATGAATCGAATCATGAATCATGAATTGAATCATGAATCATGAATCATGAATCGAATCATGAATTGAATCATGAATCATGAAATGAATCATGAATCATGAATTGAATCAGGAATCATGAATTGAATCAGGAATCATGAATCATGAAATGAATCATGAAATGAATCATGAATCATGAATTGAATCATGAATCACGAATTGAATCATGCATCATGAATTGAATCAGGAATCATGAATCATGAAATGAATCATGAAATGAATCATGAATCATGAATTAAATCATGAATCATGAATTGAATTATGAATTGAATCAAGAATTGAATCATGCATTGAATCATGAATCATGAATCATGAATTGAATCATGAATCATGAATTGAATTATGAATTGAATCAAGAATTGAATCATGAATTGAAACATGAATCATGAATCGAATCATGATTCATGAATTGAATCATGAATCATGAATTGAATCATGAATCTAATCATGAATCATGCATCATGAATTGAATCATGAATTGAATCATGAATTATAAATCATAAGTTGAATCATGAATTGAATCATGATTTGAATCAGGAATCATGAATCATGAAATGAATCATGAAATGAATCATGAACTGAATCATGAATCTTGAATTGAATCATGAATCATGAAATGAATCATGAATCATGAATTGAATCATGAATTATGAATCATGAATTGAATCATGAATCATTAATCATGAATTGAATCATGAATCATGAATCATGAATCGAATCATGAATCATGAATCATGAATTGAATCATGAATCATGAATTGAATCATGAATCATGAATCGAATCATGAATCTTGAGACATGAATTGAATCATGAATCATGAATCATGAATTGAATCATGAATTGAATCATGAATTATGAATCATAAATTGAATCATGAATTGAATCATGAATCATGAATTGAATCAGGAATCATGAATCATGAAATGAATCATGAAATGAATCATGAATCATGAAATGAATCATGAATCATGAATTGAATCAGGAATCATGAATTGAATCAGGAATCATGAAATGAATCATGAATCATGAATTGAATCATGAATCACGAATTGAATCATGCATCATGAATTGAATCATAATTCATAAATTGAATCATGAATCATGAATCATGAATTAAATCATGAATCATGAAAAGAATCATGAAATGAATCATAAAATAATCATGAATCATGAATTGAATCATTAATCATGAATTGAATCATGAATCATGAATTAAATCATGAATCATGAAAAGAATCATGAAATGAATCATGAATCATGAATTGAATCATGAATCATGAATTGAATCATGAATCATAAATTGAATCATGAATCATGAATCATGAATCAAATCATGATTCATGAATTGAATCATGAATGATGAATTGAATCATGAATCATGAATCATAAAAAGAATCATGAATCATGAATTGAATCATAAATTGAATCATGAATTATAAATCATAAGTTGAATCATGAATTAAATCATGAATTGAATCATGAATCATGAATTGAATGAGGATTCATGAATCATGAAATGAATCATGAAATTAATCATGAATCATGAATTAAATCATGAATCATGAATTGAATTATGAATTGAATCAAGAATTGAATCATGCATTGAATCATGAATCATGAATCATGCATTGAATCATGAATCATGAATCATGAATTGAATCATGAATCATGAATTGAATTATGAATTGAATCAAGAATTGAATCATGAATTGAAACATGAATCATGAATCGAATCATGATTCATGAATTGAATCATGAATCATGAATTGAATCATGGATCATGAATTTAATCATGAATCATGCATCATGAATTGAATCATGAATCATGAATCATGAATCGAATCATGAATCATGAATCATGAATTGAATCATGAATCATGAATTGAATCATGAATCATGAATCGAATCATGAATCTTGAGACATGAATTGAATCATGAATCATGAATCATGAATTGAATCATGAATTGAATCATGAATTATGAATCATAAATTGAATCATGAATTGAATCATGAATCATGAATTGAATCAGGAATCATGAATCATGAAATGAATCATGAAATGAATCATGAATCATGAAATGAATCATGAATCATGAATTGAATCAGGAATCATGAATTGAATCAGGAATCATGAAATGAATCATGAATCATGAATTGAATCATGAATCACGAATTGAATCATGCATCATGAATTGAATCATAATTCATAAATTGAATCATGAATCATGAATCATGAATTAAATCATGAATCATGAAAAGAATCATGAAATGAATCATAAAATAATCATGAATCATGAATTGAATCATTAATCATGAATTGAATCATGAATCATGAATTAAATCATGAATCATGAAAAGAATCATGAAATGAATCATGAATCATGAATTGAATCATGAATCATGAATTGAATCATGAATCATAAATTGAATCATGAATCATGAATCATGAATCAAATCATGATTCATGAATTGAATCATGAATGATGAATTGAATCATGAATCATGAATCATAAAAAGAATCATGAATCATGAATTGAATCATAAATTGAATCATGAATTATAAATCATAAGTTGAATCATGAATTAAATCATGAATTGAATCATGAATCATGAATTGAATCAGGATTCATGAATCATGAAATGAATCATGAAATTAATCATGAATCATGAATTAAATCATGAATCATGAATTGAATTATGAATTGAATCAAGAATTGAATCATGCATTGAATCATGAATCATGAATCATGCATTGAATCATGAATCATGAATCATGAATTGAATCATGAATCATGAATTGAATTATGAATTGAATCAAGAATTGAATCATGAATTGAAACATGAATCATGAATCGAATCATGATTCATGAATTGAATCATGAATCATGAATTGAATCATGGATCATGAATTTAATCATGAATCATGCATCATGAATTGAATCATGAATTGAATCATGAATTATAAATCATAAGTTGAATCATGAATTGAATCATGATTTGAATCAGGAATCAGGAACCATGAAATGAATCATGAAATGAATCATGAACTGAATCATGAATCTTGAATTGAATTAATGAATCATGAAATGAATCATGAAATGAATCATGAATCATGAATTGAATCATGAATCATGAATTGAATCATGAATCATTAATCATGAATTGAATCATGAATCATGAATCATGAATCGAATCATGAATCATGAATTAAATCATGAATCATGAATTGAATCATGAATCATGAATCGAATCATGAATCTTGAGACATGAATTGAATCATGAATCATGAATCATGAATTGAATCATGAATCATGAATTGAATCAGGAATCATGAATCATGAAATGAATCATGAAATGAATCATGAATCATGAATTGAATCATGAATCACGAATTGAATCATGCATCATGAATTGAATCATAATTCATAAATTGAATCATGAATCATGAATCATAAAATAATCATGAATCATGAATTGAATCATTAATCATGAATTGAATCATGAATCATGAATCATGAATCATAAATCAAGAATTGAATCATGAATCATGAATTGAATCATGAATCATGAAATGAATCATGAATTGAATCATGAATTCAAATATGAATCATGAATCGAATCATGAATCAAGAATTGAATTATGAATTGAATCAAGAATTTAATCATGCATTGAATCATGAATCATGAATCATGCATTGAATCATAAAACATGAATCATGAATTGAATCATGAATCATGAATTGAATTATGAATTGAATCAAGAATTGAATCATGAATTGAAAAATGAATCATGAATCGAATCATGATTCATGAATTGAATCATGAATCATGAATTGAATCATGAATCATGGATCATGAATTGAATCATGATTTATGAATAATGAATAGAATCATGAATCATGAATTGAATCATAAATCATGAATCACGAATCATGAATTGAATCATGAATCATGAATTGAATCATGAATCATGAATCAAATCATGAATCATAAATTGAATCATGAATCATGAATCATGAATTGAATCATGAATTGAATCATGAATTATGAATCATAAATTGAATCATGAATTGAATCATGAATAATGAAATGAAGCATGAATCATGAATTGAATCATGAATCATGAATTGAATCAGGAATCATGAATCATGAAATGAATCATGAAATGAATCATGAATCATGAATTGAATCATGAATCACGAATTGAATCATGCATCAGGAATTGAATCATGAATTATAAATCGAATCATGAATCATGAATCATGAATTAAATCATGAATCATGAATTAAATCATGAATCATGAATCATGAATTGAATCATAAATCATGAATTGAATCATGAATTGAATCATGAATCATGAATCGAATCATGAATCATGAAATAAATCATGAACTGAATCATGAATTGAATCATAAATCATGAATTGAATCATGAATTGAATCATGAATCATGAATCGAATCATGAATCATGAAATAAATCATGAACTGAATCATGAATTGAATCATGAATCATGAATCATGAAATAAATCATGAATTGAATCAAGATTCATGAACCATGAATTGATTCATGAAATAAATCATGAATCATGAATTGAATCATAAATCATGAATCTTGAATTTTATCATGAATCATAATTCGAATCATGAATCATGAATCAAAAATTGAATCAAGAATCATGAATCGAATCATGAATCATGAATTGAATCATGAATTGAATCATGAATTATGAATCATAAATTGAATCATGAATTGAATCATGAATAATGAAATGAAGCATGAATCATGAATTGAATCATGAATCATGAATTGAATCAGGAATCATGAATCATGAAATGAATCATGAAATGAATCATGAATCATGAATTGAATCATGAATCACGAATTGAATCATGCATCAGGAATTGAATCATGAATTATAAATCGAATCATGAATCATGAATCATGAATTAAATCATGAATCATGAATTAAATCATGAATCATGAATCATGAATTGAATCATAAATCATGAATTGAATCATGAATTGAATCATGAATCATGAATCGAATCATGAATCATGAAATAAATCATGAAATAAATCATGAATTGAATCAAGATTCATGAACCATGAATTGATTCATGAAATAAAACATGAATCATGAATTGAATCATAAATCATGAATCTTGAATTTTATCATGAATCATAATTCGAATCATGAATCATGAATCAAAAATTGAATCAAGAATCATGAATCGAATTATGAATCATGAATTGAATCATGAATCATGAATCATGAATCGAATCATGAATTGAATCATGAATCATGAAATGAATCATGAATCATAAATTGAATCAGGAATCATGAATTGAATCAGGAATCATGAATCATGAAATGAATCATGAAATGAATCATGAATCATGAATTGAATCATGAATCACGAATTGAATCATGCATCATGAATTGAATCATAATTCATAAATTGAATCATGAATCATGAATCATAAAATAATCATGAATCATGAATTGAATCATTAATCATGAATTGAATCATGAATCATGAATCATGAATCATAATTCAAGAATTGAATCATGAATCATGAATTGAATCATGAATCATGAAATGAATCATGAATTGAATCATGAATTCAAATATGAATCATGAATCGAATCATGAATCAAGAATTGAATTATGAATTGAATCAAGAATTGAATCATGCATTGAATCATGAATCATGAATCATGCATTGAATCATGAATCATGAATTGAATTATGAATTGAATCAAGAATTGAATCATGAATTGAAAAATGAATCATGAATCGAATCATGATTCATGAATTGAATCATGAATCATGAATTGAATCATGAATCATGGATCATGAATTGAATCATGAATTATGAATAATGAATAGAATCATGAATCATGAATTGAATCATGAATCATGAATCACGAATCATGAATTGAATCATGAATCATGAATTGAATCATGAATCATGAATCAAATCATGAATCATAAATTGAATCATGAATCATGAATCATGAATTGAATCATGAATTGAATCATGAATTATGAATCATAAATTGAATCATGAATTGAATCATGAATAATGAAATGAAGCATGAATCATGAATTGAATCATGAATCATGAATTGAATCAGGAATCATGAATCATGAAATGAATCATGAAATGAATCATGAATCACGAATTGAATCATGCATCAGGAATTAAATCATGAATTATAAATCGAATCATGAATCATGAATCATGAATTAAATCATGAATCATGAATTAAATCATGAATCATGAATCATGAATTGAATCATAAATCATGAATTGAATCATGAATCATGAATCGAATCATGAATCATGAAATAAATCATGAACTGAATCATGAATTGAATCATGAATCATGAATCATGAAAAAATTCATGAATTGAATCAAGATTCATGAACCATGAATTGATTCATGAAATAAATCATGAATCATGAATTGAATCATAAATCATGAATCTTGAATTTTATCATGAATCATAATTCGAATCATGAATCATGAATCAAAAATTGAATCAAGAATCATGAATCGAATCATGAATCATGAATTGAATCATGAATCATGAATCGAATCATGAATTGAATCATGAATCATGAAATGAATCATGAATCATAAATTGAATCAGGAATCATGAATTGAATCAGGAATCATGAATCATGAAATGAATCATGAATCATGAATTGAATCATGAATCACGAATTGAATCATGCATCATGAATTGAATCATAATTCATAAATTGAATCATGAATCATGAATCATAAAATAATCATGAATCATGAATTGAATCATTAATCATGAATTGAATCATGAATCATGAATTGAATCATGAATCATGAAATGAATCATGAATCGAATCATGAATTCAAATATGAATCATGAATCGAATCATGAATCAAGAATTGAATTATGAATTGAATCAAGAATTGAATCATGCATTGAATCATGAATCATGAATCATGCATTGAATCATAAAACATGAATCATGAATTGAATCATGAATCATGAATTGAATTATGAATTGAATCAAGAATTGAATCATGAATTGAAAAATGAATCATGAATCGAATCATGATTCATGAATTGAATCATGAATCATGAATTGAATCATGAATCATGGATCATGAATTGAATCATGATTTATGAATAATGAATAGAATCATGAATCATGAATTGAATCATAAATCATGAATCACGAATCATGAATTGAATCATGAATCATGAATTGAATCATGAATCATGAATCAAATCATGAATCATAAATTGAATCATGAATCATGAATTGAATCATGAATTGAATCATGAATTATGAATCATAAATTGAATCATGAATTGAATCATGAATAATGAAATGAAGCATGAATCATGAATTGAATCATGAATCATGAATTGAATCAGGAATCATGAATCATGAAATGAATCATGAAATGAATCATGAATCATGAATTGAATCATGAATCACGAATTGAATCATGCATCAGGAATTGAATCATGAATTATAAATCGAATCATGAATCATGAATCATGAATTAAATCATGAATCATGAATTAAATCATGAATCATGAATCATGAATTGAATCATAAATCATGAATTGAATCATGAATTGAATCATGAATCATGAATCGAATCATGAAATAAATCATGAACTGAATCATGAATTAAATCATGAATCATGAATCATGAAATAAATCATGAATTGAATCAAGATTCATGAACCATGAATTGATTCATGAAATAAATCATGAATCATGAATTGAATCATAAATCATGAATCTTGAATTTTATCATGAATCATAATTCGAATCATGAATCATGAATCAAAAATTGAATCAAGAATCATGAATTGAATCATGAATCATGAATTGAATCATGAATCATGAATCATGAATCGAATCATGAATTGAATCATGAATCATGAAATGAATCATGAATCATGAATTGAATCAGGAATCATGAATTGAATCAGGAATCATGAATCATGAAATGAATCATGAAATGAATCATGAATCATGAATCGAATCATGAATCAAGAATTGAATTATGAATTGAATCAAGAATTGAATCATGCATTGAATCATGAATCATGCATTGAATCATAAAACATGAATCATGAATTGAATCATGAATCATGAATTGAATTATGAATTGAATCAAGAATTGAATCATGAATTGAAAAATGAATCATGAATCGAATCATGATTCATGAATTGAATCATGAATCATGAATTGAATCATGAATCATGGATCATGAATTGAATCATGATTTATGAATAATGAATAGAATCATGAATCATGAATTGAATCATAAATCATGAATCACGAATCATGAATTGAATCATGAATCATGAATTGAATCATGAATCATGAATCAAATCATGAATCATAAATTGAATCATGAATCATGAATTGAATCATGAATTGAATCATGAATTATGAATCATAAATTGAATCATGAATTGAATCATGAATAATGAAATGAAGCATGAATCATGAATTGAATCATGAATCATGAATTGAATCAGGAATCATGAATCATGAAATGAATCATGAAATGAATCATGAATCATGAATTGAATCATGAATCACGAATTGAATCATGCATCAGGAATTGAATCATGAATTATAAATCGAATCATGAATCATGAATCATGAATTAAATCATGAATCATGAATTAAATCATGAATCATGAATCATGAATTGAATCATAAATCATGAATTGAATCATGAATTGAATCATGAATCATGAATCGAATCATGAAATAAATCATGAACTGAATCATGAATTAAATCATGAATCATGAATCATGAAATAAATCATGAATTGAATCAAGATTCATGAACCATGAATTGATTCATGAAATAAATCATGAATCATGAATTGAATCATAAATCATGAATCTTGAATTTTATCATGAATCATAATTCGAATCATGAATCATGAATCAAAAATTGAATCAAGAATCATGAATTGAATCATGAATCATGAATTGAATCATGAATCATGAATCATGAATCGAATCATGAATTGAATCATGAATCATGAAATGAATCATGAATCATGAATTGAATCAGGAATCATGAATTGAATCAGGAATCATGAATCATGAAATGAATCATGAAATGAATCATGAATCATGAATTGAATCATGAATCACGAATTGAATCATGCATCATGAATTCAATCAGGAATCATGAATCATGAAATGAATCATGAATCATGAATTAAATCATGAATCATGAATTGAATTATGAATTGAATCAAGAATTGAATCATGCATTGAATCATGAATCATGAATCATGAATTGAATCATGAATCATGAATTGAATTATGAATTGAATCAAGAATTGAATCATGAATTGAAACATGAATCATGAATCGAATCATGATTCATGAATTGAATCATGAATCATGAATTGAATCATGAATCTAATCATGAATCATGCATCATGAATTGAATCATGAATTGAATCATGAATTATAAATCATAAGTTGAATCATGAATTGAATCATGATTTGAATCAGGAATCATGAATCATGAAATGAATCATGAAATGAATCATGAACTGAATCATGAATCTTGAATTGAATCATGAATCATGAAATGAATCATGAATCATGAATTGAATCATGAATTATGAATCATGAATTGAATCATGAATCATTAATCATGAATTGAATCATGAATCATGAATCATGAATCGAATCATGAATCATGAATCATGAATTGAATCATGAATCATGAATTGAATCATGAATCATGAATCGAATCATGAATCTTGAGACATGAATTGAATCATGAATCATGAATCATGAATTGAATCATGAATTGAATCATGAATTATGAATCATAAATTGAATCATGAATTGAATCATGAATCATGAATTGAATCAGGAATCATGAATCATGAAATGAATCATGAAATGAATCATGAATCATGAAATGAATCATGAATCATGAATTGAATCAGGAATCATGAATTGAATCAGGAATCATGAATCATGAAATGAATCATGAATCATGAATTGAATCATGAATCACGAATTGAATCATGCATCATGAATTGAATCATAATTCATAAATTGAATCATGAATCATGAATCATGAATTAAATCATGAATCATGAAAAGAATCATGAAATGAATCATAAAATAATCATGAATCATGAATTGAATCATTAATCATGAATTGAATCATGAATCATGAATTAAATCATGAATCATGAAAAGAATCATGAAATGAATCATGAATCATGAATTGAATCATGAATCATGAATTGAATCATGAATCATGAATTGAATCATGAATCATGAATCATGAATCAAATCATGATTCATGAATTGAATCATGAATGATGAATTGAATCATGAATCATGAATCATAAAAAGAATCATGAATCATGAATTGAATCATGAATTGAATCATGAATTATAAATCATATGTTGAATCATGAATTAAATCATGAATTGAATCATGAATCATGAATTGAATCAGGATTCATGAATCATGAAATGAATCATGAAATTAATCATGAATCATGAATTAAATCATGAATCATGAATTGAATTATGAATTGAATCAAGAATTGAATCATGCATTGAATCATGAATCATGAATCATGCATTGAATCATGAATCATGAATCATGAATTGAATCATGAATCATGAATTGAATTATGAATTGAATCAAGAATTGAATCATGAATTGAAACATGAATCATGAATCGAATCATGATTCATGAATTGAATCATGAATCATGAATTGAATCATGAATCATGAATTTAATCATGAATCATGCATCATGAATTGAATCATGAATTGAATCATGAATTGAATCATGATTTGAATCAGGAATCAGGAACCATGAAATGAATCATGAAATGAATCATGAACTGAATCATGAATCTTGAATTGAATTAATGAATCATGAAATGAATCATGAAATGAATCATGAATCATGAATTGAATCATGAATCATGAATTGAATCATGAATCATTAATCATGAATTGAATCATGAATCATGAATCATGAATCGAATCATGAATCATGAATCATGAATTAAATCATGAATCATGAATTGAATCATGAATCATGAATCGAATCATGAATCTTGAGACATGAATTGAATCATGAATCATGAATCATGAATTGAATCATGAATCATGAATTGAATCAGGAATCATGAATCATGAAATGAATCATGAAATGAATCATGAATCATGAATTGAATCATGAATCACGAATTGAATCATGCATCATTAATTGAATCATGAATTATAAATCGAATCATGAATCATGATTCATAAATTATGAATTGAATCATGATTCATAAATCATGAATTGAATCATGAATTGAATCATGAATTATGAATCATAAATTGAATCATGAATTGAATCATGAATCATGAATTGAATCAGGAATCATGAATCATGAAATGAATCATGAAATGAATCATGAATCATGAATTGAATCATAAATCATGAATTGAATCATGAATTGAATCATGAATCATGATCATGAATCGAATCATGAATCATGAAATAAATCATGAATTGAATCATGAATTGAATCATGAATCATGAATCGAATTATGAATCATGAAATAAATCATGAATTGAATCAAGATTCATAAACCATGAATTGAATCATGAAATAAATCATGAATCATGAATTGAATTATAAATCATGAATCATGAATTTAATCATGAATCACAAATCGAATCATGAATCAAGAATTGAATCATGATTCATGAATCGAATCATGAATCATAAATTGAATCATGAATCATGAATCATGTATCGAATCATGAATTGAATCATGAATCATGAATCATAATTTGAATCATGAATCATGAATCATGAATTTAATCATGAATCACAAATCGAATCATGAATCAAGAATTGAATCATGATTCATGAATCGAATCATGAATCATAAATTGAATCATGAATCATGAATCATGTATCGAATCATGAATTGAATCATGAATCATGAATCATAATTTGAATCATGAATCATGAATCGAATCATGAATCATGAATCATGAATCGAATCATGAATCATAAATCATGAATTTAATCATGAATCATGAATCATGAATTGAATCATGAATAATGAATTGAATCATGAATCATGAATCATGAATTGAATTATGAATCATGAATCGAATCATGAATTATGTATTGAATCATGAATTGAATCATGAATCATGAATCATGAATTAAATCATGAATCATGAATCACGAATTGAATCATGCATCATGAATTGAATCATGAATCATAAATCGAATCATGAATCATGAATTGAATCATGAATCATGAATTGAATCATAAATCCTTAATTGAATCATGAATTGAATCATGAATCATGAATCATAATTCGAATCATGAATCATGAAATAAATCATGAATTGAATCATGAATTGAATCATGAATCATGAATCATGAATCGAATCATGAATCATGAAATAAATCATGAATTGAATCAAGATTCATGAACCATAAATTGAATCATGAAATTAATCATGAAATAAATCATGAATCACAAATTGAATCATGCATCATGAATTGAATCATGAATTATAAATCGAATCATAAAATCATGAATCATGAATTGAATCATGAATCATGAATTGAATCATAAATCATGAATTGAATCATGAATCGAATCATAAATCATGAAATTAATTTTGAATTGAATCATGAATTGAATCATGAATCATGAATCATGAATCGAATCATGAATCATGAAATAAATCATGAATCATCAACTGAATCATAAATATTCAATCATGAATTTAATCATGAATCATGAATCGAATCATGAATCATGAATGAAGAATTGACTCATGAATCATGAATTGAATCATGAATCATGAATCGAATCATGAATCATGAATCGAATCATGAATTTAATCATGAATCATGAATCAAATCATGAATCATGAATCGAATAATGAATTGAATCATGAATCATGAATCATGAATTGAATCATGAATCATGAATCGAATCATGAATCATGAAATGAATCATGAATCATGACTCGAATCATGAATCATGAATCATGAATTGAATTATGAATCATGAATTGAATCATGAATCATGAATCATGAATTGAATCATGAATCATAAATCGAATCATGAATTGAATCATGATTAATGAATCATGAATTGAATCATGAATCATGAATCATGAATTGAATCATGAATCATGAATCGAATCATGAATCATGAATTGAATCATGAATCATGAATTGAATCATGAATCATTAATTGAATCAAGAATCATGAAATGAATCATGAATTAAATCATGATATCAAACATGAATCATGAATCGAATCATGAATTATGAATCATGCATTGAATCATGAATCATGAATCATAAATCGAATCATGAATCATGAATTATGAATCGAATCATGAATCAAGAATTGAATCATGAATCATGAATCGAATCATGAATCATGAATCGAATCATGAATCATGAATCGAATGATGAATCATGAATCGATTCATGAATTGAATCATGAATCATGAATCATGAATTGAATCATAAATCATAAATCATAATTTGAATCATGAATCATGAATCGAATCATGAATCATGAATCATGAATCGAATCATGAATCATAAATCATGAATTTAATCATGAATCATGAATCATGAATTGAATCATGAATAATGAATTGAATCATGAATCATGAATCATGAATTGAATTATGAATCATGAATCGAATCATGAATTATGTATTGAATCATGAATTGAATCATGAATCATGAATCATGAATTAAATCATGAATCACGAATTGAATCATGCATCATGAATTGAATCATGAATCATAAATCGAATCATGAATCATGAATTGAATCATGAATCATGAATTGAATCATAAATCCTGAATTGAATCATGAATTGAATCATGAATCATGATTCATGAATCGAATCATGAATCATGAAATAAATCATGAATTGAATCATGAATTGAATCATGAATCATGAATCATGAATCGAATCATGAATCATGAAATAAATCATGAATTGAATCAAGATTCATGAACCATAAATTGAATCATGAAATTAATCATGAAATAAATCATGAATCACAAATTGAATCATGCATCATGAATTGAATCATGAATTATAAATCGAATCATAAAATCATGAATCATGAATTGAATCATGAATCATGAATTGAATCATAAATCATGAATTGAATCATGAATCGAATCATAAATCATGAAATTAATTTTGAATTGAATCATGAATTGAATCATGAATCATGAGTCATGAATCGAATCATGAATCATGAAATAAATCATGAATCATCAACTGAATCATAAATAATCAATCATGAATTTAATCATGAATCATGAATGGAATCATGAATCATGAATGAAGAATTGACTCATGAATCATGAATCGAATCATGAATCATGAATCGAATCATGAATCATGAATCGAATCATGAATCATGTATCGAATCATGAATTTAATCATGAATCATGAATCGAATCATGAATTTAATCATGAATCATGAATCAAATCATGAATCATGAATCGAATAATGAATTGAATCATGAATCATGAATCATGAATTGAATCATGAATCATGAATCGAATCATGAATCATGAAATGAATCATGAATCATGACTCGAATCATGAATCATGAATCATGAATTGAATTATGAATCATGAATTGAATCATGAATCATGAATTGAATCATGAATCATAAATCGAATCATGAATTGAATCATGATTAATGAATCATGAATTGAATCATGAATCATGAATCATGAATTGAATCATGAATCATGAATCGAATCATGAATCATGAATTGAATCATGAATCATGAATTGAATCATGAATCATTAATTGAATCAAGAATCATGAAATGAATCATGAATTAAATCATGATATCAAACATGAATCATGAATCGAATCATGAATTATGAATCATGCATTGAATCATGAATCATGAATCATAAATCGAATCATGAATCATGAATTATGAATCGAATCATGAATCAAGAATTGAATCATGAATCATGAATCGAATCATGAATCATGAATCGAATCATGAATCATGAATTGAATGATGAATCATGAATCGATTCATGAATTGAATCATGAATCATGAATCATGAATTGAATCATAAATCATAAATCATGAATTTAATCATGAATCATGAATCGAATCATGAATTGAATCATGAATCATGAATCATGAATTTAATCATGAATCATGAATCAAATCATGAATCATGAATCATGTATCAAATCATAATTTTTAATCATGAATCATGAATCGAATCATAAATTTAATCATGAATCATGAATCGAATCATAAATTTAATCATGAATCATGAATCGAATCATGAATCATGAATCATGAATCGAATCATGAATAATGAATCATGAATTTAATCATGAATCATGAATCATGAATCAAATCATGAATCATGAATCATGAATTGAATCTTAAATCATGAATCATGAATCATGAATTGAATCATGAATCATGAATCGAATCATAAATTGAGTCATGAATCATGAATCATGAATTGAATCATGAATCATGAATTGAATCATGAATCGAATCATGAATCATGAATCATGAATCAAAACATGAATCATGAATCATGAATTGAATCATGAATCATGAATTGAATCATGAATCATGAATCAAAACATGAATCATGAATTGAATCATGAATCATGAATCGAATCATGAATTGAATCATGAATCATGAATTGAATCATGAATCATGAATTGAATCATTAATCATGAAATGAATCATAAATCATGAATCATGAATTGAATCATGAATCATGAATTGAATCATGAATCATGAATCCTTAATCGAATCATGAATCATGAAATGAATCATGAAATGAATCATAAATCATGAATTGAATCAGGAATCATGAATCATGAATTGAATCATGAAATGAATCATGAATCATGAATTGAATCATAAATCATAAATCATGAATTGAATCATGAATCGAATCATGAATCATAAAACATGAATTGAATCATGAATTGAATCATGAATTATAAATCATAAGTTGAATCATGAATTAAATCATGAATTGAATCATGAATCATGAATCATGAAATTAATCATGAATCATGAATTGAATCATGAATCATGAATTGAATCAGGAATCATGAAATGAATCATGAATTGAATCATGAATCTTGAATTGAATCATGAATCATGAAATGAATCATGAAATGAATCATGAATCATAAATTGAATGATGAATCATAAATTGAATCATGAATTGAATCATTAATCATGAATTGAATCATGAATCATGAATCATAAATCGAATCATGAATCATGAATCATGAATTGAATCATGAATTATGAATCATGAATCGAATCATGAATCATGAATTGAATCATGAATCACGAAACATGAATTGAAACATGAATCATGAATTGAATCATGAATCATGAATCGAATCATGAATCATGAATCATGAATTGAATCATGAATCATGGATTGAATCATGAATCATGAATTGAATCATGAATCATGAATCATAAATCAAGAATTGAATCATGAATCATGAATTGAATCATGAATCATGAAATGAATCATGAATCATGAATCATGAATTATGAATCATAAATTGAATAATGAACTGAATTATGAATTGAATCATGAATCATGAAATGAATCATGAATCATGAGTTGAATCATGAATCATGAATTGAATCAGGAATCATGAATCATGAAATGAATCATGAATCATGAATTGAATCATGAATCAAGAATTGAATCATGCATCAGGAATTGAATCATGAATTATAAATCGAATCATGAATCATGAATCATGAATTAAATCATGAATCATGTATTGAATCATAAATCATGAATTGTATCATGTATTGAATCATGAATCATGAATCATGAATCGAATCATGAATCATGAAATAAATCATGAACTGAATCATGAATTGAATCATGAATCATGAATCATGATTCGAATCATGAATCATGAATCATGAATCGAATCATGAATCATAAATCATGAATTGAATCATGAATCATGAATCATGAATTGAATCATGAATAATGAATTGAATCATGAATCATGAATCATGAATTGAATTATGAATCATGAATCGAATCATGAATTATGTATTGAATCATGAATTGAATCATGAATCATGAATCATGAATTAAATCATGAATCATGAATCATGAATTGAATCATGAATCATGAATTGAATCATGAGTCATGAATCATGAATTGAATCATGAATCATGAATCGAATCATGAATTGAATCATGAATGATGAATTGAATCATGAATCATGAATCATAAAATGAATCATGAATCATGAATTAAATCACTAATCATGAATTGAATCATGAATCATGAATTAAATCATGAATCATGAAAAGAATCATAAAACGAATCATGAATCATGAATTGAATCATGAATCATGAATTGAATCATGAATCATGAATTATGAATCGAATCATGAATCATGGATTGAATCATGAATCATGAATTGAATCATGAATCATGAATCATAAATCAAGAATTGAATCATGAATCATGAATTCGATCATGAATCTTGAAATGAATCATTAATTGAATCATGAATTCAAACATGAATCATGAATCGTATCATGAATCAATAATTGATTTATGAATTGAATCAAGAATTGAATCATGCATTGAATCATTAATCATGAATCAAGAATTGAATCATGCATTGAATCATGAATTGAATCATGAATCATGAATTGAATTATGAATTGAAACATGAATCATGAATCGAATCATGATTCATGAATTGAATCATGAATTGAATCATGAATCATGATTCATGAATTGAATCATGAATCATGAATTGAATCATTAATCATGAATTGAATCATGAATCATGAATCATGAATTAAATCATGAATCATGAAAAGAATCATGAAATGAATCAAGAATTGAATCATGAAATGAATCAAGAATTGAATCATGAATTAAATCATGAATGATGAATTGAATCATGAATCATGAATCATAAATCGAATCATGAATCATGAATCATGAATTAAATCATGAATTATGAATCATGAATCGAATCATGAATCATGAATTGAATCATGAATCACGAAACATGAATTGAAACATGAATCATGAATCGAATCATGAATCATGAATCATGAATTGAATCATGAATCATGGATTGAATCATGAATCATGAATTGAATCATGAATCATGAATCATAAATCAAGAATTGAATCATGAATCATGAATTGAATCATGAATCATGAAATGAATCATGAATTGAATCATGAATTATGAATCATAAATTGAATCATGAATTGAATTATGAATTGAATCATGAAACATGAAATGAATCATGAATCATGAATTGAATCATGAATCATGAATTGAATCAGGAATCATGAATCATGAAATGAATCATGAATCATGAATTGAATCATGAATCACGAATTGAATCATGCATCAGGAATTGAATCATGAATCATGAATCATGAATCATGAATCATGAATTAAATCATGAATCATGTATTGAATCATAAATCATGAATTGAATCATGTATTAAATCATGAATCATGAATCATGAATCGAATCATGAATCATGAAATAAATCATGAATTGAATCAAGATTCATGAACCATGAATTGAATCATGAAATAAATCATGAATCATGAATTGAATCATAAATCATGAATTTTATCATGAATCATAATTCGAATCATGAATCATAAATCAAGAATTGAATCATGAATCATGAATCGAATCATGAATCATGAATTGAATAATGAATCATGAATCATGAATCAAATCATGAATTGAATCATGAATCATGAAATGAATCATGAATCATGAATTGAATCAGGAATCCTGAATTGAATCAGGAATCATGAATCATGAAATGAATCATTAAATGAATCATGAATCATGAATTGAATCATGAATCACGAATTGAATCATGCATCATGAATTGAATCATGAATCATAAATCGAATCATGAATCATGAATCATGAATTGAATCATGAATCATGAATTGAATCATAAATCCTGAATTGAATCATGAATTGAATCATGAATCATGAATCGAATCATGAATCACGAAATGAATCATGAATTAAATCATGAATTCAAACATGAATCATGAATCGAATCATGAATCATGAATCATATATCATGAATCATGATTTATGAATCATGAATCGAATCATGAATTGAATCATGAATCATGAATCATGAATTGAATCATGAATCATGAATTGAATCATGAATCATGAATCAAAACATGAATCATGAATCATGAATTAAATCATGAATCATGAATCGAATCATGAATTGAATCATGAATCATGAATTGAATCATGAATCATGAAATGAATCATAAATCATGAATCATGAATTGAATCATGAATCATGAATTGAATCATGAATCATGAATCCTGAATCGAATCATGAATCATGAAATGAATCATAAATCATGAATTGAATCAGGAATCATGAATCATGAATTGAATCATGAAATGAATCATGAATCATGAATTGAATCATAAATCATAAATCATGAATTGAATCATGAATCGAATCATGAATCATAAAACATGAATTGAATCATGAATTGAATCATGAATTATAAATCATAAGTTGAATCATGAATTAAATCATGAATTGAATCATGAATCATGAAATTAATCATGAATCATGAATTGAATCATGAATCATGAATTGAATCAGGAATCATGAATCATGAAATGAATCATGAATTGAATCATGAATCTTGAATTGAATCATGAATCATGAAATGAATCATGAATCATGAATTGAATCATGAATCATAAATTGAATCATGAATTGAATCATTAATCATGAATTGAATCATGAATCATGAATCATGAATCATGAATCATAAATCGAATCATAATTCATGAATCATGAATTGAATCATGAATCATGGATTGAATCATGAATCATGAATTGAATCATGAATCATGAATCATAAATCAAGAATTGAATCATGAATCATGAATTGAATCATGAATCATGAAATGAATCATGAATTGAATCATGAATTATGAATCATAAATTGAATAATGAACTGAATTATGAATTGAATCATGAATCATGAAATGAATCATGAATCATGAGTTGAATCATGAATCATGAATTGAATCAGGAATCATGAATCATGAAATGAATCATGAAACATGAATTGAATCATGAATCACGAATTGAATCATGCATCAGGAATTGAATCATGAATTATAAATCGAATCATGAATCATGAATCATGAATTGAATCATGAATCATGAATTATGAATCGAATCATGAATCATGGATTGAATCATGAATCATGAATTGAATCATGAATCATGAATCATAAATCAAGAATTGAATCATGAATCATGAATTCGATCATGAATCTTGAAATGAATCATTAATTGAATCATGAATTCAAACATGAATCATGAATCGTATCATGAATCAATAATTGATTTATGAATTGAATCAAGAATTGAATCATGCATTGAATCATTAATCATGAATCAAGAATTGAATCATGCATTGAATCATGAATTGAATCATGAATCATGAATTGAATTATGAATTGAAACATGAATCATGAATCGAATCATGATTCATGAATTGAATCATGAATTGAATCATGAATCATGATTCATGAATTGAATCATGAATCATGAATTGAATCATTAATCATGAATTGAATCATGAATCATGAATCATGAATTAAATCATGAATCATGAAAAGAATCATGAAATGAATCAAGAATTGAATCATGAAATGAATCAAGAATTGAATCATGAATTGAATCATGAATGATGAATTGAATCATGAATCATGAATCATAAATCGAATCATGAATCATGAATCATGAATTGAATCATGAATTATGAATCATGAATCGAATCATGAATCATGAATTGAATCATGAATCACGAAACATGAATTGAAACATGAATCATGAATCGAATCATGAATCATGAATCATGAATTGTATCATGAATCATGGATTGAATCATGAATCATGAATTGAATCATGAATCATGAATCATAAATCAAGAATTGAATCATGAATCATGAATTGAATCATGAATCATGAAATGAATCATGAATTATGAATCATAAATTGAATCATGAATTGAATTATGAATTGAATCATGAAACATGAAATGAATCATGAATCATGAATTGAATCATGAATCATGAATTGAATCAGGAATCATGAATCATGAAATGAATCATGAATCATGAATTGAATCATGAATCACGAATTGAATCATGCATCAGGAATTGAATCATGAATCATGAATCATGAATCATGAATCATGAATCATGAATTAAATCATGAATCATGTATTGAATCATAAATCATGAATTGAATCATGTATTAAATCATGAATCATGAATCATGAATCGAATCATGAATCATGAAATAAATCATGAATTGAATCAAGATTCATGAACCATGAATTGAATCATGAAATAAATCATGAATCATGAATTGAATCATAAATCATGAATTTTATCATGAATCATAATTCGAATCATGAATCATGAATCAAGAATTGAATCATGAATCATGAATCGAATCATGAATCATGAATTGAATAATGAATCATGAATCATGAATCAAATCATGAATTGAATCATGAATCATGAAATGAATCATGAATCATGAATTGAATCAGGAATCCTGAATTGAATCAGGAATCATGAATCATGAAATGAATCATGAAATGAATCATGAATCATGAATTGAATCATGAATCACGAATTGAATCATGCATCATGAATTGAATCATGAATCATAAATCGAATCATGAATCATGAATCATGAATTGAATCATGAATCATGAATTGAATCATAAATCCTGAATTGAATCATGAATTGAATCATGAATCATGAATCGAATCATGAATCACGAAATGAATCATGAATTAAATCATGAATTCAAACATGAATCATGAATCGAATCATGAATCATGAATCATATATCATGAATCATGATTTATGAATCATGAATCGAATCATGAATTGAATCATGAATCATGAATCATGAATTGAATCATGAATCGAATCATGAATCATGAATCATGAATCAAAACATGAATCATGAATCATGAATTGAATCATGAATCATGAATTGAATCATGAATCATGAATCAAAACATGAATCATGAATCATGAATTAAATCATGAATCATGAATCGAATCATGAATTGAATCATGAATCATGAATTGAATCATGAATCATGAAATGAATCATAAATCATGAATCATGAATTGAATCATGAATCATGAATTGAATCATGAATCATGAATCCTGAATCGAATCATGAATCATGAAATGAATCATAAATCATGAATTGAATCAGGAATCATGAATCATGAATTGAATCATGAAATGAATCATGAATCATGAATTGAATCATAAATCATAAATCATGAATTGAATCATGAATCGAATCATGAATCATAAAAAATGAATTGAATCATGAATTGAATCATGAATTATAAATCATAAGTTGAATCATGAATTAAATCATGAATTGAATCATGAATCATGAATCATGAAATTAATCATGAATCATGAATTGAATCATGAATCATGAATTGAATCAGGAATCATGAATCATGAAATGAATCATGAATTGAATCATGAATCTTGAATTGAATCATGAATCATGAAATGAATCATGAATCATGAATTGAATCATGAATCATAAATTGAATCATGAATTGAATCATTAATCATGAATTGAATCATGAATCATGAATCATGAATCATAAATCGAATCATGAATCATGAATCATGAATTGAATCATGAATTATGAATCATGAATCGAATCATGAATCATGAATTGAATCATGAATCACGAATCATGAATTGAATCATGAATCATGAATTGAATCATGAATCATGAATCGAATCATTAATCATGAATCATGGATTGAATCATGAATCATGAATTGAATCATGAATCATGAATCATAAATCAAGAATTGAATCATGAATCATGAATTGAATCATGAATCATGAAATGAATCATGAATTGAATCATGAATTATGAATCATAAATTGAATAATGAACTGAATTATGAATTGAATCATGAATCATGAAATGAATCATGAATCATGAGTTGAATCATGAATCATGAATTGAATCAGGAATCATGAATCATGAAATGAATCATGAAACATGAATTGAATCATGAATCACGAATTGAATCATGCATCAGGAATTGAATCATGAATTATAAATCGAATCATGAATCATGAATCATGAATTGAATCATGAATCATGAATTATGAATCGAATCATGAATCATGGATTGAATCATGAATCATGAATTGAATCATGAATCATGAATCATAAATCAAGAATTGAATCATGAATCATGAATTCGATCATGAATCTTGAAATGAATCATTAATTGAATCATGAATTCAAACATGAATCATGAATCGTATCATGAATCAATAATTGATTTATGAATTGAATCAAGAATTGAATCATGCATTGAATCATTAATCATGAATCAAGAATTGAATCATGGATTGAATCATGAATTGAATCATGAATCATGAATTGAATTATGAATTGAAACATGAATCATGAATCGAATCATGATTCATGAATTGAATCATGAATTGAATCATGAATCATGATTCATGAATTGAATCATGAATCATGAATTGAATCATTAATCATGAATTGAATCATGAATTATGAATCATGAATTAAATCATGAATCATGAAAAGAATCATGAAATGAATCAAGAATTGAATCATTAAATGAATCAAGAATTGAATCATGAATTGAATCATGAATGATGAATTGAATCATGAATCATGAATCATAAATCGAATCATGAATCATGAATCATGAATTGAATCATGAATTATGAATCATGAATCGAATCATGAATCATGAATTGAATCATGAATTACGAAACATGAATTGAAACATGAATCATGAATCGAATCATGAATCATGAATCATGAATTGAATCATGAATCATGGATTGAATCATGAATCATGAATTGAATCATGAATCATGAATCATAAATCAAGAATTGAATCATGAATCATGAATTGAATCATGAATCATGAAATGAATCATGAATTGAATCATGAATTATGAATCATAAATTGAATCATGAATTGAATTATGAATTGAATCATGAAACATGAAATGAATCATGAATCATGAATTGAATCATGAATCATGAATTGAATCAGGAATCATGAATCATGAAATGAATCATGAATCATGAATTGAATCATGAATCACGAATTGAATCATGGATCAGGAATTGAATCATGAATCATGAATCATGAATCATGAATCATGAATCATGAATTAAATCATGAATCATGTATTGAATCATAAATCATGAATTGAATCATGTATTAAATCATGAATCATGAATCATGAATCGAATCATGAATCATGAAATAAATCATGAATTGAATCAAGATTCATGAACCATGAATTGAATCATGAAATAAATCATGAATCATGAATTGAATAATAAATCATGAATTTTATCATGAATCATAATTCGAATCATGAATCATGAATCAAGAATTGAATCATGAATCATGAATCGAATCATGAATCATGAATTGAATAATGAATCATGAATCATGAATCAAATCATGAATTGAATCATGAATCATGAAATGAATCATGAATCATGAATTGAATCAGGAATCCTGAATTGAATCAGGAATCATGAATCATGAAATGAATCATGAAATGAATCATGAATCATGAATTGAATCATGAATCACGAATTGAATCATGCATCATGAATTGAATCATGAATCATAAATCGAATCATGAATCATGAATCATGAATTGAATCATGAATCATGAATTGAATCATAAATCCTGAATTGAATCATGAATTGAATCATGAATCATGAATCGAATCATGAATCACGAAATGAATCATGAATTAAATCATGAATTCAAACATGAATCATGAATCGAATCATGAATCATGAATCATGTATCATGAATCATGATTTATGAATCATGAATCGAATCATGAATTGAATCATGAATCATGAATCATGAATTGAATCATGAATCGAATCATGAATCATGAATCATGAATCAAAACATGAATCATGAATCATGAATTGAATCATGAATCATGAATTGAATCATGAATCATGAATCAAAACATGAATCATGAATCATGAATTAAATCATGAATCATGAATCGAATCATGAATTGAATCATGAATCATAAATTGAATCATGAATCATGAAATGAATCATAAATCATGAATCATGAATTGAATCATGAATCATGAATTGAATCATGAATCATGAATCCTGAATCGAATCATGAATCATGAAATGAATCATAAATCATGAATTGAATCAGGAATCATGAATCATGAATTGAATCATGAAATGAATCATGAATCATGAATTGAATCATAAATCATAAATCATGAATTGAATCATGAATCGTATCATGAATCATAAAACATGAATTGAATCATGAATTGAATCATGAATTATAAATCATAAGTTGAATCATGAATTAAATCATGAATTGAATCATGAATCATGAATCATGAAATTAATCATGAATCATGAATTGAATCATGAATCATGAATTGAATCAGGAATCATGAATCATGAAATGAATCATGAATTGAATCATGAATCTTGAATTGAATCATGAATCATGAAATGAATCATGAATCATGAATTGAATCATGAATCATAAATTGAATCATGAATTGAATCATTAATCATGAATTGAATCATGAATCATGAATCATGAATCATGAATCATAAATCGAATCATGAATCATGAATCATGAATTGAATCATGAATTATGAATCATGAATCGAATCATGAATCATGAATTGAATCATGAATCACGAATCATGAATTGAATCATGAATCATGAATTGAATCATGAATCATGAATCGAATCATTAATCATGAATCATGAATTGAATCATGAATCATGGATTGAATCATGAATCATGAATTGAATCATGAATCATGAATCATAAATCAAGAATTGAATCATGAATCATGAATTGAATCATGAATCATGAAATGAATCATGAATTGAATCATGAATTATGAATCATAAATTGAATAATGAACTGAATTATGAATTGAATCATGAATCATGAAATGAATCATGAATCATGAGTTGAATCATGAATCATGAATTGAATCAGGAATCATGAATCATGAAATGAATCATGAATCATGAATTGAATCATGTATCACGAATTGAATCATGCATCAGGAATTGAATCATGAATTATAAATCGAATCATGAATCATGAATCATGAATCATGAATTAAATCATGAATCATGTATTGAATCATAAATCATGAATTGAATCATGTATTGAATCATGAATCATGAATCATGAATTGAAACATGAATCATGAATTGAATCATGAATCATGAATCGAATCATGAATCATGAATTGAATCATGAATCATGGATTGAATCATGAATCATGAATTGAATCATGAATCATGAATCATAAATCAAGAATTGAATCATGAATCATGAATTGAATCATGAATCATGAAATGAATCATGAATTGAATCATGAATTATGAATCATAAATTGAATCATGAATTGAATTATGAATTGAATCATGAAACATGAAATGAATCATGAATCATGAATTGAATCATGAATCATGAATTGAATCAGGAATCATGAATCATGAAATGAATCATGAATCATGAATTGAATCATGAATCACAGATTGAATCATGCATCAGGAATTGAATCATGAATCATGAATCATGAATCATGAATTAAATCATGAATCATGTATTGAATCATAAATCATGAATTGAATCATGTATTAAATCATGAATCATGAATCATGAATCGAATCATGAATCATGAAATAAATCATGAATTGAATCAAGATTCATGAACCATGAATTGAATCATGAAATAAATCATGAATCATGAATTGAATCATAAATCATGAATTTTATCATGAATCATAATTCGAATCATGAATCATGAATCAAGAATTGAATCATGAATTGAATCATGAATCATGAAATGAATCATGAATCATGAATTGAATCAGGAATCCTGAATTGAATCAGGAATCATGAATCATGAAATGAATCATGAAATGAATCATGAATCATGAATTGAATCATGAATCACGAATTGAATCATGCATCATGAATTGAATCATGAATCATAAATCGAATCATGAATCATGAATCATGAATTGAATCATGAATCATGAATTGAATCATAAATCCTGAATTGAATCATGAATTGAATCATGAATCATGAATCGAATCATGAATCACGAAATGAATCATGAATTAAATCATGAATTCAAACATGAATCATGAATCGAATCATGAATCATGTATCATGAATCATGATTTATGAATCATGAATCGAATCATGAATTGAATCATGAATCATGAATTGAATCATGAATCGAATCATGAATCATGAATCATGAATCAAAACATGAATCATGAATCATGAATTGAATCATGAATCATGAATTGAATCATGAATCATGAATCAAAACATGAATCATGAATCATGAATTAAATCATGAATCATGAATCGAATCATGAATTGAATCATGAATCATGAATTGAATCATGAATCATGAAATGAATCATAAATCATGAATCATGAATTGAATCATGAATCATGAATTGAATCATGAATCATGAATCCTGAATCGAATCATGAATCATGAAATGAATCATAAATCATGAATTGAATCAGGAATCATGAATCATGAATTGAATCATGAAATGAATCATGAATCATGAATTGAATCATAAATCATAAATCATGAATTGAATCATGAATTGAATCATGAATTATAAATCATAAGTTGAATCATGAATTAAATCATGAATTGAATCATGAATCATGAATCATGAAATTAATCATGAATCATGAATTGAATCATGAATCATGAATTGAATCAGGAATCATGAATCATGAAATGAATCATGAATTGAATCATGAATCTTGAATTGAATCATGAATCATGAATCATGAATTGAATCATGAATCATAAATTGAATCATGAATTGAATCATTAATCATAAATTGAATCATGAATCATGAATCATGAATCATGAATCATAAATCGAATCATGAATCATGAATCATGAATTGAATCATGAATTATGAATCATGAATCGAATCATGAATCATGAATTGAATCATGAATCACGAATCATTAATTGAATCATGAATCATGAATTGAATCATGAATCATGAATCGAATCATTAATCATGAATCATGAATTGAATCATGAATCATGGATTGAATCATGAATCATGAATTGAATCATGAATCATGAATCATAAATCAAGAATTGAATCATGAATCATGAATTGAATCATGAATCATGAAATGAATCATGAATTGAATCATGAATTATGAATCATAAATTGAATAATGAACTGAATTATGAATTGAATCATGAATCATGAAATGAATCATGAATCATGAGTTGAATCATGAATCATGAATTGAATCAGGAATCATGAATCATGAAATGAATCATGAATCATGAATTGAATCATGAATCACGAATTGAATCATGCATCAGGAATTGAATCATGAATTATAAATCGAATCATGAATCATGAATCATGAATCATGAATTAAATCATGAATCATGTATTGAATCATAAATCATGAATATAATCATGTATTGAATCATGAATCATGAATCATGAATCAAATCATGAATCATGAAATAAATCATGAACTGAATCATGAATTGAATCATGAATCATGAATCGAATCATGAATCATGAAATAAATCATGAATTGAATCAAGATTCATGAACCATAAATTGAATCATGAAATAAATCATGAATCATGAATTGAATCATAAATCATTCATTTTATTATGAATCATAATTCGAATCATGAATCATGAATCAAGAATTGAATCATGAATCATGAATCGAATCATGAATCATGAATTGAATAATGAATCATGAATCATGAAATATATCATGAATCATGAATTGAATCATGAATCACGAATTAAATCATGCATCATGAATTGAATCATGAATCATAAATCGAATCATGAATCATGAATCATGAATTGAATCATGAATCATGAATTGAATCATAAATCCTGAATTGAATCATGAATTGAATCATGAATCATGAATCATGAATCGAATCATGATTCATGAAATAAATCATGAATTGAATCACGAATCATGAATCGAATCATGAATCATGAAATAAATCATGAATTGAATCAAGATTCATGAACCATGAATTGAATCATGAATCATGAATTGAATCATAAATCCTGAATTGAATCATAAATTTAATCATGAATCATGATTCGAATCATGAATCAAGAATTGAATCATGAATCATGAATCGAATCATGAATCATGAATTGAATCATGAATCATGAATTGAATCATAAATCATGAATTATGAATTTAATCATGAATCATATATCGAATCATGAATCATGAATCATGAATCGAATCATGAATTGAATCATGAATCATAAATCGAATCATGAATCATGAATCATGAATTGAATCATAAATAATGAATCATGAATTTAATCATGAATCATATATCGAATCATGAATCATGAATCATGAATCGAATCATGAATTGAATCATAAATAATGAATCGAATCATAAATCATGAATCATGAATCGAATCTTGAATCATGAATCATGAATTGAATCATGAATCATGAATTGAATTATGAATCATGAATCATGAATCGAATCATGAATTGAAACATGAATCATGAATCGAATCATAAATCATGAATCATGAATCGAATCTTGAATCATGAATCATGAATTGAATCATGAATCATGAATTGAATTATGAATCATGAATCATGAATCGAATCATGAATTGAAACATGAATCATGAATTGAATCATGAATAATGTTTCATGAATTGAATCATGAATCATAAATCATGAATTGAATTATGAATCATGAATCGAATCATGAATCATAAATCATGAATTGAATCATGAATCATGAATTGAATCATGAGTCATGAATCATGAATTAAATCATGAATCATGAATTGAATGATGAAATGAATCATGAATCATTAATTGAATCATGAATCATGAATCATAAAATGAATCATGAATCATGAATTGAATCATGAATCATGAATTAAAACATGAATCATGAATCGAATCATGATTCATGAATTGAATCATGAATGATGAATTGAATCATGAATCATAAAATGAATCATGAATCATGAATTGAATCATGAATTGAATCATGAATTATAAATCATAAGTTGAATCATGAATTAAATGATGAATTGAATCATGAATCATGAATCATGAAATGAATCATGAATCATGAATTGAATCATGAATCATGAATTGAATCAGGAATCATGAATCATGAAATGAATCATGAATTGAATCATAAATCTTGAATTGAATCATGAATCATGAAATAAATCATGAAATGAATCATGAATCATGAATTGAATCATGAATCATAAATTGAATCATGAATTGAATCATTAATCTTGAATTGAATCATGAATCATGAATCATGAATCATAAATCGAATCATGAATAATGAATCATGAATTGAATCATGAATTATGAATCATGAATCGAATCATGAATCTTGAATTGAATCATGAATCACGAATCATGAATTAAATCATGAATCATGAATTGAATCATGATTCATGAATCGAATCATGAATCATGAATCATGAATTGAATCATGAATCATGGATTGAATCATGAATCATGAATTGAATCATGAATCATGAATCATAAATCAAGAATTGAATCATGAATCATGAAATGAATCATGAATTGAATCATGAATTATGAATCATAAATTGAATCATGAATTGAATTATGAATTGAATCATGAATCATGAAATGAATCATGAATTGAATCAGGAATCATGAATCATGAAATGAATCATGAATCATGAATTGAATCATGAATCATGAATTGAAGCACGCATCAGGAATTAAATCATGAATTATAAATCGAATCATGAATCATGAATCATGAATCATGAATTAAATCATGAATCATGTATTGAATCATAAATCATGAATTGAATCATGTATTGAATCATGAATCATGAATCATGAATCGAATCATGAATCATGCAATAAATCATGAACTGAATTATGAATTGAATCATGAATCATGAGACATGAATCGAATCATGAATCATAAAATAAATCATGAATTGAATCAAGATTCATGAACCATGAATTGAATCATGAAATAAATCATGAATCATGAATTGAATCATAAATCATGAATTTTATCATGAATCATAATTCGAATCATGAATCAAGAATCAAGAATTGAATCATGAATCATGAATCGTATCATGAATCATGAATTGAATAATGAATCATGAATCATGAATTGAATCATGAATCATGAAATGAATCATGAATCATGAATTGAATCAGGAATCCTGAATTAAATCAGGAATCATGAATCATGAAATGAATCATGAAATGAATCATGAATCATGAATTGAATCATGAATCACGAATTGAATCATGCATCATGAATTGAATCATGAATCATAAATCGAATCATGAATCATGAATCGAATCATGAATTGAAACATGAATCATGAATCGAATCATAAATCATGAATCATGAATCGAATCTTGAATCATGAATCATGAATTGAATCATGAATCATGAATTGAATTATGAATCATGAATCATGAATCGAATCATGAATTGAAACATGAATCATGAATTGAATCATGAATAATGTTTCATGAATTGAATCATGAATCATAAATCATGAATTGAATTATGAATCATGAATCGAATCATGAATCATAAATCATGAATTGAATCATGAATCATGAATTGAATCATGAGTCATGAATCATGAATTAAATCATGAATCATGAATTGAATGATGAAATGAATCATGAATCATTAATTGAATCATGAATCATGAATCATAAAATGAATCATGAATCATGAATTGAATCATGAATCATGAATTAAAACATGAATCATGAATCGAATCATGATTCATGAATTGAATCATGAATGATGAATTGAATCATGAATCATAAAATGAATCATGAATCATGAATTGAATCATGAATTGAATCATGAATTATAAATCATAAGTTGAATCATGAATTAAATGATGAATTGAATCATGAATCATGAATCATGAAATGAATCATGAATCATGAATTGAATCATGAATCATGAATTGAATCAGGAATCATGAATCATGAAATGAATCATGAATTGAATCATGAATCTTGAATTGAATCATGAATCATGAAATAAATCATGAAATGAATCATGAATCATGAATTGAATCATGAATCATAAATTGAATCATGAATTGAATCATTAATCTTGAATTGAATCATGAATCATGAATCATGAATCATAAATCGAATCATGAATAATGAATCATGAATTGAATCATGAATTATGAATCATGAATCGAATCATGAATCTTGAATTGAATCATGAATCACGAATCATGAATTAAATCATGAATCATGAATTGAATCATGATTCATGAATCGAATCATGAATCATGAATCATGAATTGAATCATGAATCATGGATTGAATCATGAATCATGAATTGAATCATGAATCATGAATCATAAATCAAGAATTGAATCATGAATCATGAAATGAATCATGAATTGAATCATGAATTATGAATCATAAATTGAATCATGAATTGAATTATGAATTGAATCATGAATCATGAAATGAATCATGAATTGAATCAGGAATCATGAATCATGAAATGAATCATGAATCATGAATTGAATCATGAATCATGAATTGAAGCACGCATCAGGAATTAAATCATGAATTATAAATCGAATCATGAATCATGAATCATGAATCATGAATTAAATCATGAATCATGTATTGAATCATAAATCATGAATTGAATCATGTATTGAATCATGAATCATGAATCATGAATCGAATCATGAATCATGCAATAAATCATGAACTGAATTATGAATTGAATCATGAATCATGAGACATGAATCGAATCATGAATCATAAAATAAATCATGAATTGAATCAAGATTCATGAACCATGAATTGAATCATGAAATAAATCATGAATCATGAATTGAATCATAAATCATGAATTTTATCATGAATCATAATTCGAATCATGAATCAAGAATCAAGAATTGAATCATGAATCATGAATCGTATCATGAATCATGAATTGAATAATGAATCATGAATCATGAATTGAATCATGAATCATGAAATGAATCATGAATCATGAATTGAATCAGGAATCCTGAATTAAATCAGGAATCATGAATCATGAAATGAATCATGAAATGAATCATGAATCATGAATTGAATCATGAATCACGAATTGAATCATGCATCATGAATTGAATCATGAATCATAAATCGAATCATGAATCATGAATCATGAATTGAATCATGAATCATGAATTGAATCATAAATCCTGAATTGAATCATGAATTGAATCATGAATCATGAATCATGAATCGAATCATGAATCATGAAATAAATCATGAATTGAATCATGAAATGAATCATGAATTATAAATCGAATCATAAAATCATGAATCATGAATTGAATCATGCATCATGAATTGAATCATAAATCATGAATTGAATCATGAATCGAATCATAAAATCATGAATCATGAATTGAATCATGCATCATGAATTGAATCATAAATCATGAATTGAATCATGAATCGAATCATAAACCATGAAATTAATTTTGAATTGAATCATGAATTGAATCATGAATCATGAATCATGAATCGAATCATGAATCATGAAATAAATCATGAATCATCAATTGAATCATAAATAATCAATCATGAATTTAATCATGAATCATGAATCGAATCATGAATCATGAATGAAGAATTGACTCATGAATCATGAATCGAATCATGAATCATGAATCGAATCATAAATCATGAATCATGTATCGAATCATGAATTTAATCATGAATCATGAATCGAATCATGAATTTAATCATGAATCATGAATCAAATCATGAATCATGAATCGAATAATGAATTGAATCATGAATCATGAATCATGAATTGAATCATGAATCATGAATCGAATCATGAATCATGAAATGAATCATGAATCATGACTCGAAACATGAATCATGAATCATGAATTGAATCATGAATCATGAATTGAATCATGAATCATGAATCATGAATTGAATCATGAATCATGAATTGAATCATGAATCATGAATCATGAATTGAATCATGAATCATGAATCATGAATTGAATCATGAATCATGAATCGAATCATGAATCATGAATTGAATCATGAATCATGAATTGAATCATGAATCATTAATTGAATCAATAATCATGAATCGAATCATGAATTATGAATCATGCATTGAATCATGAATCATGAATTGAATCATGAATCATTAATTGAATTATGAATTGAATCAGGAATTGAATCATAAATGGAAACATGAATCATGAATCGAATCATGAATTGAAACATGAATCATGAATCGAATCATGAATCATAAATCGAATCATGATTCATGAATCATGAATTGAATCATGAATCATGAATCATCAATTGAATCATGAATCATGAATCATAAATCATGACTTGAATCATGAATCAAATCATGAATCATGAATTGAATCATGAATCATGAATCATGAATTAAATCATGAATCATGAATCATGAATTGAATCATGAATCATGAAATGAATCATGAATTGAATCATGAATTATGAATCATAAATTGAATCATGAATTGAATTATGAATTGAATCATGAAACATGAAATGAATCATGAATCATGAATTGAATCATGAATCATGAATTGAATCAGGAATCATGAATCATGAAATGAATCATGAATCATGAATTGAATCATGAATCACGAATTGAATCATGCATCAGGAATTGAATCATGAATCATGAATCATGAATCATGAATCATGAATTAAATCATGAATCATGTATTGAATCATAAATCATGAATTGAATCATGTATTAAATCATGAATCATGAATCATGAATCATGAAATAAATCATGAATTGAATCAAGATTCATGAACCATGAATTGAATCATGAAATAAATCATGAATCATGAATTGAATCATAAATCATGAATTTTATCATGAATCATAATTCGAATCATGAATCATGAATCAAGAATTGAATCATGAATCATGAATCGAATCATGAATCATGAATTGAATAATGAATCATGAATCATGAATCAAATCATGAATTGAATCATGAATCATGAAATGAATCATGAATCATGAATTGAATCAGGAATCCTGAATTGAATCAGGAATCATGAATCATGAAATGAATCATGAAATGAATCATGAATCATGAATTGAATCATGAATCACGAATTGAATCATGCATCATGAATTGAATCATGAATCATAAATCGAATCATGAATCATGAATCATGAATTGAATCATGAATCATGAATTGAATCATAAATCCTGAATTGAATCATGAATTGAATCATGAATCATGAATCGAATCATGAATCACGAAATGAATCATGAATTAAATCATAAATTCAAACATGAATCATGAATCGAATCATGAATCATGTATCATGAATCATGATTTATGAATCATGAATCGAATCATGAATTGAATCATGAATCATGAATCATGAATTGAATCATGAATCGAATCATGAATCATGAATCATGAATCAAAACATGAATCATGAATCATGAATTGAATCATGAATCATGAATTTAATCATGAATCATGAATCAAAACATGAATCATGAATCATGAATTAAATCATGAATCATGAATCGAATCATGAATTGAATCATGAATCATGAATTGAATCATGAATCATGAAATGAATCATAAATCATGAATCATGAATTGAATCATGAATCATAAATTGAATCATGAATCATGAATCCTGAATCGAATCATGAATCATGAAATGAATCATAAATCATGAATTGAATCAGGAATCATGAATCATGAATTGAATCATGAAATGAATCATGAATCATGAATTGAATCATAAATCATAAATCATGAATTGAATCATGAATTGAATCATGAATTATAAATCATAAGTTGAATCATGAATTAAATCATGAATTGAATCATGAATCATGAATCATGAAATTAATCATGAATCATGAATTGAATCATGAATCATGAATTGAATCAGGAATCATGAATCATGAAATGAATCATGAATTGAATCATGAATCTTGAATTGAATCATGAATCATAAATTGAATCATGAATTGAATCATTAATCATAAATTGAATCATGAATCATGAATCATGAATCATGAATCATAAATCGAATCATGAATCATGAATCATGAATTGAATCATGAATTATGAATCATGAATCGAATCATGAATCATGAATTGAATCATGAATCACGAATCATGAATTGAATCATGAATCATGAATTGAATCATGAATCATGAATCGAATCATTAATCATGAATCATGAATTGAATCATGAATCATGGATTGAATCATGAATCATGAATTGAATCATGAATCATGAATCATAAATCAAGAATTGAATCATGAATCATGAATTGAATCATGAATCATGAAATGAATCATGAATTGAATCATGAATTATGAATCATAAATTGAATAATGAACTGAATTATGAATTGAATCATGAATCATGAAATGAATCATGAATCATGAGTTGAATCATGAATCATGAATTGAATCAGGAATCATGAATCATGAAATGAATCATGAATCATGAATTGAATCATGAATCACGAATTGAATCATGCATCAGGAATTGAATCATGAATTATAAATCGAATCATGAATCATGAATCATGAATCATGAATTAAATCATGAATCATGTATTGAATCATAAATCATGAATATAATCATGTATTGAATCATGAATCATGAATCATGAATCAAATCATGAATCATGAAATAAATCATGAACTGAATCATGAATTGAATCATGAATCATGAATCGAATCATGAATCATGAAATAAATCATGAATTGAATCAAGATTCATGAACCATAAATTGAATCATGAAATAAATCATGAATCATGAATTGAATCATAAATCATTCATTTTATTATGAATCATAATTCGAATCATGAATCATGAATCAAGAATTGAATCATGAATCATGAATCGAATCATGAATCATGAATTGAATAATGAATCATGAATCATGAAATATATCATGAATCATGAATTGAATCATGAATCACGAATTAAATCATGCATCATGAATTGAATCATGAATCATAAATCGAATCATGAATCATGAATCATGAATTGAATCATGAATCATGAATTGAATCATAAATCCTGAATTGAATCATGAATTGAATAATGAATCATGAATCATGAATCGAATCATGATTCATGAAATAAATCATGAATTGAATCACGAATCATGAATCGAATCATGAATCATGAAATAAATCATGAATTGAATCAAGATTCATGAACCATGAATTGAATCATGAATCATGAATTGAATCATAAATCCTGAATTGAATCATAAATTTAATCATGAATCATGATTCGAATCATGAATCAAGAATTGAATCATGAATCATGAATCGAATCATGAATCATGAATTGAATCATAAATCATGAATTATGAATTTAATCATGAATCATATATCGAATCATGAATCATGAATCATGAATCGAATCATGAATTGAATCATGAATCATAAATCGAATCATGAATCATGAATCATGAATTGAATCATAAATAATGAATCATGAATTTAATCATGAATCATATATCGAATCATGAATCATGAATCATGAATCGAATCATGAATTGAATCATAAATAATGAATCGAATCATAAATCATGAATCATGAATCGAATCTTGAATCATGAATCATGAATTGAATCATGAATCATGAATTGAATTATGAATCATGAATCATGAATCGAATCATGAATTGAAACATGAATCATGAATCGAATCATAAATCATGAATCATGAATCGAATCTTGAATCATGAATCATGAATTGAATCATGAATCATGAATTGAATTATGAATCATGAATCATGAATCGAATCATGAATTGAAACATGAATCATGAATTGAATCATGAATAATGTTTCATGAATTGAATCATGAATCATAAATCATGAATTGAATTATGAATCATGAATCGAATCATGAATCATAAATCATGAATTGAATCATGAATCATGAATTGAATCATGAGTCATGAATCATGAATTAAATCATGAATCATGAATTGAATCATGAAATGAATCATGAATCATTAATTGAATCATGAATCATGAATCATAAAATGAATCATGAATCATGAATTGAATCATGAATCATGAATTAAAACATGAATCATGAATCGAATCATGATTCATGAATTGAATCATGAATGATGAATTGAATCATGAATCATAAAATGAATCATGAATCATGAATTGAATCATGAATTGAATCATGAATTATAAATCATAAGTTGAATCATGAATTAAATGATGAATTGAATCATGAATCATGAATCATGAAATGAATCATGAATCATGAATTGAATCATGAATCATGAATTGAATCAGGAATCATGAATCATGAAATGAATCATGAATTGAATCATGAATCTTGAATTGAATCATGAATCATGAAATAAATCATGAAATGAATCATGAATCATGAATTGAATCATGAATCATAAATTGAATCATGAATTGAATCATTAATCTTGAATTGAATCATGAATCATGAATCATGAATCATGAATCATAAATCGAATCATGAATAATGAATCATGAATTGAATCATGAATTATGAATCATGAATCGAATCATGAATCTTGAATTGAATCATGAATCACGAATCATGAATTAAATCATGAATCATGAATTGAATCATGATTCATGAATCGAATCATGAATCATGAATCATGAATTGAATCATGAATCATGGATTGAATCATGAATCATGAATTGAATCATGAATCATGAATCATAAATCAAGAATTGAATCATGAATCATGAATTGAATCATGAATCATGAAATGAATCATGAATTGAATCATGAATTATGAATCATAAATTGAATCATGAATTGAATTATGAATTGAATCATGAATCATGAAATGAATCATGAATTGAATCAGGAATCATGAATCATGAAATGAATCATGAATCATGAATTGAATCATGAATCATGAATTGAAGCACGCATCAGGAATTAAATCATGAATTATAAATCGAATCATGAATCATGAATCATGAATCATGAATTAAATCATGAATCATGTATTGAATCATAAATCATGAATTGAATCATGTATTGAATCATGAATCATGAATCATGAATCGAATCATGAATCATGCAATAAATCATGAACTGAATTATGAATTGAATCATGAATCATGAGACATGAATCGAATCATGAATCATAAAATAAATCATGAATTGAATCAAGATTCATGAACCATGAATTGAATCATGAAATAAATCATGAATCATGAATTGAATCATAAATCATGAATTTTATCATGAATCATAATTCGAATCATGAATCAAGAATCAAGAATTGAATCATGAATCATGAATCGAATCATGAATCATGAATTGAATAATGAATCATGAATCATGAATTGAATCATGAATCATGAAATGAATCATGAATCATGAATTGAATCAGGAATCCTGAATTAAATCAGGAATCATGAATCATGAAATGAATCATGAAATGAATCATGAATCATGAATTGAATCATGAATCACGAATTGAATCATGCATCATGAATTGAATCATGAATCATAAATCGAATCATGAATCATGAATCATGAATTGAATCATGAATCATGAATTGAATCATGAATCATGAATTGAATCATAAATCCTGAATTGAATCATGAATTGAATCATGAATCATGAATCATGAATCGAATCATGAATCATGAAATAAATCATGAATTGAATCATGAAATGAATCATGAATTATAAATCGAATCATAAAATCATGAATCATGAATTGAATCATGCATCATGAATTGAATCATAAATCATGAATTGAATCATGAATCGAATCATAAACCATGAAATTAATTTTGAATTGAATCATGAATTGAATCATGAATCATGAATCATGAATCGAATCATGAATCATGAAATAAATCATGAATCATCAATTGAATCATAAATAATCAATCATGAATTTAATCATGAATCATGAATCGAATCATGAATCATGAATGAAGAATTGACTCATGAATCATGAATCGAATCATGAATCATGAATCGAATCATAAATCATGAATCATGTATCGAATCATGAATTTAATCATGAACCATGAATCGAATCATGAATTTAATCATGAATCATGAATCAAATCATGAATCATGAATCGAATAATGAATTGAATCATGAATCATGAATCATGAATTGAATCATGAATCATGAATCGAATCATGAATCATGAAATGAATCATGAATCATGACTCGAAACATGAATCATGAATCATGAATTGAATCATGAATCATGAATTGAATCATGAATCATGAATCATGAATTGAATCATGAATCATGAATTGAATCATGAATCATGAATCATGAATTGAATCATGAATCATGAATCATGAATTGAATCATGAATCATGAATCGAATCATTAATCATGAATTGAATCATGAATCATGAATTGAATCATGAATCATTAATTGAATCAATAATCATGAATCGAATCATGAATTATGAATCATGCATTGAATCATGAATCATGAATTGAATCATGAATCATTAATTGAATTATGAATTGAATCAGGAATTGAATCATAAATGGAAACATGAATCATGAATCGAATCATGAATTGAAACATGAATCATGAATCGAATCATGAATTGAAACATGAATCATGAATCGAATCATGAATCATAAATCGAATCATGATTCATGAATCATGAATTGAATCATGAATCATGAATCATCAATTGAATCATGAATCATGAATCATAAATCATGACTTGAATCATGAATCAAATCATGAATCATGAATTGAATCATGAATCATGAATCATGAATTAAATCATGAATCATGAATCATGAATTGAATCCTGAATCATGAATCATGAATCATGAATCGAATCATGATTCATGAATTGAATCATGAATGATGAATTGAATCATGAATCATAAAATGAATCATGAATCATGAATTGAATCATGAATTGAATCATGAATTATAAATCATAAGTTGAATCATGAATTAAATGATGAATTGAATCATGAATCATGAATCATGAAATGAATCATGAATCATGAATTGAATCATGAATCATGAATTGAATCAGGAATCATGAATCATGAAATGAATCATGAATTGAATCATGAATCTTGAATTGAATCATGAATCATGAAATAAATCATGAAATGAATCATGAATCATGAATTGAATCATGAATCATAAATTGAATCATGAATTGAATCATTAATCTTGAATTGAATCATGAATCATGAATCATGAATCATGAATCATAAATCGAATCATGAATAATGAATCATGAATTGAATCATGAATTATGAATCATGAATCGAATCATGAATCTTGAATTGAATCATGAATCACGAATCATGAATTAAATCATGAATCATGAATTGAATCATGATTCATGAATCGAATCATGAATCATGAATCATGAATTGAATCATGAATCATGGATTGAATCATGAATCATGAATTGAATCATGAATCATGAATCATAAATCAAGAATTGAATCATGAATCATGAATTGAATCATGAATCATGAAATGAATCATGAATTGAATCATGAATTATGAATCATAAATTGAATCATGAATTGAATTATGAATTGAATCATGAATCATGAAATGAATCATGAATTGAATCAGGAATCATGAATCATGAAATGAATCATGAATCATGAATTGAATCATGAATCATGAATTGAAGCACGCATCAGGAATTAAATCATGAATTATAAATCGAATCATGAATCATGAATCATGAATCATGAATTAAATCATGAATCATGTATTGAATCATAAATCATGAATTGAATCATGTATTGAATCATGAATCATGAATCATGAATCGAATCATGAATCATGCAATAAATCATGAACTGAATTATGAATTGAATCATGAATCATGAGACATGAATCGAATCATGAATCATAAAATAAATCATGAATTGAATCAAGATTCATGAACCATGAATTGAATCATGAAATAAATCATGAATCATGAATTGAATCATAAATCATGAATTTTATCATGAATCATAATTCGAATCATGAATCAAGAATCAAGAATTGAATCATGAATCATGAATCGAATCATGAATCATGAATTGAATAATGAATCATGAATCATGAATTGAATCATGAATCATGAAATGAATCATGAATCATGAATTGAATCAGGAATCCTGAATTAAATCAGGAATCATGAATCATGAAATGAATCATGAAATGAATCATGAATCATGAATTGAATCATGAATCACGAATTGAATCATGCATCATGAATTGAATCATGAATCATAAATCGAATCATGAATCATGAATCATGAATTGAATCATGAATCATGAATTGAATCATGAATCATGAATTGAATCATAAATCCTGAATTGAATCATGAATTGAATCATGAATCATGAATCATGAATCGAATCATGAATCATGAAATAAATCATGAATTGAATCATGAAATGAATCATGAATTATAAATCGAATCATAAAATCATGAATCATGAATTGAATCATGCATCATGAATTGAATCATAAATCATGAATTGAATCATGAATCGAATCATAAACCATGAAATTAATTTTGAATTGAATCATGAATTGAATCATGAATCATGAATCATGAATCGAATCATGAATCATGAAATAAATCATGAATCATCAATTGAATCATAAATAATCAATCATGAATTTAATCATGAATCATGAATCGAATCATGAATCATGAATGAAGAATTGACTCATGAATCATGAATCGAATCATGAATCATGAATCGAATCATAAATCATGAATCATGTATCGAATCATGAATTTAATCATGAACCATGAATCGAATCATGAATTTAATCATGAATCATGAATCAAATCATGAATCATGAATCGAATAATGAATTGAATCATGAATCATGAATCATGAATTGAATCATGAATCATGAATCGAATCATGAATCATGAAATGAATCATGAATCATGACTCGAAACATGAATCATGAATCATGAATTGAATCATGAATCATGAATTGAATCATGAATCATGAATCATGAATTGAATCATGAATCATGAATTGAATCATGAATCATGAATCATGAATTGAATCATGAATCATGAATCATGAATTGAATCATGAATCATGAATCGAATCATTAATCATGAATTGAATCATGAATCATGAATTGAATCATGAATCATTAATTGAATCAATAATCATGAATCGAATCATGAATTATGAATCATGCATTGAATCATGAATCATGAATTGAATCATGAATCATTAATTGAATTATGAATTGAATCAGGAATTGAATCATAAATGGAAACATGAATCATGAATCGAATCATGAATTGAAACATGAATCATGAATCGAATCATGAATTGAAACATGAATCATGAATCGAATCATGAATCATAAATCGAATCATGATTCATGAATCATGAATTGAATCATGAATCATGAATCATCAATTGAATCATGAATCATGAATCATAAATCATGACTTGAATCATGAATCAAATCATGAATCATGAATTGAATCATGAATCATGAATCATGAATTAAATCATGAATCATGAATCATGAATTGAATCCTGAATCATGAATCATGAATCATGAATTGAATCATAATTCATGCATCATGAATTAAATCATGAATCATGAATCATGAATTCAATCATGAAATAAATCATGAATTGAATCAAGATTCATGAACCATGAATTGAATCATGAAATTAATCATAAATCATGAATTGAATCATAAATCATGAATCATAAATTTAATCATGAATTATGAATCGAATCAAGAATCATGAATCAAGAATTGAATCATGAATCATGAATCGAATCATGAATAATGAATCAAATCATGAATCATGAATTGAATGATGAATCATGAATCGATTCATGAATTGAATCATGAATCATGAATCATGAATTGAATCATAAATCATGAATCATGAATTTAATCATGAATCATGAATCGAATCATGAATTGAATCATGAATCATGAATGATGAATTTAATCATGAATCATGAATCGAATCATGAATCATGAATCATGTATCAAATCATGAATTTAATCATGAATCATGAATCGAATCATAAATTTAATCATGAATCATGAATCGAATCATAAATTTAATCATGAATCATGAATCGAATCATGAATCATGAATCATGAATCGAATCATGAATAATGAATCATGAATTGAATCTTGAATCATGAATCAAATCATGAATCATGAATCAAATCATGAATCATGAATCATGAATTGAATCTTAAATCATGAATCATGAATCATGAATTGAATCATGAATCATTAATCGAATCATAAATTGAGTCATGAATCATGAATCATGAATTGAATCATGAATCATGAATTATGAATTGAATCATGAATCGTGAATTGAATCATGAATCATGAATTGAATTATAAATCATGAATCATGAATTGAATCATGAATCATGAATTGATTCATGAATTATGAATCATGAATCGAATCATGAATCATGAATTGAATCATGAATCATGAATTGAATCATGAATCATGAATTGAATCATGAATCATGAAATGAATCATGAATTAAATCATGAATTCAAACATGAATCATGAATCGAATCATGAATCATGAATCATGTATCATGAATCATGATTTATGAATCATGAATCGAATCATGAATTGAATCATGAATCATGAATCATGAATTGAATCATGAATCATGAATCGAATCATGAATCATGAATCAAAACATGAATCATGAATCATGAATTGAATCATGAATCATGAATTGAATCATGAATCATGAATCAAAACATGAATCATGAATCATGAATTGAATCATGAATCATGAATCGAATCATGAATTGAATCATGAATCATGAATTGAATCATGAATTATGAAATGAATCATAAATCATGAATCATGAATTGAATCATGAATCATGAATTGAATCATGAATCATGAATCCTGAATCGAATCATGAATCATGAAATGAATCATGAAATGAATCATAAATCATGAATTGAATCAGGAATCATGAATCATGAATTGAATCATGAAATGAATCATGAATCATGAATTAAATCATAAATCATAAATCATGAATTGAATCATGAATCGAATCATGAATCATAAAACATGAATTGAATCATGAATTGATTCATGAATTATAAATCATAAGTTGAATCATGAATTAAATCATGAATTGAATCATGAATCATTAATCATGAAATGAATCATGAATCATGAATTGAATCATGAATCATGAATTGAATCAGGAATCATGAATCATGAAATTAATCATTAATTGAGTCATGAATCTTGAATTGAATCATGAATCATGAAATGAATCATGAAAGTAATCATGAATCATGAATTGAATCATGAATCATAAATTGAATTATGAATTGAATCATTAATCATGAATTGAATCATTAATCATGAATCATGAATCATGAATCATAAATCGAATCATGAATCATGAATTGAATCATGAATTATGAATCATGAATCGAATCATGAATCATGAATTGAATCATGAATCACGAATCATGAATTGAATCATGAATCGAATCATGAATCATGAATCATGAATTGAATCATGAATCATGGATTGAATCATGAATCATGAATTGAATCATGAATCATGAATCATAAATCAAGAATTGAATCATGAATCATAAATTGAATCATGAATCATGAAATGAATCATGAATTGAATCATGAATTATGAATCATAAATTGAATCATGAATTGAATTATGAATTGAATCATGATTCATGAAATGAATCATGAATCATGAATTGAATCATGAATCATGAATTGAATCAGGAATCATGAATCATGAAATGAATCATGAATTGAATCATGAATCACGAATTGAATCATGCATCAGGATTTGAATCATGAATTATAAATCGAATCAGGAATCATGAATCATGAAATGAATCATGAATCATGAATTGAATCATGAATCACGAATTGAATCATGCATCAGGATTTGAATCATGTATTGAATCATGAATCATGAATCATGAATCGAATCATGAATCATAAAATAAATCATGAACTGAATCATGAATTGAATCATGAATCATGAATTGAATCATGAATCATGAATCATGAATCGAATCATGATTAATGAAATAAATCATGAATTGAATCAAGATTCATGAACCATGAATTTAATCATGAAATAAATCATGAATTGAATCATAAATCATGAATTTTATCATGAATCATAATTCGAATCATGAATCATGAATCAAGAATTGAATCATGAATCATGAATCGAATCATGAATCATGAATTAAATAATGAATCATGAATCATGAATCGAATCATGAATTGAATCATGAATCATGAAATGAATCATGAATCATGAATTGAATCAGGAATCCTGAATTGAATCAGGAATCATGAATCATGAAATAAATCATGAAATGAATCATGAATCATGAATTGAATCATGAATCACGAATTGAATCATGCATCATGAATTGAATCATGAATCATAAATCGAATCATGAATCATGAATCATGAATTGAATCATGAATCATGAATTGAATCATAAATCCTGAATTGAATCATGAATTGAATCATGAATCATGAATCATGAATCGAATCATGAATCATGAAATAAATCATAAATTTAATCATGAATTGAATCATGAATTATGAATCATGAATCGAATCATGAATCATGAAATAAATCATGAATTGAATCAAGATTCATGAACCATGAATTGAATCATGAATTGAGAATTGAATCATAAATCCTGAATTGATTCATAAATTTAATCATGAATCATGATTCGAATCATGAATCAAGAATTGAATCATGAATCATGAATCGAATCATGAATCATGAATCGAATCATGAATCATGAATTGAATCATGAATCATGAATTGAATCATAAATCATGAATCATGAATTTAATCATAAATAATGAATCATGAATTTAATTATGAATCATATATCGAATCATGAATCATGAATCATGAATCGAATCATGAATTGAATCATGAATAATGAATCGAATCATGAATCATGAATCATGAATCGAATCTTGAATCATGAATCATGAATTGAATCATGAATCATGAATTGAATCATGAATCATGAATCATGAATCGAATCATGAATTGAAACATGAATCATGAATTGAATCATGAATAATGATTCATGAATTGAATCATGAATCATGAATCGAATCATGAATTGAATCATGAATAATGAATCGAATCATGAATCATGAATCATGAATCGAATCTTGAATCATGAATTGAATCATGAATCATGAATTGAATCATGAATCATGAATCGAATCATGAATTGAAACATGAATCATGAATTGAATCATGAATCATAAATCATGAATTGAATTATGAATCATGAATCGAATCATGAATCATGAATCATGAATTGAATCATGAATCATGAATTGAATCATGAATAATGATTCATGAATTGAATCATGAATCATAAATCATGAATTGAATCATGAATCATGAATTGAATCATGAGTCATGAATCATGAATTGAATCATGAATCATGAATCGAATCATGAATTGAATCATGAATCATTAATTGAATCATGAATCATGAATCATAAAATGAATCATGAATCATGAATTGAATCATGAATCATGAATTGAAACATGAATCATGAATCGAATCATGATTCATGAATTGAATCATGCATCATGAATTGAATCATGAATCATAAATCGAATCATGAATCATGAATCATGAATTGAATCATGAATCATGAATTGAATCATAAATCCTGAATTGAATCATGAATTGAATCATGAATCATGAATCATGAATCGAATCATGAATCATGAAATAAATCATAAATTTAATCATGAATTGAATCATGAATTATGAATCATGAATCGAATCATGAATCATGAAATAAATCATGAATTGAATCAAGATTCATGAACCATGAATTGAATCATGAATTGAGAATTGAATCATAAATCCTGAATTGATTCATAAATTTAATCATGAATCATGATTCGAATCATGAATCAAGAATTGAATCATGAATCATGAATCGAATCATGAATCATGAATCGAATCATGAATCATGAATTGAATCATGAATCATGAATTGAATCATAAATCATGAATCATGAATTTAATCATAAATAATGAATCATGAATTTAATTATGAATCATATATCGAATCATGAATCATGAATCATGAATCGAATCATGAATTGAATCATGAATAATGAATCGAATCATGAATCATGAATCATGAATCGAATCTTGAATCATGAATCATGAATTGAATCATGAATCATGAATTGAATCATGAATCATGAATCATGAATCGAATCATGAATTGAAACATGAATCATGAATTGAATCATGAATCATGAATCATGAATCGAATCATGAATTGAAACATGAATCATGAATTGAATCATGAATCATAAATCATGAATTGAATTATGAATCATGAATCGAATCATGAATCATGAATCATGAATTGAATCATGAATCATGAATTGAATCATGAATAATGATTCATGAATTGAATCATGAATCATAAATCATGAATTGAATCATGAATCATGAATTGAATCATGAGTCATGAATCATGAATTGAATCATGAATCATGAATCGAATCATGAATTGAATCATGAATCATTAATTGAATCATGAATCATGAATCATAAAATGAATCATGAATCATGAATTGAATCATGAATCATGAATTGAAACATGAATCATGAATCGAATCATGATTCATGAATTGAATCATGCATCATGAATTGAATCATGAATCATAAATCGAATCATGAATCATGAATCATGAATTGAATCATGAATCATGAATTGAATCATAAATCCTGAATTGAATCATGAATTGAATCATGAATCATGAATCATGAATCGAATCATGAATCATGAAATAAATCATAAATTTAATCATGAATTGAATCATGAATTATGAATCATGAATCGAATCATGAATCATGAAATAAATCATGAATTGAATCAAGATTCATGAACCATGAATTGAATCATGAATTGAGAATTGAATCATAAATCCTGAATTGATTCATAAATTTAATCATGAATCATGATTCGAATCATGAATCAAGAATTGAATCATGAATCATGAATCGAATCATGAATCATGAATCGAATCATGAATCATGAATTGAATCATGAATCATGAATTGAATCATAAATCATGAATCATGAATTTAATCATAAATAATGAATCATGAATTTAATTATGAATCATATATCGAATCATGAATCATGAATCATGAATCGAATCATGAATTGAATCATGAATAATGAATCGAATCATGAATCATGAATCATGAATCGAATCTTGAATCATGAATCATGAATTGAATCATGAATCATGAATTGAATCATGAATCATGAATCATGAATCGAATCATGAATTGAAACATGAATCATGAATTGAATCATGAATAATGATTCATGAATTGAATCATGAATCATGAATCGAATCATGAATTGAATCATGAATAATGAATCGAATCATGAATCGAATCATGAATTGAAACATGAATCATGAATTGAATCATGAATCATAAATCATGAATTGAATTATGAATCATGAATCGAATCATGAATCATGAATCATGAATTGAATCATGAATCATGAATTGAATCATGAATAATGATTCATGAATTGAATCATGATTCATAAATCATGATTTGAATCATGAATCATGAATTGAATCATGAGTCATGAATCATGAATTGAATCATGAATCATGAATCGAATCATGAATTGAATCATGAATCATTAATTGAATCATGAATCATGAATCATAAAATGAATCATGAATCATGAATTGAATCATGAATCATGAATTGAAACATGAATCATGAATCGAATCATGATTCATGAATTGAATCATGAATGATGAATTGAATCATGAATCATGAATCATAAAATGAATCATGAATCATGAAATGAATCATGAATTGAATCATGAATTATAAATTATATGTTGAATCATGAATTAAATCATGAATTGAATCATGAATCATAAATCATGAAATGAATCATGAATCATGAATTGAATCATGAATCATGAATTGAATCAGAAATCATGAATCATGAAATGAATCATGAATTGAATCAGGAATCATGAATCATGAAATGAATCATGAATTGAATCATGAATCTTGAATTGAATCATGAATCATGAAATGAATCATGAATCATGAATTGAATCATGAATCATAAATTGAATCATGAATTGAATCATTAATCATGAATTGAATCATGAATCATGAATCATGAATCATGAATCATAAATCGAATCATGAATCATGAATCATGAATTGAATCATGAATTATGAATCATGAATCGAATTATGAATCATGAATTGAATCATGAATCACGAATCATGAATTGAATCATGAATCATGAATTGAATCATGAATCATGAATCGAATCATGAATCATGAATCATGAATAGAATCATGAATCATGGATTGAATCATGAATCATGAATTGAATCATGAATCATGAATCATAAATCAAGAATTGAATCATGAATCATGAATTGAATCATGAATCATGAAATGAATCATGAATTGAATCATGAATTATGAATCATAAATTGAATCATGAATTGAATTATGAATTGAATCATAAATCATGAAATGAATCATGAATCATGAATTGAATCATGAATCATGAATTGAATCAGGAATCATGAATCATGAAATGAATCATGAATCATGAATTGAATCATGAATCACGAATTGAATCATGCATCAGGAATTGAATCATGAATTATAAATCGAATCATGAATCATGAATCATGAATTAAATCATGAATCATGTATTGAATCATAAATCATGAATTGAATCATGTATTGAATCACGAATTGAATCATGCATCAGGAATTGAATCATGAATTATAAATCGAATCATGAATCATGAATCATGAATCATAAATTAAATCATGAATCATGTATTGAATCATAAATCATGAATTGAATCATGTATTGAATCATGAATCATGAATCATGAATCGAATCATGAATCATGAAATAAATCATAAACTGAATCATGAATTGAATCATGAATCATGAATCATGAATCGAATCATGAATTATGAAATAAATCATAAACTGAATCATGAATTGAATCAAGATTCATGAACCATGAATTGAATCATGAAATAAATCATGAAATAAATCATGAATTGAATCAAGATTCATGAACCATGAATTGAATCATTAAATAAATCATGAATCATGAATTGAATCATAAATCATGAATTTTATCATGAATCATAATTCGAATCATGAATCATGAATCAAGAATTGAATCATGAATCATGAATCGAATCATGAATCATGAATTGAATAATGAATCATGAATCATGAATCGAATGATGAATCATGATTCAAGAATTGAATCATGAATCATGAATCGAATCATGAATCATGAATTGAATAATGAATCATGAATCGAATCATGAATTGAATCATGAATCATGAAATGAATCATGAATCATGAATTGAATCAGGAATCCTGAATTGAATCAGGAATCATGAATCATGAAATGAATCATGAAATGAATCATGAATCATGAATTGAATAATGAATCACGAATTGAATCATGCATCATGAATTGAATCATGAATCATAAATCGAATCATGAATCATGAATCATGAATTGAATCATGAATCATGAATTGAATCATAAATCCTGAATTAAATCATGAATTGAATCATGAATCATGAATCATGAATCGAATCATGAATCGAATCATGAATCATGAAATAAATCATGAATTGAATCATGAATTGAATCATGAATCATGAATCATGAATCGAATCATGAATCATGAAATAAATCATGAATTGAATCAAGATTCATGAACCATGAATTGAATCATGAATCATGAATTGAATCATAAATCCTGAATTGAATGATAAATGTAATCATGAATCATGATTCGAATCATGAATCAAGAATTGAATCATGAATCATGAATTGAATCATGAATCATAAATCGAATCATGAATCATGAATCATGAATTGAATCATAAATAATGAATCATGAATTTAATCATGAATCATATATCGAATCATGAATCATGAATCATGAATCAAATCATGAATTGAATCATGAATCATGAATCGAATCATGAATCATGAATCGAATCTTGAATCATGAATCATGAATTGAATCATGAATCATGAATTGAATCATGAATCATGAATCGAATCATGAATTGAAACATGAATCATGAATTGAATCATGAATAATGATTCATGAATTGAATCATGAATCATAAATCATGAATTGAATTATGAATCATGAATCGAATCATGAATCATGAATCATGAATTGAATCATGAATCATGAATTGAATCATGAATAATGATTCATAAATTGAATCATGAATCATAAATCATGAATTGAATCATGAGTCATGAATCATGAATTGAATCATGAATCATGAATCGAATCATGAATTGAATCATGAATCATAAATCGAATCATGAATCATGAATCATGAATTGAATCATAAATCCTGAATTGAATCATGAATTGAATCATGAATCATGAATCATGAATCGAATCATAAATCATGAAATAAATCATGAATTGAATCAAGATTCATGAACCATGAATTGAATCATGAATCATGAATTGAATCATAAATCCTGAATTGAATCATAAATGTAATCATGAATCATGATTCGAATCATGAATCAAGAATTGAATCATGAATCATGAATCGAATCATGAATCATGAATTGAATCATAAATCATGAATTGAATCATGAATCATAAATCGAATCATGAATCATGAATCATGAATTGAATCATAAATAATGAATCATGAATTTAATCATGAATCATATATCGAATCATGAATCATGAATCATGAATCAAATCATGAATTGAATCATGAATCATGAATCGAATCATGAATCATGAATCGAATCTTGAATCATGAATCATGAATTGAATCATGAATCATGAATTGAATCATGAATCATGAATCATGAATTGAAACATGAATCATGAATTGCATCATGAATAATGATTCATAAATTGAATCATGAATCATAAATCATGAATTGAATTATGAATCATGAATCGAATCATGAATCATGAATTGAATCATGAATCATGAATTGAATCATGAATAATGATTCATAAATTGAATCATGAATCATAAATCATGAATTGAATCATGAATCATGAATTGAATCATGAGTCATGAATCATGAATTGAATCATGAATCATGAATCAAATCATGAATTGAATCATGAATCATAAATCGAATCATGAATCATGAATCATGAATTGAATCATAAATCCTGAATTGAATCATGAATTGAATCATGAATCATGAATCATGAATCGAATAATGAATTATGAATCATGAATCATGAATCATGAATCATGAATCGAATCATAAATTGAATCATGAATCATGAATCGAATAATGAATTATGAATCATGAATCATGAATCGAATCATGAATTGAATCATGAATCATGAATTGAATCATGAATCATGAATTGAATCATGAATCATGAATCATAAATTGAATCATGAATCATGAATCGAATCATGAATTGAATCATGAATCATGAATCGAATCATGAATCATGAATCGAATCATGAATCATGAATCATGAATTGAATCATGAATCATGAATCATGAATTGAATCATGAATCATGAATTGAATCATGAATCATGAATTGAATTATGAATTGAATCAAGAATTGAATCATGAATTGAAACATGAATCATGAATCGAATCATGATTTATAAATCATGAATTGAATCATTAATCATGAATCATAAATCGAATCATGAATCATGAATTGAATCATGAATCATGAATCATGAATTGAATCTTGAATTGAATCATGAATCATGAATCATGAATTGAATCATGAATCATGAATTGAATCATAAATCATAAATCATGAATTGAATCATGAATCATGAATCGAATCATGAATCATAAAACATGAATTGAATCATGAATCATGAATCATGAATCGAATCATGAATCATGAATCATGAATCATGAATCGAATCATGAATTGAATCATGAATCATGAATCATGAATCATGAATTGAATCATGAATCATAAATCGAATCATGAATCATGAATCATGAATCATGAATCATAAATCGAATCATGAATTGAATAATGAATCATGAATCATGAATTGAATCATGAATCAGGAATCGAATCATGAATCATGAATTATGCATTGAATCATGAATCATAAATCAAGAATTGAATTATGAATCATAAATTGAATTATGAATTGAATCAAGAATTGAATCATGAAATTAAACATGAATCATGAATCGAATCATGATCCATGAATCATGAATCGAATCATGAATCATGAATCATGAATCGAATCATGAATTGAATCATGAATCATGAATTATGAATTGAATCATGAATCATAAATCAAATCATGAAGCATGAATCATGAATTGAATCATGAATCATGAATCATGAATCAAACCATGAATCATGAATTGAATCATGAATCATGAATCACGAATCATGAATCGAATCATGAATCATGAATCGAACCATGAATCATGAATTGAATCATGAATCATGAATCACGAATCATGAATCGAATCATGAATCATGAATCATGATTTGAATCATGAATTTATGAATCATGAATTGAATCATGAATTATGAATCATAAATTGAATCATGAATTGAATCATGAATTGAATCATGAATCATAAAAATGAATCATGAATCATGAATTGAATCATGAATCATGAATTGAATCATTAATCATGAATTGAATCAGGAATCATGAATCATGAAATGAATCATGAATCATGAATTGAATCATGAATCACGAATTGAATCATGCATCATGTATTAAATCACGAATCATAAATCGAATCATGAATCATGAATCTTGAATTGAATCATGAATCACGAATTGAATCATGAATTGAATCATGAATCATGAATCATGAATCGATTCATGAATCATGAAATAAATTATGAATTGAATCATGAATCATGAATCATGAATTGAATCATGAATCATGAATCATGAATCATGAATTGAATCCTGAATCATGAATCATGAATCATGAATCATGAATCATGAATCATGAATCATGAATTGAATCGTGAATCATGAATCATGAATTCAATCATGAATATAATCATGAATTATGAATCATAAATTGAATCAAGAATTCAATCATGAATCATGAATCATGAATCATGAAATGAATCATGAATCATGAATTGAATCATGAATCATGAATTGAATCATGAATCACAAATTAAATCATGAATCATGAAGTGAATCATGAATCATAAATCGAATCATGAATCATGAATTATGAATTGAATCATGAATCATGAATTAAATCATAAATCATAAATCCTGAATCGAATCATGAATCATGAACCATGAATCATGAATCATGAATTGAATCATGAATTGAATAATGAATCATGAATCATGAATCGAATCATGAATCATGAATTGAATCATGAATCATGAAATGAATCATGAATCATGAATCATGAATTGAATCATAAATAATGAATCATGAATCATGAATTGAATCATGTATCGAATCATCAATTTAATCATGAATCATGAATCGAATCATCAATTTAATCATGAATCATGAATCGAATCATGAATTGAATCATGAATCATGAATCATGAATTGAATCATGAATCATGAATCGAATCATGAATCATAAATCATGAATCGAATCCTGAATTTAATCATGAATCATGAATCGAATCATGAATCATGATTTGAATCATAATTTGAATCATGAATCAAATCATGAATTGAATCATGAATCATGAATCATGAATTGAATCATGAATCATGAATCGAATCATGAATCATAAATCATGAATCGAATCCTGAATTTAATCATGAATCATGAATCGAATCATGAATCATGATTTGAATCATAATTTGAATCATGAATCATGAATCATGAATTAAATCATTAATCATGAATCAAATCATGAATCTTGAATCATGAATCGAATCATGAATCATGAATTAAATCATGAATCATGAATCATGAATTGAATCATAAATCATGAATTGAATCATGAATCATGAATCATAAATTTAATCAAGAATCCTGAATCGAATCATGAATTGAATCATGAATCATGAATCATGAATCGAATCATAAATCATGAATCGAATCATGAATCATGAATCATGAATTGAATCATGAATCATGAATTGAATCATAAATCATGAATCATGAATTGAATGATGAATCATGAATTGAATCATGAATCATGAATCGAATCATGAATCATGAATTAAATCATGAATCATTAAATGAATCATGAATTAAATCATGAATTAAAACATGAATCATGAATCGAATCATGAATTATGAATCATGCATTGAATCATGAATCATGAATCATGAATTGAATCATGAATCATGAATTAAATTATGAATTGAATCAATAACTGAATTATGAATTGAAATATGAATCATGAATCAAATCATGAATTGAAACATGAATCATGAATCGAATAATGATTCATGAATCATGAATTCAATCATGACTCATGAATTGAATCCTGAATCATAAATCATGAATCATGAATCATGAATCATGAATTCAATCATGAATTGAATCATGAATCATGAATTCAATCATGAATTGAATCATGAATCATTAATCATAAATCATGAATTGAATCATAAATCATGAATTGAATCATGAATTGAATCATGAATCATGAATCGATTCATGAATCATGAAATAAATTATGAATTGAATCATGAATTGAATCATGAATCATGAATCCAATCATGAATCATGAAATAAATCATGAATTGTATCAAGATTTTTGAACCATGAATTGAATCATGAAATAAATCATAAATCATGAATTGAATCATAAATTAATTTGATTCATGATTCATGATTAAATTCATGATTCATGATTTATGATTCAATTTATGATTCATGATTCATGATTCAATTCATGATTCATGATTCATGATTCAATTCTTGATTCATGATTCATGATTCGATTCATGTTTCATGATTAAATTCATGATTCATGATTTATGATTCAATTCATGATTTATGATTTATTTCATGATTCAATTCATGGTTCAAAAATCTTGATACAATTCATGATTTATTTCATGATTCATGAAACATGAATCGAATCATGAATCATGAATCAAGAATTGAATCATGAATCATGAATCATGAATTGAATCATGAATCATGAATCATAAATTGAATCATAAATCATGAATCATGAATTTAATCATGAATCTTGAATCAAATTATGAATCATGAATCATAAATTGAATCATAAATCATGAATCTTGAATTTAATCATGAATCATGAATCAAATTATGAATCATGAATCATGAATCGAATCATGAATTGAATCATGAATCATGAAATGAATCAGGAATCATGAATTGAATCATGAATCATGAATTGAATATGGAATCATAAAACATGAAATGAATCATGAAATGAATCATGAATTAAATCATGAATCACGAATTGAACCATGCATCATGAATTAAATCATGAATCATAAATCGAATCATGAATCATGAATCATTATTTGAATCATGAATCATGAATCATGAATTGAATCATAAATCATGAATTGAATCACGAATTGAATCATGAATCATGAATCATGAATCGAATCATGAATCATGAAATAAATCATGAATTGAATCATGAATTGAATCATGAATCGTGAATCATGAATCAAATCATGAATCATGAAATAAATCATGAATCGAATCAAGATTCATGAACCAATAATCGAATCATGAAATAAATCATGAATCATGAATTGAATCATAAATCATGAATCATGAATCGAATCTAAATCATGAATCATGAATCATTTATTGAATCATGAATTGAATCATGAATCATGAATTGAATCATAAATAATTGATCATGAAATGAATCATGAATCATGAATCGAATCATGAATCATAAAACATGAATTGAATCATAAATCATGAAACATGAATTGAATCATGAATCATGAATCATAAATTGAATAATGAATCATGAATTGAATCATGAATCATGAATCATGAATCATGAATTGAATCATGAATTGAATCATGAATCATGAATTCAATCATGAATTGAATCATTAATCATAAATCATGAATTGAATCATAAATCATGAATTGAATCATGAATTGAATCATGAATCATGAATCGATTCATGAATCATGAAATAAATTATGAATTGAATCATGAATTGAATCATGAATCATGAATCCAATCATGAATCATGAAATAAATCATGAATTGTATCAAGATTTTTGAACCATGAATTGAATCATGAAATAAATCATAAATCATGAATTGAATCATAAATCATGAATCATGAATTTAATCATGAAACATGAATCGAATCATGAATCATGAATCAAGAATTGAATCATGAATCATGAATCATGAATTGAATCATGAATCATGAATCATAAATTGAATCATAAATCATGAATCATGAATTTAATCATGAATCATGAATCAAATTATGAATCATGAATCATAAATTGAATCATAAATCATGAATCTTGAATTTAATCATGAATCATGAATCAAATTATGAATCATGAATCATGAATCGAATCATGAATTGAATCATGAATCATGAAATGAATCAGGAATCATGAATTGAATCATGAATCATGAATTGAATGAGGAATCATAAAACATGAAATGAATCATGAAATGAATCATGAATTAAATCATGAATCACGAATTGAACCATGCATCATGAATTAAATCATGAATCATAAATCGAATCATGAATCATGAATCATTATTTGAATCATGAATCATGAATCATGAATTGAATCATAAATCATGAATTGAATCACGAATTGAATCATGAATCATGAATCATGAATCGAATCATGAATCATGAAATAAATCATGAATTGAATCATGAATTGAATCATGAATCGTGAATCATGAATCAAATCATGAATCATGAAATAAATCATGAATTGAATCAAGATTCATGAACCAATAATCGAATCATGAAATAAATCATGAATCATGAATTGAATCATAAATCATGAATCATAAATTTAATCATGAATCATGAATCGAATCATGAATCATGAATCAAGAATTGAATCATGAATCATGAATCGATTCATGAATCATGAATCATAAATTGAATCATAAATCATGAATCATGAATTTAATCATGAATCATGAATCAAATTATGAATCATGAATCATGAATCGAATCATGAATTAAATCATGAATCATGAATTGAATCATGAATCATGAATCATGTATCAAATCATGAATTTAATCATGAATCATGAATCGAATCATGAATTTAATCATGAATCATGAATCGAATCATGAATCATGAATCGAATCATGAATTGAATCATGAATCATGAATTGAATCAAGAATCATGAATCATGAATTGAATCATAAATCATGAATTGAATCATGAATCATGAATAATGAATTGAATCATGAATCATGAATCGAATCATGAATTGAATCATGAATCATGAATTGAATCATGAATCAGGAATCGAATCATGAATCATGAATCATGAATTGAATCATGAATCATGAATTGAATCATAAATCATGAATCATGAATTGAATCATGAATCATGAATTGAATCATGAATCATGAATTGAATCATGAATCATGAAATGAATCATGAATTAAATCATGAATTCAAACATGAATCATGAATCGAATCATGAATTATGAATCATGCATTGAATCATAAATCATGAATCATGAATTAAAACATGAAGCATGAATCGAATCATGATTCATGAATCATGAATTGAATCATGAATCATGAATTGAATCATGAATTATGAATCATGAATCAGATCATGAATCAAGAATTGAATCATGAATCATGAATTGAATCATGAATCATGAATCATGAATCATGAATCATGAATTGAATCCTGAATTATGAATCATGAATTGAATCATGAATCATGAATTGAATCATAAATCATGAATCATGAATTGAATCATGAATCATGAATTGAATCATGAATCATGAAATGAATCATGAATTAAATCATGAATTCAAACATGAATCATGAATCAAATCATTAATTATGAATCATGCATTGAATCATAAATCATGATTCATGAATTAAAACATGAAGCATGAATCGAATCATGATTCATGAATCATGAATTGAATCATGAATCATGAATATAATCATGAATTATGAATCATGAATCAAATCATGAATCATGAATTGAATCATGAATCATGAATTGAATCATGAATCATGAATCATGAATCATGAATTGAATCCTGAATTATGAATCATGAATTGAATCATGAATCATGAATTGAATCATGAATCATGAATCATGAATTGAATCATGAATTGAATAATGAATTATGAATCATAAATTGAATCATGAATTGAATCATGAATTGAAACAGGAATCATGAATCATGAAATAAATCATGAAATGAATTATGAATCATGAATTGAATCATGAATCACAAATTAAATCATGAATCATGAATTGAATCATGAATCATAAATCGATTTATGAATTATAAATCATGAATTGAATCATGAATCATGAAATATGAATTGAATCATAAATCATGAATCATAAATCGAATCATGAATCATGAACCATGAATCATGAATTGAATTATGAATTGAATCATAAATCATGAATCATAAATCGAATCATGAATCATGAACCATGAATCATGAATCATGAATTGAATCATGATTTGAATAATGAATCATGAATCATGAATCGAATCATGAATCATGAATAGAATCATGAATTGAATCAAGAATTGAATCATGAATTGAAACATGAATCATGAATCGAATCATGATTTATGAATCATGAATTGAATCATGATTTGAATAATGAATCATGAATCATGAATCGAATCATGAATCATGAATAGAATCATAATTTGAATCAAGAATTGAATCATGAATTGAAACATGAATCATGAATCGAATCATGATTTATGAATCATGAATTGAATCATGAATCATGAATTGAATCATAAATCATGAATCATGAATCGAATCTAAATCATGAATCATGAATCATTTATTGAATCATGAATTGAATCATGAATCATGAATTGAATCATAAATAATTGATCATGAAATGAATCATGAATCATGAATCGAATCATGAATCATAAAACTTGAATTGAATCATGAATCATGAAACATGAATTGAATCATGAATCATGAATCATGAATTGAATCATGAATCATGAATTGAATCATGAATCTTGAATCGAATCATGAATTGAATCATGAATCATGAATCACGAATCGAATCATGAATCATGAATCATGAATTGAATCATGAATCATGAATTGAATCATGAATCATGAATTGAATCATAAATCATTAATCATGAATTGAATCATGAATCATGAATCATGAATCGAATCATGAATCATAAATTGAATCATGAATCATGAATTGAATCATGAATCACAAATTAAATCATGAATCATGAATTGATTCATGAATCATAAATCGAATCATGAATCATGAATTGAATCATGAATCATAATTTGAATCATGAATCATGAATCGAATCATGAATCATGAATTGAATCATGAATCATAATTTGAATCATGAATCATAAATCGAATCATGAATCATGAATCATGAATCATGAATCATGAATCATGAATCATGAATCGAATCATAAATTGAATCATGAATCATGAATCATGAATCGAATCATGAATTATGAATCATGAATCATGAATCGAATCATGAATTGAATCATGAATCATGAATTGAATCATAAATCATGAATCATAAATCATGAATCAAATCATGAATTGAATCATGAATCATGAATCGCATCATGAATCATGAATCGAATCATGAATCATGAATCATGAATTGAATCATGAATCATGAATCATGAATTGAATCATGAATCATGAATTGAATCATGAATCATGAACTGAATTATGAATTGAATCAAGAATTGAATCATGAATTCAAACATGAATCATGAATCGAATCATGATTTATGAATCATGAATTGAATCATTAATCATGAATCATAAATCGAATCATGAATCATGAATTGAATCATGAATCATGAATCATGAATTGAATCATAAATCATGAATCATGAATCGAATCTAAATCATGAATCAAGAATTGAATCATGAATCATGAATTGAATCATAAATCATGAATCATGAATTGAATCATGAATCATGAATCGAATCATGAATCATAAAACATGAATTGAATCAAGAATCATGAATCGAATCATAAATCATGAAACATGAATCATGAATCATGAATCGAATCATGAATTGAATCATGAATCATGAATCATGAATCGAATCATGAATCATGAATCATCAATCGAATCATGAATTGAATCATGAATCATGAATCATGAATCATCAATCGAATCATGAATTGAATCATGAATCATGAATCATGAATCATGAATCATGAAATGAATCATGAATCATGAATTGAAGCATGAATCATGAATCATAAATCGAATCATGAATTGAATAATGAATCATGAATTGAATCATGAATCAGGAATCGAATCATGAATCATGAATTATGCATTGAATCATGAATCATGAATCAAGAATTGAATTATGAATCATGATCTGAATTATGAATTGAATCAAGAATTGAATAATAAAATGAAACATGAATCATGAATCGAATCATGATCCGTGAATCATGAATCGAATCATGAATCATGAATCATGAATCATGAATCGAATCATGAATTGAATCATGAATCATAAATCGAATCATGAATCATGAATCATGAATCATGAATCATGAAATGAATCATGAATCCTGAATTGAATCATGAATCATGAATCATGAATCGAATCATGAATTGAATAATGAATCATGAATCATGAATTGAATCATGAATCAGGAATCAAATCATGAATCATGAATTATGCATTGAATCATGAATCATGAATCAAGAATTGAATTATGAATCATGAATTGAATTATGAATTGAATCAAGAATTGAATCATGAAATGAAACATGAATCATGAATCGAATAATGATCCATGAATCATGAATTGAATCATGAATCATGAATCATGAATTGAATCATGAATCATGAATTGAATCATGAATCATGAATCATGTATCAAATCATGAATTTAATCATGAATCATGAATCGAATCATGAATTTAATCATGAATCATGAATTGAATCATGAATCATAAATCATGAATCGAATCATGAATTGAATCATGAATCATGAATTGAATCATGAATCATGAATTGAATCATAAATCATGAATTGAATCATGAATCATGAATAATGAATTGAATCATGAATCATGAATCGACTCATGAATTGAATCATGAATCATGAATTGAATCATGAATTAAAAAATGAATCATGAATCATGAATCGAATCACGAATCATAATTTGAATCATGAATCTTGAATCATGAATTGAATCATGAATCATGAATTTAATCATAAATAATGAATCATGAAATGAATCATGAATCATGAATCGAATCATGAATCATAAAACATGAATTGAATCATGAATCATGAAACATGAATTGAATCATGAATCATGAATCGAAACATGAATCATGAATCGAATCATGAATCATGAATCGAATCATGAATCATGAATCATGAATCATGAATCGAATCATAAATTGAATCATGAATCATGAATCATGAATCGAATCATGAATTATGAATCATGAATCATGAATTTAATCATGAATTGAATCATGAATCATGAATTGAATCATGAATCATGAATTGAATCATGAATCATAAATTGAATCATGAATCATGAATCGAATCATGAATTGAATCATGAATCATGAATCGAATCATGAATCATGAATCGAATCATGAATCATGAATTGAATCATGAATCATGAATTGAATCATGAATCATGAATTGAGTCATGAATCATGAATTGAATTATGAATTGAATCAAGAATTGAATCATGAATTGAAACATGAATCATGAATCGAATCATGATTTATAAATCATGAATTGAATCATTAATCATGAATCATAAATCGAATCATGAATCATGAATTGAATCATGAATCATGAATCATGAATTGATTAATAAATCATGAATCATGAATCGAATCTAAATCATAAATCATGAATCATGTATTGAATCATGAATTGAATCATGAATTGAATCATGAATCATGAATTGAATCATAAATCATAAATCATGAATTGAATTATGAATTGAATCATGAATTGAATCATGAATCATGAAATGAATCATGAATCATGAATTGAATCATGAATCATGAATTGAATCAGGAATCATGAATCATGAAATGAATCATGAATCATGAATTGAATCATGAATCACAAATTGAATCATGCATCATGTATTAAATCACGAATCATAAATCGAATCATGAATCTTGAATTGAATCATAAATCATGAATTGAATCATGAATTGAATCATGAATCATGAATCATGAATCATGAATCATGAAATAAATTATGAATTGAATCATGAATCATGAATCATGTATCATGAATTGAATCCTGAATCATGAATCATGAATCATAAATCATGAATCATGAATCATGAATTGAATCATGAATCATGAATCCTGAATTCAATCATGAATATAATCATGAATTATGAATCATAAATTGAATCATGAATTCAATCATGAATCATGAATCATGAAATGAATCATGAATCATGAAATGAATCATGAATCATGAATTGAATCATAATTCACAAATTAAATCATGAATCATGAAGTGAATCATGAATCATAAATCGAATCATGAATCATGAATTATGAATTGAATCATGAATCATGAATTGAATCATAAATCATAAATCCTGAATCAAATCATGAATCATGAACCATGAATCATGAATCATGAATTGAATCATGAATTGAATAATGAATCATGAATCATGAATCGAATCATGAATCATGAATTGAATCATGAATCATGAATCATGAATCATGAATTGAATCATAAATAATGAATCATGAATCATGAATTGAATCATGAATCATAAAACATGAATTGAATCATGAATCATGAAACATGAATTGAATCATGAATCATGAATCGAATCATGAATCATAAATCATGAATCAAATCATGAATTTAATCATGAATCATGAATCGAATCATGAATTGAATCATGAATCATGAATTTTATCATGAATCATGAATCGAATCATGAATTGAATCATGAATCATGAATTGAATCATGAATCATGAATCGAATCATGAATCATAAATCATGATTTGAATCCTGAATTTAATCATGAATCATGAATCGAATCATGAATCATGAATCGAATCATGAATTGAATCATGAATCATGAATCGAATCATGAATTAAATCATGAATCATGAATCGAATCATGAATCTTGAATCATGAATCGAATCATGAATCTTGAATTGAATCATGAATCATGAATCATGAATTGAATCATAAATCATGAATTGAATCATGAATCATGAATCATGAATTTAATCAAGAATCCTGAATCGAATCATGAATTGAATCATGAATCATGAATCATGAATCGAATCATAAATCATGAATCGAATCATGAATCATGAATTGAATCATGAATCATGAATTGAATCATAAATCATGAATCATGAATTGAATGATGAATCATGAATTGAATCATGAATCATGAATCATGAATCATGAATCGAATCATGAATTGAATCATGAATCATAAATCGAATCATGAATCATGAATCATGAATCATGAATCATGAAATGAATCATGAATCATGAATTGAATCATGAATCATGAATCATGAATCGAATCATGAATTGAATAATGAATCATGAATCATGAATTGAATCATGAATCAGGAATCGAATCATGAATCATGAATTATGCATTGAATCATGAATCATGAATCAAGAATTGAATTATGAATCATGAATTGAATTATGAATTGAATCAAGAATTGAATCATGAAATGAAACATGAATCATGAATCGAATAATGATCCATGAATCATGAATTGAATCATGAATCATGAATCATGAATTGAATCATGAATCATGAATTGAATCATGAATCATGAATCATGTATCAAATCATGAATTTAATCATGAATCATGAATCGAATCATGAATTTAATCATGAATCATGAATTGAATCATGAATCATAAATCATGAATCGAATCATGAATTGAATCATGAATCATGAATTGAATCATAAATCATGAATTGAATCATGAATCATGAATAATGAATTGAATCATGAATCATGAATCGACTCATGAATTGAATCATGAATCATGAATTGAATCATGAATTAAAAAATGAATCATGAATCATGAATCGAATCACGAATCATAATTTGAATCATGAATCTTGAATCATGAATTGAATCATGAATCATGAATTTAATCATAAATAATGAATCATGAAATGAATCATGAATCATGAATCGAATCATGAATCATAAAACATGAATTGAATCATGAATCATGAAACATGAATTGAATCATGAATCATGAATCGAAACATGAATCATGAATCGAATCATGAATCATGAATCGAATCATGAATCATGAATCATGAATCGAATCATAAATTGAATCATGAATCATGAATCATGAATCGAATCATGAATTATGAATCATGAATCATGAATTTAATCATGAATTGAATCATGAATCATGAATTGAATCATGAATCATGAATTGAATCATGAATCATAAATTGAATCATGAATCATGAATCGAATCATGAATTGAATCATGAATCATGAATCGAATCATGAATCATGAATCGAATCATGAATCATGAATCATGAATTGAATCATGAATCATGAATCATGAATTGAATCATGAATCATGAATTGAGTCATGAATCATGAATTGAATTATGAATTGAATCAAGAATTGAATCATGAATTGAAACATGAATCATGAATCGAATCATGATTTATAAATCATGAATTGAATCATTAATCATGAATCATAAATCGAATCATGAATCATGAATTGAATCATGAATCATGAATCATGAATTGATTAATAAATCATGAATCATGAATCGAATCTAAATCATAAATCATGAATCATGTATTGAATCATGAATTGAATCATGAATCGTGAATCATGAATTGAATCATGAATCATGAATTGAATCATAAATCATAAATCATGAATTGAATTATGAATTGAATCATGAATTGAATCATGAATCATGAAATGAATCATGAATCATGAATTGAATCATGAATCATGAATTGAATCAGGAATCATGAATCATGAAATGAATCATGAATCATGAATTGAATCATGAATCACAAATTGAATCATGCATCATGTATTAAATCACGAATCATAAATCGAATCATGAATCTTGAATTGAATCATAAATCATGAATTGAATCATGAATTGAATCATGAATCATGAATCATGAATCATGAATCATGAAATAAATTATGAATTGAATCATGAATCATGAATCATGTATCATGAATTGAATCCTGAATCATGAATCATGAATCATAAATCATGAATCATGAATCATGAATTGAATCATGAATCATGAATCCTGAATTCAATCATGAATATAATCATGAATTATGAATCATAAATTGAATCATGAATTCAATCATGAATCATGAATCATGAAATGAATCATGAATCATGAAATGAATCATGAATCATGAATTGAATCATGAATCACAAATTAAATCATGAATCATGAAGTGAATCATGAATCATAAATCGAATCATGAATCATGAATTATGAATTGAATCATGAATCATGAATTGAATCATAAATCATAAATCCTGAATCAAATCATGAATCATGAACCATGAATCATGAATCATGAATTGAATCATGAATTGAATAATGAATCATGAATCATGAATCGAATCATGAATCATGAATTGAATCATGAATCATGAATCATGAATCATGAATTGAATCATAAATAATGAATCATGAATCATGAATTGAATCATGAATCATAAAACATGAATTGAATCATGAATCATGAAACATGAATTGAATCATGAATCATGAATCGAATCATGAATCATGAATCATGAATCAAATCATGAATTTAATCATGAATCATGAATCGAATCATGAATTGAATCATGAATCATGAATTTTATCATGAATCATGAATCGAATCATGAATTGAATCATGAATCATGAATCATGAATTGAATCATGAATCATGAATCGAATCATGAATCATAAATCATGATTTGAATCCTGAATTTAATCATGAATCATGAATCGAATCATAAATCATGAATCGAATCATGAATTGAATCATGAATCATGAATCGAATCATGAATTAAATCATGAATCATGAATCGAATCATGAATCTTGAATCATGAATCGAATCATGAATCTTGAATTGAATCATGAATCATGAATCATGAATTGAATCATAAATCATGAATTGAATCATGAATCATGAATCATGAATTTAATCAAGAATCCTGAATCGAATCATGAATTGAATCATGAATCATGAATCATGAATCGAATCATAAATCATGAATCGAATCATGAATCATGAATTGAATCATGAATCATGAATTGAATCATAAATCATGAATCATGAATTGAATGATGAATCATGAATTGAATCATGAATCATGAATCGAATAATGAATAATGAATTAAATCATGAATCATGAAATGAATCATGAATTAAATCATGAATTAAAACATGAATCATGAATCGAATCATGAATTATGAATCATGCATTGAATCATGAATCATGAATCATGAATTGAATCATGAATCATGAATTGAATTATGAATTGAATCAAGAATTGAATCATGAATTGAAATATGAATCATGAATCAAATCATGAATTGAAACATGAATCATGAATCGAATAATGATTCATGAATCATGAATTGAATCATGAATCATGAATTGAATCATGAATCATGAATCATGAATCAAATCATAAATCATGAATTGAATCATGAATCATGAATCATGAATTCAATCATGACTCATGAATTGAATCCTGAATCATAAATCATGAATCATGAATCAAGAATCATGAACTGAATCATGAATCATGAATTGAATCATGAATCGATTCATGAATCATGAAATAAATTATGAATTGAATCATGAATTGAATCATGAATCATGAATCCAATCATGAATCATGAAATAAATCATGAATTGTATCAAGATTTTTGAACCATGAATTGAATCATGAAATAAATCATAAATCATGAATTGAATCATAAATCATGAATCATGAATTGAATCATGAATCATGAATTGAATCATAAATCATGAATCATGAATTGAATCATGAATCATGAATTGAATCATGAATCATGAAATGAATCATGAATTAAATCATGAATTCAAACATGAATCATTAATCGAATCATGAATTATGAATCATGCATTGAATCATAAATCATGAATCATAAATTAAAACATGAATCATGAATCGAATCATGACTCATGAATCATGAATTGAATCATGAATCATGAATTGAATCATGAATTATGAATCATGAATCAAATCATGAATTATGAATTGAATCATGAATCATGAATTGAATCATGAATCATGAATCATGAATTGAATCCTGAATCATGAATCATGAATTTAATCATGAATCATGAATTCAATCATGAATCATGAATCATGAATTCAATCATGAATTGAATCATGAATTATGAATCATAAATTGAATCATGAATTGAATCATGAATTTAATCATGAATCATGAATTGAAACAGGAATCACGAATCATTAAATAAATCATGAAATGAATTATAAATCATGAATTGAATCATGAATCACAAATTAAATCATGAATCATGAATTGAATCATGAATCATAAATCGAATTATGAATTATAAATCATGAATTGAATCATGAATCATGAATTATGAATTGAATCATAAATCATGAATCATAAATCGAATCGTGAATCATGAACCATGAATCATGAATCATGAATTGAATCATGATTTGAATAATGAATCATGAATCATGAATCGAATCATGAATCATGAATAGAATCATGAATTGAATCAAGAATTGAATCATGAATTGAAACATGAATCATGAATCGAATCATGATTTATGAATCATAAATTGAATCATGAATCATGAATCATGAATCGAATCATGAATTATGAATCATGAATCATGAATTTAATCATGAATTGAATCATGAATCATGAATTGAATCATGAATCATGAATTGAATCATGAATCATAAATTGAATCATGAATCATGAATCGAATCATGAATTGAATCATGAATCATGAATCGAATCATGAATCATGAATCGAATCATGAATCATGAATCATGAATTGAATCATGAATCATGAATCATGAATTGAATCATGAATCATGAATTGAGTCATGAATCATGAATTGAATTATGAATTGAATCAAGAATTGAATCATGAATTGAAACATGAATCATGAATCGAATCATGATTTATAAATCATGAATTGAATCATTAATCATGAATCATAAATCGAATCATGAATCATGAATTGAATCATGAATCATGAATCATGAATTGATTAATAAATCATGAATCATGAATCGAATCTAAATCATAAATCATGAATCATGTATTGAATCATGAATTGAATCATGAATCGTGAATCATGAATTGAATCATGAATCATGAATTGAATCATAAATCATAAATCATGAATTGAATTATGAATTGAATCATGAATTGAATCATGAATCATGAAATGAATCATGAATCATGAATTGAATCATGAATCATGAATTGAATCAGGAATCATGAATCATGAAATGAATCATGAATCATGAATTGAATCATGAATCACAAATTGAATCATGCATCATGTATTAAATCACGAATCATAAATCGAATCATGAATCTTGAATTGAATCATAAATCATGAATTGAATCATGAATTGAATCATGAATCATGAATCATGAATCATGAATCATGAAATAAATTATGAATTGAATCATGAATCATGAATCATGTATCATGAATTGAATCCTGAATCATGAATCATGAATCATAAATCATGAATCATGAATCATGAATTGAATCATGAATCATGAATCCTGAATTCAATCATGAATATAATCATGAATTATGAATCATAAATTGAATCATGAATTCAATCATGAATCATGAATCATGAAATGAATCATGAATCATGAAATGAATCATGAATCATGAATTGAATCATGAATCACAAATTAAATCATGAATCATGAAGTGAATCATGAATCATAAATCGAATCATGAATCATGAATTATGAATTGAATCATGAATCATGAATTGAATCATAAATCATAAATCCTGAATCAAATCATGAATCATGAACCATGAATCATGAATCATGAATTGAATCATGAATTGAATAATGAATCATGAATCATGAATCGAATCATGAATCATGAATTGAATCATGAATCATGAATCATGAATCATGAATTGAATCATAAATAATGAATCATGAATCATGAATTGAATCATGAATCATAAAACATGAATTGAATCATGAATCATGAAACATGAATTGAATCATGAATCATGAATCGAATCATGAATCATGAATCATGAATCAAATCATGAATTTAATCATGAATCATGAATCGAATCATGAATTGAATCATGAATCATGAATTTTATCATGAATCATGAATCGAATCATGAATTGAATCATGAATCATGAATCATGAATTGAATCATGAATCATGAATCGAATCATGAATCATAAATCATGATTTGAATCCTGAATTTAATCATGAATCATGAATCGAATCATGAATCATGAATCGAATCATGAATTGAATCATGAATCATGAATCGAATCATGAATTAAATCATGAATCATGAATCGAATCATGAATCTTGAATCATGAATCGAATCATGAATCTTGAATTGAATCATGAATCATGAATCATGAATTGAATCATAAATCATGAATTGAATCATGAATCATGAATCATGAATTTAATCAAGAATCCTGAATCGAATCATGAATTGAATCATGAATCATGAATCATGAATCGAATCATAAATCATGAATCGAATCATGAATCATGAATTGAATCATGAATCATGAATTGAATCATAAATCATGAATCATGAATTGAATGATGAATCATGAATTGAATCATGAATCATGAATCGAATAATGAATAATGAATTAAATCATGAATCATGAAATGAATCATGAATTAAATCATGAATTAAAACATGAATCATGAATCGAATCATGAATTATGAATCATGCATTGAATCATGAATCATGAATCATGAATTGAATCATGAATCATGAATTGAATTATGAATTGAATCAAGAATTGAATCATGAATTGAAATATGAATCATGAATCAAATCATGAATTGAAACATGAATCATGAATCGAATAATGATTCATGAATCATGAATTGAATCATGAATCATGAATTGAATCATGAATCATGAATCATGAATCAAATCATAAATCATGAATTGAATCATGAATCATGAATCATGAATTCAATCATGACTCATGAATTGAATCCTGAATCATAAATCATGAATCATGAATCAAGAATCATGAACTGAATCATGAATCATGAATTGAATCATGAATCGATTCATGAATCATGAAATAAATTATGAATTGAATCATGAATTGAATCATGAATCATGAATCCAATCATGAATCATGAAATAAATCATGAATTGTATCAAGATTTTTGAACCATGAATTGAATCATGAAATAAATCATAAATCATGAATTGAATCATAAATCATGAATCATGAATTGAATCATGAATCATGAATTGAATCATAAATCATGAATCATGAATTGAATCATGAATCATGAATTGAATCATGAATCATGAAATGAATCATGAATTAAATCATGAATTCAAACATGAATCATTAATCGAATCATGAATTATGAATCATGCATTGAATCATAAATCATGAATCATAAATTAAAACATGAATCATGAATCGAATCATGACTCATGAATCATGAATTGAATCATGAATCATGAATTGAATCATGAATTATGAATCATGAATCAAATCATGAATTATGAATTGAATCATGAATCATGAATTGAATCATGAATCATGAATCATGAATTGAATCCTGAATCATGAATCATGAATTTAATCATGAATCATGAATTCAATCATGAATCATGAATCATGAATTCAATCATGAATTGAATCATGAATTATGAATCATAAATTGAATCATGAATTGAATCATGAATTTAATCATGAATCATGAATTGAAACAGGAATCACGAATCATTAAATAAATCATGAAATGAATTATAAATCATGAATTGAATCATGAATCACAAATTAAATCATGAATCATGAATTGAATCATGAATCATAAATCGAATTATGAATTATAAATCATGAATTGAATCATGAATCATGAATTATGAATTGAATCATAAATCATGAATCATAAATCGAATCGTGAATCATGAACCATGAATCATGAATCATGAATTGAATCATGATTTGAATAATGAATCATGAATCATGAATCGAATCATGAATCATGAATAGAATCATGAATTGAATCAAGAATTGAATCATGAATTGAAACATGAATCATGAATCGAATCATGATTTATGAATCATGAATTGAATCATGAATCATGAATCATGAATTGAATCATAAATCATGAATCATGAATCGAATCTAAATCATGAATCATGAATCATATATTGAATCATGAATTGAATCATGAATCATGAATTGAATCATAAATAATTGATCATGAAATGAATCATGAATCATGAATCGAATCATGAATCATAAAACATGAATTGAATCATGAATCATGAAACATGAATTGAATCATGAATCATGAATCATAAATTGAATCATGAATCATGAATTGAATCATGAATCATGAATCATGAATCATGAATCGAATCATGAATTGAATCCTGAATCATGAATTGAATCATGAATCATGAATTGAATCATGAATCATGAATTGAATCATGAATCATGAATCATGAATTGAATCATGAATCTTGAATCGAATCATGAATTGAATCATGAATCATGAATCACGAATCGAATCATGAATCATGAATCATGAATTGAATCATGAATCATGAATTGAATCATGAATCATGAATTGAATCATGAATCATGAATTGAATCATAAATCATAAATCATGAATTGAATCATGAATCATGAATCATGAATCGAATCATGAATCATGAATTGAATCATGAATCATGAATTGAATCATGAATCACGAATTAAATCATGAATCATGAATTGATTCATGAATCATAAATCAAATCATGAATCATGAATAGAATCATGAATTAAATAATGAATCATGAATCATGAATCGAATCACGTATCATAATTTGAATCATGAATCATGAATCATGAATTGAATCATGAATCATGAATTGAATCATGAATTAAATAATGAATCATGAATCATGAATCGAATCAAGAATCATAATTTGAATCATGAATCATGAATCATGAATTGAATCATGAATCATGAATTCAATCATAAATAATGAATCATGAAATGAATCATGAATCATGAATCGAATCATGAATCATAAAACATGAATTGAATCATGAATCATGAAACATGAATTGAATCATGAATCATAAATCGAATCATGAATCATGAATCGAATCATGAATCATGAATTTAATCATGAATTTAATCATGAATCATTAATTGAATCATGAATCATGAATTGAATCATGAATTGAATCATGAATCTTTAAATGAATTATGAATCATGAACTGAATTATGAATCATTAATTGAATCATGAATTTAATCATGAGTCATGAATCGAATCATGATTCATGAATCATGAATCATGAATCGAATCATGATTCATTAATCATGAATCATAAATCGAATCATAAATCATGAATTAAATCATAAATCATAATTCATTAAATGAATCATGAATCGAATCATGAATCATGAATTTAATCATGATTCATGAATCATGAATCATGAATCGAATCATGAATTCAATCATGAATCATGAATCATGAATCGAATCATGATTCATTAATCATGAATCATGACTCATGAATCGAATCATGATTCATTAATCATGAATCATAAATCGAATCATAAATCATGAATTAAATCATAAATCATAAATCATTAAATGAATCATGAATTCAATCATGAATCATGAATCATGAATCAAATCATAATCCATGAATTGAATCATGAATCATGAATCATAAATTGAATCATGAATCATGAATCTTGAATCGAATCATAAATCATGAATTGAATCATAAATCATGAATCACGGAAATGAATCATGAATTGAATCATGAATCATGAATTAAATCATGAATCATGAACCATGAATCATGAGTCATGAATTGAATCATGAATCATGAATCATGAATTGAATTATGAATCATGAATCATGAATTGAATCATGAATCATGAATTGAATCATGAATTGAATCACGAATCATGAATCATGAATCATGAATTGAATCATGAATTGAATCATGAATCGTGAATTGAAACATGAATCATGAATCAGGAATCATATATTGAATCATGAATCTTGAATTAAATCATGATTCATGAATCATGAATAATGAATCGAATCATGAATCTTGAATCGAATCATAAATCATGACTTGAATCATAAATCATGAATAATGAATCGAATCATGAATCATAAATCTTGAATCGAATCATAAATCATGACTTGAATCATAAATCATGAATTGAATCATGAATCATGAATTGAATCATGAATCATGAATCATGAATTAAATCATGAATCATGAATTGAATCATGAATCATGAATTGAATCATGAATCATGATTTATGAAATGAATCATGAATCATGAATTGAATCATGATTCATGAATCATGAATCATGAATCATGAATTGAATCATGAATCATGAATTGAATCATGAATCATGAATTGAATCATGAATCATGATTAATGAAATGAATCATGAATCATGAATTGAATCATGATTCATGAATCATGAATCATAAATCTAATCATGAATCATGAATTAAATCATGAATTGAATCATGAACCATGAATCTAATCATGATTCATAAATCATGAATCATGAATTGAATCATGATTGATGAATCATAATTCATGAATCAAATCATAAATCATGAATTAAATCATGAATCATAAATCATTAAATGAATCATGAATTGAATCATGAATCAAATCATAAATCATGAATCATGAATTGAATCATGAATCATAATTCGAATCATGATTCATGAATCATGAATCATGAAATGAATCATGAATCATGATTTGAATCAGGATTTAAATCATATATTGAATCATGAGTCATGAATTGAATCATTAATCATTAATCATAAATTGAATTCTGAATCATGAATTGAATCATTAATTGAATAATGAATCATGAATTGAATCATGAATCATGAATTAAATCATGAATTGAATCATGAATCATGAATTAAATCATAAATCATGATTTCAATCATGAATCATGAATTGAATCATTATTGAATCATGAATCATGAATTGAATCATGAATTGAATTATGAATCATGAATTGAATCATGAATTGAATCATGAATCATTAATTGAATCATGAATCATGAATTGAATCATGAACTGAATTATGAATCATTAATTGAATCATGAATCATGAATCATGAACTGAATTATGAATCATTAATTGAATCATGAATTGAATCATGAGTCATGAATCGAATCATGATTCATGAATCATGAATCATTAATTGAATCATGAATCATGAACTGAATTATGAATCATTAATTGAATCATGAATTGAATCATGAGTCATGAATCGAATCATGATTCATGAATCATGAATCATGAATCGAATCATGATTCATTAATCATGAATCATAAATCGAATCATAAATCTGAAATTAAATCATAAATCATAAATCATTAAATGAATCATGAATCATGAATCGGATCATGATTCATTAATCATGAATCATAAATCGAATCATAAATCAGGAATTAAATCATAAATCATAAATAATTAAATGAATCATGATTCATGAATTGAATCATGAATCATGAATTGAATCATGAATCATAAATTGAATTATGAATCATGGATTGAATCATGAATCATGAATCATAAATCATGAATTGAATCATGAATTGAATCATTAATCATGAATCATAATTTAAATCATGAATCATGAATTGAATCATGAATTGAATCATGAATCATGTATTGAATCATGAATCATGAATCATGAATCATGAATCATGAATTGAATCATGAATTAAATCATGAATTGAATCATGAATCATGAATTGAACCATGAATCATGAATTGAATCATGAATCATGATTTGAATCATGAATTGAATCATGAATCATTAATTGAATCATGAATTGAATCATGAATCATGAATTGAATCATGAATTAAATCATGAATTGAATCATGAATCATGAATTGAAACATGAATCATGAATTGAATCATGAATCGTGAATCAAATCATGAATTGAATCATGAATCATGAATCATGAATCGAATCATGATTCATTAATCATGAATCATGACTCATGAATCGAATCATGATTCATTAATCATGAATCATAAATCGAATCATAAATCATGAATTAAATCATAAATCATAAATCATTAAATGAATCATGAATTCAATCATGAATCATGAATCATGAATCATATCATAATCCATGAATTGAATCATGAATCATGAATCATAAATTGAATCATGAATCATAAATTGAATCATGAATCATGAATCTTGAATCGAATCATAAATCATGAATTGAATCATAAATCATGAATCACGGAAATGAATCATGAATTGAATCATGAATCATGAATTAAATCATGAATCATGAACCATGAATCATGAGTCATGAATTGAATCATGAATCATGAATTGAATTATGAATCATGAATCATGAATTGAATCATGAATCATGAATTGAATCATGAATTGAATCACGAATCATGAATTGAATCATGAATTGAATCATGAATTGAATAATGAATCGTAATTTGAAACATGAATCATGAATCGAATCATGAATTCAATCATGAATCATGAATCATGAATCGAATCATGATTCATTAATCATGAATCATGACTCATGAATCGAATCATGATTCATTAATCATGAATCATAAATCGAATCATAAATCATGAATTAAATCATAAATCATAAATCATTAAATGAATCATGAATTCAATCATGAATCATGAATCATAAATCAAATCATAATCCATGAATTGAATCATGAATCATGAATCATAAATTGAATCATGAATCATGAATCTTGAATCGAATCATAAATCATGAATTGAATCATAAATCATGAATCACGGAAATGAATCATGAATTAAATCATGAATCATGAATTAAATCATGAATCATGAACCATGAATCATGAGTCATGAATTGAATCATGAATCATGAATCATGAATTGAATTATGAATCATGAATCATGAATTGAATCATGAATCATGAATTGAATCATGAATTGAATCACGAATCATGAATCATGAATTGAATCATGAATTGAATCATGAATCGTGAATTGAAACATGAATCATGAATCAGGAATCATATATTGAATCATGAATCTTGAATTAAATCATGATTCATGAATCATGAATAATGAATCGAATCATGAATCATGAATCTTGAATCGAATCATAAATCATGACTTGAATCATAAATCATGAATTGAATCATGAATCATTAATTGAATCATGAATTATGAATCATGAATTGAATCATGAATCATGAATTGAATCATAAATCATGAATTAAATCATGAATCATAAATCATTAAATGAATCATGAATTGAATCATGAATCATGAATCAAATCATAAATTATGAATCATGAATTGAATCATGAATCATAATTCGAATCATGATTCATGAATCATGAATCATGAATTGAATCATGAATCATGATTTGAATCAGGATTTAAATCATATATTGAATCATGAATCATGAATTGAATCATTAATCATTAATTATGAATTGAATTATGAATCATGAATTGAATCATGAATTAAATAATGAATAATGAATTGAATCATGAATCATGAATTAAATCACGAATTAAATCATGAATCATGAATTGAATCATGAATCATGAATTGAATCATGAATCATGATTTGAATCATGAATCATGAATTGAATCATTATTGAATCATGAATCATGAATTGAATCATGAATCATGAATTGAATCATGAATCATGAATTGAATCATGAATTGAATCATGAATCATTAATTGAATCATGAATCATGAATTGAATCATGAATCATTAATTGAATCATGAATCATGAATCATGAACTGAATCATGAATCATGAATTGAATCATTATTGAATCATGAATCATGAATTGAATCATGAATCATGAATCATGAAATGAATCATGAATCATAAATTTAATCATGATTCATGAATCATGAATCATGAATCGAATCATGAATCATTAATTAAATCATGAATTGAATCATGAGTCATGAATCGAATCATGATTCATGAATCATGAATCATGAATCGAATCATGATTCATTAATCATGAATCATAAATCGAATCATAAATCAGGAATTAAATCATAGATCATAAATCATTAAATGAATCATGAATCATGAATCGAATCATGATTCATTAATCATGAATCATAAATTGAATCATAAATCAGGAATTAAATCATAAATCATAAAACATTAAATGAATCATGATTCATGAATTGAATCATGAATCATGAATTGAATCATGAATCATAAATTGAATCATGAATCATGAATTGAATCATGAATCATGAATCATGAATCATAAATCATGAATTGAATCATGAATTGAATCATGAATCATGAATTAAATCATAAATCATGAATTGAATCATGAATCATGTATTGAATCATGAATCATGAATCATGAATCATGAATTGAATCATGAATCATGAATCATGAATTGAATCATGAATCATGAATTGAACCATGAATCATGAATTGAATCATGAATCATGATTTGAATCATGAATCATGAATCATGAATCATGAATTGAATCATGAATTGAATCATGAATCATGAATTGAATCATGAATCATGAATGGAATCATGAATTGAATCATGAATTGAATCATGAATCATGAATTGAAACATGAATCATGAATTGAATCATGAATCATGAATGGAATCATGAATCATAAATTGAATCATGAATCATGATTTGAATCCTGAATCATGAATTGAATCATATATTGAATCATGAATTGAATCATGAATCATGAATTGAATCATGAATCATAATTCATAAAATGAATCATAAATCATGAATTGAATCATAAATCATGAATTCAATCATATATTAAATCATGAATCATGAATTGATTCATGAATCATGAATTGAATCATGAATCATGATTTGAATCATGAATTGAATCATGAATCATGAATTGAATCATGAATTGAATCATGAATCATGAATTGAATCATGAATCATGAATTGAATCATGAATTGAATCATGAATTGAATCATGAATCATGAATTGAAACATGAATCATGAATTGAATCATGAATCATGAATTGAATCATGAATCATAAATTGAATCATGAATAATGATTTGAATCCTGAATCATGAATTGAATCATATATTGAATCATGAATTGAATCATGAATCATGAATTAAATCATGAATCATGAATCATGAAATGAATCATAAATCATGAATTGAATCATGAATCATGAATTCAATCATATATTAAATCATGAATCATGAATTGAATCATGAATCATGAATTGAAACATGAATCATGAATTGAATCATGAATCATGAATTGAATCATGAATTGAATCACGAATCATGAATCATGAATTGAATCATGAATTGAATCATGAATCGTGAATTGAAACATGAATCATGAATCAGGAATCATATATTGAATCATGAATCTTGAATTAAATCATGATTCATGAATCATGAATAATGAATCGAATCATGAATCATGAATCTTGAATCGAATCATAAATCATGACTTGAATCATAAATCATGAATTGAATCATGAATCATTAATTGAATCATGAATTATGAATCATGAATTGAATCATGAATCATGAATTGAATCATAAATCATGAATTAAATCATGAATCATAAATCATTAAATGAATCATGAATTGAATCATGAATCATGAATCAAATCATAAATTATGAATCATGAATTGAATCATGAATCATAATTCGAATCATGATTCATGAATCATGAATCATGAATTGAATCATGAATCATGATTTGAATCAGGATTTAAATCATATATTGAATCATGAATCATGAATTGAATCATTAATCATTAATTATGAATTGAATTATGAATCATGAATTGAATCATGAATTAAATAATGAATAATGAATTGAATCATGAATCATGAATTAAATCACGAATTAAATCATGAATCATGAATTGAATCATGAATCATGAATTGAATCATGAATCATGATTTGAATCATGAATCATGAATTGAATCATTATTGAATCATGAATCATGAATTGAATCATGAATCATGAATTGAAACATGAATTGAATCATGAATCATTAATTGAATCATGAATCATGAATTGAATCATGAATCATTAATTGAATCATGAATCATGAATCATGAACTGAATCATGAATCATGAATTGAATCATTATTGAATCATGAATCATGAATTGAATCATGAATCATGAATCATGAAATGAATCATGAATCATAAATTTAATCATGATTCATGAATCATGAATCATGAATCGAATCATGAATCATTAATTAAATCATGAATTGAATCATGAGTCATGAATCGAATCATGATTCATGAATCATGAATCATGAATCGAATCATGATTCATTAATCATGAATCATAAATCGAATCATAAATCAGGAATTAAATCATAGATCATAAATCATTAAATGAATCATGAATCATGAATCGAATCATGATTCATTAATCATGAATCATAAATTGAATCATAAATCAGGAATTAAATCATAAATCATAAAACATTAAATGAATCATGATTCATGAATTGAATCATGAATCATGAATCATGAATTGAATCATGAATCATAAATTGAATCATGAATCATGAATTGAATCATGAATCATGAATCATGAATCATAAATCATGAATTGAATCATGAATTGAATCATGAATCATGAATTAAATCATAAATCATGAATTGAATCATGAATCATGTATTGAATCATGAATCATGAATCATGAATCATGAATTGAATCATGAATTGAATCATGAATCATGAATTGAACCATGAATCATGAATTGAATCATGAATCATGATTTGAATCATGAATCATGAATCATGAATCATGAATTGAATCATGAATTGAATCATGAATCATGAATTGAATCATGAATCATGAATGGAATCATGAATTGAATCATGAATTGAATCATGAATCATGAATTGAAACATGAATCATGAATTGAATCATGAATCATGAATGGAATCATGAATCATAAATTGAATCATGAATCATGATTTGAATCCTGAATCATGAATTGAATCATATATTGAATCATGAATTGAATCATGAATCATGAATTGAATCATGAATCATAATTCATAAAATGAATCATAAATCATGAATTGAATCATGAATCATGAATTCAATCATATATTAAATCATGAATCATGAATTGATTCATGAATCATGAATTGAATTATGAATCATGATTTGAATCATGAATTGAATCATGAATCATGAATTGAATCATGAATTGAATCATGAATCATGAATTGAATCATGAATCATGAATGGAATCATGAATTGAATCATGAATTGAATCATGAATCATGAATTAAAACATGAATCATGAATTGAATCATGAATCATGAATTGAATCATGAATCATAAATCATGATTTGAATCCTGAATCATGAATTGAATCATATATTGAATCATGAATTGAATCATGAATCATGAATTAAATCATGAATCATGAATCATGAAATGAATCATAAATCATGAATTGAATCATGAATCATGAATTCAATCATATATTAAATCATGAATCATGAATTGAATCATGAATCATGAATTGAAACATGAATCATGAATTGAATCATGAATCATAAATTGAATCATGAATCATGATTTGAATCCTGAATCATGAATTGAATCATATATTGAATCATGAATTGAATCATGAATCATGAATTCAATCATGAATCATGAATCATGATTTCAATCATGAATCATGAATTGAATCATGAATTGAATCATGAATCATGAATTGAATCATGAATCATGAATTGAATCATGAATCATGAATTATGAATTGAATCATGAATAAAGAATTGAATCATGAATCATGAATTGAATCATGAACCATTATTTGAATCATGAATCATGAATTGAATCATATATTAAATCATGAATAGAATCATGAATCATAATTTTAATCATGAATTGAATCATGAATCATGAATCATGAATTGAATCATGAATCATGAATTGAATCATGAATCATGAATTTAATCATGATTCATGAATCATGAATCATGAATCGAATCATGAATCATGAATTTAATCATGATTCATGAATCATGAATCATGAATCGAATCATGAATTCAATCATGAATCATGAATCATGAATCGAATCATAAATCATGAATTAAATCATAAATCATAAATCATTAAATGAATCATGAATTGAATCATGAATCATGAATCATGAATTGAATCATGAATCATGAATTGAATCATGAATCATGAATTTAATCATGATTCATGAATCATGAATCATGAATCGAATCATGAATCATGAATTTAATCATGATTCATGAATCATGAATCATGAATCGAATCATGAATTCAATCATGAATCATGAATCATAAATCGAATCATAAATCATGAATTAAATCATAAATCATAAATCATTAAATGAATCATGAATTGAATCATGAATCATGAATCATGAATCAAATCATAATCCATGAATTGAATCATGAATCATGAATTGAATCATGAATCATGAATGGAATCATGAATTGAATCATGAATTGAATCATGAATCATGAATGGAATCATGAATTGAATCATGAATTGAATCATGAATCATGAATTGAAACATGAATCATGAATTGAATCATGAATCATGAATTGAATCATGAATCATAAATTGAATCATGAATCATGATTTGAATCCTGAATCATGAATTGAATCATATATTGAATCATGAATTGAATCATGAATCATGAATTGAATCATGAATCATGAATCATGAAATGAATCATAAATCATGAATTGAATCATGAATCATGAATTCAATCATATATTAAATCATGAATCATGAATTGAATCATGAATCATGAATTGAATCATGAATCATGAATTGAATCATGAATCATGATTTGAATCATGAATTGAATCATGAATCATGAATTGAATCATGAATTGAATCATGAATCATGAATGGAATCATGAATTGAATCATGAATTAAATCATGAATCATGAATTGAAACATGAATCAAGAATTGAATCATTAATCATGAATTGAATCATGAATCATAAATTGAATCATGAATCATGATTTGAATCCTGAATCATGAATTGAATCATATATTGAATCATGAATTGAATCATGAATCATGAATTGAATCATGAATCATGAATCATGAAATGAATCATAAATCATGAATTGAATCATGAATCATGAATCATGAAATGAATCATGAATCATGAATTGAAACATGAATCATGAATTGAATCATGAATCATGAATTGAATCATGAATCATAAATTGGATCATAAATCATGATTTGAATCCTGAATCATGAATTGAATCATATATTGAATCATGAATTGAATCATGAATCATGAATTGAATCATGAATCATGAATCATGAATTGAATCATGAATCATGAATCATGAATCATGAATTGAATCATATATTAAATCATGAATCATGAATTGAATCATGAATCATGAACTGAATCATGAATTGAATCATGAATCACGAATCATGAATTGAATCAAGAATCATGAATCACTGAAATGAATCATGAATTGAATCATGAATCATGAACTGAATCATGAATCATGAACTGAATCATGAATTGAATCATGAATCATGAATTATGAATTGAATCATGAATAAAGAATTGAATCATGAATCATGAATTGAATCATGAACCATTATTTGAATCATGAATCATGAATTGAATCATATATTAAATCATGAATAGAATCATGAATCATAATTTTAATCATGAATTGAATCATGAATCATGAATCATGAATTGAATCATGAATCATGAATTGAATCATGAATCATGAATTTAATCATGATTCATGAATCATGAATCATGAATCGAATCATGAATCATGAATTTAATCATGATTCATGAATCATGAATAATGAATCGAATCATGAATTCAATCATGAATCATGAATCGAATCATGATTCATTAATCATGAATCGAATCATGATTCATTAATCATGAATCATGAATCATAAATCGAATCATAAATCATGAATTAAATCATAAATCATAAATCATTAAATGAATCATGAATTGAATCATGAATCATGAATCATGAATCAAATCATAATCCATGAATTGAATCATGAATCATGAATTGAATCATGAATTGAATCATGAATCATGAATGGAATCATGAATTGAATCATGAATTGAATCATGAATCATGAATTGAAACATGAATCATGAATTGAATCATGAATCATGAATTGAATCATGAATCATAAATTGAATCATGAATCATGATTTGAATCCTGAATCATATATTGAATCATGAATTGAATCATGAATCATGAATTGAATCATGAATCATGAATCATGAAATGAATCATAAATCATGAATTGAATCATGAATCATGAATTCAATCATATATTAAATCATGAATCATGAATTGAATCATGAATCATGAATTGAATCATGAATCATGAATTGAATCATGAATCATGATTTGAATCATGAATTGAATCTTGAATCATGAATTGAATCATGAATTGAATCATGAATCATGAATGGAATCATGAATTGAATCATGAATTAAATCATGAATCATGAATTGAAACATGAATCAAGAATTGAATCATGAATCATGAATTGAATCATGAATCATGAAATGAATCATGAATCATGAATTGAAACATGAATCATGAATTGAATCATGAATCATGAATTGAATCATGAATCATAAATTGGATCATGAATCATGATTTGAATCCTGAATCATGAATTGAATCATATATTGAATCATGAATTGAATCATGAATCATGAATTGAATCATGAATCATGAATCATGAATTGAATCATGAATCATGAATTGAATCATGAATCAGGAATCATGAATCATGAATTGAATCATATATTAAATCATGAATCATGAATTGAATCATGAATCATGAACTGAATCATGAATTGAATCATGAATCACGAATCATGAATTGAATCATGAATCATGAATCACTGAAATGAATCATGAATTGAATCATGAATGATGAAGTGAATCATGAATTGAATCATGAATCATGAATTGAATCATGAATCATGAACTGAATCATGAATTGAATCATGAATCACGAATCATGAATTGAATCATGAATCATGAATCACTGAAATGAATCATGAATTGAATCATGAATGATGAAGTGAATCATGAATTGAATCATGAATCATGAATTGAATCATGAATTGAATCATGAATCATGAATTAAATCATGAATCATGAATTGAATCATGAATCATGAATCATGAATTGAATCATGAATCATGAATTGAATCCTGAACCATGATTTGAATCATGAATCATGAATTGAATCATATATTAAATCATGAATAGAATCATGAATCATAATTTGAATCATGAATTGAATCATGAATCATGAATCATGAATTGAATCATGAATCATGAATTGAATCATGAATCATGAATTTAATCATGATTCATGACTCATTAATCGAATCATGAATCATGAATTTAATCATGATTCATGAATCATGAATCGAATCATGAATTCAATCATAAATCATGAATCATGAATCGAATCATGATTCATTAATCATGAATCATGAATCATGAATCGAATCATGATTCATTAATCATGAATCATAAATCGAATTATAAATCATGAATTAAATCATAAATCATAAATCATTGAATGAATCATGAATTGAATCATGAATCATGAATCAAATCATGTTTCATGAATTATGAATCATGAATCGAATCATGAATCATGAATCTTGAATCGAATCATAAATCATGAATTGAATCATAAATCCTGAATCACGGAAATGAATCATGAATTAAATCATGAATCATGAATCATGAATTGAATCATGAATCATGAATCATGAATTGAATCATGAATTATGAATTGAATCATGAATTGAATCATGAATCATGAATCATGAATCATGAATTGAATCATGAATCATGAATTGAATCATGAATTGAATCATGAATTGTGAATTAAAACATGAATCAGGAATCAGGAATCATGAATTGAATCATGAATCTTGAATTAAATCATGATTTATGAATCATGAATAATGAATCGAATCATGAATCATGAATCTTGAATCGAATCATAAATCATGAATTGAATCATAAATCATGAATTGAATCATGAATCATTATTGAATCATGAATTATGAATCATGAATTGAATCATGAATCATGAATTGAATCATAAATCATGAATTAAATCATGAATCATAAATCATTAAATGAATCATGAATTGAATCATGAATCATGATTCAAATCATAAATTATGAATCATGAATTGAATCATGAATCATAATTCGAATCATATTTCATGAATCATGAATCATGAATTGAATCATGAATCATGATTTGAATCAGGATTTAAATCATATATTGAATCATGAATCATGAATTGAATCATTAATCATTAATCATGAATTGAATTGTGAATCATGAATTGAATCATGAATTGAATCATGAATCATGAATTGAATCATGAATCATGAATTGAATCATGAATCATGATTTGAATCATGAATCATGAATTGAATCATTATTGAATCATGAATCATGAATTGAATCATGAATCATGAATTGAATCATGAATCATGAATTGAATCATGAATTGAATCATGAATCATTAATTGAATCATGAATCATGAATTGAATCATGAATTGAATCATGAATCATTAATTGAATCATGAATCATGAATCATGAACTGAATCATGAATCATGAATTGAATCATTATTGAATCATGAATCATAAATTGAATCATGAATCATGAAATGAGTCATGAATCATAAATTTAATCATGATTCATGAATCATGATTCATGAATCGAATCATGAATCATTAATTGAATCATGAATTGAATCATGAGTCATGAATCGAATCATGATTCATGAATCATGAATCATGAATCGAATCATGATTCATTAATCATGAATCATAAATCGAATCATAAATCAGGAATTAAATCATAGATCATAAATCATTAAATGAATCATGAATCATGAATCGAATCATGATTCATTAATCACGAATCATAAATTGAATCATAAATCAGGAATTAAATCATAAATCATAAAACATTAAATGAATCATGATTCATGAATTGAATCATGAATCATGAATCATGAATTGAATCATGAATCATAAATTGAATCATGAATCATGAATTGAATCATGAATCATGAATCATAAATCATGAATTGAATCATGAATTGAATCATGAATCATGAATCATGAATTAAATCATAAATCATGAATTGAATCATGAATCATGTATTGAATCATGAATCATGAATCATGAATCATGAATTGAATCATGAATCATGAATCATGAATTGAATCATGAATCATGAATTGAACCATGAATCATGAATTGAATCATGAATCATGATTTGAATCATGAATTGAATCATGAATCATGAATTGAATCATGAATTGAATCATGAATCATGAATTGAATCATGAATCATGAATGGAATCATGAATTGAATCATGAATTGAATCATGAATCATGAATTGAAACATGAATCATGAATTGAATCATGAATCATGAATTGAATCATGAATCATAAATTGAATCATGAATCATGATTTGAATCCTGAATCATGAATTGAATCATATATTGAATCATGAATTGAATCGTGAATCATGAATTGAATCATGAATCATGAATCATGAAATGAATCATAAATCATGAATTGAATCATGAATCATGAATTCAATCATATATTAAATCATGAATCATGAATTGAATCATGAATCATGAATTGAATCATGAATCATGATTTGAATCATGAATTGAATCATGAATCATGAATTGAATCATAAATTTAATCATGAATCATGAATTGAATCATGAATCATGAATGGAATCATGAATTGAATCATAAATTGAATCATGAACCATGAATTGAAACATGAATCATGAATTGAATCATGAATCATGAATTGAATCATGAATCATAAATTGAATAATGAATCATGATTTGAATCCTGAATCATGAATTGAATCATATATTGAATCATGAATTGAATCATGAATCATGAATTAAATCATGAATCATGAATCATGAAATGAATTATAAATCATGAATTGAATCATGAATCATGAATTCAATCATATATTAAATCATGAATCATGAATTGAATCATGAATCATGAATTGAAACATGAATCATGAATCATGAATTGAATCATGAATCATAAATTGAATCATGAATCATGATTTGAATCCTGAATCATGAATTGAATCATATATTGAATCATGAATTGAATCATGAATCATGAATTGAATCATGAATCATGAATCATGAATTGAATCATGAATCATGAATTGAATCATGAATTGAATCATGAATCATGAATTGAATCATGAATCATGAATTGAATCATGAATCATGAATTGAATCATGAATCCTGAATTGAATCATGAATCATGAATTATGAATTGAATCATGAATAAAGAATTGAATCATGAATCATGAATTGAATCATGAACCATTATTTGAATCATGAATCATGAATTGAATCATATATTAAATTATGAATAGAATCATGAATCATAATTTTAATCATGAATTGAATCATGAATCATGAATCATGAATTGAATCATGAATCATGAATTGAATCATGAATCATGAATTTAATCCTGATTCATGAATCATGAATCATGAATCGAATCATGAATCATGAATTTAATCATGATTCATGAATCATGAATCATGAATCGAATCATGAATCATGAATTTAATCATGATTCATGAATCATGAATCATGAATCGAATCATGAATTCAATCATGAATCATGAATCATGAATCGAATCATGATTCATTAATCATGAATCATGAATCATAAATCGAATCATAAATCATGAATTAAATCATAAATCATAAATCATTAAATGAATCATGAATTGAATCATGAATCATGAATCATGAATCAAATCATAATCCATGAATTGAATCATGAATCATGAATTGAATCATGAATTGAATCATGAATCATGAATTGAATCATGAATCATGAATGGAATCATGAATTGAATCATGAATTGAATCATGAATCATGAATTGAAACATGAATCATGAATTGAATCATGAATCATGAATTGAATCATGAATTATAAATTGAATCATGAATCATGATTTGAATCCTGAATCATGAATTGAATCATATATTGAATCATGAATTGAATCATGAATCATGAATTGAATCATGAATCATGAAATGAATCATAAATCATGAATTGAATCATAAATCATGAATTCAATCATATATTAAATCATGAATCATGAATTGAATCATGAATCATGAATTGAATCATGAATCATGAATTGAATCATGAATCATGATTTGAATCATGAATTGATTAATGAATCATGAATTGAATCATGAATTGAATCATGAATCATGAATTGAATCATGAATTGAATCATGAATCATGAATTGAAACATGAATCATGAATTGAATCATTAATCATGAATTGAATCATGAATCATAAATTGAATCATGAATCATGATTTGAATACTGAATCATGAATTGAATCATATATTGAATTATGAATTGAATCATGAATCATGAATTGAATCATGAATCATGAATCATGAAATGAATCATAAATCATGAATTGAATCATGAATCATGAATCATGAAATGAATAATGAATCATGAATTGAAACATGAATCATGAATTGAATCATGAATCATGAATTGAATCATGAATCATAAATTGGATCATGAATCATGATTTGAATCCTGAATCATGAATCGAATCATATATTGAATCATGAATTGAATCATGAATCATGAATTGAATCATGAATCATGAATCATGAATTGAATCATGAATCATGAATCATGAATCATGAATTGAATCATATATTATATCATGAATCATGAATTGAATCATGAATCATGAACTGAATCATGAATTGAATCATGAATCACGAATCATGAATTGAATCATGAATCATGAATCACTGAAATGAATCATGAATTGAATCATGAATCATGAATCATGAATTGAATCATATATTAAATCATGAATCATGAATTGAATCATGAATGATGAAGTGAATCATGAATTGAATCATGAATCATGAATTGAATCATGAATTGAATCATGAATCATGAATTGAATCATGAATCATGAATTGAATCATGAATCATGAATCATGAATTGAATCATGAATCATGAATCAAATCATGTTTCATGAATTATGAATCATAAATCGAATCATGAATCATGAATCTTGAATCGAATCATAAATCATGAATTGAATCATAAATCATGAATCATGAATTGAATCATGAATCATGAATCATGAAATGAATCATGAATCATGAATTGAATCATGAATCATGAATCATGAATTGAATCATGAATCATGAATTGAATCATGAATCATGAATCATGAATTGAATCATGAATCATGAATTGAATCATGAATTGAATCATGAATCGTGAATTAAAACATGAATCATGAATCAGGAATCATGAATTGAATCATGAATTTTTGAATTAAATCATGATTTATGAATCATGAATAATGAATCGAATCATGAATCATGAATCATAAATTGAATCATGAATCATGAATTGAAACATGAATCATGAATCATGAATTGAATCATGAATCATGAATTGAATCATGAATCATGAATTGAATCATGAATCATGAATTGAATCATGAATTGATTAATGAATCATGAATTGAATCATGAATTGAATCATGAATCATGAATTGAAACATGAATCATGAATTGAATCATTAATCATGAATTGAATCATGAATCATAAATTGAATCATGAATCATGATTTGAATCCTGAATCATGAATTGAATCATATATTGAATTATGAATTGAATCATGAATCATGAATTGAATCATGAATCATGAATCATGAAATGAATCATAAATCATGAATTGAATCATGAATCATGAATCATGAAATGAATAATGAATCATGAATTGAAACATGAATCATGAATTGAATCATGAATCATGAATTGAATCATGAATCATAAATTGGATCATGAATCATGATTTGAATCCTGAATCATGAATCGAATCATATATTGAATCATGAATTGAATCATGAATCATGAATTGAATCATGAATCATGAATCATGAATTGAATCATGAATCATGAATCATGAATCATGAATTGAATCATATATTATATCATGAATCATGAATTGAATCATGAATCATGAACTGAATCATGAATTGAATCATGAATCACGAATCATGAATTGAATCATGAATCATGAATCACTGAAATGAATCATGAATTGAATCATGAATCATGAATCATGAATTGAATCATATATTAAATCATGAATCATGAATTGAATCATGAATGATGAAGCGAATCATGAATTGAATCATGAATCATGAATTGAACCATGAATCATGAATTGAATCATGAATCATGATTTGAATCATGAATCATGAATCATGAATCATGAATTGAATCATGAATTGAATCATGAATCATGAATTGAATCATGAATCATGAATGGAATCATGAATTGAATCATGAATTGAATCATGAATCATGAATTGAAACATGAATCATGAATTGAATCATGAATCATGAATTGAATCATGAATCATAAATTGAATCATGAATCATGATTTGAATCCTGAATCATGAATTGAATCATATATTGAATCATGAATTGAATCATGAATCATGAATTGAATCATGAATCATAATTCATGAAATGAATCATAAATCATGAATTGAATCATGAATCATGAATTCAATCATATATTAAATCATGAATCATGAATTGAATCATGAATCATGAATTGAATCATGAATCATGATTTGAATCATGAATTGAATCATGAATCATGAATTGAATCATGAATCATGATTTGAATCATGAATTGAATCATGAATCATGAATTGAATCATGAATTGAATCATGAATCATGAATTGAATCATGAATCATGAATTGAATCATGAATCAAGAATGGAATCATGAATTGAATCATGAATTGAATCATGAATCATGAATTGAAACATGAATCATGAATTGAATCATGAATCATGAATTAAATCATGAATCATAAATTGAATCATGAATCATGATTTGAATCCTGAATCATGAATTGAATCATATATTGAATCATGAATTGAATCATGAATCATGAATTAAATCATGAATCATGAATCATGAAATGAATCATAAATCATGAATTGAATCATGAATCATGAATTCAATCATATATTAAATCATGAATCATAAATTGAATCATGAATCATGAATTGAAACATGAATCATGAATCATGAATTGAATCATGAATCATGAATTGAATAATGAATCATGAATTGAATCATGAATTGATTAATGAATCATGAATTGAATCATGAATTGAATCATGAATCATGAATTGAATCATGAATTGAATCATGAATCATGAATTGAAACATGAATCATGAATTGAATCATTAATCATGAATTGAATCATGAATCATAAATTGAATCATGAATCATGATTTGAATCCTAAATCATGAATTGAATCATATATTGAATTATGAATTGAATCATGAATCATGAATTGAATCATGAATCATGAATCATGAAATGAATCATAAATCATGAATTGAATCATGAATCATGAATCATGAAATGAATAATGAATCATGAATTGAAACATGAATCATGAATTGAATCATGAATCATGAATTGAATCATGAATCATAAATTGGATCATGAATCATGATTTGAACCCTGAATCATGAATCGAATTATATATTGAATCATGAATTGAATCATGAATCATGAATTGAATCATGAATCATGAATTGAATCATGAATCATGAATCATGAATTGAATCATATATTATATCATGAATCATGAATTGAATCATGAATCATGAACTGAATCATGAATTGAATCATGAATCACGAATCATGAATTGAATCATGAATCATGAATCACTGAAATGAATCATGAATTGAATCATGAATCATGAATCATGAATTGAATCATATATTAAATCATGAATCATGAATTGAATCATGAATGATGAAGTGAATCATGAATTGAATCATGAATCATGAATTGAATCATGAATTGAATCATGAATCATGAATTGAATCATGAATCATGAATTGAATCATGAATCATGAATCATGAATTGAATCATGAATCATGAATCAAATCATGTTTCATGAATTATGAATCATAAATCGAATCATGAATCATGAATCTTGAATCGAATCATAAATCATGAATTGAATCATAAATCATGAATCATGAATTGAATCATGAATCATGAATCATGAATTGAATCATGAATCATGAATCATGAATTGAATCATGAATCATGAATTGAATCATGAATCATGAATCATGAATTGAATCATGAATCATGAATTGAATCATGAATTGAATCATGAATCATGAATCATGAATTGAATCATGAATCATGAATTGAATCATGAATTGAATCATGAATCGTGAATTAAAACATGAATCATGAATCAGGAATCATGAATTGAATCATGAATTTTTGAATTAAATCATGATTTATGAATCATGAATAATGAATCGAATCATGAATCATGAATCTTGAATCAAATCATAAATCATGAATTGAATCATAAATCATGAATTGAATCATGAATCATAAATTGAATCATGAATCATGAATTGAATCATGAATCATGAATCATGAATCATAAATCATGAATTGAATCATGAATTGAATCATGAATCATGAATCATGAATTAAATCATAAATCATGAATTGAATCATGAATCATGTATTGAATCATGAATCATGAATCATGAATCATGATTTGAATCATGAATCATGAATCATGAATCTTGAATTGAATCATAAATCATGAATTGAATCATAAATCATGAATTGAATCATGAATCATAAATTGAATCATGAATCATGAATTGAATCATGAATCATGAATCATGAATCATAAATCATGAATTGAATCATGAATTGAATCATGAATTGAATCATGAATCATGTATTGAATCATGAATCATGAATCATGAATTGAATCATGAATCATGAATCATGAATTGAATCATGAATCATGAATTGAACCATGAATCATGAATTGAATCATGAATCATGATTTGAATCATGAATTGAATCATGAATTGAATCATGAATCATGAATTGAAACATGAATCATGAATTGAATCATGAATCATGAATTGAATCATGAATCATAAATTGAATCATGAATCATGATTTGAATCCTGAATCATGAATTGAATCATATATTGAATCATGAATTGAATCATGAATCATGAATTGAATCATGAATCATAATTCATGAAATGAATCATAAATCATGAATTGAATCATGAATCATGAATTCAATCATATATTAAATCCTGAATCATGAATTGAATCATATATTGAATCATGAATTGAATCATGAATCATGAATTGAATCATGAATCATAATTCATGAAATGAATCATAAATCATGAATTGAATCATGAATCATGAATTCAATCATATATTAAATCATGAATCATGAATTGAATCATGAATCATGAATTGAATCATGAATCATGATTTGAATCATGAATTGAATCATGAATCATGAATTGAATCATGAATTGAATCATGAATCATGAATTGAATCATGAATCAAGAATGGAATCATGAATTGAATCATGAATTGAATCATGAATCATGAATTGAAACATGAATCATGAATTGAATCATGAATCATGAATTGAATCATGAATCATAAATTGAATCATGAATCATGATTTGAATCCTGAATCATGAATTGAATCATATATTGAATCATGAATTGAATCATGAATCATGAATTAAATCATGAATCATGAATCATGAAATGAATCATAAATCATGAATTGAATCATGAATCATGAATTCAATCATATATTAAATCATGAATCATAAATTGAATCATGAATCATGAATTGAAACATGAATCATGAATTGAATCATATATTGAATCATGAATTGAATCATGAATCATGAATTGAATCATGAATCATGAATCATGAATTGAATCATGAATCATGAATTGAATCATGAATCATGAATCATGAATTGAATCATATATTAAATCATGAATCATGAATTGAATCATGAATCATGAACTGAATCATGAATTGAATCATGAATCACGAATCATGAATTGAATCATGAATCATGAAATGAATCATAAATCATGAATTGAATCATGAATCATGAATTCAATTATATATTAAATCATGAATCATGAATTGAATCATGAATCATGAATTGAATCATGAATCATGATTTGAATCATGAATTGAATCATGAATCATGAATTGAATCATGAATTGAATCATGAATCATGAATTGAATCATGAATCAAGAATGGCATCATGAATTGAATCATGAATTGAATCATGAATCATGAATTGAAACATGAATCATGAATTGAATCATGAATCATGAATTGAATCATGAATCATAAATTGAATCATGAATCATGATTTGAATCCTGAATCATGAATTGAATCATATATTGAATCATGAATTGAATCATGAATCATGAATTAAATCATGAATCATGAATCATGAAATGAATCATAAATCATGAATTGAATCATGAATCATGAATTCAATCATATATTAAATCATGAATCATAAATTGAATCATGAATCATGAATTGAAACATGAATCATGAATTGAATCATATATTGAATCATGAATTGAATCATGAATCATGAATTGAATCATGAATCATGAATCATGAATTCAATCATGAATCATGAATTGAATCATGAATCATGAATCATGAATCATGAATTGAATCATATATTAAATCATGAATCATGAATTGAATCATGAATCATGAACTGAATCATGAATTGAATCATGAATCACGAATCATGAATTGAATCATGAATCATGAATTGAATCATGAATCATAAATTGGATCATGAATCATGATTTGAATCCTGAATCATGAATTGAATCATATATTGAATCATGAATTGAATCATGAATCATGAATTGAATCATGAATCATGAATCATGAATTGAATCATGAATCATGAATTGAATCATGAATCATGAATCATGAATCATGAATTGAATCATATATTAAATCATGAATCATGAATTGAATCATGAATCATGAACTGAATCATGAATTGAATCATGAATCACGAATCATGAATTGAATCATGAATCATGAATCACTGAAATGAATCATGAATTGAATCATGAATCATGAATCATGAAGTGAATCATGAATTGAATCATGAATCATGAATTGAATCATGAATTGAATCATGAATCATGAATTAAATCATGAATCATGAATTGAATCATGATTAATGAATCATGAATTGAATCATGAATCATGAATTGAATCATGAACCATGATTTGAATCATGAATCATGAATTGAATCATATATTAAATCATGAATAGAATCATGAATCATAATTTGAATCATGAATTGAATCATGAATCATGAATCATGAATTAAATCATGAATCATGAATTGAATCATGAATCATGAATTTAATCATGATTTTTGAATCATTAATCGAATCATGAATCATGAATTTAATCATGATTCATGAATCATGAATCATGAATCGAATCATGAATTCAATCATGAATCATGAATCATGAATCGAATCATGATTCATTAATCATGAATCATGAATCATGAATCGAATCATGATTCATTAATCATGAATCATAAATCGAATTATAAATCATTAATTAAATCATAAATCATAAATTATTGAATGAATCATGAATTGAATCATGAATCATGAATCAAATCATGTTTCATGAATTATGAATCATGAATCGAATCATGAATCATGAATCTTGAATCGAATCATAAATCATGAATTGAATCATAAATCATGAATCACGGAAATGAATCATGAATTAAATCATTAATCATGAATCATGAATTGAATCATGAATCATGAATCATGAATTGAATCATGAATCATGAATCATGAATTGAATCATGAATCATGAATCATGAATTGAATCATGAATTATGAATTGAATCATGAATTGAATCATGAATCATGAATCATGAATTGAATCATGAATCATGAATTGAATCATGAATTGAATCATGAATTGTGAATTAAAACATGAATCAGGAATCAGGAATCATGAATTGAATCATGAATCTTGAATTAAATCATGATTTATGAATCATGAATAATGAATCGAATCATGAATCTTGAATCGAATCATAAATCATGAATTGAATCATAAATCATGAATTGAATCATGAATCATTATTGAATCATGAATTATGAATCATGAATTGAATCATGAATCATGAATTGAATCATAAATCATGAATTAAATCATGAATCATAAATCATTAAATGAATCATGAATTGAATCATGAATCATGAATCAAATCATAAATTATGAATCATGAATTGAATCATGAATCATAATTCGAATCATGATTCATGAATCATGAATCATGAATTGAATCATGAATCATGATTTAAATCAGGATTTAAATCATATATTGAATCATGAATCATGAATTGAATCATTAATCATTAATCATGAATTGAATTGTGAATCATGAATTGAATCATGAATTGAATAATGAATAATGAATTGAATCATGAATCATGAATTAAATCATGAATTGAATCATGAATCATGAATTGAATCATGAATCATGAAATGAATCATGAATCATGAATTGAATCATGAATCATGATTTGAATCATGAATCATGAATTGAATCATTATTGAATCATGAATCATGAATTGAATCATGAATCATGAATTGAATCATGAATCATGAATTGAATCATGAATTGAATCATGAATCATTAATTGAATCATGAATCATGAATTGAATCATGAATTGAATCATGAATCATTAATTGAATCATGAATCATGAATCATGAACTGAATCATGAATCATGAATTGAATCATTATTGAATCATGAATCATAAATTGAATCATGAATCATGAATCATGAAATGAGTCATGAATCATAAATTTAATCATGATTCATGAATCGAATCATGAATCATTAATTGAATCATGAATTGAATCATGAGTCATGAATCGAATCATGATTCATGAATCATGAATCATGAATCGAATCATGATTCATTAATCATGAATCATAAATCGAATCATAAATCAGGAATTAAATCATAGATCATAAATCATTAAATGAATCATGAATCATGAATCGAATCATGATTCATTAATCATGAATCATAAATTGAATCATAAATCAGGAATTAAATCATAAATCATAAAACATTAAATGAATCATGATTCATGAATTGAATCATGAATCATGAATCATGAATTGAATCATGAATCATAAATTGAATCATGAATCATGAATTGAATCATGAATCATGAATCATGAATCATAAATCATGAATTGAATCATAAATTGAATCATGAATCATGAATCATGAATTAAATCATAAATCATGAATTGAATCATGAATCATGTATTGAATCATGAATCATGAATTGAATCATGAATCATGAATTGAATCATGAATCATGAATTGAACCATGAATCATGAATTGAATCATGAATCATGATTTGAATCATGAATTGAATCATGAATCATGAATTGAATCATGAATTGAATCATGAATCATGAATTGAATCATGAATCATGAATGGAATCATGAATTGAATCATGAATTGAATCATGAATCATGAATTGAATCATGAATTGAATCATGAATCATGAATTGAATCATGAATCATGAATGGAATCATGAATTGAATCATGAATTGAATCATGAACCATGAATTGAAACATGAATCATGAATTGAATCATGAATCATGAATTGAATCATGAATCATAAATTGAATCATGAATCATGATTTGAATCCTGAATCATGAATTGAATCATATATTGAATCATGAATTGAATCATGAATCATGAATTAAATCATGAATCATGAATCATGAAATGAATCATAAATCATGAATTGAATCATGAATCATGAATTCAATCATATATTAAATCATGAATCATGAATTGAATCATGAATCATGAATTGAAACATGAATCATGAATCATGAATTGAATCATGAATCATAAATTGAATCATGAATCATGATTTGAATCCTGAATCATGAATTGAATCATATATTGAATCATGAATTGAATCATGAATCATGAATTGAATCATGAATAAAGAATTGAATCATGAATCATGAATTGAATCATGAACCATTATTTGAATCATGAATCATGAATTGAATCATATATTAAATTATGAATAGAATCATGAATCATAATTTTAATCATGAATTGAATCATGAATCATGAATCATGAATTGAATCATGAATCATGAATTGAATCATGAATCATGAATTTAATCCTGATTCATGAATCATGAATCATGAATCGAATCATGAATCATGAATTTAATCATGATTCATGAATCATGAATCATGAATCGAATCATGAATTCAATCATGAATCATGAATCGAATCATGATTCATTAATCATGAATCATGAATCATAAATCGAATCATAAATCATGAATTAAATCATAAATCATAAATCATTAAATGAATCATGAATTGAATCATGAATCATGAATCATGAATCAAATCATAATCCATGAATTGAATCATGAATCATGAATTGAATCATGAATTGAATCATGAATCATGAATTGAATCATGAATCATGAATGGAATCATGAATTGAATCATGAATTGAATCATGAATCATGAATTGAAACATGAATCATGAATTGAATCATGAATCATGAATTGAATCATGAATCATAAATTGAATCATGAATCATGATTTGAATCCTGAATCATGAATTGAATCATACATTGAATCATGAATTGAATCATGAATCATGAATTGAATCATGAATCATGAATCATGAAATGAATCATAAATCATGAATTGAATCATAAATCATGAATTCAATCATATATTAAATCATGAATCATGAATTGAATCATGAATCATGAATTGAATCATGAATCATGAATTGAATCATGAATCATGATTTGAATCATGAATTGATTAATGAATCATGAATTGAATCATGAATCATGAATTGAGTCATGAATCATAAATTGGATCATGAATCATGATTTGAATCCTGAATCATGAATCGAATCATATATTGAATCATGAATTGAATCATGAATCATGAATTGAATCATGAATCATGAATCATGAATTGAATCATTAATCATGAATCATGAATCATGAATTGAATCATATATTATATCATATATCATGAATTGAATCATGAATCATGAACTGAATCATGAATTGAATCATGAATCACGAATCATGAATTGAATCATGAATCATGAATCACTGAAATGAATCATGAATTGAATCATGAATCATGAATCATAAATTGATTCATATATTAAATCATGAATCATGAATTGAATCATGAATGATGAAGTGAATCATGAATTGAATCATGAATCATGAATTGAATCATGAATCATGAATTGAATCATGAATTGAATCATGAATCATGAATTGAATCATGAATCATGAATTGAATCATGAATCATGAATCATGAATTGAATCATGAATCATGAATCAAATCATGTTTCATGAATTATGAATCATAAATCGAATCATGAATCATGAATCTTGAATCGAATCAGAAATCATGAATTGAATCATAAATCATGAATCATGAATTGAATCATGAATCATGAATTGAATCATGAATCATGAATCATGAATTGAATCATGAATCATGAATCATGAATTGAATCATGAATCATGAATCATGAATTGAATCATGAATCATGAATTGAATCATGAATTGAATCATGAATCATGAATCATGAATTGAATCATGAATCATGAATTGAATCATGAATTGAATCATGAATGGTGAATTAAAACATGAATCATGAATCAGGAATCATGAATTGAATCATGAATTTTTGAATTAAATCATGATTTATGAATCATGAATAATGAATCATGAATTAAATCATAAATCATGAATTGAATCATGAATCATGTATTGAATCATGAATCATGAATCATGATTTGAATCATGAATCATGAATCATGAATCTTGAATCGAATCATAAATCATGAATTGAATCATAAATCATGAATTGAATCATGAATCATAAATTGAATCATGAATCATGAATTGAATCATGAATCATGAATCATGAATCATAAATCATGAATTGAATCATGAATTGAATCATGAATTGAATCATGAATCATGTATTGAATCATGAATCATGAATCATGAATTGAATCATGAATCATGAATCATGAATTGAATCATGAATCATGAATTGAACCATGAATCATGAATCATGATTTGAATCATGAATCATGAATCATGAATCATGAAGTGAATCATGAATTGAATCATGAATCATGAATTGAATCATGAATCATGAATGGAATCATGAATTGAATCATGAATTGAATCATGAATCATGAATTGAAACATGAATCATGAATTGAATCATGAATCATGAATTGAATCATGAATCATAAATTGAATCATGAATCATGATTTGAATCCTGAATCATGAATTGAATCATATATTGAATCATGATTTGAATCCTGAATCATGAATTGAATCATATATTGAATCATGAATTGAATCATGAATCATGAATTGAATCATGAATAAAGAATTGAATCATGAATCATGAATTGAATCATGAACCATTATTTGAATCATGAATCATGAATTGAATCATATATTAAATTATGAATAGAATCATGAATCATAATTTTAATCATGAATTGAATCATGAATCATGAATCATGAATTGAATCATGAATCATGAATTGAATCATGAATCATGAATTTAATCCTGATTCATGAATCATGAATCATGAATCGAATCATGAATCATGAATTTAATCATGATTCATGAATCATGAATCATGAATCGAATCATGAATTCAATCATGAATCATGAATCGAATCATGATTCATTAATCATGAATCATGAATCATAAATCGAATCATAAATCATGAATTAAATCATAAATCATAAATCATTAAATGAATCATGAATTGAATCATGAATCATGAATCATGAATCAAATCATAATCCATGAATTGAATCATGAATCATGAATTGAATCATGAATTGAATCATGAATCATGAATTGAATCATGAATCATGAATGGAATCATGAATTGAATCATGAATTGAATCATGAATCATGAATTGAAACATGAATCATGAATTGAATCATGAATCATGAATTGAATCATGAATCATAAATTGAATCATGAATCATGATTTGAATCCTGAATCATGAATTGAATCATACATTGAATCATGAATTGAATCATGAATCATGAATTGAATCATGAATCATGAATCATGAAATGAATCATAAATCATGAATTGAATCATAAATCATGAATTCAATCATATATTAAATCATGAATCATGAATTGAATCATGAATCATGAATTGAATCATGAATCATGAATTGAATCATGAATCATGATTTGAATCATGAATTGATTAATGAATCATGAATTGAATCATGAATCATGAATTGAGTCATGAATCATAAATTGGATCATGAATCATGATTTGAATCCTGAATCATGAATCGAATCATATATTGAATCATGAATTGAATCATGAATCATGAATTGAATCATGAATCATGAATCATGAATTGAATCATTAATCATGAATCATGAATCATGAATTGAATCATATATTATATCATATATCATGAATTGAATCATGAATCATGAACTGAATCATGAATTGAATCATGAATCACGAATCATGAATTGAATCATGAATCATGAATCACTGAAATGAATCATGAATTGAATCATGAATCATGAATCATAAATTGATTCATATATTAAATCATGAATCATGAATTGAATCATGAATGATGAAGTGAATCATGAATTGAATCATGAATCATGAATTGAATCATGAATCATGAATTGAATCATGAATTGAATCATGAATCATGAATTGAATCATGAATCATGAATTGAATCATGAATCATGAATCATGAATTGAATCATGAATCATGAATCAAATCATGTTTCATGAATTATGAATCATAAATCGAATCATGAATCATGAATCTTGAATCGAATCAGAAATCATGAATTGAATCATAAATCATGAATCATGAATTGAATCATGAATCATGAATTGAATCATGAATCATGAATCATGAATTGAATCATGAATCATGAATCATGAATTGAATCATGAATCATGAATCATGAATTGAATCATGAATCATGAATTGAATCATGAATTGAATCATGAATCATGAATCATGAATTGAATCATGAATCATGAATTGAATCATGAATTGAATCATGAATGGTGAATTAAAACATGAATCATGAATCAGGAATCATGAATTGAATCATGAATTTTTGAATTAAATCATGATTTATGAATCATGAATAATGAATCATGAATTAAATCATAAATCATGAATTGAATCATGAATCATGTATTGAATCATGAATCATGAATCATGATTTGAATCATGAATCATGAATCATGAATCTTGAATCGAATCATAAATCATGAATTGAATCATAAATCATGAATTGAATCATGAATCATAAATTGAATCATGAATCATGAATTGAATCATGAATCATGAATCATGAATCATAAATCATGAATTGAATCATGAATTGAATCATGAATTGAATCATGAATCATGTATTGAATCATGAATCATGAATCATGAATTGAATCATGAATCATGAATCATGAATTGAATCATGAATCATGAATTGAACCATGAATCATGAATCATGATTTGAATCATGAATCATGAATCATGAATCATGAAGTGAATCATGAATTGAATCATGAATCATGAATTGAATCATGAATCATGAATGGAATCATGAATTGAATCATGAATTGAATCATGAATCATGAATTGAAACATGAATCATGAATTGAATCATGAATCATGAATTGAATCATGAATCATAAATTGAATCATGAATCATGATTTGAATCCTGAATCATGAATTGAATCATATATTGAATCATGAATTGAATCATGAATCATGAATTGAATCATGAATCATAATTCATGAAATGAATCATAAATCATGAATTGAATCATGAATCATGAATTCAATCATATATTAAATCATGAATCATGAATTGAATCATGAATCATGAATTGAATCATGAATCATGATTTGAATCATGAATTGAATCATGAATCATGAATTGAATCATGAATTGAATCATGAATCATGAATTGAATCATGAATCAAGAATGGAATCATGAATTGAATCATGAATTGAATCATGAATCATGAATTGAAACATGAATCATGAATAATATCATGAATCATGAATTGAATCATGAATCATAAATTGAATCATGAATCATGATTTGAATCCTGAATCATGAATTGAATCATATATTGAATCATGAATTGAATCATGAATCATGAATTAAATCATGAATCATGAATCATGAAATGAATCATAAATCATGAATTGAATCATGAATCATGAATTCAATCATATATTAAATAATGAATCATAAATTGAATCATGAATCATGAATTGAAACATGAATCATGAATCATGAATTGAATCATGAATCATAAATTGAATCATGAATCATGATTTGAATCCTGAATCATGAATTTAATCATATATTGAATCATGAATTGAATCATGAATCATGAATTGAATCATGAATCATGAATCATGAATTGAATCATGAATCATGAATTGAACCATGAATCATGAATCATGATTTGAATCATGAATCATGAATCATGAATCATGAATTGAATCATGAATTGAATCATGAATCATGAATTGAATCATGAATCATGAATGGAATCATGAATTGAATCATGAATTGAATCATGAATCATGAATTGAAACATGAATCATGAATTGAATCATGAATCATGAATTGAATCATGAATCATAAATTGAATCATGAATCATGATTTGAATCCTGAATCATGAATTGAATCATATATTGAATCATGAATTGAATCATGAATCATGAATTAAATCATGAATCATAATTCATTAAAATGAATCATAAATCATGAATTGAATCATGAATCATGAATTCAATCATATATTAAATCATGAATCATGAATTGAATCATGAATCATGAATTGAATCATGAATCATGATTTGAATCATGAATTGAATCATGAATCATGAATTGAATCATGAATTGAATCATGAATCATGAATTGAATCATGAATCAAGAATGGAATCATGAATTGAATCATGAATTGAATCATGAATCATGAATTGAAACATGAATCATGAATTGAATCATGAATCATGAATTGAATCATGAATCATAAATTGAATCATGAATCATGATTTGAATCCTGAATCATGAATTGAATCATATATTGAATCATGAATTGAATCATGAATCATGAATTAAATCATGAATCATGAATCATGAAATGAATCATAAATCATGAATTGAATCATGAATCATGAATTCAATCATATATTAAATCATGAATCATAAATTGAATCATGAATCATGAATTGAAACATGAATCATGAATCATGAATTGAATCATGAATCATAAATTGAATCATGAATCATGATTTGAATCCTGAATCATGAATTTAATCATATATTGAATCATGAATTGAATCATGAATCATGAATTGAATCATGAATCATGAATCATGAATTGAATCATGAATCATGAATTGAATCATGAATTGAATCATGAATCATGAATTGAATCATGAATCATGAATTCAATCATGAATCATGAATTCAATCATGAATCATGAATTATGAATTGAATCATGAATAAAGAATTTAATCATGAATCATGAATTGAATCATGAACCATTATTTGAATCATGAATCATGAATTGAATCATATATTAAATCATGAATAGAATCATGAATCATAATTTTAATCATGAATTGAATCATGAATCATGAATCATGAATTGAATCATGAATCATGAATTGAATCATGAATCATGAATTTAATCATGATTCATGAATCATGAATCATGAATCGAATCATGAATCATGAATTTAATCATGATTCATGAATCATGAATCATGAATCGAATCATGAATTCAATCATGAATCATGAATCATGAATCGAATCATGATTCATTAATCATGAATCATGAATCATAAATCGAATCATAAATCATGAATTAAATCATAAATCATAAATCATTAAATGAATCATGAATTGAATCATGAATCATGAATCATGAATCAAATCATAATCCATGAATTGAATCATGAATCATGAATTGAATCATGAATTGAATCATGAATTATGAATTCAATCATGAATCATGAATGGAATCATGAATTGAATCATGAATTGAATCATGAATCATGAATTGAAACATGAATCATGAATTGAATCATGAATCATGAATTGAATCATGAATCATAAATTGAATCATGAATCATGATTTGAATCCTGAATCATGAATTGAATCATATATTGAATCATGAATTGAATCATGAATCATGAATTGAATCATGAATCATGAATCATGAAATGAATCATAAATCATGAATTGAATCATGAATCAAGAATTCAATCATATATTAAATCATGAATCATGAAATGAATCATGAATCATGAATTGAATCATGAATCATGAATTGAATCATGAATCATGATTTGAATCATGAATTGAATCATGAATCATGAATTGAATCATGAATTGAATCATGAATCATGAATGGAATCATGAATTGAATCATGAATTAAATCATGAATCATGAATTGAAACATGAATCAAGAATTGAATCATTAATCATGAATTGAATCATGAATCATAAATTGAATCATGAATCATGATTTGAATCCTGAATCATGAATTGAATCATATATTGAATCATGAATTGAATCATGAATCATGAATTGAATCATGAATCATGAATCATGAAATGAATCATAAATCATGAATTGAATCATGAATCATGAATCATGAAATGAATCATGAATCTCGAATTGAAACATGAATCATGAATTGAATCATGAATCATGAATTGAATCATGAATCATAAATTGGATCATGAATCATGATTTGAATCCTGAATCATGAATTGAATCATATATTGAATCATGAATTGAATCATGAATCATGAATTGAATCATGAATCATGAATCATGAATTGAATCATGAATCATGAATTGAATCATGAATCATGAATTGAATCATATATTAAATCATGAATCATGAATTGAATCATGAATCATGAACTGAATCATGAATTGAATCATGAATCACGAATCATGAATTGAATCATGAATCATGAATCACTGAAATGAATCATGAATTGAATCATGAATCATGAATCATGAATTGAATCATGAATCATGAATCATGAATTGAATCATATATTAAATCATGAATCATGAATTGAATCATGAATCATGAATTGAATCATGAATTGAATCATGAATCATGAATTAAATCATGAATCATGAATTGAATCATGAATCATGAATCATGAATTGAATCATGAATCATGAATTGAATCATGAACCATGATTTGAATCATGAATCATGAATTGAATCATATATTAAATCATGAATAGAATCATGAATCATAATTTGAATCATGAATTGAATCATGAATCATGAATCATGAATTGAATCATGAATCATGAATTGAATCATGAATCATGAATTGAATCATGATTCATGAATCATGAATCGAATTATGAATCATGAATTTAATCATGATTCATGAATCATGAATCATGAATCGAATCATGAATTCAATCATGAATCATGAATCGAATCATGATTCATTAATCATGAATCATGAATCATGAATCGAATCATGATTCATTAATCATGAATCATAAATCGAATTATAAATCATGAATTAAATCATAAATCATAAATTATTGAATGAATCATGAATTGAATCATGAATCATGAATCAAATCATGTTTCATGAATTATGAATCATGAATCGAATCATGAATCATGAATCTTGAATCGAATCATAAATCATGAATTGAATCATAAATCATGAATCACGGAAATGAATCATGAATTAAATCATGATTCATGAATCATGAATTGAATCATGAATCATGAATTGAATCATGAATCATGAATCATGAATTGAATCATGAATCATGAATTGAATCATGAATTGAATCATGAATCATGAATCATGAATCATGAATTGATTCATGAATCATGAATTGAATCATGAATTGAATCATGAATTGTGAATTAAAACATGAATCAGGAATCAGGAATCATGAATTGAATCATAAATCATGAATTGAATCATAAATCATGAATTGAATCATGAATCATTAATTGAATCATAAATTATGAATCATGAATTGAATCATGAATCATGAATTGAATCATGAATCATGAATTGAATCATAAATCATGAATTAAATCATGAATCATAAATCATTAAATGAATCATGAATTGAATCATGAATCATGAATCAAATCATAAATTATGAATCATGAATTGAATCATGAATCATAATTCGAATCATGATTCATGAATCATGAATCATGAATTGAATCATGAATCATGATTTGAATCAGGATTTAAATCATATATTGAATCATGAATCATGAATTGAATCATTAATCATTAATCATGAATTGAATTGTGAATCATGAATTGAATCATGAATTGAATAATGAATAATGAATTGAATCATGAATCATGAATTAAATCATATATTGAATCATGAATTGAATCATGAATCATGAATTGAATCATGAATCATGAATCATGAATTGAATCATGAATCATGAATTGAATCATGAATCATGAATTGAATCATATATTAAATCATGAATCATGAATTGAATCATGAATCATGAACTGAATCATGAATTGAATCATGAATCACGAATCATGAATTGAATCATGAATCATGAATCACTGAAATGAATCATGAATTGAATCATGAATCATGAATTGAATCATATATTAAATCATGAATCATGAATTGAATCATGAATGATGAAGTGAATCATGAATTGAATCATGAATCATGAATTGAATCATGAATTGAATCATGAATCATGAATTAAATCATGAATCATGAATTGAATCATGAATCATGAATCATGAATTGAATCATGAATCATGAATTGAATCATGAACCATGATTTGAATCATGAATCATGAATTGAATCATATATTAAATCATGAATAGAATCATGAATCATAATTTGAATTATGAATTGAATCATGAATCATGAATCATGAATTGAATCATGAATCATGAATTGAATCATGAATCATGAATTTAATCATGATTCATGAATCATGAATCGAATCATGAATCATGAATTTAATCATGATTCATGAATCATGAATCATGAATCGAATCATGAATTCAATCATGAATCATGAATTGAATCATGATTCATTAATCATGAATCATGAATCATGAATCGAATCATGATTCATTAATCATGAATCATAAATCGAATTATAAATCATGAATTAAATCATAAATCATAAATCATTGAATGAATCATGAATTGAATCATGAATCATGAATCAAATCATGTTTCATGAATTATGAATCATGAATCGAATCATGAATCATAAATCTTGAATCGAATCATAAATCATGAATTGAATCATAAATCATGAATCACGGAAATGAATCATGAATTAAATCATGATTCATGAATCATGAATTGAATCATGAATCATGAATCATGAATTGAATCATGAATCATGAATTGAATCATGAATCATGAATCATGAATTGAATCATGAATCATGAATTGAATCATGAATTGAATCATGAATCATGAATCATGAATTGAATCATGAATCATGAATTGAATCATGAATTGAATCATGAATTGTGAATTAAAACATGAATCAGGAATCAGGAATCATGAATTGAATCATGAATCTTGAATTAAATCATGATTTATGAATCATGAATAATGAATCGAATCATGAATCATGAATCTTGAATCGAATCATAAATCATGAATTGAATCATAAATCATGAATTGAATCATGAATCATTAATTGAATCATGAATTATGAATCATGAATTGAATCATGAATCATGAATTGAATCATGAATCATGAATTGAATCATAAATCATGAATTAAATCATGAATCATAAATCATTAAATGAATCATGAATTGAATCATGAATCATGAATCAAATCATAAATTATGAATCATGAATTGAATCATGAATCATAATTGGAATCATGATTCATGAATCATGAATCATGAATTGAATCATGAATCATGATTTGAATCAGGATTTAAATCATATATTGAATCATGAATCATGAATTGAATCATTAATCATTAATCATGAATTGAATTGTGAATCATGAATTGAATCATGAATTGAATAATGAATAATGAATTGAATCATGAATCATGAATTAAATCATGAATTGAATCATGAATCATGAATTGAATCATGAATCATGAATTGAATCATGAATCATGAATTGAATCATGAATCATGATTTGAATCATAAATCATGAATTGAATCATTATTGAATCATGAATCATGAATTGAATCATGAATCATGAATTGAATCATGAATCGTGAATTGAATCATGAATTGAATCATGAATCATTAATTGAATCATGAATCATGAATTGAATCATGAATTGAATCATGAATCATTAATTGAATCATGAATCATGAATCATGAACTGAATCATGAATCATGAATTGAATCATTATTGAATTATGAATCATGAATTGAATCATGAATCATGAATCATGAAATGAGTCATGAATCATAAATTTAATCATGATTCATGAATCATGAATCATGAATCGAATCATGAATCATTAATTGAATCATGAATTGAATCATGAGTCATGAATCGAATCATGATTCATGAATCATGAATCATGAATCGAATCATGATTCATTAATCATGAATCATAAATCGAATCATAAATCAGGAATTAAATCATAGATCATAAATCATTAAATGAATCATGAATCATGAATCGAATCATGATTCATTAATCATGAATCATAAATTGAATCATAAATCAGGAATTAAATCATAAATCATAAAACATTAAATGAATCATGATTCATGAATTGAATCATGAATCATGAATCATGAATTGAATCATGAATCATAAATTGAATCATGAATCATGAATTGAATCATGAATCATGAATCATAAATCATAAATCATGAATTGAATCATGAATTGAATCATGAATCATGAATCATGAATTAAATCATAAATCATGAATTGAATCATGAATCATGAATTGAATCATGAATCATGAATCATGAATTGAATCATGAATCATGAATTGAAACATGAATCATGAATTGAATCATGAATCATGAATTGAATCATGAATCATGAATTGAATCATGAATCATAAATTGAATCATGAATCATGATTTGAATCCTGAATCATGAATTGAATCATATATTGAATCATGAATTGAATCGTGAATCATGAATTGAATCATGAATCATGAATCATGAAATGAATCATAAATCATGAATTGAATCATGAATCATGAATTCAATCATATATTAAATCATGAATCATGAATTTAATCATGAATCATGAATTGAATCATGAATTGAATCATGAATCATGAATTGAATCATGAATCATGAATGGAATCATGAATTGAATCATGAATTGAATCATGAATTGAAACATGAATAATGAATTGAATCATGAATCATGAATTGAATCATGAATCATAAATTGAATCATGAATCATGATTTCAATCCTGAATCATGAATTGAATCATATATTGAATCATGAATTGAATCATGAATCATGAATTAAATCATGAATCATGAATCATGAAATGAATCATAAATCATGAATTGAATCATGAATCATGAATTCAATCATATATGAAATCATGAATCATGAATTGAATCATGAATCATGAATTGAAACATGAATCATGAATTGAATCATGAATCATAAATTGAATCATGAATCATGAATTGAATCATGAATCATGAATTGAAACATGAATCATGAATCATGAATTGAATCATGAATCATAAATTGAATCATGAATCATGATTTGAATCCTGAATCATGAATTGAATCATATATTGAATCATGAATTGAATCATGAATCATGAATTGAATCATGAATCATGAATCATGAATTGAATCATGAATCATGAATTGAATCATGAATCATGAATTGAATCATGAATCATGAATTGAATCATGAATCATGAATTGAATCATGAATCATGAATTGAATCATGAATCCTGAATTAAATCATGAATCATGAATTATGAATTGAATCATGAATAAAGAATTGAATCATGAATCATGAATTGAATCATGAACCATTATTTGAATCATGAATCATGAATTGAATCATATATTAAATTATGAATAGAATCATGAATCATAATTTTAATCATGAATTGAATCATGAATCATGAATCATGAATTGAATCATGAATCATGAATTGAATCATGAATCATGAATTGAATCATGATTCATGAATCATGAATCATGAATCGAATCATGAATCATGAATTTAATCATGATTCATGAATCATGAATCATGAATCGAATCATGAATTCAATCATGAATCATGAATCATGAATCGAATCATGATTCATTAATCATGAATCATAAATCATAAATCGAATCATAAATCATGAATTAAATCATAAATCATAAATCATTAAATGAATCATGAATTGAATCATGAATCATGAATCATGAATCAAATCATAATCCATGAATTGAATCATGAATCATGAATTGAATCATGAATTGAATCATGAATCATGAATTGAATCATGAATCATGAATGGAATCATGAATTGAATCATGAATTGAATCATGAATCATGACTTGAAACATGAATCATGAATTGAATCATGAATCATGAATTGAATCATGAATCATAAATTGAATCATGAATCATGATTTGAATCCTGAATCATGAAGTGAATCATATATTGAATCATGAATTGAATCATGAATCATGAATTGAATCATGAATCATGAATCATGAAATGAATCATAAATCATGAATTGAATCATGAATCCAATCATATATTAAATCATGAATCATGAATTGAATCATGAATCATGAATTCAATCATGAATCATGAATTCAATCATGAATCATGATTTGAATCATGAATTGAATTATGAATCATGAATTGAATCATGAATCATGAATGGAATCATGAATTGAATCATGAATTGAATCATGAATTGAATCATGAATCATGAATTGAAACATGAATCATGAATTGAATCATTAATCATGAATTGAATCATGAATCATAAATTGAATCATGAATCATGATTTGAATCTTGAATCATGAATTGAATCATATATTGAATTATGAATTGAATCATGAATCATTAATTGAATCATGAATTATAAATCATGAATTGAATCATGAATCATGAATTGAATCATAAATCATGAATTAAATCATGAATCATAAATCATTAAATGAATCATGAATTGAATCATGAATCATGAATCAAATCATAAATTATGAATCATGAATTGAATCATGAATCATAATTCGAATCATGATTCATGAATCATGAATCATGAATTGAATCATGAATCATGATTTAAATCAGGATTTAAATCATATATTGAATCATGAATCATGAATTGAATCATTAATCATTAATCATGAATTGAATTATGAATCATGAATTGAATCATGAATTGAATAATGAATAATGAATTGAATCATGAATCATGAATTAAATTGAATTGAATCATGAATCATGAATTGAATCATGAATCATGAATTGAATCATGAATCATGATTTGAATCATAAATCATGAATTGAATCATGAATCCAATCATATATTAAATCATGAATCATGAATTGAATCATGAATCATGAATTCAATCATGAATCATGAATTCAATCATGAATCATGATTTGAATCATGAATTGAATTATGAATCATGAATTGAATCATGAATCATGAATGGAATCATGAATTGAATCATGAATTGAATCATGAATTGAATCATGAATCATGAATTGAAACATGAATCATGAATTGAATCATTAATCATGAATTGAATCATGAATCATAAATTGAATCATGAATCATGATTTGAATCTTGAATCATGAATTGAATCATATATTGAATTATGAATTGAATCATGAATCATTAATTGAATCATGAATTATAAATCATGAATTGAATCATGAATCATGAATTGAATCATAAATCATGAATTAAATCATGAATCATAAATCATTAAATGAATCATGAATTGAATCATGAATCATGAATCAAATCATAAATTATGAATCATGAATTGAATCATGAATCATAATTCGAATCATGATTCATGAATCATGAATCATGAATTGAATCATGAATCATGATTTAAATCAGGATTTAAATCATATATTGAATCATGAATCATGAATTGAATCATTAATCATTAATCATGAATTGAATTATGAATCATGAATTGAATCATGAATTGAATAATGAATAATGAATTGAATCATGAATCATGAATTAAATTGAATTGAATCATGAATCATGAATTGAATCATGAATCATGAATTGAATCATGAATCATGATTTGAATCATGAATCATGAATTGAATCATTATTGAATCATGAATCATGAATTGAATCATGAATCATGAATTGAATCATGAATCATGAATTGAATCATGAATTGAATCATGAATCATTAATTGAATCATGAATCATGAATTGAATCATGAATTGAATCATGAATCATTAATTGAATCATGAAACATGAATCATGAACTGAATCATGAATCATGAATTGAATCATTATTGAATCATGAATCATGAATTGAATCATGAATCATGAATCATGAAATGAATCATGAATCATAAATTTAATCATGATTCATGAATCATGAATCATGAATCGAATCATAAATCATTAATTGAATCATGAATTGAATCATGAGTCATGAATCGAATCATTATTCATGAATAATGAATCATGAATCGAATCGTGATTCATTAATCATGAATCATAAATCGAATCATAAATCAGGAATTAAATCATAGATCATAAATCATTAAATGAATCATGAATCATGAATCGAATCATGATTCATTAATCATGAATAATAAATTGAATCATAAATCAGGAATTAAATCATAAATCATAAAACATTAAATGAATCATGATTCATGAATTGAATCATGAATCATGAATCATGAATTGAATCATGAATCATAAATTGAATCATGAATCATGAATTGAATCATGAATCATGAATCATGAATCATAAATCATGAATTGAATCATGAATTGAATCATGAATCATGAATCATGAATTAAATCATAAATCATGAATTGAATCATGAATCATGTATTGAATCATGAATCATGAATCATGAATTGAATCATGAATCATGAATCATGAATTGAATCATGAATCATGAATTGAACCATGAATCATGAATTGAATCATGAATCATGATTTGAATCATGAATTGAATCATGAATCATGAATTGAATCATGAATTGAATCATGAATCATGAATTGAATCATGAATCATGAATGGAATCATGAATTGAATCATGAATTGAATCATGAATCATGAATTGAAACATGAATCATGAATTGAATCATGAATCATGAATTGAATCATGAATCATAAATTGAATCATGAATCATGATTTGAATCCTGAATCATGAATTGAATCATATATTGAATCATGAATTGAATCATGAATCATGAATTGAATCATGAATCATGAATCATGAAATTAATCATAAATCATGAATTGAATCATGAATCATGAATTCAATCATATATTAAATCATGAATCATGAATTGAATCATGAATCATGAATTGAATCATGAATCATGATTTGAATCACGAATCATGATTTGAATCATGAATTGAATCATGAATTGAATCATGAATTGAATCATGAATCATGAATTGAATCATGAATCATGAATGGAATCATGAATTGAATCATGAATTGAATCATGAATCATGAATTGAAACATGAATCATGAATTGAATCATAAATCATGAATTGAATAAAGAATCATGAATTCAATCATATATTAAACCATGAATCATGAATTGAATCATGAATCATGAATTGAATCATGAATCATGATTTGAATCATGAATCATGATTTGAATCATGAATTGAATCATGAATCATGAATTGAATCATGAATTGAATCATGAATCATGAATTGAATCATGAATCATGAATGGAATCATGAATTGAATCATGAATTGAATCATGAATCATGAATTGAAACATGAATCATGAATTGAATCATGAATCATAAATTGAATCATGAATCATGATTTGAATCCTGAATCATGAATTGAATCATATATTGAATCATGAATTGAATCATGAATCATGAATTAAATCATGAATCATGAATCATGAAATGAATCATAAATCATGAATTGAATCATGAATCATGAATTCAATCATATATTAAATCATGAATCATGAATTGAATCATGAATTGAAACATGAATCATGAATCATGAATTGAATCATGAATCATAAATTGAATCATGAATCATGATTTGAATCCTGAATCATGAATTGAATCATATATTGAATCATGAATTGAATCATGAATCATGAATTGAATCATGAATCATGAATCATGAATTGAATCATGAATCATGAATTGAATCATGAATTGAATCATGAATCATGAATTGAATCATGAACCATTATTTGAATCATGAATCATATCATATATTAAATCATGAATAGAATCATGAATCATAATTTTAATCATGAATTGAATCATGAATCATGAATCATGAATTGAATCATGAATCATGAATTGAATCATTAATCATGAATTTAATCATGATTCATGAATCATGAATCATGAATCGAATCATGAATCATGAATTTAATCATGATTCATGAATCATGAATCATGAATCGAATCATGAATTCAATCATGAATCATGAATCATGAATCGAATCATGATTCATTAATCATGAATCATGAATCATAAATCGAATCATAAATCATGAATTAAATCATAAATCATAAATCATTAAATGAATCATGAATTGAATCATGAATCATGAATCATGAATCAAATCATAATCCATGAATTAAATCATGAATCATGAATTGAATCATGAATTGAATCATGAATCATGAATTGAATCATGAATCATGAATCAAATCATAATCCATGAATTAAATCATGAATCATGAATTAAATCATGAATTGAATCATGAATCATGAATTGAATCATGAATCATGAATGGAATCATGAATTGAATCATGAATTGAATCATGAATTGAAACATGAATCATGAATTGAATCATGAATCATGAATTGAATCATGAATCATAAATTGAATCATGAATCATGATTTGAATCCTGAATCATGAATTGAATCCTGAATCATGAATTGAATCATATATTGAATCATGAATTGAATCATGAATCATGAATTGAATCATGAATCATGAAATGAATCATAAATCATGAATTAAATCATGAATCATGAATTGAATCACATATTAAATCATGAATCATGAATTGAATCATGAATCATGAATTGAATCATGAATCATGAATTGAATCATGAATCATGATTTGAATCATGAATTGAATCATGAATCATGAATTGAATCATGAATCATGAATTGAATCATGAATCATGAATGGAATCATGAATTGAATCATGAATTGAATCATGAATCATGAATTGAAACATGAATCATGAATTGAATCATTAATCATGAATTGAATCATGAATCATAAATTGAATCATGAATCATGATTTGAATCCTGAATCATGAATTGAATCATATATTGAATCATGAATTGAATCATGAATCATGAATTGAATCATGAATCATGAATCATGAAATGAATCATAAATCATGAATTGAATCATGAATCATGAATTCAATCATATATTAAATTATGAATCATGAATTGAATCATGAATCATGAATTGAAACATGAATCATGAATCATGAATTGAATCATAAATCATAAATTGAATCATGAATCATGATTTGAATCCTGAATCATGAATTGAATCATATATTGAATCATGAATTGAATCATGAATCATGAATTTAATCATGAATCATGAATCATGAATTGAATCATGAATCATGAATTGAATCATGAATCATGAATTGAATCATGAATTGAATCATGAATCATGAATTGAATCATGAATCATGAATTGAATCATGAATCATGAATTGAATCATGAATCATGAATTATGAATTGAATCATAAATAAAGAATTGAATCATGAATCATGAATTGAATCATGAACCATTATTTGAATCATGAATCATGAATTGAATCATATATTAAATCATGAATAGAATCATGAATCATAATTTTAATCATGAATTGAATCATGAATCATGAATCATGAATTGAATCATGAATCATGAATTGAATCATGAATCATGAATTTAATCATGATTCATGAATCATGAATCATGAATCGAATCATGAATCATGAATTTAATCATGATTCATGAATCATGAATCATGAATCGAATCATGAATTCAATCATGAATCATGAATCATGAATCGAATCATGATTCATTAATCATGAATCTTGAATCATAAATCGAATCATAAATCATGAATTAAATCATAAATCATAAATCATTAAATGAATCATGAATTGAATCATGAATCATGAATTGAATCATGAATCATGAATCAAATCATGATTCATGAATCATGAATCATGAATCGAATCATGAATCATGAATCTTGAATCGAATCATAAATCATGAATTGAATCATAAATCATGAATCATGGAAATGAATCATGAATTGAATCATGAATCATGAATTAAATCATGAATCATGAACCATGAATCATGAGTCATAAATTGAATTATGAATCAAGAATCATGAATTGAATCATGAATCATGAATTGAATCATGAATGGAATCATGAATCATGAATCATGAATCATGAATTGAATCATGAATCATGAATTGAATCATGAATTGAATCATGAATCGTGAATTAAATCATGATTCATGAATCATGAATAATGAATCGAATCATGAATCATGAATCTTGAATCGAATTATAAATCATGAATTGAATCATAAATCATGAATTGAATCATGAATCATGAATTGAATCATGAATCATGAATCATGAATTGAATCGTGAATCATGAATTGAATCATGAATCATGAATTAAATCATGAATCATGATTAATGAAATGAATCATGAATCATGAATTGAATCATGATTTATGAATCATGAATCATAAATCGAATCATGAATCATGAATTAAATCATGAATTGAATCATGAATCATGAATCATGAATCAAATCATGATTCATAAATCATGAATCATGAATCGAATCATGATTCATGAATCATAATTCATGAATCAAATCATAAATCATGAATTAAATTATGAATCATAAATCATTAAATGAATCATGAATTGAATCATGAATCATGAATCAGATCATAAATCATGAATCATGAATTGAATCATGAATCATAATTCGAATCATGATTCATGAATCAGGAATCATGATTTGAATCAGGATTTATATCATATATTGAATCATGAATCATGAATTGAATCATTAATCATTAATCATGAATTGAATTATGAATCATTAATCATGAATCATGAATCGAATCATGATTCATTAATCATGAATCATAAATCGAATCATAAATCATGAATTAAATCATAAATCATAAATCATTAAATGAATCATGAATCGAATCATGAATCATGAATTTAATCATGATTCATGAATCATGAATCATGAATCGAATTCATGAATTCAATCATGAATCATGAATCATGAATCGAATCATGATTCATTAATCATGAATCATGAATCATGAATCGAATCATGAATCATGAATTGAATCATAAATCATAAATCATTAAATGAATCATGAATTGAATCATGAATCATGAATCATGAATCAAATCATAATCCATGAATTGAATCTTGAATCATGAATCGAATCATGAATCATGAATTTTGAATCGAATCATAAATCATGAATTGAATCATAAATCATGAATCACGGAAATGAATCATGAATTGAATCATGAATCATGAATTGAATCATGAATCATGAATTGAATCATGAATCATGAATCAAATCATGATTCATGAATCATGAATCATGAATCGAATCATGAATCATGAATCTTGAATCGAATCATAAATCATGAATTGATTCATAAATCATGAATCACGGAAATGAATCATGAACTGAATCATGAATCATGAATTAAATCATGAATCATGAACCATGAATTATGAGTCATGAATTGAATCATGAATCATGAATTGAATCATGAATCATGAATCATGAATTGAATCATGAATCATGAATTGAATCATGAATCATGAATTGAATCATGAATCATAATTTGAATCATGAATCATGATTTATTAAAATGAATCATGAATCATAAATCGAATCATAAATCAGGAATTAAATCATAAATCATAAATCATTAAATGAATCATGAATCATGAATCGAATCATGATTCATTAATCATGAATCATAAATCGAATCATGAATCATGAATTAAATCATGAATTGAATCATGAATCATGAATCATGAATCGAATCATGATTCATAAATCATGAATCATGAATCGAAACATGATTCATGAATCATAATTCATGAATCAAATCATAAATCATGAATTAAATCATGAATCATAAATCATTAAATGAATCATGAATTGAATCATGAATTATAATTCGAATCATGATTCATGAATCATGAATCATGAATTGAATCATGAATCATGAATCATGATTTGAATCAGGATTTAAATCATATATTGAATCATGAATCATAAATTGAATCATGATTCATGAATCATGAATCATGAATTGAATCATGAATCATGAATCATGATTTGAATCAGGATTTAAATCATATATTGAATCATGAATCATGAATTGAATCATTAATCATGAATTGAATTATGAATCATGAATTGAATCATGAATTGAATAATGAATAATGAATTGAATCATGAATCATGAATTAAATCATGAATTGAATCATGAATCATGAATTGAATCATGAATCATGAATCATAATTTGAATCATGAATCATGAATTAAATCATGAATCATGATTTGAATCATGAATCATGAATTGAATCATTATTGAATCATGAATCATGAATTGAATCATGAATTGAATCATGAATCATTAATTGAATCATGAATCATGAATCATGAACTGAATCATGAATCATGAATTGAATCATTATTGAATCATGAATCATGAATTGAATCATGAATCGAGAATCATGAAATGAATCATGAATCATGAATTTAATCATGATTCATGAATCATGAATTATGAATCGAATCATGAATCATTAATTGAATCATGAATTGAATCATGAGTCATGAATCGAATCATGAGTCATGAATCGAATCATGATTCATGAATCATAAATCATGAATCGAATCATGAATCATTAATCATGAATTGAATCATGAATCATGAATTGAATCATGAATCATGAATCATGAATCATAAATCATGAATTGAATCATGAATCATGAATCATGAATTAAATCATGAATCATAAATTGAATCCTGAATCATGTATTGAATCATGAATCATGAATCATGAATCATGAATCATGAATTGAATCATGAATCATGAATTGAACCATGAATCATGAATTGAATCATGAATCATGATTTGAATCATGAATTGAATCATGAATCATGAATTAAATCATGAATCATGAATCATGAATTGAATCATGAATCATAAATTGAATCATGAATCATGAATTGAATCATGAATCATGAATCATAAATCATAAATCATGAATTGAATCATGAATTGAATCATGAATCATGAATCATGAATTAAATCATAAATCATGAATTGAATCATGAATCATGAATTGAATCATGAATCATGAATCATGAATTGAATCATGAATCATGAATTGAAACATGAATCATGAATTGAATCATGAATCATGAATTGAATCATGAATCATGAATTGAATCATGAATCATAAATTGAATCATGAATCATGATTTGAATCCTGAATCATGAATTGAATCATATATTGAATCATGAATTGAATCGTGAATCATGAATTGAATCATGAATCATGAATCATGAAATGAATCATAAATCATGAATTGAATCATGAATCATGAATTCAATCATATATTAAATCATGAATCATGAATTTAATCATGAATCATGAATTGAATCATGAATTGAATCATGAATCATGAATTGAATCATGAATCATGAATGGAATCATGAATTGAATCATGAATTGAATCATGAATTGAAACATGAATCATGAATTGAATCATGAATCATGAATTGAATCATGAATCATAAATTGAATCATGAATCATGATTTCAATCCTGAATCATGAATTGAATCATATATTGAATCATGAATTGAATCATGAATCATGAATTAAATCATGAATCATGAATCATGAAATGAATCATAAATCATGAATTGAATCATGAATCATGAATTGAATCATGAATCATGAATTGAAACATGAATCATGAATTGAATCATGAATCATAAATTGAATCATGAATCATGAATTGAATCATGAATCATGAATTGAAACATGAATCATGAATCATGAATTGAATCATGAATCATAAATTGAATCATGAATCATGATTTGAATCCTGAATCATGAATTGAATCATATATTGAATCATGAATTGAATCATGAATCATGAATTGAATCATGAATCATGAATCATGAATTGAATCATGAATCATGAATTGAATCATGAATTGAATCATGAATCATGAATTGAATCATGAATCATGAATTGAATCATGAATCATGAATTGAATCATGAATCATGAATTGAATCATGAATCATGAATCGAATCATGATTCATTAATCATGAATCATAAATCATAAATCGAATCATAAATCATGAATTAAATCATAAATCATAAATCATTAAATGAATCATGAATTGAATCATGAATCATGAATCATGAATCAAATCATAATCCATGAATTGAATCATGAATCATGAATTGAATCATGAATTGAATCATGAATCATGAATTAAATCATAAATCATAAATCATTAAATGAATCATGAATTGAATCATGAATCATGAATCATGAATCAAATCATAATCCATGAATTGAAACATGAATCATGAATTGAATCATGAATCATGAATTGAATCATGAATCATAAATTGAATCATGAATCATGATTTGAATCCTGAATCATGAATTGAATCATATATTGAATCATGAATTGAATCATGAATCATGAATTGAATCATGAATCATGAATTGAATCATGAATCATGAATTGAAACATGAATCATGAATCATGAATTGAATCATGAATCATAAATTGAATCATGAATCATGATTTGAATCCTGAATCATGAATTGAATCATATATTGAATCATGAATTGAATCATGAATCATGAATTGAATCATGAATCATGAATCATGAATTGAATCATGAATCATGAATTGAATCATGAATTGAATCATGAATCATGAATTGAATCATGAATCATGAATTGAATCATGAATCATGAATTGAATCATGAATCATGAATTGAATCATGAATCCTGAATTAAATCATGAATCATGAATTATGAATTGAATCATGAATAAAGAATTGAATCATGAATCATGAATTGAATCATGAACCATTATTTGAATCATGAATCATGAATTGAATCATATATTAAATTATGAATAGAATCATGAATCATAATTTTAATCATGAATTGAATCATGAATCATGAATCATGAATTGAATCATGAATCATGAATTGAATCATGAATCATGAATTGAATCATGATTCATGAATCATGAATCATGAATCGAATCATGAATCATGAATTTAATCATGATTCATGAATCATGAATCATGAATCGAATCATGAATTCAATCATGAATCATGAATCATGAATCGAATCATGATTCATTAATCATGAATCATAAATCATAAATCGAATCATAAATCATGAATTAAATCATAAATCATAAATCATTAAATGAATCATGAATTGAATCATGAATCATGAATCATGAATCAAATCATAATCCATGAATTGAATCATGAATCATGAATTGAATCATGAATCATGAATTAAATCATAAATCATAAATCATTAAATGAATCATGAATTGAATCATGAATCATGAATCATGAATCAAATCATAATCCATGAATTGAAACATGAATCATGAATTGAATCATGAATCATGAATTGAATCATGAATCATAAATTGAATCATGAATCATGATTTGAATCCTGAATCATGAATTGAATCATATATTGAATCATGAATTGAATCATGAATCATGAATTGAATCATGAATCATGAATCATGAAATGAATCATAAATCATGAATTGAATCATGAATCATGAATTCAATCATATATTAAATCATGAATCATGAATTGAATCATGAATCATGAATTCAATCATGAATCATGAATTGAATCATGAATCATGATTTGAATCATGAATTGAATTATGAATCATGAATTGAATCATGAATCATGAATGGAATCATGAATTGAATCATGAATTGAATCATGAATTGAATCATGAATCATGAATTGAAACATGAATCATGAATTGAATCATTAATCATGAATTGAATCATGAATCATAAATTGAATCATGAATCATGATTTGAATCTTGAATCATGAATTGAATCATATATTGAATTATGAATTGAATCATGAATCATTAATTGAATCATGAATTATAAATCATGAATTGAATCATGAATCATGAATTGAATCATAAATCATGAATTAAATCATGAATCATAAATCATTAAATGAATCATGAATTGAATCATGAATCATGAATCAAATCATAAATTATGAATCATGAATTATAAATCATGAATTGAATCATGAATCATGAATTGAATCATAAATCATGAATTAAATCATGAATCATAAATCATTAAATGAATCATGAATTGAATCATGAATCATGAATCAAATCATAAATTATGAATCATGAATTGAATCATGAATCATAATTCGAATCATGATTCATGAATCATGAATCATGAATTGAATCATGAATCATGATTTGAATCAGGATTTAAATCATATATTGAATCATGAATCATGAATTGAATCATTAATCATTAATCATGAATTGAATTATGAATCATGAATTGAATCATGAATTGAATAATGAATAATGAATTGAATCATGAATCATGAATTAAATTGAATTGAATCATGAATCATGAATTGAATCATGAATCATGAATTGAATCATGAATCATGAATTGAATCATGAATCATGAATTGAATCATGAATCATGAATTGAATCATGAATCCTGAATTAAATCATGAATCATGAATTATGAATTGAATCATGAATAAAGAATTGAATCATGAATCATGAATTGAATCATGAACCATTATTTGAATCATGAATCATGAATTGAATCATATATTAAATTATGAATAGAATCATGAATCATAATTTTAATCATGAATTGAATCATGAATCATGAATCATGAATTGAATCATGAATCATGAATTGAATCATGAATCATGAATTGAATCATGATTCATGAATCATGAATCATGAATCGAATCATGAATCATGAATTTAATCATGATTCATGAATCATGAATCATGAATCGAATCATGAATTCAATCATGAATCATGAATCATGAATCGAATCATGATTCATTAATCATGAATCATAAATCATAAATCGAATCATAAATCATGAATTAAATCATAAATCATAAATCATTAAATGAATCATGAATTGAATCATGAATCATGAATCATGAATCAAATCATAATCCATGAATTGAATCATGAATCATGAATTGAATCATGAATCATGAATTAAATCATAAATCATAAATCATTAAATGAATCATGAATTGAATCATGAATCATGAATCATGAATCAAATCATAATCCATGAATTGAAACATGAATCATGAATTGAATCATGAATCATGAATTGAATCATGAATCATAAATTGAATCATGAATCATGATTTGAATCCTGAATCATGAATTGAATCATATATTGAATCATGAATTGAATCATGAATCATGAATTGAATCATGAATCATGAATCATGAAATGAATCATAAATCATGAATTGAATCATGAATCATGAATTCAATCATATATTAAATCATGAATCATGAATTGAATCATGAATCATGAATTCAATCATGAATCATGAATTGAATCATGAATCATGATTTGAATCATGAATTGAATTATGAATCATGAATTGAATCATGAATCATGAATGGAATCATGAATTGAATCATGAATTGAATCATGAATTGAATCATGAATCATGAATTGAAACATGAATCATGAATTGAATCATTAATCATGAATTGAATCATGAATCATAAATTGAATCATGAATCATGATTTGAATCTTGAATCATGAATTGAATCATATATTGAATTATGAATTGAATCATGAATCATTAATTGAATCATGAATTATAAATCATGAATTGAATCATGAATCATGAATTGAATCATAAATCATGAATTAAATCATGAATCATAAATCATTAAATGAATCATGAATTGAATCATGAATCATGAATCAAATCATAAATTATGAATCATGAATTATAAATCATGAATTGAATCATGAATCATGAATTGAATCATAAATCATGAATTAAATCATGAATCATAAATCATTAAATGAATCATGAATTGAATCATGAATCATGAATCAAATCATAAATTATGAATCATGAATTGAATCATGAATCATAATTCGAATCATGATTCATGAATCATGAATCATGAATTGAATCATGAATCATGATTTGAATCAGGATTTAAATCATATATTGAATCATGAATCATGAATTGAATCATTAATCATTAATCATGAATTGAATTATGAATCATGAATTGAATCATGAATTGAATAATGAATAATGAATTGAATCATGAATCATGAATTAAATTGAATTGAATCATGAATCATGAATTGAATCATGAATCATGAATTGAATCATGAATCATGATTTGAATCATGAATCATGAATTGAATCATGAATCATGAATTGAAACATGAATCATGAATTGAATCATGAATCATAAATTGAATCATGAATCATGAATTGAATCATGAATCATGAATTGAAACATGAATCATGAATCATGAATTGAATCATGAATCATAAATTGAATCATGAATCATGATTTGAATCCTGAATCATGAATTGAATCATATATTGAATCATGAATTGAATCATGAATCATGAATTGAATCATGAATCATGAATCATGAATTGAATCATGAATCATGAATTGAATCATGAATCATGAATTGAATCATGAATCATGAATTGAATCATGAATCATGAATTGAATCATGAATCATGAATTGAATCATGAATCCTGAATTAAATCATGAATCATGAATTATGAATTGAATCATGAATAAAGAATTGAATCATGAATCATGAATTGAATCATGAACCATTATTTGAATCATGAATCATGAATTGAATCATATATTAAATTATGAATAGAATCATGAATCATAATTTTAATCATGAATTGAATCATGAATCATGAATCATGAATTGAATCATGAATCATGAATTGAATCATGAATCATGAATTGAATCATGATTCATGAATCATGAATCATGAATCGAATCATGAATCATGAATTTAATCATGATTCATGAATCATGAATCATGAATCGAATCATGAATTCAATCATGAATCATGAATCATGAATCGAATCATGATTCATTAATCATGAATCATAAATCATAAATCGAATCATAAATCATGAATTAAATCATAAATCATAAATCATTAAATGAATCATGAATTGAATCATGAATCATGAATCATGAATCAAATCATAATCCATGAATTGAATCATGAATCATGAATTGAATCATGAATTGAATCATGAATCATGAATTGAATCATGAATCATGAATGGAATCATGAATTGAATCATGAATTGAATCATGAATCATGACTTGAAACATGAATCATGAATTGAATCATGAATCATGAATTGAATCATGAATCATAAATTGAATCATGAATCATGATTTGAATCCTGAATCATGAAGTGAATCATATATTGAATCATGAATTGAATCATGAATCATGAATTGAATCATGAATCATGAATCATGAAATGAATCATAAATCATGAATTGAATCATGAATCCAATCATATATTAAATCATGAATCATGAATTGAATCATGAATCATGAATTCAATCATGAATCATGAATTCAATCATGAATCATGATTTGAATCATGAATTGAATTATGAATCATGAATTGAATCATGAATCATGAATGGAATCATGAATTGAATCATGAATTGAATCATGAATTGAATCATGAATCATGAATTGAAACATGAATTATGAATTGAATCATTAATCATGAATTGAATCATGAATCATAAATTGAATCATGAATCATGATTTGAATCTTGAATCATGAATTGAATCATATATTGAATTATGAATTGAATCATGAATCATTAATTGAATCATGAATTATAAATCATGAATTGAATCATGAATCATGAATTGAATCATAAATCATGAATTAAATCATGAATCATAAATCATTAAATGAATCATGAATTGAATCATGAATCATGAATCAAATCATAAATTATGAATCATGAATTGAATCATGAATCATAATTCGAATCATGATTCATGAATCATGAATCATGAATTGAATCATGAATCATGATTTAAATCAGGATTTAAATCATATATTGAATCATGAATCATGAATTGAATCATTAATCATTAATCATGAATTGAATTATGAATCATGAATTGAATCATGAATTGAATAATGAATAATGAATTGAATCATGAATCATGAATTAAATTGAATTGAATCATGAATCATGAATTGAATCATGAATCATGAATTGAATCATGAATCATGATTTGAATCATAAATCATGAATTGAATCATGAATCCAATCATATATTAAATCATGAATCATGAATTGAATCATGAATCATGAATTCAATCATGAATCATGAATTCAATCATGAATCATGATTTGAATCATGAATTGAATTATGAATCATGAATTGAATCATGAATCATGAATGGAATCATGAATTGAATCATGAATTGAATCATGAATTGAATCATGAATCATGAATTGAAACATGAATCATGAATTGAATCATTAATCATGAATTGAATCATGAATCATAAATTGAATCATGAATCATGATTTGAATCTTGAATCATGAATTGAATCATATATTGAATTATGAATTGAATCATGAATCATTAATTGAATCATGAATTATAAATCATGAATTGAATCATGAATCATGAATTGAATCATAAATCATGAATTAAATCATGAATCATAAATCATTAAATGAATCATGAATTGAATCATGAATCATGAATCAAATCATAAATTATGAATCATGAATTGAATCATGAATCATAATTCGAATCATGATTCATGAATCATGAATCATGAATTGAATCATGAATCATGATTTAAATCAGGATTTAAATCATATATTGAATCATGAATCATGAATTGAATCATTAATCATTAATCATGAATTGAATTATGAATCATGAATTGAATCATGAATTGAATAATGAATAATGAATTGAATCATGAATCATGAATTAAATTGAATTGAATCATGAATCATGAATTGAATCATGAATCATGAATTGAATCATGAATCATGATTTGAATCATGAATCATGAATTGAATCATTATTGAATCATGAATCATGAATTGAATCATGAATCATGAATTGAATCATGAATCATGAATTGAATCATGAATTGAATCATGAATCATTAATTGAATCATGAATCATGAATTGAATCATGAATTGAATCATGAATCATTAATTGAATCATGAAACATGAATCATGAACTGAATCATGAATCATGAATTGAATCATTATTGAATCATGAATCATGAATTGAATCATGAATCATGAATCATGAAATGAATCATGAATCATAAATTTAATCATGATTCATGAATCATGAATCATGAATCGAATCATAAATCATTAATTGAATCATGAATTGAATCATGAGTCATGAATCGAATCATTATTCATGAATAATGAATCATGAATCGAATCGTGATTCATTAATCATGAATCATAAATCGAATCATAAATCAGGAATTAAATCATAGATCATAAATCATTAAATGAATCATGAATCATGAATCGAATCATGATTCATTAATCATGAATAATAAATTGAATCATAAATCAGGAATTAAATCATAAATCATAAAACATTAAATGAATCATGATTCATGAATTGAATCATGAATCATGAATCATGAATTGAATCATGAATCATAAATTGAATCATGAATCATGAATTGAATCATGAATCATGAATCATGAATCATAAATCATGAATTGAATCATGAATTGAATCATGAATCATGAATCATGAATTAAATCATAAATCATGAATTGAATCATGAATCATGTATTGAATCATGAATCATGAATCATGAATTGAATCATGAATCATGAATCATGAATTGAATCATGAATCATGAATTGAACCATGAATCATGAATTGAATCATGAATCATGATTTGAATCATGAATTGAATCATGAATCATGAATTGAATCATGAATTGAATCATGAATCATGAATTGAATCATGAATCATGAATGGAATCATGAATTGAATCATGAATTGAATCATGAATCATGAATTGAAACATGAATCATGAATTGAATCATGAATCATGAATTGAATCATGAATCATAAATTGAATCATGAATCATGATTTGAATCCTGAATCATGAATTGAATCATATATTGAATCATGAATTGAATCATGAATCATGAATTGAATCATGAATCATGAATCATGAAATTAATCATAAATCATGAATTGAATCATGAATCATGAATTCAATCATATATTAAATCATGAATCATGAATTGAATCATGAATCATGAATTGAATCATGAATCATGATTTGAATCACGAATCATGATTTGAATCATGAATTGAATCATGAATTGAATCATGAATTGAATCATGAATCATGAATTGAATCATGAATCATGAATGGAATCATGAATTGAATCATGAATTGAATCATGAATCATGAATTGAAACATGAATCATGAATTGAATCATAAATCATGAATTGAATAAAGAATCATGAATTCAATCATATATTAAACCATGAATCATGAATTGAATCATGAATCATGAATTGAATCATGAATCATGATTTGAATCATGAATCATGATTTGAATCATGAATTGAATCATGAATCATGAATTGAATCATGAATTGAATCATGAATCATGAATTGAATCATGAATCATGAATGGAATCATGAATTGAATCATGAATTGAATCATGAATCATGAATTGAAACATGAATCATGAATTGAATCATGAATCATAAATTGAATCATGAATCATGATTTGAATCCTGAATCATGAATTGAATCATATATTGAATCATGAATTGAATCATGAATCATGAATTAAATCATGAATCATGAATCATGAAATGAATCATAAATCATGAATTGAATCATGAATCATGAATTCAATCATATATTAAATCATGAATCATGAATTGAATCATGAATTGAAACATGAATCATGAATCATGAATTGAATCATGAATCATAAATTGAATCATGAATCATGATTTGAATCCTGAATCATGAATTGAATCATATATTGAATCATGAATTGAATCATGAATCATGAATTGAATCATGAATCATGAATCATGAATTGAATCATGAATCATGAATTGAATCATGAATTGAATCATGAATCATGAATTGAATCATGAACCATTATTTGAATCATGAATCATATCATATATTAAATCATGAATAGAATCATGAATCATAATTTTAATCATGAATTGAATCATGAATCATGAATCATGAATTGAATCATGAATCATGAATTGAATCATTAATCATGAATTTAATCATGATTCATGAATCATGAATCATGAATCGAATCATGAATCATGAATTTAATCATGATTCATGAATCATGAATCATGAATCGAATCATGAATTCAATCATGAATCATGAATCATGAATCGAATCATGATTCATTAATCATGAATCATGAATCATAAATCGAATCATAAATCATGAATTAAATCATAAATCATAAATCATTAAATGAATCATGAATTGAATCATGAATCATGAATCATGAATCAAATCATAATCCATGAATTAAATCATGAATCATGAATTGAATCATGAATTGAATCATGAATCATGAATTGAATCATGAATCATGAATCAAATCATAATCCATGAATTAAATCATGAATCATGAATTAAATCATGAATTGAATCATGAATCATGAATTGAATCATGAATCATGAATGGAATCATGAATTGAATCATGAATTGAATCATGAATTGAAACATGAATCATGAATTGAATCATGAATCATGAATTGAATCATGAATCATAAATTGAATCATGAATCATGATTTGAATCCTGAATCATGAATTGAATCCTGAATCATGAATTGAATCATATATTGAATCATGAATTGAATCATGAATCATGAATTGAATCATGAATCATGAAATGAATCATAAATCATGAATTAAATCATGAATCATGAATTGAATCACATATTAAATCATGAATCATGAATTGAATCATGAATCATGAATTGAATCATGAATCATGAATTGAATCATGAATCATGATTTGAATCATGAATTGAATCATGAATCATGAATTGAATCATGAATCATGAATTGAATCATGAATCATGAATGGAATCATGAATTGAATCATGAATTGAATCATGAATCATGAATTGAAACATGAATCATGAATTGAATCATTAATCATGAATTGAATCATGAATCATAAATTGAATCATGAATCATGATTTGAATCCTGAATCATGAATTGAATCATATATTGAATCATGAATTGAATCATGAATCATGAATTGAATCATGAATCATGAATCATGAAATGAATCATAAATCATGAATTGAATCATGAATCATGAATTCAATCATATATTAAATTATGAATCATGAATTGAATCATGAATCATGAATTGAAACATGAATCATGAATCATGAATTGAATCATAAATCATAAATTGAATCATGAATCATGATTTGAATCCTGAATCATGAATTGAATCATATATTGAATCATGAATTGAATCATGAATCATGAATTTAATCATGAATCATGAATCATGAATTGAATCATGAATCATGAATTGAATCATGAATCATGAATTGAATCATGAATTGAATCATGAATCATGAATTGAATCATGAATCATGAATTGAATCATGAATCATGAATTGAATCATGAATCATGAATTATGAATTGAATCATAAATAAAGAATTGAATCATGAATCATGAATTGAATCATGAACCATTATTTGAATCATGAATCATGAATTGAATCATATATTAAATCATGAATAGAATCATGAATCATAATTTTAATCATGAATTGAATCATGAATCATGAATCATGAATTGAATCATGAATCATGAATTGAATCATGAATCATGAATTTAATCATGATTCATGAATCATGAATCATGAATCGAATCATGAATCATGAATTTAATCATGATTCATGAATCATGAATCATGAATCGAATCATGAATTCAATCATGAATCATGAATCATGAATCGAATCATGATTCATTAATCATGAATCTTGAATCATAAATCGAATCATAAATCATGAATTAAATCATAAATCATAAATCATTAAATGAATCATGAATTGAATCATGAATCATGAATTGAATCATGAATCATGAATCAAATCATGATTCATGAATCATGAATCATGAATCGAATCATGAATCATGAATCTTGAATCGAATCATAAATCATGAATTGAATCATAAATCATGAATCATGGAAATGAATCATGAATTGAATCATGAATCATGAATTAAATCATGAATCATGAACCATGAATCATGAGTCATAAATTGAATTATGAATCAAGAATCATGAATTGAATCATGAATCATGAATTGAATCATGAATGGAATCATGAATCATGAATCATGAATCATGAATTGAATCATGAATCATGAATTGAATCATGAATTGAATCATGAATCGTGAATTAAATCATGATTCATGAATCATGAATAATGAATCGAATCATGAATCATGAATCTTGAATCGAATTATAAATCATGAATTGAATCATAAATCATGAATTGAATCATGAATCATGAATTGAATCATGAATCATGAATCATGAATTGAATCGTGAATCATGAATTGAATCATGAATCATGAATTAAATCATGAATCATGATTAATGAAATGAATCATGAATCATGAATTGAATCATGATTTATGAATCATGAATCATAAATCGAATCATGAATCATGAATTAAATCATGAATTGAATCATGAATCATGAATCATGAATCAAATCATGATTCATAAATCATGAATCATGAATCGAATCATGATTCATGAATCATAATTCATGAATCAAATCATAAATCATGAATTAAATTATGAATCATAAATCATTAAATGAATCATGAATTGAATCATGAATCATGAATCAGATCATAAATCATGAATCATGAATTGAATCATGAATCATAATTCGAATCATGATTCATGAATCAGGAATCATGATTTGAATCAGGATTTATATCATATATTGAATCATGAATCATGAATTGAATCATTAATCATTAATCATGAATTGAATTATGAATCATTAATCATGAATCATGAATCGAATCATGATTCATTAATCATGAATCATAAATCGAATCATAAATCATGAATTAAATCATAAATCATAAATCATTAAATGAATCATGAATCGAATCATGAATCATGAATTTAATCATGATTCATGAATCATGAATCATGAATCGAATTCATGAATTCAATCATGAATCATGAATCATGAATCGAATCATGATTCATTAATCATGAATCATGAATCATGAATCGAATCATGAATCATGAATTGAATCATAAATCATAAATCATTAAATGAATCATGAATTGAATCATGAATCATGAATCATGAATCAAATCATAATCCATGAATTGAATCTTGAATCATGAATCGAATCATGAATCATGAATTTTGAATCGAATCATAAATCATGAATTGAATCATAAATCATGAATCACGGAAATGAATCATGAATTGAATCATGAATCATGAATTGAATCATGAATCATGAATTGAATCATGAATCATGAATCAAATCATGATTCATGAATCATGAATCATGAATCGAATCATGAATCATGAATCTTGAATCGAATCATAAATCATGAATTGATTCATAAATCATGAATCACGGAAATGAATCATGAACTGAATCATGAATCATGAATTAAATCATGAATCATGAACCATGAATTATGAGTCATGAATTGAATCATGAATCATGAATTGAATCATGAATCATGAATCATGAATTGAATCATGAATCATGAATTGAATCATGAATCATGAATTGAATCATGAATCATAATTTGAATCATGAATCATGATTTATTAAAATGAATCATGAATCATAAATCGAATCATAAATCAGGAATTAAATCATAAATCATAAATCATTAAATGAATCATGAATCATGAATCGAATCATGATTCATTAATCATGAATCATAAATCGAATCATGAATCATGAATTAAATCATGAATTGAATCATGAATCATGAATCATGAATCGAATCATGATTCATAAATCATGAATCATGAATCGAAACATGATTCATGAATCATAATTCATGAATCAAATCATAAATCATGAATTAAATCATGAATCATAAATCATTAAATGAATCATGAATTGAATCATGAATTATAATTCGAATCATGATTCATGAATCATGAATCATGAATTGAATCATGAATCATGAATCATGATTTGAATCAGGATTTAAATCATATATTGAATCATGAATCATAAATTGAATCATGATTCATGAATCATGAATCATGAATTGAATCATGAATCATGAATCATGATTTGAATCAGGATTTAAATCATATATTGAATCATGAATCATGAATTGAATCATTAATCATGAATTGAATTATGAATCATGAATTGAATCATGAATTGAATAATGAATAATGAATTGAATCATGAATCATGAATTAAATCATGAATTGAATCATGAATCATGAATTGAATCATGAATCATGAATCATAATTTGAATCATGAATCATGAATTAAATCATGAATCATGATTTGAATCATGAATCATGAATTGAATCATTATTGAATCATGAATCATGAATTGAATCATGAATTGAATCATGAATCATTAATTGAATCATGAATCATGAATCATGAACTGAATCATGAATCATGAATTGAATCATTATTGAATCATGAATCATGAATTGAATCATGAATCGAGAATCATGAAATGAATCATGAATCATGAATTTAATCATGATTCATGAATCATGAATTATGAATCGAATCATGAATCATTAATTGAATCATGAATTGAATCATGAGTCATGAATCGAATCATGAGTCATGAATCGAATCATGATTCATGAATCATAAATCATGAATCGAATCATGAATCATTAATCATGAATTGAATCATGAATCATGAATTGAATCATGAATCATGAATCATGAATCATAAATCATGAATTGAATCATGAATCATGAATCATGAATTAAATCATGAATCATAAATTGAATCCTGAATCATGTATTGAATCATGAATCATGAATCATGAATCATGAATCATGAATTGAATCATGAATCATGAATTGAACCATGAATCATGAATTGAATCATGAATCATGATTTGAATCATGAATTGAATCATGAATCATGAATTAAATCATGAATCATGAATCATGAATTGAATCATGAATCATAAATTGAATCATGAATCATGAATTGAATCATGAATCATGAATCATAAATCATAAATCATGAATTGAATCATGAATTGAATCATGAATCATGAATCATGAATTAAATCATAAATCATGAATTGAATCATGAATCATGAATTGAATCATGAATCATGAATCATGAATTGAATCATGAATCATGAATTGAAACATGAATCATGAATTGAATCATGAATCATGAATTGAATCATGAATCATGAATTGAATCATGAATCATAAATTGAATCATGAATCATGATTTGAATCCTGAATCATGAATTGAATCATATATTGAATCATGAATTGAATCGTGAATCATGAATTGAATCATGAATCATGAATCATGAAATGAATCATAAATCATGAATTGAATCATGAATCATGAATTCAATCATATATTAAATCATGAATCATGAATTTAATCATGAATCATGAATTGAATCATGAATTGAATCATGAATCATGAATTGAATCATGAATCATGAATGGAATCATGAATTGAATCATGAATTGAATCATGAATTGAAACATGAATCATGAATTGAATCATGAATCATGAATTGAATCATGAATCATAAATTGAATCATGAATCATGATTTCAATCCTGAATCATGAATTGAATCATATATTGAATCATGAATTGAATCATGAATCATGAATTAAATCATGAATCATGAATCATGAAATGAATCATAAATCATGAATTGAATCATGAATCATGAATTGAATCATGAATCATGAATTGAAACATGAATCATGAATTGAATCATGAATCATAAATTGAATCATGAATCATGAATTGAATCATGAATCATGAATTGAAACATGAATCATGAATCATGAATTGAATCATGAATCATAAATTGAATCATGAATCATGATTTGAATCCTGAATCATGAATTGAATCATATATTGAATCATGAATTGAATCATGAATCATGAATTGAATCATGAATCATGAATCATGAATTGAATCATGAATCATGAATTGAATCATGAATTGAATCATGAATCATGAATTGAATCATGAATCATGAATTGAATCATGAATCATGAATTGAATCATGAATCATGAATTGAATCATGAATCCTGAATTAAATCATGAATCATGAATTATGAATTGAATCATGAATAAAGAATTGAATCATGAATCATGAATTGAATCATGAACCATTATTTGAATCATGAATCATGAATTGAATCATATATTAAATTATGAATAGAATCATGAATCATAATTTTAATCATGAATTGAATCATGAATCATGAATCATGAATTGAATCATGAATCATGAATTGAATCATGAATCATGAATTGAATCATGATTCATGAATCATGAATCATGAATCGAATCATGAATCATGAATTTAATCATGATTCATGAATCATGAATCATGAATCGAATCATGAATTCAATCATGAATCATGAATCATGAATCGAATCATGATTCATTAATCATGAATCATAAATCATAAATCGAATCATAAATCATGAATTAAATCATAAATCATAAATCATTAAATGAATCATGAATTGAATCATGAATCATGAATCATGAATCAAATCATAATCCATGAATTGAATCATGAATCATGAATTGAATCATGAATTGAATCATGAATCATGAATTGAATCATGAATCATGAATGGAATCATGAATTGAATCATGAATTGAATCATGAATCATGACTTGAAACATGAATCATGAATTGAATCATGAATCATGAATTGAATCATGAATCATAAATTGAATCATGAATCATGATTTGAATCCTGAATCATGAATTGAATCATATATTGAATCATGAATTGAATCATGAATCATGAATTGAATCATGAATCATGAATCATGAAATGAATCATAAATCATGAATTGAATCATGAATCATGAATTCAATCATATATTAAATCATGAATCATGAATTGAATCATGAATCATGAATTCAATCATGAATCATGAATTGAATCATGAATCATGATTTGAATCATGAATTGAATTATGAATCATGAATTGAATCATGAATCATGAATGGAATCATGAATTGAATCATGAATTGAATCATGAATTGAATCATGAATCATGAATTGAAACATGAATCATGAATTGAATCATTAATCATGAATTGAATCATGAATCATAAATTGAATCATGAATCATGATTTGAATCTTGAATCATGAATTGAATCATATATTGAATTATGAATTGAATCATGAATCATTAATTGAATCATGAATTATAAATCATGAATTGAATCATGAATCATGAATTGAATCATAAATCATGAATTAAATCATGAATCATAAATCATTAAATGAATCATGAATTGAATCATGAATCATGAATCAAATCATAAATTATGAATCATGAATTATAAATCATGAATTGAATCATGAATCATGAATTGAATCATAAATCATGAATTAAATCATGAATCATAAATCATTAAATGAATCATGAATTGAATCATGAATCATGAATCAAATCATAAATTATGAATCATGAATTGAATCATGAATCATAATTCGAATCATGATTCATGAATCATGAATCATGAATTGAATCATGAATCATGATTTGAATCAGGATTTAAATCATATATTGAATCATGAATCATGAATTGAATCATTAATCATTAATCATGAATTGAATTATGAATCATGAATTGAATCATGAATTGAATAATGAATAATGAATTGAATCATGAATCATGAATTAAATTGAATTGAATCATGAATCATGAATTGAATCATGAATCATGAATTGAATCATGAATCATGATTTGAATCATGAATCATGAATTGAATCATTATTGAATCATGAATCATGAATTGAATCATGAATCATGAATTGAATCATGAATCATGAATTGAATCATGAATTGAATCATGAATCATTAATTGAATCATGAATCATGAATTGAATCATGAATTGAATCATGAATCATTAATTGAATCATGAAACATGAATCATGAACTGAATCATGAATCATGAATTGAATCATTATTGAATCATGAATCATGAATTGAATCATGAATCATGAATCATGAAATGAATCATTAATCATAAATTTAATCATGATTCATGAATCATGAATCATGAATCGAATCATAAATCATTAATTGAATCATGAATTGAATCATGAGTCATGAATCGAATCATTATTCATGAATAATGAATCATGAATCGAATCATGATTCATTAATCATGAATCATAAATCGAATCATAAATCAGGAATTAAATCATAGATCATAAATCATTAAATGAATCATGAATCATGAATCGAATCATGATTCATTAATCATGAATAATAAATTGAATCATAAATAAGGAATTAAATCATAAATCATAAAACATTAAATGAATCATGATTCATGAATTGAATCATGAATCATGAATCATGAATTGAATCATGAATCATAAATTGAATCATGAATCATGAATTGAATCATGAATCATGAATCATGAATCATAAATCATGAATTGAATCATGAATTGAATCATGAATCATGAATCATGAATTAAATCATAAATCATGAATTGAATCATGAATCATGTATTGAATCATGAATCATGAATCATGAATTGAATCATGAATCATGAATCATGAATTGAATCATGAATTGAACCATGAATCATGAATTGAATCATGAATCATGATTTGAATCATGAATTGAATCATGAATCATGAATGGAATCATGAATTGAATCATGAATTGAATCATGAATCATGAATTGAAACATGAATCATGAATTGAATCATGAATCATGAATTGAATCATGAATCATAAATTGAATCATGAATCATGATTTGAATCCTGAATCATGAATTGAATCATATATTGAATCATGAATTGAATCATGAATCATGAATTGAATCATGAATCATGAATCATGAAATTAATCATAAATCATGAATTGAATCATGAATCATGAATTCAATCATATATTAAATCATGAATCATGAATTGAATCATGAATCATGAATTGAATCATGAATCATGAATTGAACCATGAATCATGAATTGAATCATGAATCATGATTTGAATCATGAATTGAATCATGAATCATGAATGGAATCATGAATTGAATCATGAATTGAATCATGAATCATGAATTGAAACATGAATCATGAATTGAATCATGAATCATGAATTGAATCATGAATCATAAATTGAATCATGAATCATGATTTGAATCCTGAATCATGAATTGAATCATACATTGAATCATGAATTGAATCATGAATCATGAATTGAATCATGAATCATGAATCATGAAATTAATCATAAATCATGAATTGAATCATGAATCATGAATTCAATCATATATTAAATCATGAATCATGAATTGAATCATGAATCATGAATTGAATCATGAATCATGATTTGAATCACGAATCATGATTTGAATCATGAATTGAATCATGAATTGAATCATGAATTGAATCATGAATCATGAATTGAATCATGAATCATGAATGGAATCATGAATTGAATCATGAATTGAATCATGAATCATGAATTGAAACATGAATCATGAATTGAATCATAAATCATGAATTGAATCATGAATCATGAATTCAATCATATATTAAACCATGAATCATGAATTGAATCATGAATCATGAATTGAATCATGAATCATGATTTGAATCATGAATCATGATTTGAATCATGAATTGAATCATGAATCATGAATTGAATCATGAATTGAATCATGAATCATGAATTGAATCATGAATCATGAATGGAATCATGAATTGAATCATGAATTGAATCATGAATCATGAATTGAAACATGAATCATGAATTGAATCATGAATCATAAATTGAATCATGAATCATGATTTGAATCCTGAATCATGAATTGAATCATATATTGAATCATGAATTGAATCATGAATCATGAATTAAATCATGAATCATGAATCATGAAATGAATCATAAATCATGAATTGAATCATGAATCATGAATTCAATCATATATTAAATCATGAATCATGAATTGAATCATGAATTGAAACATGAATCATGAATCATGAATTGAATCATGAATCATAAATTGAATCATGAATCATGATTTGAATCCTGAATCATGAATTGAATCATATATTGAATCATGAATTGAATCATGAATCATGAATTGAATCATGAATCATGAATCATAAATTGAATCATGAATCATGAATTGAATCATGAATTGAATCATGAATCATGAATTGAATCATGAACCATTATTTGAATCATGAATCATATCATATATTAAATCATGAATAGAATCATGAATCATAATTTTAATCATGAATTGAATCATGAATCATGAATCATGAATTGAATCATGAATCATGAATTGAATCATTAATCATGAATTTAATCATGATTCATGAATCATGAATCATGAATCGAATCATGAATCATGAATTTAATCATGATTCATGAATCATGAATCATGAATCGAATCATGAATTCAATCATGAATCATGAATCATGAATCGAATCATGATTCATTAATCATGAATCATGAATCATAAATCGAATCATAAATCATGAATTAAATCATAAATCATAAATCATTAAATGAATCATGAATTGAATCATGAATCATGAATCATGAATCAAATCATAATCCATGAATTAAATCATGAATCATGAATTGAATCATGAATTGAATCATGAATCATGAATTGAATCATGAATCATGAATCAAATCATAATCCATGAATTAAATCATGAATCATGAATTAAATCATGAATTGAATCATGAATCATGAATTGAATCATGAATCATGAATGGAATCATGAATTGAATCATGAATTGAATCATGAATCATGAATTGAAACATGAATCATGAATTGAATCATGAATCATGAATTGAATCATGAATCATAAATTGAATCATGAATCATGATTTGAATCCTGAATCATGAATTGAATCCTGAATCATGAATTGAATCATATATTGAATCATGAATTGAATCATGAATCATGAATTGAATCATGAATCATGAATCATGAAATGAATCATAAATCATGAATTAAATCATGAATCATGAATTGAATCACATATTAAATCATGAATCATGAATTGAATCATGAATCATGAATTGAATCATGAATCATGAATTGAATCATGAATCATGATTTGAATCATGAATTGAATCATGAATCGAATCATGAATTGAATCATGAATTGAATCATGAATCATGAATGGAATCATGAATTGAATCATGAATTGAATCATGAATCATGAATTGAAACATGAATCATGAATTGAATCATTAATCATGAATTGAATCATGAATCATAAATTGAATCATGAATCATGATTTGAATCCTGAATCATGAATTGAATCATATATTGAATCATGAATTGAATCATGAATCATGAATTGAATCATGAATCATGAATCATGAAATGAATCATAAATCATGAATTGAATCATGAATCATGAATTCAATCATATATTAAATTATGAATCATGAATTGAATCATGAATCATGAATTGAAACATGAATCATGAATCATGAATTGAATCATAAATCATAAATTGAATCATGAATCATGATTTGAATCCTGAATTGAATCATATATTGAATCATGAATTGAATCATGAATCATGAATTTAATCATGAATCATAATTCATGAAATGAATCATAAATCATGAATTGAATCATGAATCATGAATCATGAATTAAATCATGAATCATGAATTGAATCATGAATTGAATCATGAATCATGAATCATGAATCATGAATTGAATCATGAATCATGAATTGAATCATGAATTGAATCATGAATTGTGAATTAAAACATGAATCAGGAATCAGGAATCATGAATTGAATCATGAATCTTGAATTAAATCATGATTTATGAATCATGAATAATGAATCGAATCATGAATCATGAATCTTGAATCGAATCATAAATCATGAATTGAATCATAAATCATGAATTGAATCATGAATCATTAATTGAATCATGAATTATGAATCATGAATTGAATCATGAATCATGAATTGAATCATGAATCATGAATTGAATCATAAATCATGAATTAAATCATGAATCATAAATCATTAAATGAATCATGAATTGAATCATGAATCATGAATCAAATCATAAATTATGAATCATGAATTGAATCATGAATCATAATTGGAATCATGATTCATGAATCATGAATCATGAATTGAATCATGAATCATGATTTGAATCAGGATTTAAATCATATATTGAATCATGAATCATGAATTGAATCATTAATCATTAATCATGAATTGAATTGTGAATCATGAATTGAATCATGAATTGAATAATGAATAATGAATTGAATCATGAATCATGAATTAAATCATGAATTGAATCATGAATCATGAATTGAATCATGAATCATGAATTGAATCATGAATCATGAATTGAATCATGAATCATGATTTGAATCATAAATCATGAATTGAATCATTATTGAATCATGAATCATGAATTGAATCATGAATCATGAATTGAATCATGAATCATGAATTGAATCATGAATTGAATCATGAATCATTAATTGAATCATGAATCATGAATTGAATCATGAATTGAATCATGAATCATTAATTGAATCATGAATCATGAATCATGAACTGAATCATGAATCATGAATTGAATCATTATTGAATTATGAATCATGAATTGAATCATGAATCATGAATCATGAAATGAGTCATGAATCATAAATTTAATCATGATTCATGAATCATGAATCATGAATCGAATCATGAATCATTAATTGAATCATGAATTGAATCATGAGTCATGAATCGAATCATGATTCATGAATCATGAATCATGAATCGAATCATGATTCATTAATCATGAATCATAAATCGAATCATAAATCAGGAATTAAATCATATATCATAAATCATTAAATGAATCATGAATCATGAATCGAATCATGATTCATTAATCATGAATCATAAATTGAATCATAAATCAGGAATTAAATCATAAATCATAAAACATTAAATGAATCATGATTCATGAATTGAATCATGAATCATGAATCATGAATTGAATCATGAATCATAAATTGAATCATGAATCATGAATTGAATCATGAATCATGAATCATAAATCATAAATCATGAATTGAATCATGAATTGAATCATGAATCATGAATCATGAATTAAATCATAAATCATGAATTGAATCATGAATCATGAATTGAATCATGAATCATGAATCATGAATTGAATCATGAATCATGAATTGAAACATGAATCATGAATTGAATCATGAATCATGAATTGAATCATGAATCATGAATTGAATCATGAATCATAAATTGAATCATGAATCATGATTTGAATCCTGAATCATGAATTGAATCATATATTGAATCATGAATTGAATCGTGAATCATGAATTGAATCATGAATCATGAATCATGAAATGAATCATAAATCATGAATTGAATCATGAATCATGAATTCAATCATATATTAAATCATGAATCATGAATTTAATCATGAATCATGAATTGAATCATGAATTGAATCATGAATCATGAATTGAATCATGAATCATGAATGGAATCATGAATTGAATCATGAATTGAATCATGAATTGAAACATGAATAATGAATTGAATCATGAATCATGAATTGAATCATGAATCATAAATTGAATCATGAATCATGATTTCAATCCTGAATCATGAATTGAATCATATATTGAATCATGAATTGAATCATGAATCATGAATTGAATCATGAATCATGAATTAAATCATGAATCATGAAATGAATCATAAATCATGAATTGAATCATGAACCATGAATTCAATCATATATGAAATCATGAATCATGAATTGAATCATGAATCATGAATTGAAACATGAATCAAGAATTGAATCATGAATCATAAATTGAATCATGAATCATGAATTGAATAATGAATCATGAATTGAAACATGAATCATGAATCATGAATTGAATCATGAATCATAAATTGAATCATGAATCATGATTTGAATCCTGAATCATGAATTGAATCATATATTGAATCATGAATTGAATCATGAATCATGAATTGAATCATGAATCATGAATCATGAATTGAATCATGAATCATGAATTGAATCATGAATCATGAATTGAATCATGAATCATGAATTGAATCATGAATCATGAATTGAATCATGAATCATGAATTGAATCATGAATCCTGAATTAAATCATGAATCATGAATTATGAATTGAATCATGAATAAAGAATCGAATCATGAATCATGAATTGAATCATGAACCATTATTTGAATCATGAATCATGAATTGAATCATATATTAAATTATGAATAGAATCATGAATCATAATTTTAATCATGAATTGAATCATGAATCATGAATCATGAATTGAATCATGAATCATGAATTGAATCATGAATCATGAATTGAATCATGATTCATGAATCATGAATCATGAATCGAATCATGAATCATGAATTTAATCATGATTCATGAATCATGAATCATGAATCGAATCATGAATTCAATCATGAATCATGAATCATGAATCGAATCATGATTCATTAATCATGAATCATAAATCATAAATCGAATCATAAATCATGAATTAAATCATAAATCATAAATCATTAAATGAATCATGAATTGAATCATGAATCATGAATCATGAATCAAATCATAATCCATGAATTGAATCATGAATCATGAATTGAATCATGAATTGAATCATGAATCATGAATTGAATCATGAATCATGAATGGAATCATGAATTGAATCATGAATTGAATCATGAATCATGACTTGAAACATGAATCATGAATTAAATCATGAATCATGAATTGAATCATGAATCATAAATTGAATCATGAATCATGATTTGAATCCTGAATCATGAATTGAATCATATATTGAATCATGAATTGAATCATGAATCATGAATTGAATCATGAATCATGAATCATGAAATGAATCATAAATCATGAATTGAATCATGAATCCAATCATATATTAAATCATGAATCATGAATTGAATCATGAATCATGAATTCAATCATGAATCATGAATTCAATCATGAATCATGAATTGAATCATGAATTGAATCATGAATCATGAATTGAAACATGAATCATGAATTGAATCATTAATCATGAATTGAATCATGAATCATAAATTGAATCATGAATCATGATTTGAATCTTGAATCATGAATTGAATCATATATTGAATTATGAATTGAATCATGAATCATTAATTGAATCATGAATTATAAATCATGAATTGAATCATGAATCATGAATTGAATCATAAATCATGAATTGAATCATGAATCATAAATCATTAAATGAATCATGAATTGAATCATGAATCATGAATCAAATCATAAATTATGAATCATGAATTGAATCATGAATCATAATTCGAATCATGATTCATGAATCATGAATCATGAATTGAATCATGAATCATGATTTAAATCAGGATTTAAATCATATATTGAATCATGAATCATGAATTGAATCATTAATCATTAATCATGAATTGAATTATGAATCATGAATTGAATCATGAATTGAATAATGAATAATGAATTGAATCATGAATCATGAATTAAATTGAATTGAATCATGAATCATGAATTGAATCATGAATCATGAATTGAATCATGAATCATGATTTGAATCATGAATTGAATCATTATTGAATCATGAATCATGAATTGAATCATGAATCATGAATTGAATCATGAATCATGAATTGAATCATGAATTGAATCATGAATCATTAATTGAATCATGAATCATGAATTGAATCATGAATTGAATCATGAATCATTAATTGAATCATGAAACATGAATCATGAACTGAATCATGAATCATGAATTGAATCATTATTGAATCATGAATCATGAATTGAATCATGAATCATGAATCATGAAATGAATTATGAATCATAAATTTAATCATGATTCATGAATCATGAATCATGAATCGAATCATAAATCATTAATTGAATCATGAATTGAATCATGAGTCATGAATCGAATCATTATTCATGAATAATGAATCATGAATCGAATCGTGATTCATTAATCATGAATCATAAATCGAATCATAAATCAGGAATTAAATCATAGATCATAAATCATTAAATGAATCATGAATCATGAATCGAATCATGATTCATTAATCATGAATAATAAATTGAATCATAAATCAGGAATTAAATCATAAATCATAAAACATTAAATGAATCATGATTCATGAATTGAATCATGAATCATGAATCATGAATTGAATCATGAATCATAAATTGAATCATGAATCATGAATTGAATCATGAATCATGAATCATGAATCATAAATCATGAATTGAATCATGAATTGAATCATGAATCATGAATCATGAATTAAATCATAAATCATGAATTGAATCATGAATCATGTATTGAATCATGAATCATGAATCATGAATTGAATCATGAATCATGAATCATGAATTGAATCATGAATCATGAATTGAACCATGAATCATGAATTGAATCATGAATCATGATTTGAATCATGAATTGAATCATGAATCATGAATTGAATCATGAATTGAATCATGAATCATGAATTGAATCATGAATCATGAATGGAATCATGAATTGAATCATGAATTGAATCATGAATCATGAATTGAAACATGAATCATGAATTGAATCATGAATCATGAATTGAATCATGAATCATAAATTGAATCATGAATCATGATTTGAATCCTGAATCATGAATTGAATCATATATTGAATCATGAATTGAATCATGAATCATGAATTGAATCATGAATCATGAATCATGAAATTAATCATAAATCATGAATTGAATCATGAATCATGAATTCAATCATATATTAAATCATGAATCATGAATTGAATCATGAATCATGAATTGAATCATGAATCATGATTTGAATCACGAATCATGATTTGAATCATGAATTGAATCATGAATTGAATCATGAATTGAATCATGAATCATGAAATGAATCATGAATCATGAATGGAATCATGAATTGAATCATGAATTGAATCATGAATCATGAATTGAAACATGAATCATGAATTGAATCATAAATCATGAATTGAATCATGAATCATGAATTCAATCATATATTAAACCATGAATCATGAATTGAATCATGAATCATGAATTGAATCATGAATCATGATTTGAATCATGAATCATGATTTGAATCATGAATTGAATCATGAATCATGAATTGAATCATGAATTGAATCATGAATCATGAATTGAATCATGAATCATGAATGGAATCATGAATTGAATCATGAATTGAATCATGAATCATGAATTGAAACATGAATCATGAATTGAATCATGAATCATAAATTGAATCATGAATCATGATTTGAATCCTGAATCATGAATTGAATCATATATTGAATCATGAATTGAATCATGAATCATGAATTAAATCATGAATCATGAATCATGAAATGAATCATAAATCATGAATTGAATCATGAATCATGAATTCAATCATATATTAAATCATGAATCATGAATTGAATCATGAATTGAAACATGAATCATGAATTGAATCATGAATCATGAATCATGAATTGAATCATGAATCATGAATTGAATCATGAATTGAATCATGAATCATGAATTGAATCATGAACCATTATTTGAATCATGAATCATATCATATATTAAATCATGAATAGAATCATGAATCATAATTTTAATCATATATTGAATCATGAATTGAATCATGAATCATGAATTGAATCATGAATCATGAATCATGAATTGAATCATGAATCATGAATTGAATCATGAATTGAATCATGAATCATGAATTGAATCATGAACCATTATTTGAATCATGAATCATATCATATATTAAATCATGAATAGAATCATGAATCATAATTTTAATCATGAATTGAATCATGAATCATGAATCATGAATTGAATCATGAATCATGAATTGAATCATTAATCATGAATTTAATCATGATTCATGAATCATGAATCATGAATCGAATCATGAATCATGAATTTAATCATGATTCATGAATCATGAATCATGAATCGAATCATGAATTCAATCATGAATCATGAATCGAATCATGATTCATTAATCATGAATCATGAATCATAAATCGAATCATAAATCATGAATTAAATCATAAATCATAAATCATTAAATGAATCATGAATTGAATCATGAATCATGAATCATGAATCAAATCATAATCCATGAATTAAATCATGAATCATGAATTGAATCATGAATTGAATCATGAATCATGAATTGAATCATGAATCATGAATCAAATCATAATCCATGAATTAAATCATGAATCATGAATTAAATCATGAATTGAATCATGAATCATGAATTGAATCATGAATCATGAATGGAATCATGAATTGAATCATGAATTGAATCATGAATTGAAACATGAATCATGAATTGAATCATGAATCATGAATTGAATCATGAATCATAAATTGAATCATGAATCATGATTTGAATCCTGAATCATGAATTGAATCCTGAATCATGAAACGAATCATATATTGAATCATGAATTGAATCATGAATCATGAATTGAATCATGAATCATGAATCATGAAATGAATCATAAATCATGAATTAAATCATGAATCATGAATTGAATCACATATTAAATCATGAATCATGAATTGAATCATGAATCATGAATTGAATCATGAATCATGATTTGAATCATGAATTGAATCATGAATCATGAATTGAATCATGAATTGCATCATGAATCATGAATTGAATCATGAATCATGAATGGAATCATGAATTGAATCATGAATTGAATCATGAATCATGAATTGAAACATGAATCATGAATTGAATCATTAATCATGAATTGAATCATGAATCATAAATTGAATCATGAATCATGATTTGAATCATGAATCATAATTTGAATCATGAATCATGATTTATTAAAATGAATCATGAATCATAAATCGAATCATAAATCAGGAATTAAATCATAAATCATAAATCATTAAATGAATCATGAATCATGAATCGAATCATGATTCATTAATCATGAATCATAAATCGAATCATGAATCATGAATTTAATCATGAATTGAATCATGAATCATAAATTGAATCATGAATCATGATTTGAATCCTGAATCATGAATTGAATCATATATTGAATCATGAATTGAATCATGAATCATGAATTGAATCATGAATCATGAATCATGAAATGAATCATAAATCATGAATTGAATCATGAATCATGAATTCAATCATATATTAAATTATGAATCATGAATTGAATCATGAATCATGAATTGAAACATGAATCATGAATCATGAATTGAATCATAAATCATAAATTGAATCATGAATCATGATTTGAATCCTGAATCATGAATTGAATCATATATTGAATCATGAATTGAATCATGAATCATGAATTGAATCATGAATCATGAATCATGAATTGAATCATGAATCATGAATTGAATCATGAATCATGAATTGAATCATGAATTGAATCATGAATCATGAATTGAATCATGAATCATGAATTGAATCATGAATCATGAATTGAATCATGAATCATGAATTATGAATTGAATCATAAATAAAGAATTGAATCATGAATCATGAATTGAATCATGAACCATTATTTGAATCATGAATCATGAATTGAATCATATATTAAATCATGAATAGAATCATGAATCATAATTTTAATCATGAATTGAATCATGAATCATGAATCATGAATTGAATCATGAATCATGAATTGAATCATGAATCATGAATTTAATCATGATTCATGAATCATGAATCATGAATCGAATCATGAATCATGAATTTAATCATGATTCATGAATCATGAATCATGAATCGAATCATGAATTCAATCATGAATCATGAATCATGAATCGAATCATGATTCATTAATCATGAATCTTGAATCATAAATCGAATCATAAATCATGAATTAAATCATAAATCATAAATCATTAAATGAATCATGAATTGAATCATGAATCATGAATTGAATCATGAATCATGAATCAAATCATGATTCATGAATCATGAATCATGAATCGAATCATGAATCATGAATCTTGAATCGAATCATAAATCATGAATTGAATCATAAATCATGAATCATGGAAATGAATCATGAATTGAATCATGAATCATGAATTAAATCATGAATCATGAACCATGAATCATGAGTCATAAATTGAATTATGAATCATGAATCATGAATTGAATCATGAATGGAATCATGAATCATGAATCATGAATCATGAATTGAATCATGAATCATGAATTGAATCATGAATTGAATCATGAATCGTGAATTAAATCATGATTCATGAATCATGAATAATGAATCGAATCATGAATCATGAATCTTGAATCGAATTATAAATCATGAATTGAATCATAAATCATGAATTGAATCATGAATCATGAATTGAATCATGAATCATGAATCATGAATTGAATCGTGAATCATGAATTGAATCATGAATCATGAATTAAATCATGAATCATGATTAATGAAATGAATCATGAATCATGAATTGAATCATGATTTATGAATCATGAATCATAAATCGAATCATGAATCATGAATTAAATCATGAATTGAATCATGAATCATGAATCATGAATCAAATCATGATTCATAAATCATGAATCATGAATCGAATCATGATTCATGAATCATAATTCATGAATCAAATCATAAATCATGAATTAAATTATGAATCATAAATCATTAAATGAATCATGAATTGAATCATGAATCATGAATCAGATCATAAATCATGAATCATGAATTGAATCATGAATCATAATTCGAATCATGATTCATGAATCAGGAATCATGATTTGAATCAGGATTTATATCATATATTGAATCATGAATCATGAATTGAATCATTAATCATTAATCATGAATTGAATTATGAATCATTAATCATGAATCATGAATCGAATCATGATTCATTAATCATGAATCATAAATCGAATCATAAATCATGAATTAAATCATAAATCATAAATCATTAAATGAATCATGAATCGAATCATGAATCATGAATTTAATCATGATTCATGAATCATGAATCATGAATCGAATTCATGAATTCAATCATGAATCATGAATCATGAATCGAATCATGATTCATTAATCATGAATCATGAATCATGAATCGAATCATGAATCATGAATTGAATCATAAATCATAAATCATTAAATGAATCATGAATTGAATCATGAATCATGAATCATGAATCAAATCATAATCCATGAATTGAATCATGAATCATGAATCGAATCATGAATCATGAATCTTGAATCGAATCATAAATCATGAATTGAATCATAAATCATGAATCACGGAAATGAATCATGAATTGAATCATGAATCATGAATTGAATCATGAATCATGAATTGAATCATGAATCATGAATCAAATCATGATTCATGAATCATGAATCATGAATCGAATCATGAATCATGAATCTTGAATCGAATCATAAATCATGAATTGATTCATAAATCATGAATCACGGAAATGAATCATGAACTGAATCATGAATCATGAATTAAATCATGAATCATGAACCATGAATCATGAGTCATGAATTGAATCATGAATCATGAATTGAATCATGAATCATGAATCATGAATTGAATCATGAATCATGAATCATGAATTGAATCATGAATCATGAATTGAATCATGAATCATGAATTGAATCATGAATCATAATTTGAATCATGAATCATGATTTATTAAAATGAATCATGAATCATAAATCGAATCATAAATCAGGAATTAAATCATAAATCATAAATCATTAAATGAATCATGAATCATGAATCGAATCATGAATCATGAATTAAATCATGAATTGAATCATGAATCATGAATCATGATTTGAATCAGGATTTAAATCATATATTGAATCATGAATCATAAATTGAATCATGATTCATGAATCATGAATCATGAATTGAATCATGAATCATGAATCATGATTTGAATCAGGATTTAAATCATATATTGAATCATGAATCATGAATTGAATCATTAATCATGAATTGAATTATGAATCATGAATTGAATCATGAATTGAATAATGAATAATGAATTGAATCATGAATCATGAATTAAATCATGAATTGAATCATGAATCATGAATTGAATCATGAATCATGAATCATGAATTGAATCATGAATCATGAATTAAATCATGAATCATGATTTGAATCATGAATCATGAATTGAATCATTATTGAATCATGAATCATGAATTGAATCATGAATTGAATCATGAATCATGAATTGAATCATAAATTGAATCATGAATCATTAATTGAATCATGAATCATGAATCATGAACTGAATCATGAATCATGAATTGAATCATTATTGAATCATGAATCATGAATTGAATCATGAATCGAGAATCATGAAATGAATCATGAATCATGAATTTAATCATGATTCATGAATCATGAATTATGAATCGAATCATGAATCATTAATTGAATCATGAATTGAATCATGAGTCATGAATCGAATCATGAGTCATGAATCGAATCATGATTCATGAATCATAAATCATGAATCGAATCATGAATCATTAATCATGAATTGAATCATGAATCATGAATTGAATCATGAATCATGAATCATGAATCATAAATCATGAATTGAATCATGAATCATGAATCATGAATTAAATCATGAATCATAAATTGAATCCTGAATCATGTATTGAATCATGAATCATGAATCATGAATCATGAATTGAATCATGAATCATGAATTGAACCATGAATCATGAATTGAATCATGAATCATGATTTGAATCATGAATTGAATCATGAATCATGAATTAAATCATGAATTGAATCATGAATCATGAATTGAATCATGAATCATGAATTGAATCCTGAATCATTAAATGAATCATGAATCATGAATTGAATCATGAATTGAATCATGAATCATTAATTGAATCATGAATCATGAATCATGAACTGAATCATGAATCATGAATTGAATCATTATTGAATCATGAATCATGAATTGAATCATGAATCATGAATCATGAAATGAATCATGAATCATGAATTGAATCATGAGTCATGAATCGAATCATGATTCATGAATCATGAATCATAATTCAAATCATGATTCATTAATCATGAATCATAAATCGAATCATAAATCAGGAATTAAATCATAAATCATAAATCATTAAATGAATCATGAATCATGAATCGAATCATGATTCATTAATCATGAATCATAAATCGAATCATAAATCAGGAATTAAATCATAAATCATAAATCATTAAATGAATCATGAATCATGAATCGAATCATGATTCATTAATCATGAATCATAAATCGAATCATAAATCAGGAATTAAATCATAAATCATTAAATGAATCATGAATCATGAATCGAATCATGATTCATTAATCATGAATCATAAATCGAATCATAAATCAGGAATTAAATCATAAATCATAAATCATTAAATGAATCATGAATCATGAATTGAATCATGAATCATGAATTGAATCATGAATCATGAATCATGAATCATAAATCATGAATTTAATCATGAATTGAATCATGAATCATGAATTAAATCATGAATCATGAATTAAATCATGAATCATGTATTGAATCATGAATCATGAATCATGAATCATGAATCATGAATTGAATCATGAATCATGAATCATGAATTGAACCATGAATCATGAATTGAATCATGAATCATGATTTGAATCATGAATCATTAATTGAATCATGAATTGAATCATGAATCATGAATTGAATCATGAGTCATGAATCGAATCATGATTCATGAATCATGAATCATGAATCGAATCATGATTCATTAATCATGAATCATAAATCGAATCATAAATCAGGAATTAAATCATAAATCATAAATCATTAAATGAATCATGAATCATGAATCGAATCATGATTCATTAATCATGAATCATAAATCGAATCATAAATCAGGAATTAAATCATAAATCATAAATCATTAAATGAAATATGATTCATGAATTGAATCATGAATCATGAATCATGAATTGAATCATGAATCATGAATTGAATCATGAATCATGAATCATGAATCATAAATCATGAATTGAATCATGAATTGAATAATGAATCATGAATCATGAATTAAATCATGAATCATGAATTGAATCATGAATTGAATAATGAATCATGAATCATGAATTAAATCATGAATAATGAATTGAATCATGAATCATGTATTGAATCATGAATCATGATTTGAATAATGAATTGAATCATGAATCATGAATTGAATCATGAATTGAATCATGAATCATGAATTGAATCATTAATTGAATCATGAATTGAATCATGAATAATGAATTGAAACATGAATCATGAATTGAATCATGAATCATGAATTGAATCATGAATCATGAATTGAATGATGAATCATGAATCATGAATTGAACCATGAATCATGAATTGAATCATGAATCATGATTTGAATAATGAATTGAATCATGAATCATGAATTGAATCATGAATTGAATCATGAATCATGAATTGAATCATTAATTGAATCATGAATTGAATCATGAATAGTGAATTGAAACATGAATCATGAATTGAATCATGAATCATGAATTGAATGATGAATCATGAATTGAATCATGAATCAAATCATGATTCATGAATCATGAATCATGAATCGAATCATGAATCATGAATCTTGAATCGAATCATAAATCATGAATTGAATCATAAATCATGAATCACGGAAATGAATCATGAATTGAATTATGAATCATGAATTAAATCATGAATCATGAATCATGAGTCATGAATTGAATCATGAATCATGAATCATGAATTGAATCATGAATCATGAATTGAATCATGAATGGAATCATGAATCATGAATCATGTATTGAATCATGAATCATGAATTGAATCATGAATTGAATCATGAATCGTGAATTAAATCATGATTCATGAATCATGAATAATGAATCGAATCATGAATCATGAATCTTGAATCGAATCATAAATCATGAATTGAATCATAAATCATGAATTGAATCATGAATCATGAATCATGAATTGAATCATGAATCATGAATTAAATCATGAATCATGATTTATGAAATGAATCATGAATCATGAATTGAATCATGATTCATGAATCATGAATCATAAATCGAATCATGGATCATGAATCATAATTCATGAATCAAATCATAAATCATGAATTAAATCATGAATCATAAATCATTAAATGAATCATGAATTGAATCATGAATCATGAATCAAATCATAAATCATGAATCATGAATTCAATCATGAATCATAATTCGAATCATGATTCATGAATCATGAATCATGAAATGAATAATGAATCATGAATCATGATTTGAATCATGATTTAAATCATATATTGAATCATGAATCATGAATTGAATCATTAATCATTAATCATGAATTGAATTATGAATCATTAATCATGAATCATGAATCGAATCATGATTCATTAATCATGAATCATAAATCAAATCATAAATCATGAATTAAATAATAAATCATAAATTATTAAATGAATCATGAATCGATTCATGAATCATGAATTTAATCATGATTCATGAATCATGAATCATGAATCGAATCATGAATTCAATCATGAATCCTGAATCGAATCATGATTCATTAATCATGAATCATGATTCAAATCATGATTCATTAATCATGAATCATAAATCGAATCATAAATCATGAATTAAATCATAAATCATAAATCATTAAATGAATCATGAATTGAATCATGAATCATGAATCATGAATCAAATCATAATCCAGGAATTGAATCATGAATCATGAATCATAAATCGAATCATGAATCATGAATCTTGAATCGAATCATAAATCATGAATAGAATCATAAATCATGAATTGATTCATAAATCATGAATCACGGAAATGAATCATGAACTGAATCATGAATCATGAATTAAATCATGAATCATGAACCATGAATCATGAGTCATGAATTGAATCATGAATCATGAATTGAATGATGAATTGAATCATGAATCATGAATCATGAATTGAAACATGAATCATGAATTGAATCATGAATTGAATCATGAATCGTGAATTGAAACATGAATCATGAATCAGGAATCATGAATTGAATCATGAATCTTGAATTAAATCATGATTCATGAATCATAAATAATGAATCGAATCATGAATCTTGAATCGAATCATAAATCATGAATTGAATCATAAATCATGAATTGAATCATGAATCATGAATTGAATCATGAATCATGAATCATGAATTGAATCATGAATCATGAATTGAATCATGAATCATGAATTGAATCATGAATCATGAATTAAATCATAAATCATAAATCATTAAATTAATCATGAATAGAATCATGAATCATGAATTGCATCAAAAATCATGAATCATGAATTGAATCATGAATCATGAATTGAATCATGAATCATGAATTGAATCATGAATCATGAATCATGAAATGAATCATGAATCATGAATCATGATTTGAATCATGATTTAAATCATATATTGAATCATGAATCATGAATTGAATCATTAATCATTAATCATGAATTGAATTATGAATCATTAATCATGAATCATGAATCGAATCATGATTCATTAATCATGAATCATAAATCAAATCATAAATCATGAATTAAATACTAAATCATAAATTATTAAATGAATCATGAATCGAATCATGAATCATGAATTTAATCATGATTCATGAATCATGAATCATGAATCGAATCATGAATTCAATCATGAATCCTGAATCGAATCATGATTCATTAATCATGAATCATGAATCGAATCATGATTCATTAATCATGAATCATAAATCGAATCATAAATCATGAATTAAATCATAAATCATAAATCATTAAATGAATCATAAATCGAATCATGAATCATGAATCTTGAATCGAATCATAAATCATGAATAGAATCATAAATCATGAATCACGGAAATGAATCATGAATTGAATCATGAATCATGAATTGAATCATGAATCATGAATTGCATCATGAATCATGAATCAAATCATGATTCATGAATCATGAATCATGAATCGAATCATGAATCTTGAATCGAATCATAAATCATGAATTGATTCATAAATCATGAATCACGGAAATGAATCATGAACTGAATCATGAATCATGAATTAAATCATGAATCATGAACCATGAATCATGAGTCATGAATTGAATCATGAATCATGAATTGAATGATGAATTGAATCATGAATCATGAATCATGAATTGAATCATGAATCATGAATTGAATCATGAATTGAATCATGAATCGTGAATTGAAACATGAATCATGAATCAGGAATCATGAATTGAATCATGAATCTTGAATTAAATCATGATTCATGAATCATTAATAATGAATCGAATCATGAATTGAATCATGAATCATGATTAATGAAATGAATCATAAATCATGAATTGAATCATGAATCATGAATTGAATCATGAATCATGAATTGAATCAGGAATCATGATTAATGAAATGAATCATGAATCATGAATTTAATCATGATTCATGAATCATGAATCATAAATAGAATCATGAATCGTGAGTTAAATCATAAATTGAATCATGAATCATGAATCGAATCATGTTTCATAAATCATGAATCATGAATCGAATCATGATTCATGAATCATAATTCATGAATCAAATCATAAATCATGAATTAAATCATGAATCATAAATCATTAAATGAATCATGAATTGAATCATGAATCATGAATCAAATCATAAATCATGAATCATGAATTGAATCATGAATCATAATTTGAATCATGATTCATGAATCATGAATCATGAAATGAATCATGAATCATGATTTGAATCATGAATCATGAATTAAATCATGAATTGAATCATGAATCATGAATTGAATCATGAATCATGAATCATGAATTGAATCATGAATCATGAATTAAATCATGAATTGAATCATGAATCATGAATTGAATCATGAATCATGAATTAAATCATGAATTGAATCATGAATCATGAATTGAATCATGAATCATGAATCATGAATTGAATCATGAATCATGAATTAAATCATGAATCATGATTTGAATCATGAATCATGAATTGAATCATTATTGAATCATGAATCATGAATTGAATCATGAATTGAATTATGAATCATAAATTGAATCATGAATTGAATCATGAATCATGAATTGAATCATGAATCATGAATTGAATCATGAATTGAATCATGAATCATTAATTGAATCATGAATCATTAATCATGAACTGAATCATGAATCATGAATTGAATCATTATTGAATCATGAATCATGAATTGAATCATGAATCATGAATCATGAAATGAATCATGAATCATGAATTTAATCATGATTCATGAATCATGAATCATGAATCGAATCATGAATCATTAATTGAATCATGAATTGAATCATAAGTCATGAATCGAATCATGATTCATGAATCATGAATCATGAATCGAATCATGATTCATTAATCATGAATCATAAATCGAATCATAAATCAGGAATTAAATCATAAATCATAAATCATTAAATGAATCATGAATCATGAATTGAAACATGAATCATGAATTGAATCATGAATCATGAATCAAATCATGATTCATGAATTATGAATCATGAATCGAATCATGAATCATGAATCTTGAATCGAATCATAAATCATAAATTGAATCATAAATCATGAATCACGGAAATGAATCATGAATTGAATTATGAATCATGAATTAAATCATTAATCATGAACCATGAATCATGAGTCATGAATTGAATTATGAATCATGAATCATGAATTGAATCATGAATCATGAATCATGAATTGAATCATGAATCATGAATTGAATCATGAATGGAATCATGAATCATGAATCATGAATTGAATCATGAATTATGAATTGAATCATGAATTGAATCATGACTCGTGAATTAAATCATGATTCATGAATCATGAATAATGAATCGAATCATAAATCATGAATTGAATCATAAATCATGAATTGAATCATGAATCATGAATCATGAATTGAATCATGAATCATGAATTAAATCATGAATCATGAATTAAATCATGAATCATGATTAATGAAATGAATCATGAATCATGAATTGAATCATGATTCATGAATCATGAATATTAAATCGAATCATGAATCATGAATTAAATCATGAATTGAATCATGAATCATGAATCATGAATCGAATCATGATTCATAAATCATGAATCATGAATCGAATCATGATTCATGAATCATAATTCATGAATCAAATCATAAATCATGAATTAAATCATGAATCATGAATCATGAATCGAATCATGATTCATAAATCATGAATCATGAATCGAATCATGATTCATGAATCATAATTCATGAATCAAATCATAAATCATGAATTAAATCATGAATCATAAATCATTAAATGAATCATGAATTGAATCATAAATCATGAATCAAATCATAAATCATGAATCATGAATTGAATCATGAATCATAATTCGAATCATGATTCATGAATCATGAATCATGAATTGAATCATGAATCATAATTCGAATCATGATTCATGAATCATGAATCATGAAATGAATCATGAATCATGATTTGAATCAGGATTTAAATCATATATTGAATCATGAATCATGAATTGAATCATTAATCATTAATCATGAATTGAATTATGAATCATTAATCATGAATCATGAATCGAATCATGATTCATTAATCATGAATCATAAATCGAATCATAAATCATGAATTAAATAATAAATCATAAATTATTAAATGAATCATGAATCGAATCATGAATCATGAATTTAATCATGATTCATGAATCATGAATCATGAATCGAATCATGAATTCAATCATGAATCATGAATCGAATCATGATTCATTAATCATGAATCATGAATCGAATCATGATTCATTAATCATGAATCATAAATCGAATTATAAATCATGAATTAAATCATAAATCATAAATCATTAAATGAATCATGAATTGAATCATGAATCATGTATCTTGAATCAAATCATAATCCAGGAATTGAATCATGAATCATGAATCATAAATCGAATCATGAATGATGAATCTTGAATCGAATCATAAATCATGAATTGAATCATAAATCATGAATCACGGAAATGAATAATGAATTGAATCATGAATCATGAATTGAATCATGAATCATGAATTGAATCATGAATCATGAATTGAATCATGAATCATGAATCAAATCATGATTCATGAATCATGAATCATGAATCGAATCATGAATCATGAATCTTGAATCGAATCATAAATCATGAATTGATTCATAAATCATGAATCACGGAAATGAATCATGAACTGAATCATGAATCATGAATTAAATCATGAATCATGAACCATGAATCATGAGTCATGAATTGAATCATGAATCATGAATTGAATGATGAATTGAATCATGAATCATGAATCATGAATTGAATCAAGAATCATGAATTGAATCATGAATTGAATCATGAATCGTGAATTGTAACATGAATCATGAATCAGGAATCATGAATTGAATCATGAATCTTGAATTAAATCATGATTCATGAATCATAAATAATGAATCGAATCATGAATCTTGAATCGAATCATAAATCATGAATTGAATCATAAATCATGAATTGAATCATGAATCATGAATTGAATCATGAATCATGAATCATGAATAATGAATTGAATCATGAATCATGAATTGAATCATGAATCATGATTAATGAAATGAATCATGAATCATGAATTTAATCATGATTCATGAATCATGAATCATAAATAGAATCATGAATCATGAATTAAATCATGAATTGAATCATGAATCATGAATCGAATCATGATTCATAAATCAAATCATGATTCATGAATCATGAATCATGAATCGAATCATGAATCATGAATCTTGAATCGAATCATAAATCATGAATTGATTCATAAATCATGAATCACGGAAATGAATCATGAACTGAATCATGAATCATGAATTAAATCATGAATCATGAACCATGAATCATGAGTCATGAATTGAATCATGAATCATGAATTGAATGATGAATTGAATCATGAATCATGAATCATGAATTGAATCAACAATCATGAATTGAATCATGAATTGAATCATGAATCGTGAATTGTAACATGAATCATGAATCAGGAATCATGAATTGAATCATGAATCTTGAATTAAATCATGATTCATGAATCATAAATAATGAATCGAATCATGAATCTTGAATCGAATCATAAATCATGAATTGAATCATAAATCATGAATTGAATCATGAATCATGAATTGAATCATGAATCATGAATCATGAATAATGAATTGAATCATGAATCATGAATTGAATCATGAATCATGATTAATGAAATGAATCATGAATCATGAATTTAATCATGATTCATGAATCATGAATCATAAATAGAATCATGAATCATGAATTAAATCATGAATTGAATCATGAATCATGAATCGAATCATGATTCATAAATCATGAATCATGAATCGAATCATGATTCATGAATCATAATTCATGAATCAAATCATAAATAATGAATTAAATCATGAATCATAAATCATTAAATGAATCATGAATTGAATCATGAATCATGAATCAAATCATAAATCATAAATCATGAATTGAATCATGAATCATAATTCGAATCATGATTCATGAATCATGAATCATGAAATGAATCATGAATCATGAATCATGATTTGAATCAGGAATTAAATCATATATTGAATCATTAATCATTAATCATGAATTGAATTATGAATCATGAATTGAATAATGAATTGAATAATGAATCATGAATTGAATCACGAATCATGAATTAAATCATGAATTGAATCATGAATCATGAATTGAATCATGAATCATGAATCATGAATTGAATCATGAATCATGAATTAAATCATGAATCATGATTTGAATCATGAATCATGAATTGAATCATTATTGAATCCTGAATCATGAATTGAATCATGAATTGAATTATGAATCATAAATTGAATCATGAATTGAATCATGAATCATTAATTAAATCATGAATCATGAATTGAATCATGAATTGAATCATGAATCATTAATTGAATCATGAATCATGAATCATGAACTGAATCATGAATCATGAATTGAATCATTATTGAATCATGAATCATGAATTGAATCATGAATCATGAATCATGAAATGAATCATGAATCATGAATTTAATCATGATTCATGAATCATGAATCATGAATCGAATCATGAATCATTAATTGAATCATGAATTGAATCATGAGTCATGTATCGAATCTTGATTCATGAATCATGAATCATGAATCGAATCATGATTCATTAATCATAAATCATAAATCGAATCATAAATCAGGAATTAAATCATAAATCATAAATCATTAAATGAATCATGAATCATGAATTGAATCATGATTCATTAATCATGAATCATAAATCGAATCATAAATCAGGAATTAAATCATAAATCATAAATCATTAAATGAATCATGATTCATGAATTGAATCATGAATCATGAATTGAATCATGAATCATAAATTGAATCATGAATCATGAATTGAATCATGAATCATGCATCATGAATCATAAATCATGAATTGAATCATGAATTGAATCATGAATCATGAATTGAATCATGAATCATGAATTGAATCATGAATCATGCATCATGAATCATAAATCATGAATTGAATCATGAATTGAATCATGAATCATGAATTGAATCATGAATCATAAATCGAATTATAAATCATGAATTAAATCATAAATCATAAATCATTAAATGAATCATGAATTGAATCATAAATCATGAATCATGAATCAAATCATAAATCATGAATTGAATCATGAATCATGAATCATAAATCGAATCATGAATCATGAGTCTTGAATCGAATCATAAATCATGAATCACGGAAATGAATCATGAATTGAATCATGAATCATGAATTGAATCATGAATCATGAATTGAATCATGAATCATGAATCAAATCATGATTCATGAATCATGAATCATGAATCGAATCATGAATCATGAATCTTGAATCGAATCATAAATCATGATATGAATCATAAGTCATGAATCACGGAAATGAATCATGAATTGAATCATGAATCATGAATTAAATCATGAATCATGAATTAAATCATGAATCATGAACCATGAATCATGAGTCATGAATTGAATCATGAATCATGAATCATGAATTGAATCATGAATCATGAATCATGAATTGAATCATGAATCATGAATTGAATCATAAATCAAGAATTAAATCATAAATCATGAATTGAATCATGAATCATGAATCATGAATTGAATCATGAATCATGAATTGAATCATGAATCATGAATTGAATCATGAATCATGATTAATGAAATGAATCATGAATCATGAATTGAATCATGAATCATGAATTGAATCATGAATCATGAATTGAATCATGAATCATGATTAATGAAATGAATCATGAATCATGAATTGAATCATGATTCATGAATCATGAATCGAATCATGATTCATAAATCATGAATCATGAATCGAATCGTGATTCATGAATCATAATTCATGAATCAAATCATAAATCATGAATTAAATCATGAATCATAAATCATTAAATGAATCATGAATTGAATCATGAATCATGAATCATGAATTGAATTATGAATCATGAATCATGAATTGAATCATGAATCATGAATTGAATCATGAATTGAATCATGAATCATGAATTGAATCATGAATCATGAATTGAATCATGAAATGAATCATGAATCGTGAATTGAAACATGAATCATGAATCAGGAATCATGAATTGAATCATGAATCTTGAATTAAATCATGATTCATGAATCATAAATAATGAATCGAATCATGAATCTTGAATCAAATCATAAATCATGAATTGAATCATAAATCATGAATTGAATCATGAATCATGAATTAAATCATGAATCATGAATTGAATCATGAATCATGAATTGAATCATGAATCATGAATTGAATCATGAATCATGATTTATGAAATGAATCATGAATCATGAATTTAATCATGATTCATGAATCATGAATCATAAATAGAATCATGAATCATCAATTAAATCATGAATTGAATCATGAATCATGAATTGAATCATGAATCATGAATTGAATCATGAATCATGAATTGAATCATGAATCATGAATCAAATCATGATTCATGAATCATGAATCGAATCATAAATCATGAATCTTGAATCGAATCATAAATCATGAATTGAATCATAAATCATGAATCACGGAAATGAATCATGAATTGAATCATGAATCATGAATTAAATCATGAATCATGAACCATGAATCATGAGTCATGAATTGAATCATGAATCATGAATCATGAATTGAATTATGAATAATGAATCATGAATTGAATCATGAATCATGAATTGAATTATGAATTGAATCATGAATCATGAATTGAATCATGAATCGTGAATTAAAACATGAATCAGGAATCATGAATTGAATCATGAATCTAGATTTAAATCATGATTTATGAATCATGAATAATGAATTGAATCATGAATCATGAATCTTGAATCGAATCATAAATCATGAATTGAATCTTAAATCAAGAATTGAATCATGAATCATGAATTGAATCATGAATCATGAATCATGAATTGAATCATGAATCATGAATTGAATCATGAATCATGAATTGAATCATGAATCATGAATTGAATCATGAATCATGATTAATGAAATGAATCATGAATCATGAATTGAATCATGATTCATGAATCATGAATCATAAATCGAATCATGAATCATGAATTGAATCAAGAATCATGAATTGAATCATGAATTGAATCATGAATTGAATAATGAATTGAATCATGAATCATGAATTGAAACATGAATCATGAATTGAATCATGAATCATTAATTGAATCATGAATCATAAATTGAATCATGAATCATGATTTGAATCCCGAATCATGTATTGAATCATATATTGAATCATGAATTGAATCATGAATCATGAATTGAATCATGAATCATGAATTAAATCATGAATCATGAATTGAATCATGAATCATGAATTGAATCATGAATCATGAATTGAATCATGAATCATGATTTATGAAATGAATCATGATTTATGAAATGAATCATGAATCATGAATTTAATCATGATTCATGAATCATGAATCATAAATAGAATCATGAATCATCAATTAAATCATGAATTGAATCATGAATCATGAATTGAATCATGAATCATGAATTGAATCATGAATCATGAATTGAATCATGAATCATGAATCAAATCATGATTCATGAATCATGAATCGAATCATAAATCATGAATCTTGAATCGAATCATAAATCATGAATTGAATCATAAATCATGAATCACGGAAATGAATCATGAATTGAATCATGAATCATGAATTAAATCATGAATCATGAACCATGAATCATGAGTCATGAATTGAATCATGAATCATGAATCATGAATTGAATCATGAATCATGAATCATGAATTGAATCATGAATCATGAATTGAATTATGAATTGAATCATGAATTGAATAATGATTCATGAATAATGAATCATGAATTGAATCATGAATCATGAATTGAATCATGAATTGAATCATGAATCGTGAATTAAAACATGAATCAGGAATCATGAATTGAATCATGAATCTTGATTTAAATCATGATTTATGAATCATGAATAATGAATTGAATCATGAATCATGAATCTTGAATCGAATCATAAATCATGAATTGAATCTTAAATCAAGAATTGAATCATGAATCATGAATTGAATCATGAATCATGAATCATGAATTGAATCATGAATCATGAATTGAATCATGAATCATGAATTGAATCATGAATCATGAATTGAATCATGAACCATGATTTGAATCATGAATCATGAATTGAATCATATATTAAATCATGAATAGAATCATGAATCATGAATTGAATCATGAATCATGAATTGAATCATGAACCATGATTTGAATCATGAATCATGAATTGAATCATATATTAAATCATGAATAGAATCATGAATCATGAATTGAATCATGAATCATGAAATGAATCATGAACCATGATTTGAATCATGAATCATGAATTGAATCATATATTAAATCATGAATAGAATCATGAATCATAATTTGAATCATGAATTGAATCATGAATCATGAATCATGAATCATGAATTGAAGCATGAATCATGAATTGAATCATGAATCATGAAATGAATCATGAATCATGAATCATGAATTGAATCATGAATCATGAATTGAATCATGAATCATGAATTGAATCATGAATCATGAATTGAATCATGAATCATGATTAATGAAATGAATCATGAATCATGAATTGAATCATGATTCATGAATCATGAATCATAAATCGAATCATGAATCATGAATTGAATCAAGAATCATGAATTGAATCATGAATTGAATCATGAATTGAATAATGAATTGAATCATGAATCATGAATTGAAACATGAATCATGAATTGAATCATGAATCATTAATTGAATCATGAATCATAAATTGAATCATGAATCATGATTTGAATCCCGAATCATGTATTGAATCATATATTGAATCATGAATTGAATCATGAATCATGAATTGAATCATGAATCATGAATTAAATCATGAATCATGAATTGAATCATGAATCATGAATTGAATCATGAATCATGAATTGAATCATGAATCATGATTTATGAAATGAATCATGAATCATGAATTTAATCATGATTCATGAATCATGAATCATAAATAGAATCATGAATCATCAATTAAATCATGAATTGAATCATGAATCATGAATTGAATCATGAATCATGAATTGAATCATGAATCATGAATTGAATCATGAATCATGAATCAAATCATGATTCATGAATCATGAATCGAATCATAAATCATGAATCTTGAATCGAATCATAAATCATGAATTGAATCATAAATCATGAATCACGGAAATGAATCATGAATTGAATCATGAATCATGAATTAAATCATGAATCATGAACCATGAATCATGAGTCATGAATTGAATCATGAATCATGAATCATGAATTGAATCATGAATCATGAATCATGAATTGAATCATGAATCATGAATTGAATTATGAATTGAATCATGAATTGAATAATGATTCATGAATAATGAATCATGAATTGAATCATGAATCATGAATTGAATCATGAATTGAATCATGAATCGTGAATTAAAACATGAATCAGGAATCATGAATTGAATCATGAATCTTGATTTAAATCATGATTTATGAATCATGAATAATGAATTGAATCATGAATCATGAATCTTGAATCGAATCATAAATCATGAATTGAATCTTAAATCAAGAATTGAATCATGAATCATGAATTGAATCATGAATCATGAATCATGAATTGAATCATGAATCATGAATTGAATCATGAATCATGAATTGAATCATGAATCATGAATTGAATCATGAATCATGATTAATGAAATGAATCATGAATCATGAATTGAATCATGATTCATGAATCATGAATCATAAATCGAATCATGAATCATGAATTGAATCATGAATTGAATCAAGAATCATGAATTGAATCATGAATTGAATCATGAATTGAATAATGAATTGAATCATGAATCATGAATTGAAACATGAATCATGAATTGAATCATGAATCATGAATTGAATCATGAATCATGAATTGAATCATGAATCATGAATTGAATCATGAACCATGATTTGAATCATGAATCATGAATTGAATCATATATTAAATCATGAATAGAATCATGAATCATGAATTGAATCATGAATCATGAATTGAATCATGAACCATGATTTGAATCATGAATCATGAATTGAATCATATATTAAATCATGAATAGAATCATGAATCATGAATTGAATCATGAATCATGAAATGAATCATGAACCATGATTTGAATCATGAATCATGAATTGAATCATATATTAAATCATGAATAGAATCATGAATCATAATTTGAATCATGAATTGAATCATGAATCATGAATCATGAATCATGAATTGAAGCATGAATCATGAATTGAATCATGAATCATGAAATGAATCATGAATCATGAATTTAATCATGATTCATGAATCATGAATCAAATCATGAATCATGAATTGAATCATAAATCATGAATTGAATCATGAATCATGATTAATGAAATGAATCATGAATCATGAATTGAATCATGATTCATGAATCATGAATCAAATCATGATTCATAAATCATGAATCATGAATCGAATCATGATTCATGAATCATAATTCATGAATCAAATCATAAATCATGAATTAAATCATGAATCATAAATCATTAAATGAATCATGAATTGAATCATGAATCATGAATCATGAATTGAATTATGAATCATGAATCATGAATTGAATCATGAATCATGAATTGAATCATGAATTGAATCATGAATCATGAATTGAATCATGAATCATGAATTGAATCATGAATTGAATCAAGAATCGTGAATTGAAACATGAATCATGAATCAGGAATCATGAATTGAATCATGAATCTTGAATTAAATCATGATTCATGAATTGAATCATGAATCATGAATTGAATCATGAATCATGAATTGAATCATGAATCATGAATCATGAATTGAATCATGAATCATGAATTGAATCATGAATCATGAATTGAATCATGAACCATGATTTGAATCATGAATCATGAATTGAATCATATATTAAATCATGAATAGAATCATGAATCATGAATTGAATCATGAATCATGAATTGAATCATGAACCATGATTTGAATCATGAATCATGAATTGAATCATATATTAAATCATGAATAGAATCATGAATCATAATTTGAATCATGAATTGAATCATGAATCATGAATTGAAGCATGAATCATGAATTGAATCATGAATCATGAAATGAATCATGAATCATGAATTTAATCATGATTCATGAATCATGAATCAAATCATGAATCATGAATTGAATCATAAATCATGAATTGAATCATGAATCATGATTTATGAAATGAATCATGAATCATGAATTGAATCATGATTCATGAATCATGAATCAAATCATGATTCATAAATCATGAATCATGAATCGAATCATGATTCATGAATCATAATTCATGAATCAAATCATAAATCATGAATTAAATCATGAATCATAAATCATTAAATGAATCATGAATTGAATCATGAATCATGAATCATGAATTGAATCATGAATCATGAATTGAATCATGAATCATGAATCATATATTGAATCATGAATCATGAATTGAATCATGAATCTTGATTAATAAACTGAATCATGAATTTAATCATGATTCATGAATCATGAATCATAAATAGAATCATGAATCATGAATTGAATCATGAATCATGAATCATGAATTGAATCATGAATCATGAATTGAATCATGATTCATGAATCATAATTCATGAATCAAATCATAAATCATGAATTAAATCATGAATCATAAATCATTAAATGAATCATGAATTGAATCATGAATCATGAATCAAATCATAAATCATGAATCATGAATTGAATCATGAATCATGAATCATGATTTGAATCAGGATTTAAATCATATATTGAATCATTAATAATTAATCATGAATTGATTTATGAATCAGGAATTAAATCATAAATCATAAATCATTAAATGAATCATGATTCATGAATTGAATCATGAATCATGAATTGAATCATGAATCATAAATTGAATCATGAATCATGAATTGAATCATGAATCATGCATCATGAATCATAAATCATGAATTGAATCATGAATCATGAATTGAATCATGAATCATGAATTGAATCATGAATCATGAATTGAATCATGAATCATGAATCAAATCATGATTCATGAATCATTAATCATGAATCGAATCATAAATCATGAATCTTGAATCGAATCATAAATCATGAACTGAATCATAAATCATGAATCACGGAAATGAATCATGACTTGAATCATGAATCATGAATTAAATCATGAATCATGAACCATGAATCATGAGTCATGAATTGAATCATGAATCATGAATCATGAATTGAATCATGAATCATGAATCATGAATTGAATCATGAATCATGAATTGAATCATGAATTGAATTATGAATTGAATCATGAATCATGAATCATGAATTGAATCATGAATCATGAATTGAATCATGAATTTAATCATGAATTGTGAATTGAAACATGAATCATGAATCAGGAATCATGAATTGAATCATGAATCTTGATTTAAATCATGATTTATGAATCATGAATAATGAATCAAATCATGAATCATGAATCTTGAATCGAATCATAAATCATGAATTGAATCATAAATCAAGAATTGAATCATGAATCATGAATTGAATCATGAATCATGAATTAAATCATGATTTATGAATCATGAATCATGAATCGAATCATGAATCATGAATCTTGAATCGAATCATAAATCATGAATTGAATCATAAATCATGAATCACGGAAATGAATCATGAATTGAATCATGAATCATGAATTAAATCATGAATCATGAACCATGAATCATGAGTCATGAATTGAATCATGAATCATGAATTGAATCATGAATCATGAATTGAATCATGAATCATGAATCATGAATCGAATCATGAATCATGAATCTTGAATCGAATCATAAATCATGAATTGAATCATAAATCATGAATCACGGAAATGAATCATGAATTGAATCATGAATCATGAATTAAATCATGAATCATGAACCATGAATCATGAGTCATGAATTGAATCATGAATCATGAATTGAATCATGAATCATGAATTGAATCATAAATCAAGAATTAAATCATGAATCATGAATTGAATCATGAATCATGAATCATGAATTGAATCATGAATCATGAATTGAATCATGAATCATGAATTGAATCATGAATCATGAATCAAATCATGATTCATGAATCATGAATCGAATCATAAATCATGAATCTTGAATTGAATCATAAATCATGAATTGAATCATAAATCATGAATCACGGAAATGAATCATGAATTGAATCATGAATCATGAATTAAATCATGAATCATGAACCATGAATCATGAGTCATGAATTGAATCATGAATCATGAATCATGAATTGAATCATGAATCATGAATCATGAATTGAATCATGAATCATGAATTGAATTATGAATTGAATCATGAATTGAATAATGAATCATGAATCATGAATTGAATCATGAATCATGAATTGAATCATGAATTGAATCATGAATCGTGAATTAAAACATGAATCAGGAATCATGAATTGAATCATGAATCTTGATTTAAATCATGATTTATGAATCATGAATAATGAATTGAATCATGAATCATGAATCTTGAATCGAATCATAAATCATGAATTGAATCATAAATCAAGAATTGAATCATGAATCATGAATTGAATCATGAATCATGAATCATGAATTGAATCATGAATCATGAATTGAATCATGAATCATGAATTGAATCATGAATCATGAATTGAATCATGAATCATGATTAATGAAATGAATCATGAATCATAAATTGAATCATGATTCATGAATCATGAATCATAAATCGAATCATGAATCATGAATTGAATCATGAATTGAATCAAGAATCATGAATTGAATCATGAATCATGAATTGAATCATGAATTGAATCATGAATCATGAATTGAAACATGAATCATAAATTGAATCATGAATCATTAATTGAATCATGAATCATGCATCATGAATCATAAATCATGAATTGAATCATGAATTGAATCATGAATCATGAATTGAATCATGAATCATGAATTGAATCATGAATCATGAATCAAATCATGATTCATGAATCATTAATCATGAATCGAATCATAAATCATGAATCTTGAATCGAATCATAAATCATGAATTGAATCATAAATCATGAATCACGGAAATGAATCATGACTTGAATCATGAATCATGAATTAAATCATGAATCATGAACCATGAATCATGAGTCATGAATTGAATCATGAATCATGAATCATGAATTGAATCATGAATCATGAATCATGAATTGAATCATGAATTGAATCATGAATTGAATCATGAATTGAATCATGAATCATGAATCATGAATCATGAATTGAATCATGAATCATGAATTGAATCATGAATTGAATCATGAATCGTGAATTGAAACATGAATCATGAATCAGGAATCATGAATTGAATCATGAATCTTGATTTAAATCATGATTTATGAATCATGAATAATGAATCGAATCATGAATCATGAATCTTGAATCAAATCATAAATCATGAATTGAATCATAAATCAAGAATTGAATCATGAATCATGAATTGAATCATGAATCATGAATCAAATCATGATTCATGAATCATGAATCATGAATTAAATCATGAATCATGAACCATGAATCATGAGTCATGAATTGAATCATGAATCATGAATCATGAATTGAATCATGAATCATGAATTGAATCATGAATCATGAATTGAATTATGAATTGAATCATGAATTGAATAATGAATCATAAATCATGAATCATGAATTGAATCATGAATCATGAATTGAATCATGAATTGAATCATGAATCGTGAATTAAAACATGAATCAGGAATCATGAATTGAATCATGATTCTTGATTTAAATCATGATTTATGAATCATGAATAATGAATTGAATCATGAATCATGAATCTTGAATCGAATCATAAATCATGAATTGAATCATAAATCAAGAATTGAATCATGAATCATGAATTGAATCATAAATCATGAATCATGAATTGAATCATGAATCATGAATTGAATCATGAATCATGAATTGAATCATGAATCATGAATTGAATCATGAATCATGATTAATGAAATGAATCATGAATCATGAATTGAATCATGATTCATGAATCATGAATCATAAATCGAATCATGAATCATGAATTGAATCATGAATCATGAATTGAATCATGAATCATGATTTATGAAATGAATCATGAATCATGAATTTAATCATGATTCATGAATCATGAATCATAAATAGAATCATGAATCATCAATTAAATCATGAATTGAATCATGAATCATGAATTGAATCAAGAATCATGAATTAAATCATGAATCATGAATTAAATCATGAATTGAATCATGAATTGAATCATGAATCATGAATTGAAACATGAATCATAAATTGAATCATGAATCATTAATTGAATTATGAATCATGCATCATGAATCATAAATCATGAATTGAATCATGAATTGAATCATGAATCATGAATTGAATCATGAATCATGAATTGAATCATGAATCATGAATCAAATCATGATTTATGAATCATTAATCATGAATCGAATCATAAATCATGAATCTTGAATCGAATCATAAATCATGAATTGAATCATAAATCATGAATCACGGAAATGAATCATGACTTGAATCATGAATCATGAATTAAATCATGAATCATGAACCATGAATCATGAGTCATGAATTGAATCATGAATCATGAATCATGAATTGAATCATGAATCATGAATCATGAATTGAATCATGAATCATGAATTGAATCATGAATTGAATCATGAATCATGAATCATGAATCATGAATCATGAATCATGAATTGAATCATGAATCATGAATTGAATCATGAATTGAATCATGAATCATGAATTGAAACATGAATCATGAATCAGGAATCATGAATTGAATCATGAATCTTGATTTAAATCATGATTTATGAATCATGAATAATGAATCGAATCATGAATCATGAATCTTGAATCGAATCATAAATCATGAATTGAATCATAAATCAAGAATTGAATCATGAATCATGAATTGAATCATGAATCATGAATCAAATCATGATTCATGAATCATGAATCATGAATCGAATCATGAATCATGAATCTTGAATCGAATCATAAATCATGAATTGAATCATAAATCATGAATCACGGAAATGAATCATGAATTGAATCATGAATCATGAATTAAATCATGAATCATGAACCATGAATCAGGAGTCATGAATTGAATCATGAATCATGAATCATGAATTGAATCATGAATCATGAATCATGAATTGAATCATGAATCATGAATTGAATCATAAATCAAGAATTAAATCATGAATCATGAATTGAATCATGAATCATGAATCATGAATTGAATCATGAATCATGAATTGAATCATGAATCATGAATTGAATCATGAATCATGAATTGAATCATGAATCATGATTAATGAAATGAATCATGAATCATGAATTGAATCATGAATCATGAATTGAATCATGAATCATGAATTGAATCATGAATCATGATTAATGAAATGAATCATGAATCATGAATTGAATCATGATTCATGAATCATGAATCAAATCATGATTCATAAATCATGAATCATGAATCGAATCGTGATTCATGAATCATAATTCATGAATCAAATCATAAATCATGAATTAAATCATGAATCATAAATCATTAAATGAATCATGAATTGAATCATGAATCATGAATCATGAATTGAATTATGAATCATGAATAATGAATTGAATCATGAATCATGAATTGAATCATGAATTGAATCATGAATCATGAATCATGAATCATGAATTGAATCATGAATCATGAATTGAATCATGAAATGAATCATGAATCGTGAATTGAAACATGAATCATGAATCAGGAATCATGAATTGAATCATGAATCTTGAATTAAATCATGATTCATGAATCATAAATAATGAATCGAATCATGAATCTTGAATCGAATCATAAATCATGAATTGAATCATAAATCATGAATTGAATCATGAATCATGAATTAAATCATGAATCATGAATCATGAATTGAATCATGAATCATGAATTGAATCATGAATTGAATCATGAATCATGATTTATGAAATGAATCATGAATCATGAATTTAATCATGATTCATGAATCATGAATCATAAATAGAATCATGAATCATCAATTAAATCATGAATTGAATCATGAATCATGAATTGAATCATGAATCATGAATTGAATCATGAATCATGAATCAAATCATGATTCATGAATCATGAATCGAATCATAAATCATGAATCTTGAATCGAATAATAAATCATGAATTGAATCATAAATCATGAATCACGGAAATGAATCATGAATTGAATCATGAATCATGAATTAAATCATGAATCATGAACCATGAATCATGAGTCATGAATTGAATCATGAATCATGAATCTTGAATCGAATCATAAATCATGAATTGAATCATAAATCAAGAATTGAATCATGAATCATGAATTGAATTATGAATTGAATCATGAATTGAATAATGAATCATGAATCATGAATCATGAATTGAATCATGAATCATGAATTGAATCATGAATTGAATCATGAATCGTAAATTAAAACATGAATCAGGAATCATGAATTGAATCATGAATCTTGATTTAAATCATGATTTATGAATCATGAATAATGAATTGAATCATGAATCATGAATCTTGAATCGAATCATAAATCATGAATTGAATCATAAATCAAGAATTGAATCATGAATCATGAATTGAATCATGAATCATGAATCATGAATTGAATCATGAATCATGAATTGAATCATGAATCATGAATTGAATCATGAATCATGATTAATGAAATGAATCATGAATCATGAATTGAATCATGATTCATGAATCATGAATCATAAATCGAATCATGAATCATGAATTGAATCATGAATTGAATCAAGAATCATGAATTTAATCATGAATCATGAATTGAATCATGAATTGAATCATGAATCATGAATTGAAACATGAATCATGAATTGAATCATGAATCATTAATTGAATCATGAATCATAAATTGAATCATGACTCATGATTTGAATCCTGAATCATGTATTGAATCATATATTGAATCATGAATTGAATCATGAATCATGAATTGAATCATGAATCATGAATCATGAATTGAATCATGAATCATGAATTGAATCATGAATCATGAATCATGGATTGAATCATATAATAAATCATGAATCATGAATTGAATCATGAATCATGAAGTGAATCATGAATTGAATCATGAATCATGAATTGAATCATGAATCATGAATTGAATCATGAATCATGAATCATGAATTGAATCATGAATCATGAATTGAATCATGAATCATGAATTGAATCATGAACCATGATTTGAATCATGAATCATGAATTGAATCATATATTAAATCATGAATAGAATCATGAATCATGAATTGAATCATGAATCATGAATTGAATCATGAACCATGATTTGAATCATGAATCATGAATTGAATCATATATTAAATCATGAATATAATTATGAATCATAATTTGAATCATGAATTGAATCATGAATCATGAATCATGAATCATGAATTGAATCATGAATCATGAATTGAATCATGAATCATGAAATGAATCATGAATCATGAATTTAATCATGATTCATGAATCATGAATCATGAATCGAATCATGAATCATGAATTGAATCATAAATCATGAATTGAATCATGAATCATGATTAATGAAATGAATCATGAATCATGAATTGAATCATGATTCATGAATCATGAATCAAATCATGATTCATAAATCATGAATCATGAATCAAATCATGATTCATGAATCATAATTCATGAATCAAATCATAAATCATGAATTAAATCATGAATCATAAATCATTAAATGAATCATGAATTGAATCATGAATCATGAATTGAATTATGAATCATGAATCATGAATTGAATCATGAATCATGAATTGAATCTTGAATTGAATCATGAATCATGAATTGAATCATGAATCATGAATTGAATCATGAATCGTGAATTGAAACATGAATCATGAATCAGGAATCATGAATTAAATCATGAATCTTGAATTAAATCATGATTCATGAATTGAATCATGAATCATGAATTGAATCATGAATCATGAATTGAATCATGAATCATGAATTGAATCATGAATCATGAATTGAATCATGAATCATGATTAATGAACTGAATCATGAATCATGAATTTAATCATGATTCATGAATCATGAATCATAAATAGAATCATGAATTGAATCATGAATCATGAATCATGAATTGAATCATGAATCATGAATTGAATCATGATTCATGAATCATAATTCATGAATCAAATCATAAATCATGAATTAAATCATGAATCATAAATCATTAAATGAATCATGAATTGAATCATGAATCATGAATCAAATCATAAATCATGAATCATGAATTGAATCATGAATCATAATTCGAATCATGATTCATGAATCATAAATCATGAAATGAATCATGAATCATGAATCATGATTTGAATCAGGATTTAAATCATATATTGAATCATTAATAATTAATCATGAATTGATTTATGAATCATGAATTGAATCATGAATTGAATAATGAATCATGAATTGAATCATGAATCATGAATCATGAATTGAATCATGAATCATGAATTGAATCATGAATCATGAATTAAATCATGAATCATGAATTAAATCATGAAACATGATTTGAATCATGAATCATTATTGAATCATGAATCATGCATTGAATCATGAATTGAATTATAAATCATAAATTGAATCATGAATTGAATCATGAATCATTAATTGAATCATGAATAATGAATTGAATCATGAATTGAATCATGAATCATTAATTGAATCATGAATCATGAATCATGAACTGAATCATGAACCATGAATTGAATCATTATTGAATCATGAATTGAATCATGAATCATGAATCATGAAATGAATCATGATTTATGAATTTAATCATGATTCATGAATCATGAATCATGAATCGAATCATGAATCATTAATTGAATCATGAATTGAATCATGAGTCATGAATCGAATCATGATTCATGAATCATGAATCAAATCATGATTCATTAATCATGAATCATAAATCGAATCATAAATCAGGAATTAAATCATTAATCATAAATCATTAAATGAATCATGAATCATGAATTGAATCATGATTCATTAATTATGAATCATAAATCGAATCATAAATCAGGAATTAAATCATAAATCATAAATCATTAAATGAATCATGATTCATGAATTGAATCATGAATCATGAATCATGAATTGAATCATGAATCATAAATTGAATCATGAATCATGAATTGAATCATGAATCATGCATCATGAATCATAAATCATGAATTGAATCATGAATTGAATCATGAATCATGAATTGAACCATGAATCATGAATTGAATCATGAATCATGAATTGAATCATGAATCATGAATCAAATCATGATTCATGAATCATTAATCATGAATCGAATCATAAATCATGAATCTTGAATCGAATCATAAATCATGAATTGAATCATAAATCATGAATCACGGAAATGAATCATGACTTGAATCATGAATCATGAATTAAATCATGAATCATGAACCATGAATCATGAGTCATGAATTGAATCATGAATCATGAATCATGAATTGAATCATGAATCATGAATCATGAATTGAATCATGAATTGAATCATGAATCATGAATCATGAATCATGAATTGAATCATGAATCATGAATTGAATCATGAATTGAATCATGAATCGTGAATTGAAACATGAATCATGAATCAGGAATCATGAATTGAATCATGAATCTTGATTTAAATCATGATTTATGAATCATGAATAATGAATCGAATCATGAATCATGAATCTTGAATCGAATCATAAATCATGAATTGAATCATAAATCAAGAATTGAATCATGAATCATGAATTGAATCATGAATCATGAATTGAATAATGAATCATGATTAATGAAATGAATCATGAATCATGAATTGAATCATGATTCATGAATTGAATCATGAATCATAAATCGAATCATGAATCATGAATTGAATCATGAATTGAATCAAGAATCATGAAATGAATCATGAATCATGAATTGAATCATGAATTGAATCATGAATTGAATCATGAATCATGAATTGAAACATGAATCATGAATTGAATCATGAATCATGAATTTAATCATGAATCATAAATTGAATCATGAATCATGATTTGAATCCTGAATCATGTATTGAATCATATATTGAATCATGAATTGAATCATGAATCATGAATTGAATCATGAATCATGAATCATGAATTGAATCATGAATCATGAATTGAATCATGAATCATGAATCATGAATTGAATCATATATTAAATCATGAATCATGAATTGAATCATGAATCATGAATTGAATCATGAATCACGAATCATGAATTGAATCATGAATCATGAATCACTGAAATGAATCATGAATTGAATCATGAATCATGAATCATGAATTGAATCATATATTAAATCATGAATCATGAATTGAATCATGAATCATGAAGTGAATCATGAATCATGAATTGAATCATGAATCATGAATCGAATCATGATTCATGAATCATACTTCATGAATCAAATCATAAATCATGAATTAAATCATGAATCATAAATCATTAAATGAATCATGAATTGAATCATGAATCATGAATTGAATTATGAATCATGAATCATGAATTGAATCATGAATCATGAATTGAATCATGAATTGAATCATGAATCATGAATCATGAATTGAATCATGAATTGAATCATGAATCGTGAATTGAAACATGAATCATGAATCAGGAATCATGAATTGAATCATGAATCTTGATTTAAATCATGATTTATGAATCATGAATAATGAATCGAATCATGAATCATGAGTCTTGAATCGAATCATAAATCATGAATTGAATCATAAATCAAGAATTGAATCATGAATCATGAATTGAATCATGAATCATGAATTGAATCATGAATCATGATTAATGAAATGAATCATGAATCATGAATTGAATCATGATTCATGAATTGAATCATGAATCATAAATCGAATCATGTATCATGAATTGAATCATGAATCATGAATCATGAATTGAATCATTTATTAAATCATGAATCATGAATTGAATCATGAATCATGAATTGAATCATGAATCATGAATCACTGAAATGAATCATGAATTGAATCATGAATCATGAATTGAATCATATATTAAATCATGAATCATGAATTGAATCATGAATCATGAAGTGAATCATGAATCATGAATTGAATCATGAATCATGAATCGAATCATGATTCATGAATCATAATTCATGAATCAAATCATAAATCATGAATTAAATCATGAATCATAAATCATTAAATGAATCATGAATTGAATCATGAATCATGAATTGAATTATGAATCATTAATCATGAATTGAATCATGAATCATGAATTGAATCATGAATTGAATCATGAATCATGAATCATGAATCATGAATTGAATCATGAATCATGAATTGAATCATGAATTGAATCATGAATCGTGTATTGAAACATGAATCATGAATCAGGAATCATGAATTGAATCATGAATCTTGAATTAAATCATGATTCATGAATCATAAATAATGAATCGAATCATGAATCTTGAATCGAATCATAAATCATGAATTAAATCATAAATCATGAATTGAATCATGAATCATGAATTGAATCATGAATCATGAATCATGAATCATTAATTGAATCATGAATCATGAATTGAATCATGAATCATGATTAATGAAATGAATCATGAATCATGAATTTAATCATGATTCATGAATCATGAATCATAAATAGAATCATGAATCATGAATTAAATCATGAATTGAATCATGAATCATGAATCGAATCATGATTCATGAATCATAATTCATGAATCAAATCATAAATCATGAATTAAATCATGAATCATAAATCATTAAATGAATCATGAATTGAATCATGAATCATGAATCAAATCATAAATCATGAATCATGAATTGAATCATGAATCATAATTCGAATCATGATTCATGAATCATGAATCATGAAATGAATCATGAATCATGAATCATGATTTGAATCAGGATTTAAATTATATATTGAATCATTAATCATTAATCATGAATTGAATTATGAATCATGAATTGAATCATGAATTGAATAATGAATCATGAATTGAATCATGAATCATGAATCATGAATTGAATCATGAATCATGAATTGAATCATGAATCATGAATCATGAATTGAATCAATATTGAATCATGAATCATGAATTGAATCATGAATTGAATTATGAATCATAAATTGAATCATGAATTGAATCATGAATCATTAATTGAATCATAAATCATGAATTGAATCATGAATTGAATCATGAATCATGAATTGAATCATGAATCATGAATCATGAACTGAATCATGAATCATGAATTGAATCATGAATCATGAATTGAATCATGAATCATGAATCATGAACTGAATCATGAATCATGAATTGAATCATTATTGAATCATGAATCATGAATTGAATCATGAATTGAATTATGAATCATAAATTGAATCATGAATTGAATCATGAATCATTAATTGAATCATGAATAATGAATTGAATCATGAATTGAATCATGAATCATTAATTGAATCATGAATCATGAATCATGAACTGAATCATGAATCATGAATTGAATCATTATTGAATCATGAATCATGAATTGAATCATGAATCATGAATCATGAAATGAATCATGAATCAAGAATTTAATCATAATTCATGAATCATGAATCATGAATCGAATCATGAATCATTAATTGAATCATGAATTGAATCATGAGTCATGAATCGAATCATGATTCATGAATCCTGAATCGAATCATGATTCATTAATCATGAATCATAAATCGAATCATAAATCAGGAATTAAATCATAAATCATAAATCATTAAATGAATCATGAATCATGAATTGAATCATGATTCATTAATTATGAATCATAAATCGAATCATAAATCAGGAATTAAATCATAAATCATAAATCATTAAATGAATCATGATTCATGAATTGAATCATGAATCATGAATCATGAATTGAATCATGAATCATAAATTGAATCATGAATCATGAATTGAATCATGAATCATGCATCATGAATCATAAATCATGAATTGAATCATGAATTGAATCATGAATCATGAATTGAATCATGAATCATGAATTGAATCATGAATCATGAATCAAATCATGATTCATGAATCATAAATCATGAATCGAATCATAAATCATGAATCTTGAATCGAATCATAAATCATGAATTGAATCATAAATCATGAATCACGGAAATGAATGATGAATTGAATCATGAATCATGAATTAAATCATGAATCATGAACCATGAATCATGAGTCATGAATTGAATCATGAATCATGAATCATGAATTGAATCATAAATCATGAATCATGAATTGAATCATGAATCATGAATTGAATCATGAATTGAATCATGAATTGAATCATGAATCATGAATCATGAATCATGAATTGAATCATGAATCATGAATTGAATCATGAATTGAATCATGAATCGTGAATTGAAACTTGAATTATGAATCAGGAATCATGAATTGAATCATGAATCTTTATTTAAATCATGATTTATGAATCATGAATAATGAATCGAATCATGAATCATGAATCTTGAATCGAATCATAAATCATGAATTGAATCATAAATCAAGAATTGAATCATGAATCATGAATTGAATCATGATTCATGAATTGAATCATGATTCATGAATCATGAATCATAAATCGAATCTTGAATCATGAATTGAATCATGAATTGAATCAAGAATCATGAAATGAATCATGAATCATGAATTGAATCATGAATTGAATCATGAATTGAAACATGAATCATGAATTAAATCATGAATCATGTATTGAATCATATATTGAATTAATGAATTGAATCATGAATCATGAATTGAATCATGAATCATGAATCATGAATTGAATCATGAATCAAGAATTGAATCATGAATCATGAATTGAATCATATATTAAATCATGAATCATGAATTGAATCATGAATCATGAATTGAATCATGAATTGAATCATGAATCACGAATCATGAATTGAATCATGAATCATGAATCATGAATCACTGAAATGAATCATGAATTGAATCATGAATCATGAATCATGAATTAAATCATATATTAAATCTTGAATCATGAATTGAATCATGAATCATGAAGTGACTCATGAATTGAATCATGAATCATGAATTGAATCATGAATCATGAATTGAATCATGAATCATGAATTGAATCATGAATCATGAATTGAATCATGAATCATGAATTGAATCATGAATCATGAATTGAATCATGAATCATGAATTGAATCATGAATCATGAATCATGAATTGAATCATGAATCATGAAATGAATCATGAATCATGAATTTAATCATGATTCATGAATCATGAATCATGAATCGAATCATGAATCATAAATTGAATCATGAATTGAATCATGAGTCATGAATCGAATCATGATTCATGAATCCTGAATCGAATCATGATTCATTAATCATGAATCATAAATCGAATCATAAATCAGGAATTAAATCATAAATCATAAATCATTAAATGAATCATGAATCATGAATTGAATCATGATTCATTAATTATGAATCATAAATCGAATCATAAATCAGGAATTAAATCATAAATCATAAATCATTAAATGAATCATGATTCATGAATTGAATCATGAATCATGAATCATGAATTGAATCATGAATCATAAATTGAATCATGAATCATGAATTGAATCATGAATCATGCATCATGAATCATAAATCATGAATTGAATCATGAATTGAATCATGAATCATGAATTGAATCATGAATCATGAATTGAATCATGAATCATGAATCAAATCATGATTCATGAATCATTAATCATGAATCGAATCATAAATCATGAATCTTGAATCGAATCATAAATCATGAATTGAATCATAAATCATGAATCACGGAAATGAATCATGAATTGAATCATGAATCATGAATTGAATCATGAATCATGAATCATGAATTGAATCATGAATCATGAATCATGAATTGAATCATGAATCATGAATTGAATCATGAATTGAATCATGAATTGAATCATGAATCATGAATCATGAATCATGAATTGAATCATGAATCATGAATTGAATCATGAATTGAATCATGAATCGTGAATTGAAACATGAATCATGAATCAGGAATCATGAATTGAATCATGAATCTTGATTTAAATCATGATTTATGAATCATGAATAATGAATCGAATCATGAATCATGAATCTTGAATCGAATCATAAATCATGAATTGAATCATAAATCAAGAATTGAATCATGAATCATGAATTGAATCATGAATCATGAATTGAATCATGAATCATGATTAATGAAATGAATCATGAATCATGAATTGAATCATGATTCATGAATTGAATCATTATTCATGAATCATGAATCATAAATCGAATCATGAATCATGAATTGAATCATGAATTGAATCAAGAATCATGAAATGAATCATGAATCATGAATTGAATCATGAATTGAATCATGAATCATGAATTGAAACATGAATCATGAATTAAATCATGAATCATGAATTGAATCATGAATCATAAATTGAATCATGAATCATGATTTGAATCCTGAATCATGTATTGAATCATATATTGAATTAATGAATTGAATCATGAATCATGAATTGAATCATGAATCATGAATTGAATAATATATTAAATCATGAATCATAAATTGAATCATGAATCATGAATTGAATCATGAATTGAATCATGAATCACGAATCATGAATTGAATCATGAATCATGAATCACTGAAATGAATCATGAATTGAATCATGAATCATGAATCATGAATTGAATCATATATTAAATCATAAATCATGAATTCAATCATGAATCATGAATTGAATCATGAATCATGAATTGAATCATGAATCATGAATCATGAATTGAATCATGAATCATGAATTGAATCATGATTCATGAATCATGAATCATGAATCGAATCATGATTCATTAATCATGAATCATGAATCATGAATCGAATCATGATTCATTAATCATGAATCATGAATCATGAATCGAATCATGATTCATTAATCATGAATCATAAATCGAATTATAAATCATGAATTAAATCATAAATCATAAATCATTAAATGAATCATGAATTGAATCATGAATCATGAATCATGAATCAAATCATAAATCATGAATTGAATCATGAATCATAAATCATAAATCGAATCATGAATCATGAGTCTTGAATCGAATCATAAATCATGAATTGAATCATAAATCATGAATCACGGAAATGAATCATGAATTGAATCATGAATCATGAATTGAATCATGAATCATGAATTGAATCATGAATCATGAATTGAATCATGAATCATGAATCAAATCATGATTCATGAATCATGAATCGAATCATGAATCATGAATCTTGAATCAAATCATAAATCATGAATTGAATCATAAATCATGAATCACGGAAATGAATCATGAATTGAATCATGAATCATGAATTAAATCATGAATCATGAACCATGAATCATGAGTCATGAATTGAATCATGAATCATGAATCATGAATTGAAACATGAATCATGAATCATGAATTGAATCATGAATCATGAATTGAATCATGAATTGAATCATGAATTGAATCATGAATCATGAATCATGAATCATGAATTGAATCATGAATCATGAATTGAATCATGAATTGAATCATGAATCGTGAATTGAAACATGAATCATGAATCAGGAATCATGAATTGAATCATGAATCTTGAATTAAATCATGATTTATGAATCATGAATAATGAATCGAATCATGAATCATGAATCTTGAATCGAATCATAAATCATGAATTGAATCATAAATCAAGAATTGAATTATGAATCATGAATTGAATCATGAATCATGAATTATGAATTGAATCATGAATCATGAATTGAATCATGAATCATGAATTGAATCATGAATCATGATTAATGAAATGAATCATGAATCATGAATTGAATCATGATTCATGAATCATGAATCGAATCATGATTCATAAATCATGAATCATGAATCGAATCATGATTCATGAATCATAATTCATGAATCAAATCATAAATCATGATTTAAATCATGAATCATAAATCATTAAATGAATCATGAATTGAATCATGAATCATGAATCAAATCATAAATTATGAATCATGAATTGAATCATGAATCATAATTCGAATCATGATTCATGAATCATGAATCATGAATTGAATCATGAATCATAAATCATGATTTGAATCAGGATTTAAATCATATATTGAATCATGAATCATAAATTGAATCATTAATCATTAATCTTGAATTGAATTATGAATCATGAATTAAATCATGAATTGAATAATGAATCATGAATTGAATCATGAATCATGAATTAAATCATGAATTGAATCATGAATCATGAATTAAATCATGAATCATGAATCATGAATTGAATCATGAATCATGAATTGAATCATGAATCATGATTTGAATCATTAATCATGAATTGAATCATTATTGAATCATGAATAATGAATTGAATCATGAATTGAATCATGAATCATGAATTGAATCATGAATCATGAATTGAATCATTATTGAATCATGAATCATGAATTGAATCATGAATCATGAATTGAATCATTATTGAATCATGCATAATGAATTGAATCATGAATTGAATCATGAATCATGAATTGAATCATGAATCATGAATTGAATCATGAATTGAATCATGAATCATTAATTGAATCATGAATCATGAATTGAATCATTATTGAATCATGAATCATGAATTGAATCATGAATCATGAATTGAATCATTATTGAATCATGCATAATGAATTGAATCATGAATTGAATCATGAATCATGAATTGAATCATGAATCATGAATTGAATCATGAATTGAATCATGAATCATTAATTGAATCATGAATCATAAATTGAATCATGAATTGAATCATGAATCATGAATCATGAATTTAATCATGATTCATGAATCATGAATCATGAATCGAATTTAGAATCATTAATTGAATCATGAATTGAATCATGAGTCATGAATCGAATCATGATTCATGAATCATGAATCATGAATCGAATCATGATTCATTAATCATGAATCATAAATCGAATCATAAATCAGGAATTAAATCATAAATCATAAATCATTAAATGAATCATGAATCATGAATTGAATCATGATTCATTAATCATGAATCATAAATCGAATTATAAATCAGGAATTAAATCATAAATCATAAATCATTAAATGAATCATGATTCATGAATTGAATCATGAATCATGAATCATGAATTGAATCATGAATCATAAATTGAATCATGAATCATGAATTGAATCATGAATCATGAATCATGAATTGAATCATGAATCATGAATCATGAATCATAAATCATGAATTGAATCATGAATTGAATCATGAATCATGAATCATGAATTAAATCATGAATCATGAATTGAATCATGTATTGAATCATGAATTGAATCATGAATCATGTATTGAATCATGAATCATGAATCATGAATCATGAATCATGAATTGAATCATGAATCATAAATCATGAATTGAATCATAAATCATGAATTGAACCATGAATCATGAATTGAATCATGAATCATGAATTGAATCATGAATCATGATTTGAATCATGAATTGAATCATGAATCAAGAATTGAATCATGAATCATGAATTGAATCATGAATCATGATTAATGAAATGAATCATGAATCATGAATTGAATCATGATTCATGAATTGAATCATGATTCATGAATCATGAATCATAAATCGAATCATGAATCATGAATTGAATCATGAATTGAATCAAGAATCATAAAATGAATCATGAATCATGAATTGAATCATGAATTGAATCATGAATTGAATCATGAATCATGAATTGAAACATGAATCATGAATTAAATCATGAATCATGAATTGAATCATGAATCATAAATTGAATCATGAATCATGATTTGAATCCTGAATCATGTATTGAATCATATATTGAATTAATGAATTGAATCATGAATCATGAATTGAATCATGAATCATGAATCATGAATTGAATCATGAATCATGAATTGAATCATGAATCATGAATCATGAATTGAATCATATATTAAATCATGAATCATGAATTGAATCATGAATCATGAATTGAATCATGAATCATGAATTGAATCATGAATCACGAATCATGAATTGAATCATGAATCATGAATCACTGAAATGAATCATGAATTGAATCATGAATCATGAATCATGAATTGAATCATATATTAAATCATGAATCATGAATTGAATCATGAATGATGAAGTGAATCATGAATTGAATCATGAATCATGAATCATGAATTGAATCATGAATCATGAATTGAATCATGAATCATGAATTGAATCATGAATCATGAATTGAATCATGAATCATGAATTGAATCATGAATCATGAATCATGAATTGAATCATGAATCATGAAATGAATCATGAATCATGAATTTAATCATGATTCATGAATCATGAATCATGAATCGAATCATGAATCATTAATTGAATCATGAATTGAATCATGAGTCATGAATCGAATCATGATTCATGAATCCTGAATCGAATCATGATTCATTAATCATGAATCATAAATCGAATCATAAATCAGGAATTAAATTATAAATCATAAATCATTAAATGAATCATGATTCATGAATTGAATCATGAATCATGAATCATGAATTGAATCATGAATCATAAATTTAATCATGAATCATGAATTGAATCATGAGTCATGCATCATGAATCATAAATCATGAATTGAATCATGAATTGAATCATGAATTTATGAATTGAATCATGAATCATGAATTGAATCATGAATCATGAATTGAATCATGAATCATGAATTGAATCATGAATCATGAATCAAATCATGATTCATGAATCATTAATCATGAATCGAATCATAAATCATGAATCTTGAATCGAATCATAAATCATGAATTGAATCATAAATCATGAATCACAGAAATGAATCATGAATTGAATCATGAATCATGAATTAAATCATGAATCATGAACCATGAATCATGAGTCATGAATTGAATCATGAATCATGAATTGAATCATGAATCATGAATCATGAATTGTATCATGAATCATGAATTGAATCATGAATTGAATCATGAATTGAATCATGAATCATGAATCATGAATTGAATCATGAATCATGAATTGAATCATGAATTGAATCATGAATCGTGAATTGAAACATGAATCATGAATCAGGAATCATGAATTGAATCATGAATCTTGATTTAAATCATGATTTATGAATCATGAATAATGAATCGAATCATGAATCATGAATCTTGAATCAAATCATAAATCATGAATTGAATCATAAATCAAGAATTGAATCATGAATCATGAATTGAATCATGAATCATGAATTGAATCATGAATCATGATTAATGAAATGAATCATGAATCATGAATTGAATCATGATTCATGAATTGAATCATGATTCATGAATCATGAATCATAAATCGAATCATGAATCATGAATTGAATCATGAATTGAATCAAGAATCATGAAATGAATCATGAATCATGAATTGAATCATGAATTGAATCATGAATTGAATCATGAATCATGAATTGAAACATGAATCATGAATTAAATCATGAATCATGAATTGAATCATGAATCATAAATTGAATCATGAATCATGATTTGAATCCTGAATCATGTATTGAATCATATATTGAATTAATGAATTGAATCATGAATCATGAATTGAATCATGAATCATGAATCATGAATTGAATCATGAATCATGAATTGAATCATGAATCATGAATTGAATCATATATTAAATCATGAATCATGAATTGAATCATGAATCATGAATTGAATCATGAATTGAATCATGAATCACGAATCATGAATTGAATCATGAATCATGAATCACTGAAATGAATCATGAATTGAATCATGAATCATGAATCATGAATTGAATCATATATTAAATCATGAATCATGAATTGAATCATGAATCATGAAGTGAATCATGAATTGAATCATGAATCATGAATCATGAATTGAATCATGAATCATGAATTGAATCATGAATCATGAATTGAATCATGAATCATGAATTGAATCATGAATCATGAATCATGAATTGAATCATGAATCATGAATTGAATCATGAATCATGAATTGAATCATGAACCATGATTTGAATCATGAATCATGAATTGAATCATATATTAAGTCATGAATAGAATCATGAATCATAATTTGAATCATGAATTGAATCATGAATCATGAATCATGAATTGAATCATGAATCATGAAATGAATCATGAATCATGAATTTAATCATGATTCATGAATCATGATTCATGAATCGCATCATGAATCATGAATTTAATCATGATTCATGAATCATGAATCATGAATCGAATCATGATTCATTAATCATGAATCATGAATCATGAATCGAATCATGATTCATTAATCATGAATCATGAATCGAATCATGATTCATTAATCATGAATCATAAATCGAATTATAAATCATGAATTAAATTATAAATCATAAATCATTAAATGAATCATGAATTGAATCATGAATCATGAATCAAATCATAAATCATGAATTGAATCATGAATCATGAATCATAAATCGAATCATGAATCATGAGTCTTGAATCGAATCATAAATCATGAATTGAATCATAAATCATGAATCACGGAAATGAATCATGAATTGAATCATGAATCATGAATTGAATCATGAATCATGAATTGAATCATGAATCATGAATTGAATCATGAATCATGAATCAAATCATGATTCATGAATCATGAATCGAATCATGAATCATGAATCTTGAATCAAATCATAAATCATGAATTGAATCATAAATCATGAATCACGGAAATGAATCATGAATTGAATCATGAATCATGAATTAAATCATGAATCATGAACCATGAATCATGAGTCATGAATTGAATCATGAATCATGAATTGAAACATGAATCATGAATCATGAATTGAATCATGAATTGAATCATGAATTGAATCATGAATCATGAATCATGAATCATGAATTGAATCATGAATCATGAATTGAATCATGAATCGTGAATTGAAACATGAATCATGAATCAGGAATCATGAATTGAATCATGAATCTTGAATTAAATCATGATTTATGAATCATGAATAATGAATCGAATCATGAATCATGAATCTTGAATCGAATCATAAATCATGAATTGAATCATAAATCAAGAATTGAATCATGAATCATGAATTGAATCATGAATCATGAATCATGAATTGAATCATGAATCATGAATTGAATCATGAATCATGAATTGAATCATGAATCATGATTCATGAAATGAATCATGAATCATGAATTGAATCATGATTCATGAATCATGAATCATGAATCGAATCATAATTCATGAATCATAATTCATGAATCAAATCATAAATCATGAATTAAATCATGAATCATAAATCATTAAATGAATCATGAATTGAATCATGAATCATGAATCAAATCATAAATTATGAATCATGAATTGAATCATGAATCATAATTCGAATCATGATTCATGAATCATGAATCATGAATTTAATCATGAATCATGAATCATGATTTGAATCAGGATTTAAATCATATATTGAATCATGAATCATAAATTGAATCATTAATCATTAATCATGAATTGAATTATGAATCATGAATTAAATCATGAATTGAATAATGAATCATGAATTGAATCATGAATCATGAATTAAATCATGAATTGAATCATGAATCATGAATTAAATCATGAATCATGAATCATGAATTGAATCATGAATCATGAATTGAATCATGAATCATGATTTGAATCATTAATCATGAATTGAATCATTATTGAATCATGAATAATGAATTGAATCATGAATTGAATCACGAATCATGAATTGAATCATGAATCATGAATTGAATCATGAATTGAATCATGAATCATTAATTGAATCATGAATCATAAATTGAATCATGAATTGAATCATGAATCATTAATTGAATCATGAATCATGAATTGAATCATTATTGAATCATGAATCATGAATTGAATCATGAATCATGAATCATGAATTTAATCATGATTCATGAATCATGAATCATGAATCGAATTTAGAATCATTAATTGAATCATGAATTGAATCATGAGTCATGAATCGAATCATGATTCATGAATCATGAATCATGAATCGAATCATGATTCATTAATCATGAATCATAAATCGAATCATAAATCAGGAATTAAATCATAAATCATAAATCATTAAATGAATCATGAATCATGAATTGAATCATGATTCATTAATCATAAATCATAAATCATTAAATGAATCATGATTCATGAATTGAATCATGAATCATGAATCATGAATTGAATCATGAATCATGAATCATGAATTGAATCATGAATCATAAATTGAATCATGAATCATGAATTAAATCATGAATCATGAATCATGAATCATAAATCATGAATTGAATCATGAATTGAATCATGAATCATGAATCATGAATTAAATCATGAATCATGAATTGAATCATGAATTGAATCATGAATCATGTATTGAATCATGAATCATGAATCATGAATCATGAATCATGAATTGAATCATGAATCATGAATCATGAATTGAATCATAAATCATGAATTGAACCATGAATCATGAATTGAATCATGAATCATGAATTGAATCATGAATCATGATTTGAATCATGAATTGAATCATGAATCATGAATTGAATCATGAATTGAATCATGAATCATGAATTAAATCATGAATTGAATCATGAATCATGAATCATGAATCGAATCATGATTCATAAATCATGAATCATGAATCGAATCATGATTCATGAATCATAATTCATGAATCAAATCATAAATCATGAATTAAATCATGAATCATAAATCATTAAATGAATCATGAATTTAATCATGAATCAAATCATAAATTATGAATCATGAATTGAATCATGAATCATAATTCGAATCATGATTCATGAATCATGAATCATGAATTGAATCATGAATCATGAATCATGAATCGAATCATGATTCATGAATCATAATTCATGAATCAAATCATAAATCATGAATTAAATCATGAATCATAAATCATTAAATGAATCATGAATTTAATCATGAATCAAATCATAAATTATGAATCATGAATTGAATCATGAATCATAATTCGAATCATGATTCATGAATCATGAATTGAATCATGAATCATGAATCATGATTTGAATCAGGATTTAAATCATATATTGAATCATGAATCATGAACTGAATCATTAATCATTAATCATGAATTGAATTATGAATCATGAATTGAATCATGAATTGAATCATGAATCATGAATTGAATCATGAATCATGAATTAAATCATGAATTGAATCATGAATCATGAATTGAATCATGAATCATGAATCATGAATTGAATCATGAATCATGAATTTAATCATGAATCATGATTTGAATCATGAATCATGAATTGAATCATTATTGAATCATGAATCATCAATTGAATCATGAATTGAATCATGAATCATGAATTGAATCATGAATTGAATCATGAATTGAATCATGAATCATGAATTGAATCATGAATCATGAATTGAATCATGAATTGAATCATGAATCATGAATTCAATCATGAATCATTAATTGAATCATGAATCATGAATTGAATCATGAATCATGAATTGAATCATGAATTGAATCATGAATTGAATCATGAATCATTAATTGAATCATGAATAATGAATCATGAACTGAATCATGAATCATGAATTGAATCATTATTGAATCATGAATCATGAATTGAATCATGAATCATGAATCATGAAATGAATCATGAATCATGAATTTAATCATGATTCATGAATCATGAATCATGAATCGAATCATGAATCATTAATTGAATCATGAATTGAATCATGAGTCATGAATCGAATCATGATTCATGAATCATGAATCATTAATCGAATCATGATTCATTAATCATAAATCATAAATCGAATCATAAATCAGGAATTAAATCATAAATCATAAATCATTAAATAAATCATGATTCATGAATTGAATCATGAATCATGAATTGAATCATGAATCATAAATTGAATCATGAATCATGAATTGAATCATGAATCATGAATCATGAATCATAAATCATGAATTGAATCATGAATTGAATCATGAATCATGAATCATGAATTAAATCATGAATCATGAATTGAATCATGAATTGAATCATGAATCTTGTATTGAATCATGAATCATGAATCATGAATAGTGAATTGAATCATGAATCATGAATCATGAATTGAATCATGAATTATGAATTGAACCATGAATCATGAATTGAATCATGAATCATGAATTGAATCATGAATCATGATTTGAATCATGAATTGAATCATGAATCATGAATTGAATCATGAATTGAATAATGAATCATGAATTGAATCATGAATCATGAATTGAATTATGAATTGAATCATGAATTGAATTATGAATTGAATTATGAATCATGAATTGAAACATGAATCATGAATTGAATCATGAATCATAAATTGAATCATGATTTGAATCCTGAATCATGAATTGAATCATATATTGAATCATGAATTGAATCATGAATCATGAATTGAATCATGAATCATGAATCATGAATTGTATCATAAATCATGAATTGAATCATGAATCATGAATCATGAATCATGAATCATGAATCATGAATTGAATCATATATTAAATCATGAATCATGAATTGGATCATGAATCACGAATCATGAATTGAATCATGAATCATGAATTGAATCATGAATCAAGAATCACTGAAATGAATCTTGAATCAAATTATAAATCATGAATTGAATCATAAATCATGAATCACGGAAATGAATCATGAATTAAATCATGAATCATGAATTAAATCATGAATCATGAATTAAATCATGAATCATGAACCAAGAATCATGAGTCATGAATTGAATCATGAATCATTAATCATGACTTGATTCATGAATCATGAATCATGAATTGAATCATGAATCATGAATTGAATCATGAATTGAATCATGAATCATGAATCATGAATCATGAATTGAATCATGAATTGAATCATGAATTGAATCATGAATCGTGAATTAAAACATGAATCATGAATCAGGAATCATGAATTGAATCATGAATCTTGAATTAAATCATGATTCATGAATCATGAATAATGAATCGAATCATGAATCATGAATCTTGAATCGAATCATAAATCATGAATTGAATCATAAATCATGAATTGAATCATGAATCATGAATTGAATCATGAATCATGAATCATGAATTGAATCATGAATCATGAATTGAATCATGATTCATAAATCATGAATCATAAATCGAATCATGAATCATGAATTAAATCATGAATTAAATCATGAATCATGAATCATGAATCGAATCATGATTCATAAATCATGAATCATGAATCGAATCATGATTCATGAATCATAATTCATGAATCAAATCATAAATCATGAATTAAATCATGAATCATAAATCATTAAATGAATCATGAATTGAATCATGAATCATGAATCAAATCATAAATCATGAATCATGAATTGAATCATGAATCATAATTCGAATCATGATTCATGAATCATGAATCATGAATTAAATCATGAATCATGAATCATGATTTGAATCAGGATTTAAATCATATATTGAATCATGAATCATGAATTGAATCATTAATCATTAATCATGAATTGAATTATGAATCATGAATTGAATCATGAATTGAATAATAAATCATGAATTGAATCATGAATCATGAATTAAATCATGAATTGAATCATGAATCATGAATTGAATCATGAATCATGAATTGAATCATGAATCATGAATTGAATCATTATTGAATCATGAATCATGAATTGAATCATGAATCATGAATTGAATCATGAATCATGAATTGAATCATGAATTGAATCATGAATCATTAATTGAATCATGAATCATGAACTGAATCATGAATCATGAATTGAATCATTATTGAATCATGAATCATAAATTGAATCATGAATCATGAATCATGAAATGAATCATGAATCATGAATTTAATCATGATTCATGAATCATGAATCATGAATCGAATCATGAATCATTAATTGAATCATGAATTGAATAATGAGTCATGAATCGAATCATGATTCATGAATCATGAATCATGAATCGAATCATGATTCATTAATCATGAATCATAAATCGAATCATAAATCAGGAATTAAATCATAAATCATAAATCATTAAATGAATCATGAATCATGAATCGAATCATGATTCATTAATCATGAATCATAAATTGAATCATAAATCAGGAATTAAATCATAAATCATAAATCATTAAATGAATCATGATTCATGAATTGAATCATGAATCATGAATCATGAATTGAATCATGAATTGAATCATGAATCATGAATTGAATCATGAATCATGAATCATGAATCATAAATCATGAATTGAATCATGAATTGAATCATGAATTGAATCATGAATCATGTATTGAATCATGAATCATGAATCATGAATCATGAATTGAATCATGAATCATGAATTGAATCATGAATCATGAATCATGAATTGAACCATGAATCATGAATTGAATCATGAATCATGATTTGAATCATGAATTGAATCATGAATCATGAATTGAATCATGAATTGAATCATGAATCATGAAATGAATCATGAATCATGAATTGAATCATGAATTGAATCATGAATTGAATCATGAATTGAATCATGAATCATGAATTGAAACATGAATCATGAATTGAATCATGAATCATGAATTGAATCATGAATCATAAATTGAATCATGAATCATGATTTAAATCCTGAATCATGAATTGAATCATATATTGAATCATGAATTGAATCGTGAATCATGAATTGAATCATGAATCATGAATCATGAATTGAATCATGAATCATGAATTGAATCATGAATCATGAATTGAATCATGAATCATGATTCATAAATTGAATCATATATTAAATCATGAATCATGAATTAAATCATGAATCATAAATAGAATCATGAATTGAATCATGAATCACGAATCATGAATTGAATCATGAATCATGAATTGAATCATGAATCATGAATCACTGAAATGAATCATGTATTGAATCATGAATCATGAATTGAATCATGAATCATGAATTAAATCATGAATCATGAATCGAATCATGATTCATGAATCAGGAATCGAATCATGGATTATGAATCTTGAATCAAATCATAAATGATGAATTGAATCATAAATCTTGAATCACGGAAATGAATCATAAATGATGAATTGAATCATAAATCATGAATCACGGAAATGAATCATAAATTGAATCATGATTAATGAATCAGGAATCAAATCATGGATCATGAATCTTGAATCAAATCATAAATGATGAATTGAATCATAAATCATGAATCACGGAAATGAATCATAAATGATGAATTGAATCATAAATCATAAATCACGGAAATGAATCATAAATTGAATCATGAATCATGAATTAAATCATGAATAATGAATCATGAATCATGAGTCATGAATTGAATCATGAATCATGAATCATGAATTGAATCAGGAATCATGAATCATGAATTGAATCATGAATCAGGAATCAGGAATCAGGAATTGAATCATGAATCATGAATCATGAATTGAATCATGAGTTATGAATTGAATCATGAATTGAATCATGAATCATGAATCAGGAATCAGGAATCGAATAATGAATCATGAATCATGAATTGAATCATGAATCATGATTCATGAATTAAATCATGAATCATGAATCATGAATTGAACCATGAATCATTAATTAAATCATAAATCATGAATTGAATCATGAATCATGAATCATAAATTGAATCAGGAATCATGAATCATGAATTGAATCATGAATCATGAATCATGAATTGAATCATGAATCATGAATTGAATCATTAATTGAATCATGAATCATGAATCATGGAAATGAATCATGAATTGAATCATGAATCATGAATTGAATCATGAATCATGAATCATGAATCATAAATCATGAATTGAATCATGAATTGAATCATGAATCATGAATCATGAATTAAATCATGAATCATGAATTGAATCATGAATTGAATCATGAATCATGTATTGAATCATGAATCATGAATCATGAATCATGAATCATGAATCATGAATTGAATCATGAATCATGAATTGAATCATGAATCATGAATCATGAATTGAACCATGAATCATGAATTGAATCATGAATCATGATTTGAATCATGAATTAAATCATGAATCATGAATTGAATCATGAATTGAATCATGAATCATGAAATGAATCATGAATCATGAATTGAATCATGAATTGAATCATGGATTGAATCATGAATTGAATCATGAATCATGAATTGAAACATGAATCATGAATTGAATCATGAATCATGAATTGAATCATGAATCATAAATTGAATCATGAATCATGATTTAAATCCTGAATCATGAATTGAATCATATATTGAATCATGAATTGAATCATGAATCATGAATTGAATCATGAATCATGAATCATGAATTGAATCATGAATCATGAATTGAATCATGAATCATGAATCATGAATCATAAATTGAATCATATATTAAATCATGAATCATGAATTGAATCATGAATCATGAATTGAATCATGAATTGAATCATGAATCACGAATCATGAATTGAATCATGAATCATGAATTGAATCATGAATCATGAATCACTGAAATGATTCATGAATTGAATCATGAATCATGAATTGAATCATGAATCATGAATTAAATCATGAATCATGAATCGAATCATGATTCATGAATCAGGAATCGAATCATGGATCATGAATCTTGAATCTTGAATCAAATCATAAATGATGAATTGAATCATGAATCTTGAATCACGGAAATGAATCATAAATGATGAATTGAATCATAAATCATGAATCACGGAAATGAATCATAAATTGAATCATGATTCATGAATCAGGAATCGAATCATGGATCATGAATCTTGAATCTTGAATCAAATCATAAATGATGAATTGAATCATAAATCATGAATCACGGAAATGAATCATAAATGATGAATTGAATCATAAATCATGAGTCACGGAAATGAATCATAAATTGAATCATGAATCATGAATTAAATCATGAATCATGAATCATGAATCATGAGTCATGAATTGAATCATGAATCATGAATCATGAATTGAATCAGGAATCATGAATCATGAATTGAATCATGAATCAGGAATCAGGAATCAGGAATTAAATCATGAATCATGAATCATGAATTGAATCATGAATTATGAATTGAATCATGAATCATGAATTGAATCATGAATCATGAATCAGGAATCGAATAATAAATCATGAATCATGAATCATGAATTGAATCATGAATCATGAATCATGAATTAAATCATGAATCATGAATCATGAATTGAACCATGAATCATGAATTAAATCATAAATCATGAATTGAATCATGAATCATGAATCATAAATTGAATCAGGAATCATGAATCATGAATTGAATCATGAATCATGAATCATGAATTGAATCATGAATCATGAATTGAATCATTAATTGAATCATGAATCATGAATCATGGAAATGAATCATGAATTGAATCATGAATCATGAATTGAATCATGAATCATGAATTGAATCATGAATCATGAATTGAATCATGAATCATGAATCAAATCATGATTCATGAATCATGAATCATGAATCGAATCATGAATCATGAATTGAATCATTAATTGAATCATGAATCACGGAAATGAATCATGAATTGAATCATGAATCATGAATTGAATCATGAATCATGAATTGAATCATGAATCATGAATTGAATCATGAATCATGAATTGAATCATGAATCATGAATTGAATCATGAATCATGAATCAAATCATGATTCATGAATCATGAATCATGAATCGAATCATGAATCATGAATCTTGAATCGAATCATAAATCATAAATGACGGAAATGAATCATGAATTGAATCATGAATCATGAATCATGAATTGAATCAGGAATCATGAATCATGAATTGAATCATGAATCAGGAATCAGGAATCAGGAATTAAATCATGAATCATGAATCATGAATTGAATCATGAATTATGAATTGAATCATGAATCATGAATTGAATCATGAATCATGAATCAGGAATCGAATAATAAATCATGAATCATGAATCATGAATTGAATCATGAATCATGAATCATGAATTAAATCATGAATCATGAATCATGAATTGAACCATGAATCATGAATTAAATCATAAATCATGAATTGAATCATGAATCATGAATCATAAATTGAATCAGGAATCATGAATCATGAATTGAATCATGAATCATGAATCATGAATTGAATCATGAATCATGAATTGAATCATTAATTGAATCATGAATCATGAATCATGGAAATGAATCATGAATTGAATCATGAATCATGAATTGAATCATGAATCATGAATTGAATCATGAATCATGAATTGAATCATGAATCATGAATCAAATCATGATTCATGAATCATGAATCATGAATCGAATCATGAATCATGAATTGAATCATTAATTGAATCATGAATCACGGAAATGAATCATGAATTGAATCATGAATCATGAATTGAATCATGAATCATGAATTGAATCATGAATCATGAATTGAATCATGAATCATGAATTGAATCATGAATCATGAATTGAATCATGAATCATGAATCAAATCATGATTCATGAATCATGAATCATGAATCGAATCATGAATCATGAATCTTGAATCGAATCATAAATCATAAATGACGGAAATGAATCATGAATTGAATCATAAATCATGAATTAAATCATGAATCATGAACCATAAATCATGAGTCATGAATTGAATCATGAATCATGAATCATGAATTGAATCATGAATCATGAATTGAATCATGAATTGAATCATGAATTGAATCATGAATCATGAATCATGAATCATGAATTGAATCATGAATCATGAATTGAATCATGAATTGAATCATGAATCGTGAATTGAAACATGAATCATGAATCAGGAATCATGAATTGAATCATGAATCTTGAATTAAATCATGATTTATGAATCATGAATAATGAATCGAATCATGAATCATGAATCTTGAATCGAATCATAAATCATGAATTGAATCATAAATCAAGAATTGAATCATGAATCATGAATTGAATCATGAATCATGAATCATGAATTGAATCATGAATCATGAATTGAATCATGAATCATGAATTGAATCATGAATCATGAATTGAATCATGAATCATGATTCATGAAATGAATCATAAATCATGAATTGAATCATGATTCATGAATCATGAATCATAAATCGAATCATGAATCATGAATTGAATCATGAATTGAATCAAGAATCATGAATTGAATCATGAATCATGAATTGAATCATGAATTGAATCATGAATTGAATCATGAATCATGAATTAAAACATGAATCATGAATTGAATCATAAATCATGAATTGAATCATGAATCATGAATCATGAATTGAATCATATATTAAATCATGAATCATGAATTGAATCATGAATCATGAATTGAATCATGAATTGAATCATGAATCACAAATCATGAATTGAATCATGAATCATGAATCACTGAAATGAATCATGAATTGAATCATGAATCATGAATCATGAATTGAATCATATATTAAATCATGAATCATGAATTGAATCATGAATCATGAAGTGAATCATGAATTGAATCATGAATCACTGAAATGAATCATGAATTGAATCATGAATCATGAATTGAACCATGAATCATGAATTGAATAATGAATCATGAATTGAATCATGAATCATGAATTGAATCATGAATCATGAATTGAATCATGAATCATGAATTAAATCATGAATCATGAATTGAATCATGAACCATGATTTGAATCATGAATCATGAATTGAATCATATATTAAATCATGAATAGAATCATGAATCATAATTTGAATCATGAATTGAATCATGAATCATGAATCATGAATTGAATCATGAATCATGAATTGAATCATGAATCATGAAATGAATCATGAATCATGAATTTAATCATGATTCATGAATCATGAATCATGAATCATGAATTTAATCATGAATTATGAATCATGAATCGAATCATGATTCATTAATCATGAATCATGAATCATGAATCGAATCATGATTCATTAATCATGAATCATGAATCATGAATCGAATCATGATTCATTAATCATGAATCATAAATCGAATTATAGATCATGAATTAAATTATAAATCATAAATCATTAAATGAATCATGAATCGAATCATGAATCATGAATCATGAATCATGAATTGAATCATGAATCAGGAATCAGGAATCAGGAATTGAATCATGAATCATGAATCATGAATTGAATCATGAATTATGAATTGAATCATGAATTGAATCATGAATCATGAATCAGGAATCAGGAATCGAATAATGAATCATGAATCATGAATTGAATCATGAATCATGAATCATGAATTAAATCATAAATCATGAATCATGAATTGAACCATGAATCATGAATTAAATCATAAATCATGAATTGAATCATGAATCATGAATTATAAATTGAATCAGGAATCATGAATCATGAATTGAATCATGAATCATGAATCATGAATTGAATCATGAATCATGAATTGAATCATTAATTGAATCATGAATCATGAATCATGGAAATGAATCATGAATTGAATCATGAATCATGAATTGAATCATGAATCATGAATTGAATCATGAATCATGAATCAAATCATGATTCATGAATCATGAATCATGAATCGAATCATGAATCATGAATTGAATCATTAATTGAATCATGAATCATGAATCACGGAAATGAATCATGAATTGAATCATGAATCATGAATTGAATCATGAATCATGAATTGAATCATGAATCATGAATTGAATCATGAATCATGAATTGAATCATGAATCATGAATTGAATCATGAATCATGAATCATGAATCATGAATTAAATCATGAATCATGTACCATAAATCATGAGTCATGAATTGAATCATGAATCATGAATTGAATCATGAATCATGAATCATGAATCATGAATTGAATCATGAATCATGAATTGAATCATGAATAGAATCATGAATCGTGAATTGAAACATGAATCATGAATCAGGAATCATGAATTGAATCATGAATCTTGAATTAAATCATGATTTATGAATCATGAATAATGAATCGAATCATGAATCATGAATCTTGAATCGAATCATAAATCATGAATTGAATCATAAATCAAGAATTGAATCATGAATCATGAATTGAATCATGAATCATGAATCATGAATTGAATCATGAATCATGAATTGAATCATGCATCATGAATTGAATCATGAATCATGATTCATGATTCATGATTCAATTCATGATTCATTTCCGTGATTCATGATTTATGATTCAATTCATGATTTATGATTCAATTCATGATTTATGATTCGATTCAAGATTCATGATTCATGATTCGATTCTTGAATCGAATTATAAATCATGAATTGAATCATAAATCATGAATCACGGAAATGAATCATGAATTGAATCATGTATCATCAATTGAATCATGAATCATGAATTGAATCATGAATCATGAATCAAATCATGATTCATGATTCATGAATCATGAATCGAATCATGAATCATGAATCTTGAATCGAATCATAAATCATGAATTGAATCATAAATCATGAATCACGGAAATGAATCATGAATTGAATCATGAATCATGAATTAAATCATGAATCATGAATCATGAATCATGAACCATGAATCATGAGTCATGAATTGAATCATGAATCATGAATCATGAATTGAATCATGAATCATGAATCATGAATTGAATCATGAATCATGAATCATGAATTGAATCATGAATCATGAATTGAATCATGAATTGAATCATGAATCATGAATCATGAATCATGAATTGAATCATGAATCATGAATTGAATCATGAATCATGAATTGAATCATGAATTGAATCATGAATCGTGAATTGAAACATGAATCATGAATCAGGAATCATGAATTGAATCATGAATCTTGAATTAAATCATGATTTATGAATCATGAATAATGAATTGAATCATGAATCATGAATCTTGAATCGAATCATAAATCATGAATTGAATCATAAATCAAGAATTGAATCATGAATCATAAATTGAATCATGAATCAAGAATCATGAATTGAATCATGAATCATGAATTGAATCATGAATCATGATTAATGAAATGAATCATGAATCATGAATTGAATCATGATTCATGAATCATGAATCATAAATCGAATTATGAATCATGAATTAAATCATGAATTGAATCATGAATCATGAATCATGAATCGAATCATGATTCATAAATCATGAATCATGAATCAAATCATGATTCATGAATCATAATTCATGAATCAAATCATAAATCATGAATTAAATCATGAATCATAAATCATTAAATGAATCATGAATTGAATCATGAATCATGAATCAAATCATAAATTATGAATCATGAATTGAATCATGAATCATAATTCGAATCATGATTCATGAATCATGAATCATGAATTGAATCATGGATCATGAATCATGATTTGAATCAGGATTTAAATCATATATTGAATCATGAATCATGAATTGAATCATTAATCATTAATCATGAATTGAATTAGGAATCATGAATTGAATCATGAATTGAATAATGAATCATGAATTGAATCATGAATCATGAATCATGAATTGAATCATGAATCATGAATTTAATCATGAATCATGATTTGAATCATGAATTATGATTTTAATCATGAATCATGAATTGAATCATTATTGAATCATGAATCATGAATTGAATCATGAATTGAATCATGAATCATGAATTGAATCATGAATCATTAATTGAATCATGAATTGAATCATGAATCATTAATTGAATCATGAATCATGAATTGAATCATGAATTGAATCATGAATCATTAATTGAATCATGAATCATGAATCATGAACTGAATCATGAATCATGAATTGAATCATTATTGAATCATGAATCATGAATTGAATCATGAATCATGAATCATGAATCATGAATTTAATCATGATTCATGAATCATGAATCATGAATCGAATCATGAATCATTAATTGAATCATGAATTGAATTATGAGTCATGAATCGAATCATGATTCATGAATCATGAATCATGAATCGAATCATGATTCATTAATCATGAATCATAAATCGGATCATAAATCAGGAATTAAATCATGAATCATAAATCATTAAATGAATCATGAATCATGAATTGAATCATGATTCATTAATCATGAATCATAAATCGAATCATAAATCAGGAATTAAATCATAAATCATAAATCATTAAATGAATCATGATTCATGAATTGAATCATGAATCATGAATCATGAATCATAAATCATGAATTGAATCATGAATTGAGTCATGAATCATGTATTGAATCATGAATCATGAATCATGAATCATGATTAATGAATTGAATCATGAATCATGAATCATGAATTGAATCATGAATCATGAATTAAACCATGAATCATGAATTGAATCATGAATCATGAATTGAATCATGAATCATGATTTAAATCATGAATTGAATCATGAATCATGAATTGAATCATGAATTGAATCATGAATCATGAATTGAATCATGAATTGAATCATGAATTGAATCATGAATTGAATCATGAATCATGAATTGAAACATGAATCATGAATTGAATCATGAATTATGAATTGAATCATGAATCATAAATTGAATCATGAATCATGATTTGAATCCTGAATCATGAATTGAATCATATATTGAATCATGAATTGAATCATGAATCATGAATTGAATCATGAATCATGAATCATGAATTGAATCATAAATCATGAATTGAATCATGAATCATGAATCATGAATTGAATCATATATTAAATCATGAATCATGAATTGAATCATGAATCATGAATTGAATCATGAATTGAATCATGAATCACGAATCATGAATTGAATCATGAATCATGAATTGAATCATGAATCACTGAAATAAATCATGAATTGAATCATGAATCATGAATTAAATCATGAATCGTGAATCAAATCATGATTCATGAATCATAAATCGAATCATGGATCATGAATCTTGAATCTTGAATCAAATTATAAATCATGAATTGAATCATAAATCATGAATCACGGAAATGAATCATGAATTAAATCATGAATCATGAATTAAATCATGAATCATGAACCATGAATCATGAGTCATGAATTGAATCATGAATCATGAATTGAATCATGAATCATGAATCATGAATTGAATCATGAATTGAATCATGAATTGAATCATGAATCATGAATCATGAATCATGAATTGAATCATGAATCATGAATTGAATCATGAATTGAATCATGAATCGTGAATTAAAATATGAATCATGAATCAGGAATCATGAATTGAATCATGAATCTTGAATTAAATCATGATTCATGAATCATGAATAATGAATCGAATCATGAATCATGAATCTTGAATCGAATCATAAATCATGAATTGAATCATAAATCATGAATTGAATCAGGAATCATGAATTGAATCATGAATCATGAATCATGAATTGAATCATGAATCATGATTAATGAAATGAATCATGAATCATGAATTGAATCATGATTCATGAATCATGAATCATAAATCGAATCATGAATCATGAATTAAATCATGAATTGAATCATGAATCATGAATCATGAATCGAATCATGATTCATAAATCATGAATCATGAATCGAATCATGATTCATGAATCATAATTCATGAATCAAACCATAAATCATGAATTAAATCATGAATTATAAATCATTAAATGAATCATGAATTGAATTATGAATCATGAATTGAATCATGAATCATGAATTGAATCATGAATCATGATTTGAATCATGAATCATGAATTGAATCATTATTGAATCATGAATCATGAATTGAATCATGAATTGAATCATGAATCATGAATTGAATCATGAATCATGAATTGAATCATGAATTAAATCATGAATCATTAATTGAATCATGAATCATGAATCATGAATTGAATCATGAATCATGAATTGAATCATGAATTGAATCATGAATCATGAATCATGAACTGAATCATGAATCATGAATTGAATCATTATTGAATCATGAATCATAAATTGAATCATGAATCATGAATCATGAAATGAATCATGAATCATGAATTTAATCATGATTCATGAATCATGATTTGAATCATGAATCATTAATTGAATCATGAATTGAATAATGAGTCATGAATTGAATCATGAATCATGAATCGAATCATGATTCATTAATCATGAATCATAAATCGAATCATAAATCAGGAATTAAATCATAAATCATAAATCATTAAATGAATCATGAACCATGAATCGAATCATGATTCATTAATCATGAATCATAAATTGAATCATAAATCAGGAATTAAATCATAAATCATAAATCATTAAATGAATCATGATTCATGAATTGAATCATGAATCATGAATCATGAATTGAATCATGAATCATGAATTGAATCATGAATCATGAATCATAAATCATGAATTGAATTATGAATTGAATCATGAATCATGAATCATGAATTAAATAATGAATCATGAATTGAATCATGAATTGAATCATGAATCATGTATTGAATCATGAATCATGAATCATGAATCATGAATTGAATCATGAATCATGAATCATGAATTGAATCATGAATCATGAATCATGAATTGAACCATGAATCATGAATTGAATCATGAATCATGATTTAAATCATGAATTGAATCATGAATCATGAATTGAATCATGAATTGAATCATGAATCATGAATTGAATCATGAATCATGAATGGAATCATGAATTGAATCATGAATTGAATGATGAATCATGAATTGAAACATGAATCATAAATTGAATCATGAATTGAATCATGAATCATAAATTGAATCATGAATCATGATTTGAATCCTGAATCATGAATTGAATCATATATTGAATCATGAATTGAATCATGAATCATGAATTGAATCATGAATCATGAATCATGAATTGAATCATGAATCATGACTTGAATCATGAATCATGAATCATGAATTGAATCATATATTAAATCATGAATCACAAATTGAATCATGAATCATGAATTGAATCATGAATTGAATCATGAATCACGAATCATGAATTGAATCATGAATCATGAATTGAATCATGAATCATGAATCACTGAAATGAATCATGAATTGAATCATGAATCATGAATTGAATCATGAATCATGAATTAAATCATGAATCATGAATCGAATCATGATTCATGAATCAGGAATCGAATCATGGATCATGAATCTTGAATCTTGAATCAAATCATAAATGATGAATTGAATCATAAATCATGAATCACGGAAATGAATCATAAATGATGAATTAAATCATAAATCATGAATCACGGAAATGAATCATAAATTGAATCATGAATCATGAATTAAATCATGAATCATGAATTAAATCATGAATCATGAATCATGAATTGAATCATGAATCAGGAATCAGGAATCAGGAATTGAATCATGAATCATGAATCATGAATTGAATCATGAATCATGAATTGAATCATGAATCAGGAATCAGGAATCAGGAATCGAATAATGAATCATGAATCATGAATCATGAATTGAATAATGAATCATGAATTATGAATTAAATCATGAATCATGAATCATGAATTGAACCATGAATCATGATTTAAATCATGAATCATGAATTAAATCATAAATCATGAATTGAATCATGAATCATGAATCATAAATTGAATCAGGAATCATGAATAATGAATTGAATCATGAATCATGAATCATGAATTGAATCATGAATCATGAATTGAATCATTAATTGAATCATAAATCATGAATTGAATCATGAATCATGAATCTTGAATCTTGAATCAAATCATAAATCATGAATTGAATCATGAATCATGAATCATGAATCAGGAATCAGGAATCGAATAATGAATCATGAATCATGAATTGAATAATGAATCATGAATCATGAATCATGAATTGAACCATGAATCATGAATCATAAATTGAATCAGGAATCATGAATCATTAATTGAATCATGAATCATGAATTGAATCATGAATTGAATCATGAATTTTGAATCATGAATTGAATCATGAATCATGAATCATGAATTAAATCATGAATCATGAATCATGAATTGAACCATGAATCATGAATTAAATCATGAATCATGAATTAAATCATAAATCATGAATTGAATCAGGAATCATGAATCATGAATTGAATCATGAATCATGAATTGAATCATGAATTGAATCATGAATTGAATCATGAATCATGAATCATGAATTGAATCATGAATCATGAATTGAATCATTAATTGAATCATGAATCATGAATTGAATCATGAATCATGAATCATGAATTGAACCATGAATCATGAATCATAAATTGAATCAGGAATCATGAATCATTAATTGAATTATGAATCATGAATTGAATCATGAATTGAATCATGAATCATGAATCATGAATTGAATCATGAATCATGAATTCAATCATGAATTGAATCATGAATCATGAATTGAATCATGAATTGAATCATGAATTGAATCATGAATCATTAATCTTGAATCGAATCATAAATCATGAATTGAATTATGAATTGAATCATGAATCATGAATCATGAATTGAATCATGAATCATGAATTGAATCATGAATCATGAATTGAATCATGAATCATAAATTGAATCATGAATTGAATCATGAATCATGAATTAAATCATGAATCATGAATCATGAATCAGGAATCAGGAATCATGAATCATGAATCGAATAATGAATCATGAATTGAATCATGAATCATGAATCAGGAATCAGGAATCAGGAATCATGAATCATGAATCATGAATCGAATAATGAATCATGAATTGAATCATGAATTGAATCATTAATTGAATCATGAATCATGAATTGAATCATGAATCATGAATCTTGAATCTTGAATCAAATCATAAATCATGAATTGAATCATGAATTGAATCATGAATCATGAATTGAATCATGAATCATGAATCTTGAATCTTGAATCAAATCATAAATCATGAATTGAATCATGAATCATGAATCAGGAATCAGGAATCAGGAATCGAATAATGAATCATGAATCATGAATCAGGAATCAGGAATCAGGAATCGAATAATGAATCATGAATCATGAATTAAATAATGAATCATGAATCATGAATTGAATCATGAATCATGAATTGAACCATGAATCATGAATCATAAATTGAATCAGGAATCATGAATCATTAATTGAATCATGAATCATGAATTGAATCATGAATTGAATCATGAATCATGAATCATGAATTGAATCATGAATCATGAATCATGAATTAAATCATGAATCATGAATCATGAATTGAACCATGAATCATGAATTAAATCATAAATCATGAATTGAATCAGGAATCATGAATCATGAATTGAATCATGAATCATGAATTGAATCATGAATTGAATCATGAATTGAATCATGAATCATGAATCATGAATTGAATCATGACTCATGAATTGAATCATTAATTGAATCATCAATCATGAATTGAATCATGAATCATGAATAATGAATTGAACCATGAATCATGAATCATAAATTGAATCAGGAATCATGAATCATTAATTGAATTATGAATCATGAATTGAATCATGAATTGAATCATGAATCATGAATCATGAATTGAATCATGAATCATGAATCATGAATTGAATCATGAATCATGAATTCAATCATGAATTGAATCATGAATCATGAATTAAATCATGAATCATGAATTGAATCATGAATCATGAATTATGAATTAAATCATGAATCATGAATCATGAATTGAACCATGAATCATGAATTAAATCATGAATCATGAATTAAATCATAAATCATGAATTGAATCATGAATCATGAATCATAAATTGAATCAGGAATCATGAATAATGAATTGAATCATGAATCATGAATCATGAATCATGAATTGAATCATGAATCATGAATTGAATAATTAATTGAATCATGAATCATGAATTGAATCATGAATCATGAATCTTGAATCTTGAATCAAATCATAAATCATGAATTGAATCATGAATCATGAATCAGGAATCAGGAATCAGGAATCGAATAATGAATCATGAATCATGAATTGAATAATGAATCATGAATCATGAATTGAATCATGAATCATGAATCATGAATTGAACCATGAATCATGAATCATAAATTGAATCAGGAATCATGAATCATTAATTGAATCATGAATCATGAATCATGAATTGAATCATGAATCATGAATCATGAATTGAATCATGAATCATGAATCATGAATTAAATCATGAATCATGAATCATGAATTGAACCATGAATCATGAATTAAATCATGAATCATGAATTAAATCATAAATCATGAATTGAATCAGGAATCATGAATCATGAATTGAATCATGAATCATGAATTGAATCATGAATTGAATCATGAATTGAATCATGAATCATGAATTGAATCATGAATCATGAATTGAATCATTAATTGAATCATGAATCATGAATTGAATCATGAATCATGAATCATGAATTGAACCATGAATCATGAATCATAAATTGAATCAGGAATCATGAATCATTAATTGAATTATGAATCATGAATTGAATCATGAATTGAATCATGAATCATGAATCATGAATTGAATCATGAATCATGAATTCAATCATGAATTGAATCATGAATCATGAATTGAATCATGAATCATGAATCATGAATTGAATCATGAATCATGAATCTTGAATCGAATCATAAATCATGAATTGAATCATGAATTGAATCATGAATCATGAATCATGAATTGAATCATGAATCATGAATTGAATCATGAATCATGAATTGAATCATGAATCATAAATTGAATCATGAATTGAATCATGAATCATGAATTGAATCATGAATCATGAATCAGGAATCAGGAATCATGAATCATGAATCGAATAATGAATCATGAATTGAATCATGAATCATGAATCAGGAATCAGGAATCAGGAATCATGAATCATGAATCGAATAATGAATCATGAATTGAATCATGAGTCATGAATCATGAATTGAATCATGAATCATGAATTGAATCATGAATTGAATCATTAATTGAATCATGAATCATGAATTGAATCATGAATCATGAATCTTGAATCTTGAATCAAATCATAAATCATGAATTGAATCATGAATCATGAATCAGGAATCAGGAATCAGGAATCGAATAATGAATCATGAATCATGAATTGAATAATGAATCATGAATCATGAATTGAATCATGAATCATGAATCATGAATTGAACCATGAATCATGAATCATAAATTGAATCAGGAATCATGAATCATTAATTGAATCATGAATCATGAATTGAATCATGAATTGAATCATAAATCATGAATTGAATCATGAATCATGAATCATGAATTAAATCATGAATCATGAATTAAACCATGAATCATGAATTAAATCATGAATCATGAATTAAATCATAAATCATGAATTGAATCAGGAATCATGAATCATGAATTGAATCATGAATCATGAATTGAATCATGAATTGAATCATGAATCATGAATCATGAATTGAATCATGAATCATGAATTGAATCATTAATTGAATCATGAATCATGAATCATGAATCATGAATTGAACCATGAATCATGAATAATAAATTGAATCAGGAATCATGAATCATTAATTGAATTATGAATCATGAATTGAATCATGAATTGAATCATGAATCATGAATCATGAATTCAATCATGAATTGAATCATGAATCATGAATTGAATCATGAATCATGAATCATGAATTGAATCATGAATCATGAATCTTGAATCGAATCATAAATCATGAATTGAATCATGAATTGAATCATGAATCATGAATTGAATCATGAATCATAAATTGAATCATGAATTGAATCATGAATCATGAATTGAATCATGAATCATGAATCATGAATCAGGAATCAGGAATCATGAATCATGAATCATGAATCGAATAATGAATCATGAATTGAATCATGAATCATGAATCAGGAATCAGGAATCAGGAATCATGAATCATGAATCATGAATCGAATAATGAATCATGAATTGAATCATGAGTCATGAATCATGAATTGAATCATGAATCATGAATTGAATCATGAATCATGAATTGAATCATGAATCATGAAGTGAATCATGAATTGAATCATGAATTGAATCATGAATCATGAATCATAAATCATGAATTGAATCATGAATCATGAATTGAATCATGAATTGAATCATGAATCGTGAATTTAAACAGGAATCATGAATCAGGAATCATGAATTGAATCATGAATCTTGAATTAAATCATGATTTATGAATCATGAATAATGAATCGAATCATGAATCATGAATCTTGAATCGAATCATAAAACATGAATAGAATCATAAATCAAGAATTGAATCATGAATCATAAATTGAATCATGAATCATGAATTGAATCATGAATCATGAATTGAATCATGAATCATGAATTGAATCATGAATCATGATTCATGAAATGAATCATGATTCATGAATCATGAATCATAAATCGAATCATGAATCATGAATTCAATCATGAATTGAATCATGAATCATGAATCATGAATCGAATCATGATTCATAAATCATGAATCATGAATCGAATCATGATTCATGAATCATAATTCATGAATCAAATCATAAATCATGAAAAAAATCATGAATCATGAATCAAATCATAAATTATGAATCATGAATTGAATCATGAATCATAATTCGAATCATGATTCATGAATCATGAATCATGAATTGAATCATGAATCACGAATCATGAATTGAATCATGAATCATGAATTGAATCATGAATCATGAATTGAATCATGAATCATGAATCACTGAAATGAATCATGAATTGAATCATGAATCATGAATTAAATCATGAATCAAGATTCATGAATCAGGAATCGAATCATGGATCATGAATCTTGAATCAAATCATAAATGATGATTTGAATCATAAATCATGAATCACGGAAATGAATCATAAATGATGAATTGAATCATAAATCATGAATCACGGAAATGAATCATAAATTGAATCATGAATCATGAATTGAATCATGAATCATGAATTGAATCATGAATCATGAATTGAATCATTAATCATGAATCACTGAAATGAATCATGAATTGAATCATGAATCATGAATTGAATCATGAATCATGAATTAAATCATGAATCATGAATCAAATCATGATTCATGAATCAGGAATCGAATCATGGATCATGAATCTTGAATCTTGAATCAAATCATAAATGATGAATTGAATCATAAATCATGAATCACGGAAATGAATCATAAATGATGAATTAAATCATAAATCATGAATCAAGGAAATGAATCATAAATTGAATCATGAATCATGAATTAAATCATGAATCTTGAATCATGAATCATGAGTCATGAATTGAATCATGAATTATGAATCATGAATTGAATCAGGAATCATGAATCATGAATTGAATCATGAATCAGGAATCAGGAATTGAATCATGAATCATGAATCATGAATTGAATCATGAATCATGAATTGAATCATGAATCAGGAATCAGGAGTCGAATAATAAATCATGAATCATGAATTGAATAATGAATCATGAATTATGAATTAAATCATGAATCATGAATTAAATCATAAATCATGAATTGAATCATGAATCATGAATCATAAATTGAATCAGGAATCATGAATCATGAATTGAATCATGAATCATGAATTGAATCATGAATTGAATCATGAATCATGAATCATGAATTGAATCATGAATCATGAATTGAATCATTAATTGAATCATGAATCATGAATTGAATCATGAATCATGAATCTTGAATCTTGAATCAAATCATAAATCATGAATTGAATCATGAATCATGAATCAGGAATCAGGAATCGAATAATGAATCATGAATCATGAATTGAATCATGAATCATGAATCATGAATTGAACCATGAATCATGAATCATAAATTGAATCAGGAATCATGAATCATTAATTGAATCATGAATCATGAATTGAATCATGAATTGAATCATGAATCATGAATCATGAATTGAATCATGAATCATGAATTCAATCATGAATTCAATCATGAATCATGAATTGAATCATGAATCATGAATCATGAATTGAATCATGAATCATGAATCTTGAATCGAATCATAAATCATGAATTGAATCATGAATTGAATCATGAATCATGAATCATGAATTGAATCATGAATCATGAATTGAATCATGAATCATGAATTGAATCATGAATCATGAATTGAATCATGAATCATAAATTGAATCATGAATTGAATCATGAATCATGAATTGAATCATGAATCATGAATCAGGAATCAGGAATCATGAATCATGAATCGAATAATGAATCATGAATTGAATCATGAATCATGAATCAGGAATCAGGAATCAGGAATCATGAATCATGAATCATGAATCGAATAATGAATGATGAATTGAATCATGAATCATGAATCATGAATTGAATCATGAATCATGAATTGAATCATGAATCATGAATCATGAATCATGAATTGAATCATGAATCATGAATTGAATCATGAATCATGAAGTGAATCATGAATTGAATAATGAATCATGAATCATGAATTGAATCATAAATCATGAATTGAATCATGAATTGAATCATGAATTGAATCATGAATCATGAATTGAATCATGAATTGAATCATGAATTGAATCATGAATTGAATCATGAATCATGAATTGAAACATGAATCATGAATTGAATCATGAATTATGAATTGAATCATGAATCATAAATTGAATCATGAATCATGATTTGAATCCTGAATCATGAATTGAATCATATATTGAATCATGAATTGAATCATGAATCATGAATTGAATCATGAATCATGAATCATGAATTGAATCATAAATCATGAATTGAATCATGAATCATGAATCATGAATTGAATCATATATTAAATCATGAATCATGAATTGAATCATGAATCATGAATTGAATCATGAATTGAATCATGAATCACGAATCATGAATTGAATCATGAATCATGAATTGAATCATGAATCACTGAAATAAATCATGAATTGAATCATGAATCATGAATTAAATCATGAATCGTGAATCAAATCATGATTCATGAATCATAAATCGAATCATGGATCATGAATCTTGAATCTTGAATCAAATTATAAATCATGAATTGAATCATAAATCATGAATCACGGAAATGAATCATGAATTAAATCATGAATCATGAATTAAATCATGAATCATGAACCATGAATCATGAGTCATGAATTGAATCATGAATCATGAATTGAATCATGAATCATGAATCATGAATTGAATCATGAATTGAATCATGAATTGAATCATGAATCATGAATCATGAATCATGAATTGAATCATGAATCATGAATTGAATCATGAATTGAATCATGAATCGTGAATTAAAATATGAATCATGAATCAGGAATCATGAATTGAATCATGAATCTTGAATTAAATCATGATTCATGAATCATGAATAATGAATCGAATCATGAATCATGAATCTTGAATCGAATCATAAATCATGAATTGAATCATAAATCATGAATTGAATCAGGAATCATGAATTGAATCATGAATCATGAATCATGAATTGAATCATGAATCATGATTAATGAAATGAATCATGAATCATGAATTGAATCATGATTCATGAATCATGAATCATAAATCGAATCATGAATCATGAATTAAATCATGAATTGAATCATGAATCATGAATCATGAATCGAATCATGATTCATAAATCATGAATCATGAATCGAATCATGATTCATGAATCATAATTCATGAATCAAACCATAAATCATGAATTAAATCATGAATTATAAATCATTAAATGAATCATGAATTGAATTATGAATCATGAATTGAATCATGAATCATGAATTGAATCATGAATCATGATTTGAATCATGAATCATGAATTGAATCATTATTGAATCATGAATCATGAATTGAATCATGAATTGAATCATGAATCATGAATTGAATCATGAATCATGAATTGAATCATGAATTAAATCATGAATCATTAATTGAATCATGAATCATGAATCATGAATTGAATCATGAATCATGAATTGAATCATGAATTGAATCATGAATCATGAATCATGAACTGAATCATGAATCATGAATTGAATCATTATTGAATCATGAATCATAAATTGAATCATGAATCATGAATCATGAAATGAATCATGAATCATGAATTTAATCATGATTCATGAATCATGATTTGAATCATGAATCATTAATTGAATCATGAATTGAATAATGAGTCATGAATTGAATCATGAATCATGAATCGAATCATGATTCATTAATCATGAATCATAAATCGAATCATAAATCAGGAATTAAATCATAAATCATAAATCATTAAATGAATCATGAACCATGAATCGAATCATGATTCATTAATCATGAATCATAAATTGAATCATAAATCAGGAATTAAATCATAAATCATAAATCATTAAATGAATCATGATTCATGAATTGAATCATGAATCATGAATCATGAATTGAATCATGAATCATGAATTGAATCATGAATCATGAATCATAAATCATGAATTGAATTATGAATTGAATCATGAATCATGAATCATGAATTAAATAATGAATCATGAATTGAATCATGAATTGAATCATGAATCATGTATTGAATCATGAATCATGAATCATGAATCATGAATTGAATCATGAATCATGAATCATGAATTGAATCATGAATCATGAATCATGAATTGAACCATGAATCATGAATTGAATCATGAATCATGATTTAAATCATGAATTGAATCATGAATCATGAATTGAATCATGAATTGAATCATGAATCATGAATTGAATCATGAATCATGAATGGAATCATGAATTGAATCATGAATTGAATGATGAATCATGAATTGAAACATGAATCATAAATTGAATCATGAATTGAATCATGAATCATAAATTGAATCATGAATCATGATTTGAATCCTGAATCATGAATTGAATCATATATTGAATCATGAATTGAATCATGAATCATGAATTGAATCATGAATCATGAATCATGAATTGAATCATGAATCATGACTTGAATCATGAATCATGAATCATGAATTGAATCATATATTAAATCATGAATCACAAATTGAATCATGAATCATGAATTGAATCATGAATTGAATCATGAATCACGAATCATGAATTGAATCATGAATCATGAATTGAATCATGAATCATGAATCACTGAAATGAATCATGAATTGAATCATGAATCATGAATTGAATCATGAATCATGAATTAAATCATGAATCATGAATCGAATCATGATTCATGAATCAGGAATCGAATCATGGATCATGAATCTTGAATCTTGAATCAAATCATAAATGATGAATTGAATCATAAATCATGAATCACGGAAATGAATCATAAATGATGAATTAAATCATAAATCATGAATCACGGAAATGAATCATAAATTGAATCATGAATCATGAATTAAATCATGAATCATGAATTAAATCATGAATCATGAATCATGAATTGAATCATGAATCAGGAATCAGGAATCAGGAATTGAATCATGAATCATGAATCATGAATTGAATCATGAATCATGAATTGAATCATGAATCAGGAATCAGGAATCAGGAATCGAATAATGAATCATGAATCATGAATCATGAATTGAATAATGAATCATGAATTATGAATTAAATCATGAATCATGAATCATGAATTGAACCATGAATCATGATTTAAATCATGAATCATGAATTAAATCATAAATCATGAATTGAATCATGAATCATGAATCATAAATTGAATCAGGAATCATGAATAATGAATTGAATCATGAATCATGAATCATGAATTGAATCATGAATCATGAATTGAATCATTAATTGAATCATAAATCATGAATTGAATCATGAATCATGAATCTTGAATCTTGAATCAAATCATAAATCATGAATTGAATCATGAATCATGAATCATGAATCAGGAATCAGGAATCGAATAATGAATCATGAATCATGAATTGAATAATGAATCATGAATCATGAATCATGAATTGAACCATGAATCATGAATCATAAATTGAATCAGGAATCATGAATCATTAATTGAATCATGAATCATGAATTGAATCATGAATTGAATCATGAATTTTGAATCATGAATTGAATCATGAATCATGAATCATGAATTAAATCATGAATCATGAATCATGAATTGAACCATGAATCATGAATTAAATCATGAATCATGAATTAAATCATAAATCATGAATTGAATCAGGAATCATGAATCATGAATTGAATCATGAATCATGAATTGAATCATGAATTGAATCATGAATTGAATCATGAATCATGAATCATGAATTGAATCATGAATCATGAATTGAATCATTAATTGAATCATGAATCATGAATTGAATCATGAATCATGAATCATGAATTGAACCATGAATCATGAATCATAAATTGAATCAGGAATCATGAATCATTAATTGAATTATGAATCATGAATTGAATCATGAATTGAATCATGAATCATGAATCATGAATTGAATCATGAATCATGAATTCAATCATGAATTGAATCATGAATCATGAATTGAATCATGAATTGAATCATGAATTGAATCATGAATCATTAATCTTGAATCGAATCATAAATCATGAATTGAATTATGAATTGAATCATGAATCATGAATCATGAATTGAATCATGAATCATGAATTGAATCATGAATCATGAATTGAATCATGAATCATAAATTGAATCATGAATTGAATCATGAATCATGAATTAAATCATGAATCATGAATCATGAATCAGGAATCAGGAATCATGAATCATGAATCGAATAATGAATCATGAATTGAATCATGAATCATGAATCAGGAATCAGGAATCAGGAATCATGAATCATGAATCATGAATCGAATAATGAATCATGAATTGAATCATGAATTGAATCATTAATTGAATCATGAATCATGAATTGAATCATGAATCATGAATCTTGAATCTTGAATCAAATCATAAATCATGAATTGAATCATGAATTGAATCATGAATCATGAATTGAATCATGAATCATGAATCTTGAATCTTGAATCAAATCATAAATCATGAATTGAATCATGAATCATGAATCAGGAATCAGGAATCAGGAATCGAATAATGAATCATGAATCATGAATCAGGAATCAGGAATCAGGAATCGAATAATGAATCATGAATCATGAATTAAATAATGAATCATGAATCATGAATTGAATCATGAATCATAAATTGAACCATGAATCATGAATCATAAATTGAATCAGGAATCATGAATCATTAATTGAATCATGAATCATGAATTGAATCATGAATTGAATCATGAATCATGAATCATGAATTGAATCATGAATCATGAATCATGAATTAAATCATGAATCATGAATCATGAATTGAACCATGAATCATGAATTAAATCATAAATCATGAATTGAATCAGGAATCATGAATCATGAATTGAATCATGAATCATGAATTGAATCATGAATTGAATCATGAATTGAATCATGAATCATGAATCATGAATTGAATCATGACTCATGAATTGAATCATTAATTGAATCATCAATCATGAATTGAATCATGAATCATGAATAATGAATTGAACCATGAATCATGAATCATAAATTGAATCAGGAATCATGAATCATTAATTGAATTATGAATCATGAATTGAATCATGAATTGAATCATGAATCATGAATCATGAATTGAATCATGAATCATGAATCATGAATTGAATCATGAATCATGAATTCAATCATGAATTGAATCATGAATCATGAATTAAATCATGAATCATGAATTGAATCATGAATCATGAATTATGAATTAAATCATGAATCATGAATCATGAATTGAACCATGAATCATGAATTAAATCATGAATCATGAATTAAATCATAAATCATGAATTGAATCATGAATCATGAATCATAAATTGAATCAGGAATCATGAATAATGAATTGAATCATGAATCATGAATCATGAATCATGAATTGAATCATGAATCATGAATTGAATAATTAATTGAATCATGAATCATGAATTGAATCATGAATCATGAATCTTGAATCTTGAATCAAATCATAAATCATGAATTGAATCATGAATCATGAATCAGGAATCAGGAATCAGGAATCGAATAATGAATCATGAATCATGAATTGAATAATGAATCATGAATCATGAATTGAATCATGAATCATGAATCATGAATTGAACCATGAATCATGAATCATAAATTGAATCAGGAATCATGAATCATTAATTGAATCATGAATCATGAATCATGAATTGAATCATGAATCATGAATCATGAATTGAATCATGAATCATGAATCATGAATTAAATCATGAATCATGAATCATGAATTGAACCATGAATCATGAATTAAATCATGAATCATGAATTAAATCATAAATCATGAATTGAATCAGGAATCATGAATCATGAATTGAATCATGAATCATGAATTGAATCATGAATTGAATCATGAATTGAATCATGAATCATGAATTGAATCATGAATCATGAATTGAATCATTAATTGAATCATGAATCATGAATTGAATCATGAATCATGAATCATGAATTGAACCATGAATCATGAATCATAAATTGAATCAGGAATCATGAATCATTAATTGAATTATGAATCATGAATTGAATCATGAATTGAATCATGAATCATGAATCATGAATTGAATCATGAATCATGAATTCAATCATGAATTGAATCATGAATCATGAATTGAATCATGAATCATGAATCATGAATTGAATCATGAATCATGAATCTTGAATCGAATCATAAATCATGAATTGAATCATGAATTGAATCATGAATCATGAATCATGAATTGAATCATGAATCATGAATTGAATCATGAATCATGAATTGAATCATGAATCATAAATTGAATCATGAATTGAATCATGAATCATGAATTGAATCATGAATCATGAATCAGGAATCAGGAATCATGAATCATGAATCGAATAATGAATCATGAATTGAATCATGAATCATGAATCAGGAATCAGGAATCAGGAATCATGAATCATGAATCGAATAATGAATCATGAATTGAATCATGAGTCATGAATCATGAATTGAATCATGAATCATGAATTGAATCATGAATTGAATCATTAATTGAATCATGAATCATGAATTGAATCATGAATCATGAATCTTGAATCTTGAATCAAATCATAAATCATGAATTGAATCATGAATCATGAATCAGGAATCAGGAATCAGGAATCGAATAATGAATCATGAATCATGAATTGAATAATGAATCATGAATCATGAATTGAATCATGAATCATGAATCATGAATTGAACCATGAATCATGAATCATAAATTGAATCAGGAATCATGAATCATTAATTGAATCATGAATCATGAATTGAATCATGAATTGAATCATAAATCATGAATTGAATCATGAATCATGAATCATGAATTAAATCATGAATCATGAATTAAACCATGAATCATGAATTAAATCATGAATCATGAATTAAATCATAAATCATGAATTGAATCAGGAATCATGAATCATGAATTGAATCATGAATCATGAATTGAATCATGAATTGAATCATGAATCATGAATCATGAATTGAATCATGAATCATGAATTGAATCATTAATTGAATCATGAATCATGAATCATGAATTGAACCATGAATCATGAATAATAAATTGAATCAGGAATCATGAATCATTAATTGAATTATGAATCATGAATTGAATCATGAATTGAATCATGAATCATGAATCATGAATTCAATCATGAATTGAATCATGAATCATGAATTGAATCATGAATCATGAATCATGAATTGAATCATGAATCATGAATCTTGAATCGAATCATAAATCATGAATTGAATCATGAATTGAATCATGAATCATGAATTGAATCATGAATCATAAATTGAATCATGAATTGAATCATGAATCATGAATTGAATCATGAATCATGAATCATGAATCAGGAATCAGGAATCATGAATCATGAATCATGAATCGAATAATGAATCATGAATTGAATCATGAATCATGAATCAGGAATCAGGAATCAGGAATCATGAATCATGAATCATGAATCGAATAATGAATCATGAATTGAATCATGAGTCATGAATCATGAATTGAATCATGAATCATGAATTGAATCATGAATCATGAATTGAATCATGAATCATGAAGTGAATCATGAATTGAATCATGAATTGAATCATGAATCATGAATCATAAATCATGAATTGAATCATGAATCATGAATTGAATCATGAATTGAATCATGAATCGTGAATTTAAACAGGAATCATGAATCAGGAATCATGAATTGAATCATGAATCTTGAATTAAATCATGATTTATGAATCATGAATAATGAATCGAATCATGAATCATGAATCTTGAATCGAATCATAAAACATGAATAGAATCATAAATCAAGAATTGAATCATGAATCATAAATTGAATCATGAATCATGAATTGAATCATGAATCATGAATTGAATCATGAATCATGAATTGAATCATGAATCATGATTCATGAAATGAATCATGATTCATGAATCATGAATCATAAATCGAATCATGAATCATGAATTCAATCATGAATTGAATCATGAATCATGAATCATGAATCGAATCATGATTCATAAATCATGAATCATGAATCGAATCATGATTCATGAATCATAATTCATGAATCAAATCATAAATCATGAAAAAAATCATGAATCATGAATCAAATCATAAATTATGAATCATGAATTGAATCATGAATCATAATTCGAATCATGATTCATGAATCATGAATCATGAATTGAATCATGAATCACGAATCATGAATTGAATCATGAATCATGAATTGAATCATGAATCATGAATTGAATCATAAATCATGAATCACTGAAATGAATCATGAATTGAATCATGAATCATGAATTAAATCATGAATCAAGATTCATGAATCAGGAATCGAATCATGGATCATGAATCTTGAATCAAATCATAAATGATGATTTGAATCATAAATCATGAATCACGGAAATGAATCATAAATGATGAATTGAATCATAAATCATGAATCACGGAAATGAATCATAAATTGAATCATGAATCATGAATTGAATCATGAATCATGAATTGAATCATGAATCATGAATTGAATCATTAATCATGAATCACTGAAATGAATCATGAATTGAATCATGAATCATGAATTGAATCATGAATCATGAATTAAATCATGAATCATGAATCAAATCATGATTCATGAATCAGGAATCGAATCATGGATCATGAATCTTGAATCTTGAATCAAATCATAAATGATGAATTGAATCATAAATCATGAATCACGGAAATGAATCATAAATGATGAATTAAATCATAAATCATGAATCAAGGAAATGAATCATAAATTGAATCATGAATCATGAATTAAATCATGAATCTTGAATCATGAATCATGAGTCATGAATTGAATCATGAATTATGAATCATGAATTGAATCAGGAATCATGAATCATGAATTGAATCATGAATCAGGAATCAGGAATTGAATCATGAATCATGAATCATGAATTGAATCATGAATCATGAATTGAATCATGAATCAGGAATCAGGAGTCGAATAATAAATCATGAATCATGAATTGAATAATGAATCATGAATTATGAATTAAATCATGAATCATGAATTAAATCATAAATCATGAATTGAATCATGAATCATGAATCATAAATTGAATCAGGAATCATGAATCATGAATTGAATCATGAATCATGAATTGAATCATGAATTGAATCATGAATCATGAATCATGAATTGAATCATGAATCATGAATTGAATCATTAATTGAATCATGAATCATGAATTGAATCATGAATCATGAATCTTGAATCTTGAATCAAATCATAAATCATGAATTGAATCATGAATCATGAATCAGGAATCAGGAATCGAATAATGAATCATGAATCATGAATTGAATCATGAATCATGAATCATGAATTGAACCATGAATCATGAATCATAAATTGAATCAGGAATCATGAATCATTAATTGAATCATGAATCATGAATTGAATCATGAATTGAATCATGAATCATGAATCATGAATTGAATCATGAATCATGAATTCAATCATGAATTCAATCATGAATCATGAATTGAATCATGAATCATGAATCATGAATTGAATCATGAATCATGAATCTTGAATCGAATCATAAATCATGAATTGAATCATGAATTGAATCATGAATCATGAATCATGAATTGAATCATGAATCATGAATTGAATCATGAATCATGAATTGAATCATGAATCATGAATTGAATCATGAATCATAAATTGAATCATGAATTGAATCATGAATCATGAATTGAATCATGAATCATGAATCAGGAATCAGGAATCATGAATCATGAATCGAATAATGAATCATGAATTGAATCATGAATCATGAATCAGGAATCAGGAATCAGGAATCATGAATCATGAATCATGAATCGAATAATGAATGATGAATTGAATCATGAATCATGAATCATGAATTGAATCATGAATCATGAATTGAATCATGAATCATGAATCATGAATCATGAATTGAATCATGAATCATGAATTGAATCATGAATCATGAAGTGAATCATGAATTGAATAATGAATCATGAATCATGAATTGAATCATAAATCATGAATTGAATCATGAATTGAATCATGAATTGAATCATGAATCATGAATTGAATCATGAATTGAATCATGAATCGTGAATTGAAACAGGAATCATGAATCAGGAATCATGAATTGAATCATGAATCTTGAATTAAATCATGAGTTATGAATCATGAATAATGAATCGAATCATGAATCATGAATCTTGAATCGAATCATAAATCATGAATAGAATCATAAATCAAGAATTGAATCATGAATCATAAATTGAATCATGAATCATGAATCATGAATTGAATCATGAATCATGAATTGAATCATGAATCATGAATTGAATCATAAATCATGAATCATGAATCGAATCATGATTCATGAATCATAATTCATGAATCAAATCATAAATCATGAATTAAATCATGAATCATAAATCATTAAATGAATTATGAATTGAATCATGAATCATGAATCAAATCATAAATTATGAATCATGAATTGAATCATGAATCATAATTCGAATCATGATTCATGAATCATGAATCATGAATTGAATCATGAATCACAAATCATGAATTGAATCATGAATCATGAATTGAATCATGAATCATGAATCACTGAAATGAATCATGAATTGAATCATGAATCATGAATTAAATCATGAATCATGAATCGAATCATGATTCATGAATCGAATCATGATTCATGAATCAGGAATCGAATCATGGATCATAAATCTTGAATCTTGAATCAAATCATAAATGATGATTTGAATCATAAATCATGAATCACGGAAATGAATCATAAATGATGAATTTAATCATAAATCATGAATCACGGAAATGAATCATAAATGATGAATTTAATCATAAATCATGAATCACGGAAATGAATCATAAATTGAATCATGAATCATGAATTAAATCATGAATCATGAATCATGAATCTTGAGTCATGAATTGAATCATGAATCATGAATTGAATCAGGAATCATGAATCATGAATTGAATCATGAATCAGGAATCAGGAATCAGGAATTGAATCATAAATCATGAATCATGAATTGAATCATGAATTGAATCATGAATTGAATCATGAATCATGAATCAGGAATCAGGAATCGAATAATGAATCATGAATCATGAATCATGAATTGAATAATGAATCATGAATCATGAATTAAATCATGAATCATAAATCATGAATTGAACCATGAATCATGAATTAAATCATGAATCATGAATTAAATCATAAATCATGAATTGAATCATGAATCATGAATCATAAATTGAATCAGGAATCATGAATCATGAATTGAATCATGAATCATGAATTGAATCATGAATTGAATCATGAATCATGAATCATGAATTGAATCATGAATCATTAATTGAATCATGAATCATGAATTGAATCATGAATCATGAATCTTAAATCTTGAATCAAATCATAAATCATGAATTGAATCATGAATCATGAATCAGGAATCAGGAATCAGGAATCGAATAATGAATCATGAATCATGAATTGAATAATGAATCATGAATCATGAATTGAATCATGAATCATGAATCATGAATTGAACCATGAATCATGAATCATAAATTGAATCAGGAATCATGAATCATTAATTGAATCATGAATCATGAATTGAATCATGAATTGAATCATGAATCATGAATCATGAATTGAATCATGAATCATGAATTCAATCATGAATTGAATCATGAATCATGAATTGAATCATGAATCATGAATCATGAATCAGGAATCGAATAATGAATCATGAATCATGAATTGAATCATAAATCATGAATCTTGAATCGAATCATAAATCATGAATTAAATCATGAATTGAATCATGAATCATGAATCATGAATTGAATCATGAATCATGAATTGAATCATGAATCATGAATCATGAATTGAATCATGAATCATAAATTGAATCCTGAATTGAATCATGAATCATGAATTGAATCATGAATCATGAATTGAATCATGAATCATGAATCAGGAATCAGGAATCATGAATCATGAATCATGAATCATGAATCGAATAATGAATCATGAATTGAATCATGAATCATGAATTGAATCATGAATCATGAAGTGAATCATGAATTGAATAATGAATCATGAATCATGAATTGAATCATGAATCATGAATTGAATCATGAATTGAATCATGAATCGTGAATTGAAACATGAATCATGAATCAGGAATCATGAATTGAATCATGAATCTTGAATTAAATCATGATTTATGAATCATGAATAATGAATCGAATCATGAATCATGAATCTTAAATCGAATCATAAATCATGAATTGAATCATAAATCAAGAATTGAATCATGAATCATAAATTGAATCATGAATCATGAATCATGAATTGAATCATGAATCATGAATTGAATCATGAATCATGAATTGAATCATGAATCATGATTAATGAAATGAATCATGAATCATGAATTGAATCATGATTCATGAATCATGAATCATAAATCGAATCATGAATCATAAATCGAATCATGAATTGAATCATGAATCATGAATCGAATCATGATTCATAAATCATGAATCATGAATCGAATCATGATTCATGAATCATAATTCATGAATCAAATCATAAATCATGAATTAAATCATGAATCATAAATCATTAAATGAATCATGAATTCAATCATGAATCATGAATCAAATCATAAATTATGAATCATGAATTGAATCATGAATCATAATTCGAATCATGATTCATGAATCATGAATCATGAATTGAATCATTAATCATTAATCATGAATTAAATTATGAATCATGAATTGAATCATGAATTGAATAATGAATCATGAATTGAATCATGAATCATGAATTAAATCATGAATTGAATCATGAATCATGAATTGAATCATGAGTCATGAATCATGAATTGAATCATGAATCATGAATTGAATCATGAATTGAATCATGAATCACGAATCATTAATTGAATCATGAATCATGAATTGAATCATGAATCATGAATCATTGAAATGATTCATGAATTGAATCATGAATCATGAATTGAATCATGAATCATGAATTAAATCATGAATCATGAATCGAATCATGATTCATGAATCAGGAATCGAATCATGGATCATGAATCTTGAATCTTGAATCAAATCATAAATGATGAATTGAATCATGAATCTTGAATCACGGAAATGAATCATAAATGATGAATTGAATCATAAATCATGAATCACGGAAATGAATCATAAATTGAATCATGATTCATGAATCAGGAATCGAATCATGGATCATGAATCTTGAATCTTGAATCAAATCATAAATGATGAATTGAATCATAAATCATGAATCACGGAAATGAATCATAAATGATGAATTGAATCATAAATCATGAATCACGGAAATGAATCATAAATTGAATCATGAATCATGAATTAAATCATGAATCATGAATCATGAATCATGAGTCATGAATTGAATCATGAATCATGAATCATGAATTGAATCAGGAATCATGAATCAGGAATCAGGAATCAGGAATTAAATCATGAATCATGAATCATGAATTGAATCATGAATTATGAATTGAATCATGAATCATGAATTGAATCATGAATCATGAATCAGGAATCAGGAATCGAATTATGAATCATGAATCATGAATCATGAATTGAATCATGAATCATGAATTAAATCATGAATCATGAATCATGAATTGAACCATGAATCATGAATTAAATCATAAATCATGAATTGAATCATGAATCATGAATCATAAATTGAATCAGGAATCATGAATCATGAATTGAATCATGAATCATGAATCATGAATTGAATCATGAATCATGAATTGAATCATTAATTGAATCATGAATCATGAATCATGGAAATGAATCATGAATTGAATCATGAATCATGAATTGAATCATGAATCATGAATTGAATCATGAATCATGAATCATGGAAATGAATCATGAATCAAATCATGATTCATGAATCATGAATCATGAATCGAATCATGAATCATGAATTGAATCATTAATTGAATCATGAATCATGAATCACGGAAATGAATCATGAATTGAATCATGAATCATGAATTGAATCATGAATCATGAATTGAATCATGAATCATGAATTGAATCATGAATCATGAATTAAATCATGAATCATGAATTGAATCATGAATCATGAATCAAATCATGAATCATGAACCATAAATCATGAGTCATGAATTGAATCATGAATCATGAATCATGAATTGAATCATGAATCATGAATTGAATCATGAATTGAATCATGAATTGAATCATGAATCATGAATCATGAATCATGAATTGAATCATGAATCATGAATTGAATCATGAATTGAATCATGAATCGTGAATTGAAACATGAATCATGAATCAGGAATCATGAATTGAATCATGAATCTTGAATTAAATCATGATTTATGAATCATGAATAATGAATCGAATCATGAATCATGAATCTTGAATCGAATCATAAATCATGAATTGAATCATAAATCAAGAATTGAATCATGAATCATGAATTGAATCATGAATCATGAATCATGAATTGAATCATGAATCATGAATTGAATCATGAATCATGAATTGAATCATGAATCATGATTCATGAAATGAATCATGAATCATGAATTGAATCATGATTCATGAATCATGAATCATAAATCGTATCATGAATCATGAATTGAATCATGAATTGAATCAAGAATCATGAATTGAATCATGAATCATGAATTGAATCATGAATTGAATCATGAATTGAATCATGAATCATGAATTGAAACATGAATCATGAATTGAATCATAAATCATGAATTGAATCATGAATCATGAATCATGAATTGAATCATATATTAAATCATGAATCATGAATTGAATCATGAATCATGAATTGAATCATGAATTGAATCATGAATCACAAATCATGAATTGAATCATGAATCATGAATCACTGAAATGAATCATGAATTGAATCATGAATCATGAATCATGAATTGAATCATATATTAAATCATGAATCATGAATTGAATCATGAATCATGAAGTGAATCATGAATTGAATCATGAATCATGAATCATGAATTGAATCATGAATCATGAATTGAATCATGAATCATGAATTGAATCATGAATCATGAATTGAATCATGAATCATGAATCATGAATTGAATCATGAATCATGAATTAAATCATGAATCATGAATTGAATCATGAACCATGATTTGAATCATGAATCATGAATTGAATCATATATTAAATCATGAATAGAATCATGAATCATAATTTGAATCATGAATTGATTCATGAATCATGAATCATGAATTGAATCATGAATCATGAATTGAATCATGAATCATGAAATGAATCATGAATCATGAATTGAATCATGAATCATGAATTGAATCATGAATCATGAATTGAATCATGAATCGTGAATTGAAACATGAATCATGAATCAGGAATCATGAATTGAATCATGAATCATGAATTGAATCATGAATCATGAATCAAATCATGATTCATGAATCATGAATCATGAATTAAATCATGAATCATGTACCATAAATCATGAGTCATGAATTGAATCATGAATCATGAATCATGAATTGAATCATGAGTCATGAATTGAATAATGAATTGAATCATGAATTGAATCATGAATCATGAATCATGAATCATGAATCATGAATTGAATCATGAATCATGAATTGAATCATGAATTGAATCATGAATCATGAATTGAATCATGAATCATGAATCATGAATCGAATCATGATTCATAAATCATGAATCATGAATCAAATCATGATTCATGAATCATAATTCATGAATCAAATCATAAATCATGAATTAAATCATGAATCATAAATCATTAAATGAATCATGAATTGAATCATAAATCATGAATCAAATCATAAATCATGATTCATGATTTGAATCAGGATTTAAATCATATATTGAATCATGAATCATGAATTGAATCATTAATCATTAATCATGAATTGAATTAGGAATCATGAATTGAATCATGAATTGAATAATGAATCATGAATTGAATCATGAATCATGAATCATGAATTGAATCATGAATCATGAATTTAATCATGAATCATGATTTGAATCATGAATTATGATTTTAATCATGAATCATGAATTGAATCATTATTGAATCATGAATCATGAATTGAATCATGAATTGAATCATGAATCATGAATTGAATCATGAATCATGAATTGAATCATGAATTGAATCATGAATCATTAATTGAATCATGAATCATGAATTGAATCATGAATTGAATCATGAATCATTAATTGAATCATGAATCATGAATCATGAACTGAATCATGAATCATGAATTGAATCATTATTGAATCATGAATTATGAATTGAATCATGAATCATGAATCATGAAATGAATCATGAATCATGAATTTAATCATGATTCATGAATCATGAATCATGAATCGAATCATGAATCATTAATTGAATCATGAATTGAATTATGAGTCATGAATCGAATCATGATTCATGAATCATGAATCATGAATCGAATCATGATTCATTAATCATGAATCATAAATCGAATCATAAATCAGGAATTAAATCATGAATCATAAATCATTAAATGAATCATGAATCATGAATTGAATCATGATTCATTAATCATGAATCATAAATCGAATCATAAATCAGGAATTAAATCATAAATCATAAATCATTAAATGAATCATGATTCATGAATTGAATCATGAATCATGAATCATGAATCATAAATCATGAATTGAATCATGAATTGAATCATGAATCATGAATTAAATCATGAATCATGAATTGAATCATGAATTGAGTCATGAATCATGTATTGAATCATGAATCATGAATCATGAATCATGATTAATGAATTGAATCATGAATCATGAATCATGAATTGAATCATGAATCATGAATTAAACCATGAATCATGAATTGAATCATGAATCATGAATTGAATCATGAATCATGATTTGAATCATGAATTGAATCATGAATCATGAATTGAATCATGAATTGAATCATGAATCATGAATTGAATCATGAATCAGGAATTGAATCATGAATTGAATCATGAATTGAATCATGAATCATGAATTGAAACATGAATCATGAATTGAATCATGAATTATGAATTGAATCATGAATCATAAATTGAATCATGAATCATGATTTGAATCATGAATTGAATCATATATTGAATCATGAATTGAATCATGAATCATGAATTGAATCATGAATCATGAATCATGAATTGAATCATAAATCATGAATTGAATCATGAATCATGAATCATGAATTGAATCATATATTAAATCATGAATCATGAATTGAATCATGAATCATGAATTGAATCATGAATTGAATCATGAATCACGAATCATGAATTGAATCATGAATCATAAATTGAATCATGAATCACTGAAATGAATCATGAATTGAATCATGAATCATGAATTAAATCATGAATCATGAATCAAATCATGATTCATGAATCATAAATCGAATCATGGATCATGAATCTTGAATCTTGAATCAAATTATAAATCATGAATTGAATCATAAATCATGAATCACGGAAATGAATCATGAATTATATCATGAATCATGAATTAAATCATGAATCATGAACCATGAATCATGAGTCATGAATTGAATCATGAATCATGAATCATGAATTGAATCATGAATCATGTATTGAATCATGAATTGAATCATGAATTGAATCATGAATCATGAATCATGAATTGAATCATGAATCATGAATTGAATCATGAATTGAATCATGAATCGTGAATTAAAATATGAATCATGAATCAGGAATCATGAATTGAATCATGAATCTTGAATTAAATCATGATTCATGAATCATGAATAATGAATCGAATCATGACTCATGAATCTTGAATCGAATCATAAATCATGAATTGAATCATAAATCATGAATTGAATCAGGAATCATGAATTGAATCATGAATCATGAATCATGAATTGAATCATGAATCATGAATTGAATCATGAATCATGAATCATGAATTGAATCATGAATCATGAATTGAATCATGAATCATGAATTGAATCATGAATCATGATTCATGAAATGAATCATGAATCATGAATTGAATCATGATTCATGAATCATGAATCATAAATCGTATCATGAATCATGAATTGAATCATGAATTGAATCAAGAATCATGAATTGAATCATGAATCATGAATTGAATCATGAATTGAATCATGAATTGAATCATGAATCATGAATTGAAACATGAATCATGAATTGAATCATAAATCATGAATTGAATCATGAATCATGAATCATGAATTGAATCATATATTAAATCATGAATCATGAATTGAATCATGAATCATGAATTGAATCATGAATTGAATCATGAATCACAAATCATGAATTGAATCATGAATCATGAATCACTGAAATGAATCATGAATTGAATCATGAATCATGAATCATGAATTGAATCATATATTAAATCATGAATCATGAATTGAATCATGAATCATGAAGTGAATCATGAATTGAATCATGAATCATGAATCATGAATTGAATCATGAATCATGAATTGAATCATGAATCATGAATTGAATCATGAATCATGAATTGAATCATGAATCATGAATCATGAATTGAATCATGAATCATGAATTAAATCATGAATCATGAATTGAATCATGAACCATGATTTGAATCATGAATCATGAATTGAATCATATATTAAATCATGAATAGAATCATGAATCATAATTTGAATCATGAATTGATTCATGAATCATGAATCATGAATTGAATCATGAATCATGAATTGAATCATGAATCATGAAATGAATCATGAATCATGAATTGAATCATGAATCATGAATTGAATCATGAATCATGAATTGAATCATGAATTGAATCATGAATCGTGAATTGAAACATGAATCATGAATCAGGAATCATGAATTGAATCATGAATCATGAATTGAATCATGAATCATGAATCAAATCATGATTCATGAATCATGAATCATGAATTAAATCATGAATCATGTACCATAAATCATGAGTCATGAATTGAATCATGAATCATGAATCATGAATTGAATCATGAGTCATGAATTGAATAATGAATTGAATCATGAATTGAATCATGAATCATGAATCATGAATCATGAATTGAATCATGAATCATGAATTGAATCATGAATTGAATCATGAATCATGAATTGAATCATGAATCATGAATCATGAATCGAATCATGATTCATAAATCATGAATCATGAATCAAATCATGATTCATGAATCATAATTCATGAATCAAATCATAAATCATGAATTAAATCATGAATCATAAATCATTAAATGAATCATGAATTGAATCATAAATCATGAATCAAATCATAAATCATGATTCATGATTTGAATCAGGATTTAAATCATATATTGAATCATGAATCATGAATTGAATCATTAATCATTAATCATGAATTGAATTAGGAATCATGAATTGAATCATGAATTGAATAATGAATCATGAATTGAATCATGAATCATGAATCATGAATTGAATCATGAATCATGAATTTAATCATGAATCATGATTTGAATCATGAATTATGATTTTAATCATGAATCATGAATTGAATCATTATTGAATCATGAATCATGAATTGAATCATGAATTGAATCATGAATCATGAATTGAATCATGAATCATGAATTGAATCATGAATTGAATCATGAATCATTAATTGAATCATGAATCATGAATTGAATCATGAATTGAATCATGAATCATTAATTGAATCATGAATCATGAATCATGAACTGAATCATGAATCATGAATTGAATCATTATTGAATCATGAATTATGAATTGAATCATGAATCATGAATCATGAAATGAATCATGAATCATGAATTTAATCATGATTCATGAATCATGAATCGAATCATGAATCATTAATTGAATCATGAATTGAATTATGAGTCATGAATCGAATCATGATTCATGAATCATGAATCATGAATCGAATCATGATTCATTAATCATGAATCATAAATCGAATCATAAATCAGGAATTAAATCATGAATCATAAATCATTAAATGAATCATGAATCATGAATTGAATCATGATTCATTAATCATGAATCATAAATCGAATCATAAATCAGGAATTAAATCATAAATCATAAATCATTAAATGAATCATGATTCATGAATTGAATCATGAATCATGAATCATGAATCATAAATCATGAATTGAATCATGAATTGAATCATGAATCATGAATCATGAATTAAATCATGAATCATGAATTGAATCATGAATTGAGTCATGAATCATGTATTGAATCATGAATCATGAATCATGAATCATGATTAATGAATTGAATCATGAATCATGAATCATGAATTGAATCATGAATCATGAATTAAACCATGAATCATGAATTGAATCATGAATCATGAATTGAATCATGAATCATGATTTGAATCATGAATTGAATCATGAATCATGAATTGAATCATGAATTGAATCATGAATCATGAATTGAATCATGAATCAGGAATTGAATCATGAATTGAATCATGAATTGAATCATGAATCATGAATTGAAACATGAATCATGAATTGAATCATGAATTATGAATTGAATCATGAATCATAAATTGAATCATGAATCATGATTTGAATCCTGAATCATGAATTGAATCATATATTGAATCATGAATTGAATCATGAATCATGAATTGAATCATGAATCATGAATCATGAATTGAATCATAAATCATGAATTGAATCATGAATCATGAATCATGAATTGAATCATATATTAAATCATGAATCATGAATTGAATCATGAATCATGAATTGAATCATGAATTGAATCATGAATCACGAATCATGAATTGAATCATGAATCATGAATTGAATCATGAATCACTGAAATGAATCATGAATTGAATCATGAATCATGAATTAAATCATGAATCATGAATCAAATCATGATTCATGAATCATAAATCGAATCATGGATCATGAATCTTGAATCTTGAATCAAATTATAAATCATGAATTGAATCATAAATCATGAATCACGGAAATGAATCATGAATTATATCATGAATCATGAATTAAATCATGAATCATGAACCATGAATCATGAGTCATGAATTGAATCATGAATCATGAATCATGAATTGAATCATGAATCATGAATCATGTATTGAATCATGAATTGAATCATGAATTGAATCATGAATTGAATCATGAATCATGAATCATGAATTGAATCATGAATCTTGAATTGAATCATGAATTGAATCATGAATCGTGAATTAAAATATGAATCATGAATCAGGAATCATGAATTGAATCATGAATCTTGAATTAAATCATGATTCATGAATCATGAATAATGAATCGAATCATGACTCATGAATCTTGAATCGAATCATAAATCATGAATTGAATCATAAATCATGAATTGAATCAGGAATCATGAATTGAATCATGAATCATGAATCATGAATTGAATCATGAATCATGAATTGAATCATGAATCATGGTTAATGAAATGAATCATGAATCATGAATTGAATCATGATTCATGAATCATGAATCATAAATCGAATCATGAATCATGAATTAAATCATGAATTGAATCATGAATCATGAATCATGAATCGAATCATGATTCATAAATCATGAATCATGAATCGAATCATGATTCATGAATCATAAATCATGAATCAAATAATAAATCATGAATTAAATCATGAATCATAAATCATTAAATGAATCATGAATTGAATTATGAATCATGAATCAAATCATAAATCATGAATCATGAATTGAATCATGAATCATAATTCGAATCATGATTCATAAATCATGAATCATGAATTGAATCATGAATCATAATTCGAATCATGATTCATGAATCATGAATCATGAATTGAATCATGAATCATGAATCATGATTTAAATCAGGATTTAAATCATATATTGAATTATGAATCATGAATTGACTCATGAATTAAATAATGAATCATGAATTGAATCATGAATCTTGAATTAAATCATGAATTGAATCATGAATCATGAATTGAATCATGAATCATGAATCACTAATTGAATCATGAATCATGAATTGAATCATGAATCATGATTTGAATCATGAATCATGAATTGAATCATTATTGAATCATGAATCATGAATTGAATCATGAATGAATCATGAATCATGAATTGAATCATGAATCATGAATTGAATCATGAATTGAATCATGAATCATGAATCATGAACTGAATCATGAATCATGAATTGAATCATTATTGAATCATGAATCATAAATTGAATCATGAATCATGAAATGAATCATGAATCATGAATTTAATCATGATTCATGAATCATGATTTGAATCATGAATCATTAATTGAATCATGAATTGAATAATGAGTCATGAATCGAATCATGATTCGTGAATCATGAATCATGAATCGAATCATGATTCATTAATCATGAATCATAAATCGAATCATAAATCAGGAATTAAATCATAAATCATAAATCATTAAATGAATCATGAATCATGAATCGAATCATGATTCATTAATCATGAATCATAAATTGAATCATAAATCAGGAATTAAATCATAAATCATAAATCATTAAATGAATCATGATTCATGAATTGAATCATGAATCATGAATCATAAATCATGAATTGAATTATGAATTGAATCATGAATCATGAATCATGAATTAAATAATGAATCATGAATTGAATCATGAATTGAATCATGAATCATGTATTGAATCATGAATCATGAATCATGAATCATGAATCATGAATTGAATCATGAATCATGAATCATGAATTGAATCATGAATCATGAATTGAACCATGAATCATGAATTGAATCATGAATCATGATTTGAATCATGAATTGAATCATGAATCATGAATTGAATCATGAATTGAATCATGAATCATGAATTGAATCATGAATCATGAATTGAATCATGAATTGAATCATGAATTGAATCATGAATCATGAATTGAAACATGAATCATAAATTGAATCATGAATCATGAATTGAATCATGAATCATAAATTGAATCATGAATCATGATTTGAATCCTGAATCATGAATTGAATCATATATTGAATCATGAATTGAATCATGAATCATGAATTGAATCATGAATCATGAATCATGAATTGAATCATGAATCATGACTTGAATCATGAATCATGAATCATGAATCATGAATTGAATCATATATTAAATCATGAATCATGAATTGAATCATGAATCATGAATTGAATCATGAATTGAATCATGAATCACGAATCATGAATTGAATCATGAATCATGAATTGAATCATGAATCATGAATCACTGAAATCAATCATGAATTGAATCATGAATCATGAATTGAATCATGAATCATGAATTGAATCATGAATCATGAATTGAATCATGAATCATGAATTGAATCATGAATCATGAATTGAATCATGAATCATGAATTAAATCATGAATCATGAATCGAATCATGATTCATGAATCAGGAATCGAATCATGGATCATGAATCTTGAATCTTGAATCAAATCATAAATGATGAATTGAATCATAAATCATGAATCACGGAAATAAATCATAAATGATGAATTAAATCATAAATCATGAATCACGGAAATTAATTATAAATTGAATCATGAATCATGAATTAAATCATGAATCATGAATTAAATCATGAATCATGAATCATGAATCATGAGTCATGAATTGAATCATGAATTATGAATCATGAATTGAATCAGGAATCATGAATCATGAATTGAATCATGAATCAGGAATCATGAATCATAAATTGAATCAGGAATCATGAATAATGAATTGAATCATGAATCATGAATTGAATCATTAATTGAATCATGAATCAAATCATGAATCATGAATCATGAATTGAACCATGAATCATGAATTAAATCATGAATCATGAATTAAATCATAAATCATGAATTGAATCATGAATCATAAATTGAATCAGGAATCATGAATAATGAATTGAATCATGAATCACGAATCATGAATCATGAATTGAATCATGAATCATGAATTGAATCATTAATTGAATCATGAATCATGAATTGAATCATGAATCATGAATCTTGAATCTTGAATCAAATCATAAATCATGAATTGAATCATGAATCAGGAATCAGGAATCAGGAATCGAATAATGAATCATGAATCATGAATTGAATAATGAATCATGAATCATGAATTGAATCATGAATCATGAATTGAACCATGAATCATGAATCATAAATTGAATCAGGAATCATGAATCATTAATTGAATCATGAATCATGAATTGAATCATGAATTGAATCATGAATCATGAATCATGAATTGAATCATGAATCATGAATCATGAATTAAATCATGAATCATGAATCATGAATTGAACCATGAATCATGAATTAAATCATGAATCATGAATTAAATCATAAATCATGAATTGAATCAGGAATCATGAATCATGAATTGAATCATGAATCATGAATTGAATCATGAATTGAATCATGAATTGAATCATGAATCATGAATCATGAATTGAATCATGAATCATGAATTGAATCATTAATTGAATCATGAATCATGAATTGAATCATGAATCATGAATTGAACCATGAATCATGAATCATAAATTGAATCAGGAATCATGAATCATTAATTGAATTATGAATCATGAATTGAATCATGAATTGAATCATGAATCATGAATCATGAATTGAATCATGAATCATGAATTCAATCATGAATTGAATCATGAATCATGAATTGAATCATGAATCATGAATCATGAATTGAATCATGAATCATGAATCTTGAATCGAATCATAAATCATGAATTGAATCATGAATTGAATCATGAATCATGAATCATGAATTGAATCATGAATCATGAATTGAATCATGAATCATGAATTGAATCATGAATCATAAATTGAATCATGAATTGAATCATGAATCATGAATTGAATCATGAATCATGAATCATGAATCAGGAATCAGGAATCATGAATCATGAATCGAATAATGAATCATGAATTGAATCATGAATCATGAATCAGGAATCAGGAATCAGGAATCAGGAATCATGAATCGAATAATGAATCATGAATTAAATCATGAGTCATGAATCATGAATTGAATCATGAATCATGAATTGAATCATGAATTGAATCATTAATTGAATCATGAATCATGAATCTTGAATCTTGAATCTTGAATCAAATCATAAATCATGAATTGAATCATGAATCATGAATCAGGAATCAGGAATCAGGAATCGAATAATGAATCATGAATCATGAATTGAATAATGAATCATTAATCATGAATTGAATCATGAATCATGAATCATGAATTGAACCATGAATCATGAATCATAAATTGAATCAGGAATCATGAATCATTAATTGAATCATGAATCATGAATTGAATCATGAATTGAATCATGAATCATGAATCATAAATCATAAATTGAATCAGGAATCATGAATCATTAATTGAATCATGAATCATGAATTGAATCATGAATTGAATCATGAATCATGAATCATGAATTGAATCATGAATCATGAATCATGAATTAAATCATGAATCATGAATCATGAATTGAACCATGAATCATGAATTAAATCATGAATCATGAATTAAATCATAAATCATGAATTGAATCAGGAATCATGAATCATGAATTGAATCATGAATCATGAATTGAATCATGAATTGAATCATGAATTGAATCATGAATCATGAATCATGAATTGAATCATGAATCATGAATTGAATCATTAATTGAATCATGAATCATGAATTGAATCATGAATCATGAATCATGAATTGAACCATGAATCATGAATCATAAATTGAATCAGGAATCATGAATCATTAATTGAATTATGATTAATGAATTGAATCATGAATTGAATCATGAATCATGAATCATGAATTGAATCATGAATCATGAATTCAATCATGAATTGAATCATGAATCATGAATTGAATCATGAATCATGAATCATGAATTGAATCATGAATCATGAATTATGAATTAAATCATGAATCATGAATCATGAATTGAACCATGAATCATGAATCATGAATTAAATCATGAATCATGAATTGAATCATGAATCATGAATTGAATCATGAATTGAATCATGAATTGAATCATGAATCATGAATCATGAATTGAATCATGAATCATGAATTGAATCATTAATTGAATCATGAATCATGAATTGAATCATGAATCATGAATCATGAATTGAACCATGAATCATGAATCATAAATTGAATCAGGAATCATGAATCATTAATTGAATTATGAATCATGAATTGAATCATGAATTGAATCATGAATCATGAATCATGAATTGAATCATGAATCATGAATTCAATCATGAATTGAATCATGAATCATGAATTGAATCATGAATCATGAATCTTGAATCGAATCATAAATCATGAATTGAATCATGAATTGAATCATGAATCATGAATTGAATCATGAATCATGAATTGAATCATGAATTGAATCATGAATCATAAGTTGAATCATGAATTGAATCATGAATCATGAATTGAATCATGAATCATGAATCATGAATCAGGAATCATGAATCATGAATCATGAATCGAATAATGAATCATGAATTGAATCATGAATCATGAATCAGGAATCAGGAATCATGAATCATGAATCATGAATCGAATAATGAATCATGAATTGAATCATGAGTCATGAATCATGAATTGAATCATGAATCATGAATTGAATCATGAATCATGAATCTTGAATCTTGAATCAAATCATAAATCATGAATTGAATCATGAATCATGAATCAGGAATCAGGAATCAGGAATCGAATAATGAATCATGAATCATGAATTGAATAATGAATCATGAATCATGAATTGAATCATGAATCATGAATCATGAATTGAACCATGAATCATGAATCATAAATTGAATCAGGAATCATGAATCATTAATTGAATCATGAATCATGAATTGAATAATGAATTGAATCATGAATCATGAATTGAATCATGAATCATGAATCATGAATTAAATCATGAATCATGAATCATGAATTGAACCATGAATCATGAATTAAATCATGAATCATGAATTAAATCATAAATCATGAATTGAATCAGGAATCATGAATCATGAATTGAATCATGAATCATGAATTGAATCATGAATTGAATCATGAATTGAATCATGAATCATGAATCATGAATTGAATCATGAATCATGAATTGAATCATTAATTGAATCATGAATCATGAATTGAATCATGAATCATGAATCATGAATTGAACCATGAATCATGAATCATAAATTGAATCAGGAATCATGAATCATTAATTGAATTATGAATCATGAATTGAATCATGAATTGAATCATGAATCATGAATCATGAATTGAATCATGAATTCAATCATGAATTCAATCATGAATCATGAATTGAATCATGAATCATGAATCATGAATTGAATCATGAATCATGAATCTTGAATCGAATCATAAATCATGAATTGAATCATGAATTGAATCATGAATCATGAATCATGAATTGAATCATGAATCATGAATTGAATCATGAATCATGAATTGAATCATGAATCATAAATTGAATCATGAATTGAATCATGAATCATGAATTGAATCATGAATCATGAATCATGAATCAGGAATCAGGAATCATGAATCATGAATCATGAATCGAATAATGAATCATGAATTGAATCATGAATCATGAATCAGGAATCAGGAATCAGGAATCATGAATCATGAATCATGAATCGAATAATGAATCATGAATTGAATCATGAGTCATGAATCATGAATTGAATCATGAATCATGAATTGAATCATGAATCATGAAGTGAATCATGAATTGAATCATGAATTGAATCATGAATCATGAATCATGAATCATGAATTGAATCATGAATCATGAATTGAATCATGAATTGAATCATGAATCATGAATTGAAACAGGAATCATGAATCAGGAATCATGAATTGAATCATGAATCTTGAATTAAATCATGATTTATGAATCATGAATAATGAATCGAATCATGAATCATGAATCTTGAATCGAATCATAAATCATGAATAGAATCATAAATCAAGAATTGAATCATGAATCATAAATTGAATCATGAATCATGAATTGAATCATGAATCATGAATTGAATCATGAATCATGATTAATGAAATGAATCATGAATCATGAATTGAATCATGATTCATGAATCATGAATCATAAATCGAATCATGAATCATGAATTAAATCATGAATTGAATCATGAATCATGAATCATGAATCGAATCATGATTCATAAATCATGAATCGAATCATGATTCATGAATCATAATTCATGAATCAAATCATAAATCATGAATTAAATCATGAATCATGAATCAAATCATAAATTATGAATCATGAATTGAATCATGAATCATAATTCGAATCATGATTCATGAATCATGAATCATGAATTGAATCATGAATCACGAATCATGAATTGAATCATGAATCATGAATTGAATCATGAATCATGAATTGAATCATGAATCATGAATCACTGAAATGAATCATGAATTGAATCATGAATCATGAATTAAATCATGAATCATGATTCATGAATCAGGAATCGAATCATGGATCATGAATCTTGAATCAAATCATAAATGATGATTTGAATCATAAATCATGAATCACGGAAATGAATCATAAATGATGAATTGAATCATAAATCATGAATCACGGAAATGAATCATAAATTGAATCATGAATCATGAATTGAATCATGAATCATGAATTGAATCATGAATCATGAATTGAATCATTAATCATCAATCACTGAAATGAATCATGAATTGAATCATGAATCATGAATTGAATCATGAATCATGAATTAAATCATGAATCATGAATCGAATCATGATTCATTAATCAGGAATCGAATCATGGATCATGAATCTTGAATCTTGAATCAAATCATAAATGATGAATTGAATCATAAATCATGAATCACGGAAATGAATCATAAATGATGAATTAAATCATAAATCATGAATCAAGGAAATGAATCATAAATTGAATCATGAATCATGAATTAAATCATGAATCTTGAATCATGAATCATGAGTCATGAATTGAATCATGAATTATGAATCATGAATTGAATCAGGAATCATGAATCATGAATTGAATCATGAATCAGGAATCAGGAATTGAATCATGAATCATGAATCATGAATTGAATCATGAATCATGAATTGAATCATGAATCAGGAATCAGGAATCAGGAATCGAATAATGAATCATGAATCATGAATCATGAATTGAATAATGAATCATGAATTATGAATTAAATCATGAATCATGAATTGAATCATGAATTGAATCATGAATCATGAATCATGAATTGAATCATGAATCATGAATTGAATCATTAATTGAATCATGAATCATGAATTGAATCATGAATCATGAATCTTGAATCTTGAATCAAATCATAAATCATGAATTGAATCATTAATTGAATCATGAATCATGAATTGAATCATGAATCATGAATTGAATCATGAATCATGAATCATGAATTGAACCATGAATCATGAATCATAAATTGAATCAGGAATCATGAATCATTAATTGAATTATGATTAATGAATTGAATCATGAATTGAATCATGAATCATGAATCATGAATTCAATCATGAATTGAATCATGAATCATGAATTGAATCATGAATCATGAATTGAATCATTAATCATGAATTATGAATTAAATCATGAATCATGAATCATGAATTGAACCATGAATCATGAATTAAATCATGAATCATGAATTAAATCATAAATCATGAATTGAATCATGAATCATGAATCATAAATTGAATCAGGAATCATGAATAATGAATTGAATCATGAATCATGAATCATGAATCATGAATTGAATCATGAATCATGAATTGAATCATTAATTGAATCATGAATCATGAATTGAATCATGAATCATGAATCTTGAATCTTGAATCAAATCATAAATCATGAATTGAATCATGAATCATGAATCAGGAATCAGGAATCAGGAATCGAATAATGAATCATGAATCATGAATTGAATAATGAATCATGAATCATGAATTGAATCATGAATCATGAATCATGAATTGAACCATGAATCATGAATCATAAATTGAATCAGGAATCATGAATCATTAATTGAATCATGAATCATGAATTGAATCATGAATTGAATCATGAATCATGAATCATGAATTGAATCATGAATCATGAATCATGAATTAAATCATGAATCATGAATCATGAATTGAACCATGAATCATGAATTAAATCATGAATCATGAATTAAATCATAAATCATGAATTGAATCAGGAATCATGAATCATGAATTAAATCATGAATCATGAATCATGAATTGAACCATGAATCATGAATTAAATCATGAATCATGAATTAAATCATGAATCATGAATTGAATCATGAATCATGAATTGAATCATGAATTGAATCATGAATTGAATCATGAATCATGAATCATGAATTGAATCATGAATCATGAATTGAATCATTAATTGAATCATGAATCATGAATTGAATCATGAATCATGAATTGAACCATGAATCATGAATCATAAATTGAATCAGGAATCATGAATCATTAATTGAATTATGAATCATGAATTGAATCATGAATTGAATCATGAATCATGAATCATGAATTGAATCATGAATCATGAATTCAATCATGAATTGAATCATGAATCATGAATTGAATCATGAATCATGAATCATGAATTGAATCATGAATCATGAATCTTGAATCGAATCATAAATCATGAATTGAATCATGAATTGAATCATGAATCATGAATTGAATCATGAATCATGAATTGAATCATGAATTGAATCATGAATCATAAGTTGAATCATGAATTGAATCATGAATCATGAATTGAATCATGAATCATGAATTGAATCATGAATTGAATCATGAATCATAAGTTGAATCATGAATTGAATCATGAATCATGAATTGAATCATGAATCATGAATCAGGAATCAGGAATCAGGAATCATGAATCATGAATCATGAATCGAATAATGAATCATGAATTGAATCATGAGTCATGAATCATAAATTGAATCAGGAATCATGAATCATTAATTGAATTATGAATCATGAATTGAATCATGAATTGAATCATGAATCATGAATCATGAATTGAATCATGAATTCAATCATGAATTCAATCATGAATCATGAATTGAATCATGAATCATGAATCATGAATTGAATCATGAATCATGAATCTTGAATCGAATCATAAATCATGAATTGAATCATGAATTGAATCATGAATCATGAATCATGAATTGAATCATGAATCATGAATTGAATCATGAATCATGAATTGAATCATGAATCATAAATTGAATCATGAATTGAATCATGAATCATGAATTGAATCATGAATCATGAATCATGAATCAGGAATCAGGAATCATGAATCATGAATCATGAATCGAATAATGAATCATGAATTGAATCATGAATCATGAATCAGGAATCAGGAATCAGGAATCATGAATCATGAATCATGAATCGAATAATGAATCATGAATTGAATCATGAGTCATGAATCATGAATTGAATCATGAATCATGAATTGAATCATGAATCATGAAGTGAATCATGAATTGAATCATGAATTGAATCATGAATCATGAATCATGAATCATGAATTGAATCATGAATCATGAATTGAATCATGAATTGAATCATGAATCATGAATTGAAACAGGAATCATGAATCAGGAATCATGAATTGAATCATGAATCTTGAATTAAATCATGATTTATGAATCATGAATAATGAATCGAATCATGAATCATGAATCTTGAATCGAATCATAAATCATGAATAGAATCATAAATCAAGAATTGAATCATGAATCATAAATTGAATCATGAATCATGAATTGAATCATGAATCATGAATTGAATCATGAATCATGATTAATGAAATGAATCATGAATCATGAATCATAAATCGAATCATGAATCATGAATTAAATCATGAATTGAATCATGAATCATGAATCATGAATCGAATCATGATTCATAAATCATGAATCGAATCATGATTCATGAATCATAATTCATGAATCAAATCATAAATCATGAATTAAATCATGAATCATGAATCAAATCATAAATTATGAATCATGAATTGAATCATGAATCATAATTCGAATCATGATTCATGAATCATGAATCATGAATTGAATCATGAATCACGAATCATGAATTGAATCATGAATCATGAATTGAATCATGAATCATGAATTGAATCATGAATCATGAATCACTGAAATGAATCATGAATTGAATCATGAATCATGAATTAAATCATGAATCATGATTCATGAATCAGGAATCGAATCATGGATCATGAATCTTGAATCAAATCATAAATGATGATTTGAATCATAAATCATGAATCACGGAAATGAATCATAAATGATGAATTGAATCATAAATCATGAATCACGGAAATGAATCATAAATTGAATCATGAATCATGAATTGAATCATGAATCATGAATTGAATCATGAATCATGAATTGAATCATTAATCATCAATCACTGAAATGAATCATGAATTGAATCATGAATCATGAATTGAATCATGAATCATGAATTAAATCATGAATCATGAATCGAATCATGATTCATTAATCAGGAATCGAATCATGGATCATGAATCTTGAATCTTGAATCAAATCATAAATGATGAATTGAATCATAAATCATGAATCACGGAAATGAATCATAAATGATGAATTAAATCATAAATCATGAATCAAGGAAATTAATCATAAATTGAATCATGAATCATGAATTAAATCATGAATCTTGAATCATGAATCATGAGTCATGAATTGAATCATGAATTATGAATCATGAATTGAATCAGGAATCATGAATCATGAATTGAATCATGAATCAGGAATCAGGAATTGAATCATGAATCATGAATCATGAATTGAATCATGAATCATGAATTGAATCATGAATCAGGAATCAGGAATCAGGAATCGAATAATAAATCATGAATCATGAATCATGAATTGAATAATGAATCATGAATTATGAATTAAATCATGAATCATGAATTGAATCATGAATTGAATCATGAATCATGAATCATGAATTGAATCATGAATCATGAATTGAATCATTAATTGAATCATGAATCATGAATTGAATCATGAATCATGAATCTTGAATCTTGAATCAAATCATAAATCATGAATTGAATCATTAATTGAATCATGAATCATGAATTGAATCATGAATCATGAATTGAATCATGAATCATGAATCATGAATTGAACCATGAATCATGAATCATAAATTGAATCAGGAATCATGAATCATTAATTGAATTATGATTAATGAATTGAATCATGAATTGAATCATGAATCATGAATCATGAATTGAATCATGAATCATGAATTCAATCATGAATTGAATCATGAATCATGAATTGAATCATGAATCATGAATTGAATCATTAATCATGAATTATGAATTAAATCATGAATCATGAATCATGAATTGAACCATGAATCATGAATTAAATCATGAATCATGAATTAAATCATAAATCATGAATTGAATCATGAATCATGAATCATAAATTGAATCAGGAATCATGAATAATGAATTGAATCATGAATCATGAATCATGAATCATGAATTGAATCATGAATCATGAATTGAATCATTAATTGAATCATGAATCATGAATTGAATCATGAATCATGAATCTTGAATCTTGAATCAAATCATAAATCATGAATTGAATCATGAATCATGAATCAGGAATCAGGAATCAGGAATCGAATAATGAATCATGAATCATGAATTGAATAATGAATCATGAATCATGAATTGAATCATGAATCATGAATCATGAATTGAACCATGAATCATGAATCATAAATTGAATCAGGAATCATGAATCATTAATTGAATCATGAATCATGAATTGAATCATGAATTGAATCATGAATCATGAATCATGAATTGAATCATGAATCATGAATCATGAATTAAATCATGAATCATGAATCATGAATTGAACCATGAATCATGAATTAAATCATGAATCATGAATTAAATCATAAATCATGAATTGAATCAGGAATCATGAATCATGAATTAAATCATGAATCATGAATCATGAATTGAACCATGAATCATGAATTAAATCATGAATCATGAATTAAATCATGAATCATGAATTGAATCATGAATCATGAATTGAATCATGAATTGAATCATGAATTGAATCATGAATCATGAATCATGAATTGAATCATGAATCATGAATTGAATCATTAATTGAATCATGAATCATGAATTGAATCATGAATCATGAATTGAACCATGAATCATGAATCATAAATTGAATCAGGAATCATGAATCATTAATTGAATTATGAATCATGAATTGAATCATGAATTGAATCATGAATCATGAATCATGAATTGAATCATGAATCATGAATTCAATCATGAATTGAATCATGAATCATGAATTGAATCATGAATCATGAATCATGAATTGAATCATGAATCATGAATCTTGAATCGAATCATAAATCATGAATTGAATCATGAATTGAATCATGAATCATGAATTGAATCATGAATCATGAATTGAATCATGAATTGAATCATGAATCATAAGTTGAATCATGAATTGAATCATGAATCATGAATTGAATCATGAATCATGAATTGAATCATGAATTGAATCATGAATCATAAGTTGAATCATGAATTGAATCATGAATCATGAATTGAATCATGAATCATGAATCAGGAATCAGGAATCAGGAATCATGAATCATGAATCATGAATCGAATAATGAATCATGAATTGAATCATGAGTCATGAATCATAAATTGAATCAGGAATCATGAATCATTAATTGAATTATGAATCATGAATTGAATCATGAATTGAATCATGAATCATGAATCATGAATTGAATCATGAATTCAATCATGAATTCAATCATGAATCATGAATTGAATCATGAATCATGAATCATGAATTGAATCATGAATCATGAATCTTGAATCGAATCATAAATCATGAATTGAATCATGAATTGAATCATGAATCATGAATCATGAATTGAATCATGAATCATGAATTGAATCATGAATCATGAATTGAATCATGAATCATAAATTGAATCATGAATTGAATCATGAATCATGAATTGAATCATGAATCATGAATCATGAATCAGGAATCAGGAATCATGAATCATGAATCATGAATCGAATAATGAATCATGAATTGAATCATGAATCATGAATCAGGAATCAGGAATCAGGAATCGTGAATCATGAATCATGAATCGAATAATGAATCATGAATTGAATCATGAGTCATGAATCATGAATTGAATCATGAATCATGAATTGAATCATGAATCATGAAGTGAATCATGAATTGAATCATGAATTGAATCATGAATCATGAATCATGAATCATGAATTGAATCATGAATCATGAATTGAATCATGAATTGAATCATGAATCATGAATTGAAACAGGAATCATGAATCAGGAATCATGAATTGAATCATGAATCTTGAATTAAATCATGATTTATGAATCATGAATAATGAATCGAATCATGAATCATGAATCTTGAATCGAATCATAAATCATGAATAGAATCATAAATCAAGAATTGAATCATGAATCATAAATTGAATCATGAATCATGAATTGAATCATGAATCATGAATTGAATCATGAATCATGATTAATGAAATGAATCATGAATCATGAATCATAAATCGAATCATGAATCATGAATTAAATCATGAATTGAATCATGAATCATGAATCATGAATCGAATCATGATTCATAAATCATGAATCGAATCATGATTCATGAATCATAATTCATGAATCAAATCATAAATCATGAATTAAATCATGAATCATGAATCAAATCATAAATTATGAATCATGAATTGAATCATGAATCATAATTCGAATCATGATTCATGAATCATGAATCATGAATTGAATCATGAATCACGAATCATGAATTGAATCATGAATCATGAATTGAATCATGAATCATGAATTGAATCATGAATCATGAATCACTGAAATGAATCATGAATTGAATCATGAATCATGAATTAAATCATGAATCATGATTCATGAATCAGGAATCGAATCATGGATCATGAATCTTGAATCAAATCATAAATGATGATTTGAATCATAAATCATGAATCACGGAAATGAATCATAAATGATGAATTGAATCATAAATCATGAATCACGGAAATGAATCATAAATTGAATCATGAATCATGAATTGAATCATGAATCATGAATTGAATCATGAATCATGAATTGAATCATTAATCATCAATCACTGAAATGAATCATGAATTGAATCATGAATCATGAATTGAATCATGAATCATGAATTAAATCATGAATCATGAATCGAATCATGATTCATTAATCAGGAATCGAATCATGGATCATGAATCTTGAATCTTGAATCAAATCATAAATGATGAATTGAATCATAAATCATGAATCACGGAAATGAATCATAAATGATGAATTAAATCATAAATCATGAATCAAGGAAATTAATCATAAATTGAATCATGAATCATGAATTAAATCATGAATCTTGAATCATGAATCATGAGTCATGAATTGAATCATGAATTATGAATCATGAATTGAATCAGGAATCATGAATCATGAATTGAATCATGAATCAGGAATCAGGAATTGAATCATGAATCATGAATCATGAATTGAATCATGAATCATGAATTGAATCATGAATCAGGAATCAGGAATCAGGAATCGAATAATAAATCATGAATCATGAATCATGAATTGAATAATGAATCATGAATTATGAATTAAATCATGAATCATGAATTGAATCATGAATTGAATCATGAATCATGAATCATGAATTGAATCATGAATCATGAATTGAATCATTAATTGAATCATGAATCATGAATTGAATCATGAATCATGAATCTTGAATCTTGAATCAAATCATAAATCATGAATTGAATCATTAATTGAATCATGAATCATGAATTGAATCATGAATCATGAATTGAATCATGAATCATGAATCATGAATTGAACCATGAATCATGAATCATAAATTGAATCAGGAATCATGAATCATTAATTGAATTATGATTAATGAATTGAATCATGAATTGAATCATGAATCATGAATCATGAATTGAATCATGAATCATGAATTCAATCATGAATTGAATCATGAATCATGAATTGAATCATGAATCATGAATTGAATCATTAATCATGAATTATGAATTAAATCATGAATCATGAATCATGAATTGAACCATGAATCATGAATTAAATCATGAATCATGAATTAAATCATAAATCATGAATTGAATCATGAATCATGAATCATAAATTGAATCAGGAATCATGAATAATGAATTGAATCATGAATCATGAATCATGAATCATGAATTGAATCATGAATCATGAATTGAATCATTAATTGAATCATGAATCATGAATTGAATCATGAATCATGAATCTTGAATCTTGAATCAAATCATAAATCATGAATTGAATCATGAATCATGAATCAGGAATCAGGAATCAGGAATCGAATAATGAATCATGAATCATGAATTGAATAATGAATCATGAATCATGAATTGAATCATGAATCATGAATCATGAATTGAACCATGAATCATGAATCATAAATTGAATCAGGAATCATGAATCATTAATTGAATCATGAATCATGAATTGAATCATGAATTGAATCATGAATCATGAATCATGAATTGAATCATGAATCATGAATCATGAATTAAATCATGAATCATGAATCATGAATTGAACCATGAATTATGAATTAAATCATGAATCATGAATTAAATCATAAATCATGAATTGAATCAGGAATCATGAATCATGAATTAAATCATGAATCATGAATCATGAATTGAACCATGAATCATGAATTAAATCATGAATCATGAATTAAATCATGAATCATGAATTGAATCATGAATCATGAATTGAATCATGAATTGAATCATGAATTGAATCATGAATCATGAATCATGAATTAAATCATGAATCATGAATTGAATCATTAATTGAATCATGAATCATGAATTGAATCATGAATCATGAATTGAACCATGAATCATGAATCATAAATTGAATCAGGAATCATGAATCATTAATTGAATTATGAATCATGAATTGAATCATGAATTGAATCATGAATCATGAATCATGAATTGAATCATGAATCATGAATTCAATCATGAATTGAATCATGAATCATGAATTGAATCATGAATCATGAATCATGAATTGAATCATGAATCATGAATCTTGAATCGAATCATAAATCATGAATTGAATCATGAATTGAATCATGAATCATGAATTGAATCATGAATTGAATCATGAATCATAAGTTGAATCATGAATTGAATCATGAATCATGAATTGAATCATGAATCATGAATCATGAATCAGGAATCATGAATCATGAATCATGAATCGAATAATGAATCATGAATTGAATCATGAATCATGAATCAGGAATCAGGAATCATGAATCATGAATCATGAATCGAATAATGAATCATGAATTGAATCATGAGTCATGAATCATGAATTGAATCATGAATCATGAATTGAATCATGAATTGAATCATGAATTGAATCATGAATCATGAATTGAATCATGAATCATGAATCTTGAATCTTGAATCAAATCATAAATCATGAATTGAATCATGAATCATGAATCAGGAATCAGGAATCAGGAATCGAATAATGAATCATGAATCATGAATTGAATAATGAATCATGAATCATGAATTGAATCATGAATCATGAATCATGAATTGAACCATGAATCATGAATCATAAATTGAATCAGGAATCATGAATCATTAATTGAATCATGAATCATGAATTGAATCATGAATTGAATCATGAATCATGAATTGAATCATGAATCATGAATCATGAATTAAATCATGAATCATGAATCATGAATTGAACCATGAATCATGAATTAAATCATGAATCATGAATTAAATCATAAATCATGAATTGAATCAGGAATCATGAATCATGAATTGAATCATGAATCATGAATTGAATCATGAATTGAATCATGAATTGAATCATGAATCATGAATCATGAATTGAATCATGAATCATGAATTGAATCATTAATTGAATCATGAATCATGAATTGAATCATGAATCATGAATCATGAATTGAACCATGAATCATGAATCATAAATTGAATCAGGAATCATGAATCATTAATTGAATTATGAATCATGAATTGAATCATGAATTGAATCATGAATCATGAATTGAATCATGAATTCAATCATGAATTGAATCATGAATCATGAATTGAATCATGAATCATGAATTGAATCATGAATCATGAATCTTGAATCGAATCATAAATCATGAATTGAATCATGAATTGAATCATGAATCATGAATCATGAATTGAATCATGAATCATGAATTGAATCATGAATCATGAATTGAATCATGAATCATAAATTGAATCATGAATTGAATCATGAATCATGAATTAAATCATGAATCATGAATCAGGAATCAGGAATCATGAATCATGAATCATGAATCGAATAATGAATCATGAATTGAATCATGAGTCATGAATCATGAATTGAATCATGAATCATGAATTGAATCATGAATCATGAAGTGAATCATGAATTGAATCATGAATTGAATCATGAATCATGAATCATGAATCATGAATTGAATCATGAATCATGAATTGAATCATGAATTGAATCATGAATCGTGAATTGAAACAGGAATCATGAATCAGGAATCATGAATTGAATCATGAATCTTGAATTAAATCATGATTTATGAATCATGAATAATGAATCGAATCATGAATCATGAATCTTGAATCGAATCATAAATCATGAATAGAATCATAAATCAAGAATTGAATCATGAATCATAAATTGAATCATGAATCATGAATTGAATCATGAATCATGAATTGAATCATGAATCATGATTAATGAAATGAATCATGAATCATTAATTGAATCATGATTCATGAATCATGAATCATAAATCGAATCATGAATCATGAATTAAATCATGAATTGAATCATGAATCATGAATCATGAATCGAATCATGATTCATAAATCATGAATCATGAATCGAATCATGATTCATGAATCATAATTCATGAATCAAATCATAAATCATGAATTAAATCATGAATCATGAATCAAATCATAAATTATGAATCATGAATTGAATCATGAATCATAATTCGAATCATGATTCATGAATCATGAATCATGAATTGAATCATGAATCACGAATCATGAATTGAATCATGAATCATGAATTGAATCATGAATCATGAATTGAATCATGAATCATGAATCACTGAAATGAATCATGAATTGAATCATGAATCATGAATTAAATCATGAATCATGATTCATGAATCAGGAATCGAATCATGGATCATGAATCTTGAATCAAATCATAAATGATGATTTGAATCATAAATCATGAATCACGGAAATGAATCATAAATGATGAATTGAATCATAAATCATGAATCACGGAAATGAATCATAAATGATGAATTGAATCATAAATCATGAATCACGGAAATGAATCATAAATTGAATCATGAATCATGAATTGAATCATGAATCATGAATTGAATCATGAATCATGAATTGAATCATTAATCATGAATCACTGAAATGAATCATGAATTGAATCATGAATCATGAATTGAATCATGAATCATGAATTAAATCATGAATCATGAATCGAATCATGATTCATTAATCAGGAATCGAATCATGGATCATGAATCTTGAATCTTGAATCAAATCATAAATGATGAATTGAATCATAAATCATGAATCACGGAAATGAATCATAAATGATGAATTAAATCATAAATCATGAATCAAGGAAATGAATCATAAATTGAATCATGAATCATGAATTAAATCATGAATCTTGAATCATGAATCATGAGTCATGAATTGAATCATGAATTATGAATCATGAATTGAATCAGGAATCATGAATCATGAATTGAATCATGAATCAGGAATCAGGAATTGAATCATGAATCATGAATCATGAATTGAATCATGAATCATGAATTGAATCATGAATCAGGAATCAGGAATCGAATAATGAATCATGAATCATGAATCATGAATTGAATAATGAATCATGAATTATGAATTAAATCATGAATCATGAATTGAATCATGAATTGAATCATGAATCATGAATCATGAATTGAATCATGAATCATGAATTGAATCATGAATTGAATCATGAATCATGAATCTTGAATCTTGAATCAAATCATAAATCATGAATTGAATCATGAATCATGAATCAGGAATCAGGAATCGAATAATGAATCATGAATCATGAATTGAATCATGAATCATGAATCATGAATTGAACCATGAATCATGAATCATAAATTGAATCAGGAATCATGAATCATTAATTGAATCATGAATCATGAATTGAATCATGAATTGAATCATGAATCATGAATCATGAATTGAATCATGAATCATGAATTCAATCATGAATCATGAATTGAATCATGAATCATGAATCATGAATTGAATCATGAATCATGAATCTTGAATCGAATCATAAATCATGAATTGAATCATGAATTGAATCATGAATCATGAATCATGAATTGAATCATGAATCATGAATTGAATCATGAATCATGAATTGAATCATGAATCATGAATTGAATCATGAATCATGAATTGAATCATGAATCATGAATTGAATCATGAATCATGAATCATGAATCAGGAATCAGGAATCATGAATCATGAATCATGAATCGAATAATGAATCATGAATTGAATCATGAATCATGAATCAGGAATCAGGAATCAGGAATCATGAATCATGAATCATGAATCGAATAATGAATCATGAATTGAATCATGAATCATGAATCATGAATTGAATCATGAATCATGAAGTGAATCATGAATTGAATAATGAATCATGAATCATGAATTGAATCATAAATCATGAATTGAATCATGAATTGAATCATGAATTGAATCATGAATCATGAATCATGAATCATGAATTGAATCATGAATCATGAATTGAATCATGAATCATGAATTAAATCATGAATCATAAATTGAATCATGAATTGAATCATGAATCATGAATTGAATCATGAATCATGAATTGAATCATAAATCATGAATCATGAATCAGGAATCAGGAATCATGAATCATGAATCATGAATCGAATAATGAATCATGAATTGAATCATGAATCATGAATCAGGAATCAGGAATCAGGAATCAGGAATCATGAATCATGAATCATGAATCAAATAATGAATCATGAATTGAATCATGAATCATGAATCATGAATTGAATCATGAATCATGAAGTGAATCATGAATTGAATAATGAATCATGAATCATGAATTGAATCATAAATCATGAATTGAATCATGAATTGAATCATGAATTGAATCATGAATCATGAATCATGAATCATGAATTGAATCATGAATCATGAATTGAATCATGAATTGAATCATGAATCGTGAATTGAAAGAGGAATCATGAATCAGGAATCATGAATTGAATCATGAATCTTGAATTAAATCATGAGTTATGAATCATGAATAATGAATCGAATCATGAATCATGAATCTTGAATCGAATCATAAATCATGAATAGAATCATAAATCAAGAATTGAATCATGAATCATAAATTGAATCATGAATCATGAATCATGAGTTGAATCATGAATCATGAATTGAATCATGAATCATGAATTGAATCATGAATCATGATTAATGAAATGAATCATGAATCATAAATCGAATCATGAATCATGAATTAAATCATGAATTGAATCATGAATCATGAATCATGAATCGAATCATGATTCATAAATCATGAATCATGAATCGAATCATGATTCATGAATCATAATTCATGAATCAAATCATAAATCATGAATTAAATCATGAATCATAAATCATTAAATGAATTATGAATTGAATCATGAATCATGAATCAAATCATAAATTATGAATCATGAATTGAATCATGAATCATAATTCGAATCATGATTCATGAATCATGAATCATGAATTGAATCATGAATCACGAATCATGAATTGAATCATGAATCATGAATTGAATCATGAATCATGAATCACTGAAATGAATCATGAATTGAATCATGAATCATGAATTAAATCATGAATCATGAATCGAATCATGATTCATGAATAAGGAATCGAATCATGGATCATGAATCTTGAATCTTGAATCAAATCATAAATGATGATTTGAATCATAAATCATGAATCACGGAAATGAATCATGAATCATGAATTAAATCATGAATCATGAATCATGAATCTTGAGTCATGAATTGAATCATGAATCATGAATCATGAATTGAATCAGGAATCATGAATCATGAATTGAATCATGAATCAGGAATCAGGAATCAGGAATTGAATCATAAATCATGAATCATGAATTGAATCATGAATTGAATCATGAATTGAATCATGAATCAGGAATCAGGAATCAGGAATCGAATAATGAATCATGAATTGAATCATGAATCATGAATTAAATCATGAATCATGAATTGAATAATGAATCATGAATCATGAATTAAATCATGAATCATGAATCATGAATTGAACCATGAATCATGAATTAAATCATGAATCATGAATTAAATCATAAATCATGAATTGAATCATGAATCATGAATCATAAATTGAATCAGGAATCATGAATCATGAATTGAATCATTAATCATGAATTGAATCATGAATTGAATCATGAATCATGAATCATGAATTGAATCATGAATCATTAATTGAATCATGAATCATGAATTGAATCATGAATCATGAATCTTAAATCTTGAATCAAATCATAAATCATGAATTGAATCATGAATCATGAATCAGGAATCAGGAATCGAATAATGAATCATGAATCATGAATTGAATAATGAATCATGAATCATGAATTGAATCATGAATCATGAATCATGAATTGAACCATGAATCATGAATCATAAATTGAATAAGGAATCATGAATCAATAATTGAATCATGAATCATGAATTGAATCATGAATTGAATCATGAATCATGAATTGAATCATGCATCATGAATTCAATCATGAATTGAATCATGAATCATGAATTGAATCATGAATCATGAATCAGGAATCAGGAATCGAATAATGAATCATGAATCATGAATTGAATCATAAATCATGAATCTTGAATCGAATCATAAATCATGAATTAAATCATGAATTGAATCATGAATCATGAATCATGAATTGAATCATGAATCATGAATTGAATCATGAATCAGGAATCAGGAATCATGAATCATGAATCATGAATCGAATCATGATTCATAAATCATGAATCATGAATCGAATCATGATTCATGAATCATAATTCATGAATCAAATCATAAATCATGAATTAAATCATGAATCATGAATCAAATCATAAATTATGAATCATGAATTGAATCATGAATCATAATTCGAATCATGATTCATGAATCATGAATCATGAATTGAATCATGAATCACGAATCATGAATTGAATCATGAATCATGAATTGAATCATGAATCATGAATTGAATCATGAATCATGAATCACTGAAATGAATCATGAATTGAATCATGAATCATGAATTAAATCATGAATCATGATTCATGAATCAGGAATCGAATCATGGATCATGAATCTTGAATCAAATCATAAATGATGATTTGAATCATAAATCATGAATCACGGAAATGAATCATAAATGATGAATTGAATCATAAATCATGAATCACGGAAATGAATCATAAATGATGAATTGAATCATAAATCATGAATCACGGAAATGAATCATAAATTGAATCATGAATCATGAATTGAATCATGAATCATGAATTGAATCATGAATCATGAATTGAATCATTAATCATGAATCACTGAAATGAATCATGAATTGAATCATGAATCATGAATTGAATCATGAATCATGAATTAAATCATGAATCATGAATCGAATCATGATTCATTAATCAGGAATCGAATCATGGATCATGAATCTTGAATCTTGAATCAAATCATAAATGATGAATTGAATCATAAATCATGAATCACGGAAATGAATCATAAATGATGAATTAAATCATAAATCATGAATCAAGGAAATGAATCATAAATTGAATCATGAATCATGAATTAAATCATGAATCTTGAATCATGAATCATGAGTCATGAATTGAATCATGAATTATGAATCATGAATTGAATCAGGAATCATGAATCATGAATTGAATCATGAATCAGGAATCAGGAATTGAATCATGAATCATGAATCATGAATTGAATCATGAATCATGAATTGAATCATGAATCAGGAATCAGGAATCAGGAATCGAATAATGAATCATGAATCATGAATCATGAATTGAATAATGAATCATGAATTATGAATTAAATCATGAATCATGAATTGAATCATGAATTGAATCATGAATCATGAATCATGAATTGAATCATGAATCATGAATTGAATCATTAATTGAATCATGAATCATGAATTGAATCATGAATCATGAATCTTGAATCTTGAATCAAATCATAAATCATGAATTGAATCATGAATCATGAATCAGGAATCGAATAATGAATCATGAATCATGAATTGAATCATGAATCATGAATCATGAATTGAACCATGAATCATGAATCATAAATTGAATCAGGAATCATGAATCATTAATTGAATCATGAATCATGAATTGAATCATGAATTGAATCATGAATCATGAATCATGAATTGAATCATGAATCATGAATTCAATCATGAATTCAATCATGAATCATGAATTGAATCATGAATCATGAATCATGAATTGAATCATGAATCATGAATCTTGAATCGAATCATAAATCATGAATTGAATCATGAATTGAATCATGAATCATGAATCATGAATTGAATCATGAATCATGAATTGAATCATGAATCATGAATTGAATCATGAATTGAATCATGAATCATGAAATGAATCATGAATCATGAATCATGAATCAGGAATCAGGAATCATGAATCATGAATCATGAATCGAATAATGAATCATGAATTGAATCATGAATCATGAATCAGGAATCAGGAATCAGGAATCATGAATCATGAATCATGAATCGAATAATGAATCATGAATTGAATCATGAATCATGAATCAGGAATTGAATCATGAATCATGAAGTGAATCATGAATTGAATAATGAATCATGAATCATGAATTGAATCATAAATCATGAATTGAATCATGAATTGAATCATGAATTGAATCATGAATCATGAATCATGAATCAGGAATCAGGAATCATGAATCATGAATCATGAATCGAATAATGAATCATGAATTGAATCATGAATCATGAATCAGGAATCAGGAATCAGGAATCATGAATCATGAATCATGAATCGAATAATGAATCATGAATTGAATCATGAATCATGAATCATGAATTGAATCATGAATCATGAAGTGAATCATGAATTGAATAATGAATCATGAATCATGAATTGAATCATAAATCATGAATTGAATCATGAATTGAATCATGAATTGAATCATGAATCATGAATTGAATCATGAATCATAAATTGAATCATGAATTGAATCATGAATCATGAATTGAATCATGAATCATAAATCATGAATCAGGAATCAGGAATCATGAATCATGAATCATGAATCGAATAATGAATCATGAATTGAATCATGAATCATGAATCAGGAATCAGGAATCAGGAATCATGAATCATGAATCATGAATCGAATAATGAATCATGAATTGAATCATGAATCATGAATCAGGAATTGAATCATGAATCATGAAGTGAATCATGAATTGAATAATGAATCATGAATCATGAATTGAATCATAAATCATGAATTGAATCATGAATTGAATCATGAATTGAATCATGAATCATGAATCATGAATCATGAATTGAATCATGAATCATGAATTGAATCATGAATCATGAATTAAATCATGAATCATAAATTGAATCATGAATTGAATCATGAATCATGAATTGAATCATGAATCATGAATCATGAATCAGGAATCATGAATCATGAATCATGAATCATGAATCAAATAATGAATCATGAATTGAATCATGAATCATGAATCAGGAATCAGGAATCAGGAATCATGAATCATGAATCATGAATCGAATAATGAATCATGAATTGAATCATGAATCATGAATTGAATCATGAATCATGAAGTGAATCATGAATTGAATAATGAATCATGAATCATGAATTGAATCATAAATCATGAATTGAATCATGAATTGAATCATGAATTGAATCATGAATCATGAATCATGAATCATGAATTGAATCATGAATCATGAATTGAATCATGAATCATGAATCATGAATCAGGAATCAGGAATCATGAATCATGAATCATGAATCGAATAATGAATCATGAATTGAATCATGAATCATGAATCAGGAATCAGGAATCATGAATCATGAATCATGAATCGAATAATGAATCATGAATTGAATCATGAATCATGAATTGAATCATGAATCATGAAGTGAATCATGAATTGAATAATGAATCATGAATCATGAATTGAATCATAAATCATGAATTGAATCATGAATTGAATCATGAATTGAATCATGAATCATGAATCATGAATCATGAATTGAATCATGAATCATGAATTGAATCATGAATTGAATCATGAATCGTGAATTGAAACAGGAATCATGAATCAGGAATCATGAATTGAATCATGAATCTTGAATTAAATCATGAGTTATGAATCATGAATAATGAATCGAATCATGAATCATGAATCTTGAATCGAATCATAAATCATGAATAGAATCATAAATCAAGAATTGAATCATGAATCATAAATTGAATCATGAATCATGAATCATGAGTTGAATCATGAATCATGAATTGAATCATGAATCATGAATTGAATCATGAATCATGATTAATGAAATGAATCATGAATCATAAATCGAATCATGAATCATGAATTAAATCATGAATTGAATCATGAATCATGAATCATGAATCGAATCATGATTCATAAATCATGAATCATGAATCGAATCATGATTCATGAATCATAATTCATGAATCAAATCATAAATTTAATGAATTAAATCATGAATCATAAATCATTAAATGAATTATGAATTGAATCATGAATCATGAATCAAATCATAAATTATGAATCATGAATTGAATCATGAATCATAATTCGAATCATGATTCATGAATCATGAATCATGAATTGAATCATGAATCACGAATCATGAATTGAATCATGAATCATGAATTGAATCATGAATCATGAATCACTGAAATGAATCATGAATTGAATCATGAATTATGAATTAAATCATGAATCATGAATCGAATCATGATTCATGAATCAGGAATCGAATCATGGATCATGAATCTTGAATCTTGAATCAAATCATAAATGATGATTTGAATCATAAATCATGAATCACGGAAATGAATCATAAATTGAATCATGAATCATGAATTAAATCATGAATCATGAATCATGAATCTTGAGTCATGAATTGAATCATGAATCATGAATCATGAATTGAATCAGGAATCATGAATCATGAATTGAATCATGAATCAGGAATCAGGAATCAGGAATTGAATCATAAATCATGAATCATGAATTGAATCATGAATTGAATCATGAATCATGAATCAGGAATCAGGAATCAAATAATGAATCATGAATTGAATCATGAATCATGAATTAAATCATGAATCATGAATTGAATAATGAATCATGAATCATGAATTAAATCATGAATCATGAATTGAACCATGAATCATGAATTAAATCATGAATCATGAATTAAATCATAAATCATGAATTGAATCATGAATCATGAATCATAAATTGAATCAGGAATCATGAATCATGAATTGAATCATTAATCATGAATTGAATCATGAATTGAATCATGAATCATGAATTGAATCATGAATCATTAATTGAATCATGAATCATGAATTGAATCATGAATCATGAATCTTAAATCTTGAATCAAATCATAAATCATGAATTGAATCATGAATCATGAATCAGGAATCAGGAATCAGGAATCGAATAATGAATCATGAATCATGAATTGAATAATGAATCATGAATCATGAATTGAATCATGAATCATGAATCATGAATTGAACCATGAATCATGAATCATAAATTGAATCAGGAATCATGAATCATTAATTGAATCATGAATCATGAATTGAATCATGAATTGAATCATGAATCATGAATCATGAATTGAATCATGAATCATGAATTCAATCATGAATTGAATCATGAATCATTAATTGAATCATGAATCATGAATCAGGAATCAGGAATCGAATAATGAATCATGAATCATGAATTGAATCATAAATCATGAATCTTGAATCGAATCATAAATCATGAATTAAATCATGAATTGAATCATGAATCATGAATCATGAATTGAATCATGAATCATGAATTGAATCATGAATCAGGAATCAGGAATCATGAATCATGAATCATGAATCGAATAATGAATCATGAATTGAATCATGAATCATGAATTGAATCATGAATCATGAAGTGAATCATGAATTGAATAATGAATCATGAATCATGAATTGAATCATGAATCATGAATTGAATCATGAATTGAATCATGAATCGTGAATTGAAACATGAATCATGAATCAGGAATCATGAATTGAATCATGAATCTTGAATTAAATCATGATTTATGAATCATGAATAATGAATCGAATCATGAATCATGAATCTTAAATCGAATCATAAATCATGAATTGAATCATAAATCAAGAATTGAATCATGAATCATAAATTGAATCATGAATCATGAATCATGAATTGAATCATGAATCATGAATTGAATCATGAATCATGATTAATGAAATGAATCATGAATCATGAATTGAATCATGATTCATGAATCATGAATCATAAATCGAATCATGAATCATGAATTAAATCATGAATTGAATCATGAATCATGAATCATGAATCGAATCATGATTCATAAATCATGAATCATGAATCGAATCATGATTCATGAATCATAATTCATGAATCAAATCATAAATCATGAATTAAATCATGAATCATAAATCATTAAATGAATCATGAATTCAATCATGAATCATGAATCAAATCATAAATTATGAATCATGAATTGAATCATGAATCATAATTCGAATCATGATTCATGAATCATGAATCATGAATTGAATCATGAATCATGAATCATGATTTGAATCAGGATTTAAATCATATATTGAATCATGAATCATGAATTGAATCATTAATCATTAATCATGAATTGAATTATGAATCATGAATTGAATCATGAATTGAATAATGAATCATGAATTGAATCATGAATCATGAATTAAATCATGAATTGAATCATGAATCATGAATTGAATCATGAGTCATGAATCATGAATTGAATCATGAATCATGAATTTAATCATGAATCATGATTTGAATCATGAATCATGAATTGAATCATTATTGAATCATGAATCATGAATTAAATCATGAATTGAATCATGAATCAAGAATTGAATCATGAATCATAAATTGAATCATGAATCATGAATCATGAATTGAATCATGAATCATGAATTGAATCATGAATCATGAATTGAATCATGAATCATGATTAATGAAATGAATCATGAATCATGAATTGAATCATGATTCATGAATCATGAATCATAAATCGAATCATGAATCATGAATTAAATCATGAATTGAATCATGAATCATGAATCGAATCATGATTCATAAATCATGAATCATGAATCGAATCATGATTCATGAATCATAATTCATGAATCAAATCATAAATCATGAATTAAATCATGAATCATAAATCATTAAATGAATCATGAATTGAATCATGAATCATGAATCAAATCATAAATTATGAATCATGAATTGAATCATGAATCATAATTTGAATCATGATTCATGAATCATGAATCATGAATTGAATCATGAATCATGAATCATGATTTGAATCAGGATTTAAATCATATATTGAATCATGAATCATGAATTGAATCATTAATCATTAATCATGAATTGAATTATGAATCATGAATTGAATCATGAATTGAATAATGAATCATGAATTGAATCATGAATCATGAATTAAATCATGAATCATGATTTGAATCATGAATCATGAATTGAATCATTATTGAATCATGAATCATGAATTAAATCATGAATTGAATCATGAATTGAATCATGAATTGAATCATGAATTGAATCATGAATTGAATCATGAATCATTAATTGAATTATGAATCATGAATTGAATCATGAATCATTAATTGAATCATGAATCATGAATCATGAACTGAATCATGAATCATGAATTGAATCATTATTGAATCATGAATCATGAATTGAATCATGAATCATGAATCATGAAATGAATCATGAATCATGAATTTAATCATGATTCATGAATCATGAATCATGAATCGAATCATGATTCATTAATCATGAATCATAAATCGAATCATAAATCAGGAATTAAATCATAAATCATAAATCATTAAATGAATCATGATTCATGGATTGAATCATGAATCATGAATCATGAATTGAATCATGAATCATAAATTGAATCATGAATCATGAATTGAATCATGAATCATGAATCATAAATCATGAATTGAATCATGAATTGAATCATGAATCATGAATTAAATCATGAATCATGAATTGAATCATGAATCATGTATTAAATCATGAATCATGAATCATGAATCATGAATTGAACCATGAATCATGAATTGAATCATGAATCATGAATTGAATCATGAATGATGATTTGAATCATGAATTTAATCATGAATCATGAATTGAATTATGAATTGAATCATGAATCATGAATTGTATCATGAATTATGAATTGAATCATGAATTGAATCATGAATTGAATCATGAATCATGAATTGAAACATGAATCATGAATTGAATCATGAATCATGAATCGAATCATGATTCATGAATCATAATTCATGAATCAAATCATAAATCATGAATTAAATCATGAATCATAAATCATTAAATGAATCATGAATCGAATCATGATTCATGAATCATAATTCATGAATCAAATCATAAATCATGAATTAAATCATGAATCATAAATCATTAAATGAATCATGAATTTAATCATGAATCATGAATCAAATCATAAATTATGAATCATGAATTGAATCATGAATCATGAATTGAATCATGATTCATGAATCATGAATCATGAATTGAATCATCAATCATGAATCATGATTTGAATCAGGATTTAAGTCATATATTGAATCATGAATCATGAATTGAATCATTAATCATTAATCATGAATTGAATAATGAATCATGAATTGAATCATAATTCATGAATTAAATCATGAATTGAATCATGAATCATGAATTGAATCATGAATCATGAATCATGAATTGAATCATGAATCATGAATTTAATCATGAATCATGATTTGAATCATGAATCATGATTTGAATCATGAATCATGAATTGAATCATTATTGAATAATGAATCATCAATTGAATCATGAATTGAATCATGAATCATGAATTGAATCATGAATTGAATCATGAATCATGAATTGAATCATGAATCATGAATTGAATCATGAATTGAATCATGAATCATGAATTCAATCATGAATCATTAATTGAATCATGAATCATGAATTGAATCATGAATCATGAATTCAATCATGAATTGAATCATGAATCATTAATTGAATCATGAATCATGAATCATGAACTGAATTATGAATCATGAATTGAATCATTATTGAATCATGAATCATGAATTGAATCATGAATCATGAATCATGAAATGAATCATGAATCATGAATTTAATCATGATTCATGAATCATGAATCATGAATCGAATCATGAATCATTAATTGAATCATGAATTGAATCATGAGTCATGAATCGAATCATGATTCATGAATCATGAATCATGAATCGAATCATGATTCATTAATCATAAATCATAAATCGAATCATAAATCAGGAATTAAATCATAAATCATAAATCATTAAATAAATCATGATTCATGAATTAAATCATGAATCATGAATCATGAATTGAATCATGAATCATAAATTGAATCATGAATCATGAATTGAATCATGAATCATGAATCATAAATCATGAATTGAATCATGAATTGAATCATGAATCATGAATCATGAATTAAATCATGAATCATGAATTGAATCATGAATTGAATCATGAATCTTGTATTGAATCATGAATCATGAATCATGAATCATGAATTGAATCATGAATCATGAATCATGAATTGAATCATGAATTATGAATTGAACCATGAATCATGAATTGAATCATGAATCATGAATTGAATCATGAATCATGATTTGAATCATGAATTGAATCATGAATCATGAATTGAATCATGAATTGAATAATGAATCACGAATTGAATCATGAATCATGAATTGAATCATGAATTGAATCATGAATTGAATTATGAATTGAATCATGAATCATGAATTGAAACATGAATCATGAATTGAATCATGAATCATAAATTGAATCATGAATCATGAATCATGAATTGAATCAGGAATCATGAATCATGAATTGAATCATGAATCAGGAATCAGGAATCAGGAATTGAATCATGAATCATGAATCATGAATTGAATCATGAGTTATGAATTGAATCATGAATTGAATCATGAATCATGAATCAGGAATCAGGAATCGAATAATGAATCATGAATCATGAATCATGAATTGAATCATGAATCATGAATCATGAATTAAATCATGAATCATGAATCATGAATTGAACCATGAATCATGAATTAAATCATAAATCATGAATTGAATCATGAATCATGATTTAAATCCTGAATCATGAATTGAATCATATATTGAATCATGAATTGAATCATGAATCATGAATTGAATCATGAATCATGAATCATGAATTGAATCATGAATCATGAATTGAATCATGAATCATGAATCATGAATCATAAATTGAATCATATATTAAATCATGAATCATGAATTGAATCATGAATCATGAATTGAATCATGAATTGAATCATGAATCACGAATCATGAATTGAATCATGAATCATGAATTGAATCATGAATCATGAATCACTGAAATGATTCATGAATTGAATCATGAATCATGAATTGAATCATGAATCATGAATTAAATCATGAATCATGAATCGAATCATGATTCATGAATCAGGAATCGAATCATGGATCATGAATCTTGAATCTTGAATCAAATCATAAATGATGAATTGAATCATGAATCTTGAATCACGGAAATGAATCATAAATGATGAATTGAATCATAAATCATGAATCACGGAAATGAATCATAAATTGAATCATGATTCATGAATCAGGAATCGAATCATGGATCATGAATCTTGAATCTTGAATCAAATCATAAATGATGAATTGAATCATAAATCATGAATCACGGAAATGAATCATAAATGATGAATTGAATCATAAATCATGAATCACGGAAATGAATCATAAATTGAATCATGAATCATGAATTAAATCAGGAATCATGAATCATGAATTGAATCATGAATCAGGAATCAGGAATCAGGAATTGAATCATGAATCATGAATTGAATCATGAATTATGAATCATGAATTGAATCAGGAATCATGAATCATGAATTGAATCATGAATCAGGAATCAGGAATCAGGAATTGAATCATGAATCATGAATCATGAATTGAATCATGAATTATGAATTGAATCATGAATTGAATCATGAATCATGAATCAGGAATCAGGAATCAAATAATGAATCATGAATCATGAATCATGAATTGAATCATGAATCATGAATCATGAATTAAATCATGAATCATGAATCATGAATTGAACCATGAATCATGAATTAAATCATAAATCATGAATTGAATCATGAATCATGAATCATAAATTGAATCAGGAATCATGAATCATGAATTGAATCATGAATCATAAATCATGAATTGAATCATGAATCATGAATTGAATCATTAATTGAATCATGAATCATGAATCATGGAAATGAATCATGAATTGAATCATGAATCATGAATTGAATCATGAATCATGAATTGAATCATGAATCATGAATTGAATCATGAATCATGAATCAAATCATGATTCATGAATCATGAATCGAATCATGAATCATGAATTGAATCATTAATTGAATCATGAATCATGAATCACTTAAATGAATCATGAATTGAATCATGAATCATGAATTGAATCATGAATCATGAATTAAATCATGAATCATGAATTGAATCATGAATCATGAATCAAATCATGAATCATGAATCATGAATCATGAATCGAATCATGAATCATGAATCTTGAATCGAATCATAAATCATAAATTGAATCATAAATCATGAATCACGGAAATGAATCATGAATTGAATCATAAATCATGAATTAAATCATGAATCATGAACCATAAATCATGAGTCATGAATTGAATCATGAATCATGAATCATGAATTGAATCATGAATCATGAATTGAATCATGAATTGAATCATGAATTGAATCATGAATCATGAATCATGAATTGAATCATGAATCATGAATTGAATCATGAATCATGAATTAAATCATGAATCATGAATTGAATCATGAACCATGATTTGAATCATGAATCATGAATTGAATCATATATTAAATCATGAATAGAATCATGAATCATAATTTGAATCATAAATTGAATCATGAATCATGAATCATGAATTGAATCATGAATCATGAATTGAATCATGAATCATGAAATGAATCATGAATCATGAATTTAATCATGATTCATGAATCATGAGTCATGAATCATGAATTTAATCATGATTCATGAATCATGAATCATGAATCATGAATCGAATCATGATTCATTAATCATGAATCATGAATCATGAATCGAATCATGATTCATTAATCATGAATCATAAATCGAATTATAGATAATGAATTAAATTATAAATCATAAATCATTAAATGAATCATGAATCGGATCATGAATCATGAATCATGAATCATGAATTGAATCATGAATCAGGAATCAGGAATCAGGAATTGAATCATGAATCATGAATCATGAATTGAATCATGAATTATGAATTGAATCATGAATTGAATCATGAATCAGGAATCAGGAATCGAATAATGAATCATGAATCATGAATCATGAATCATGAATTGAATCATGAATCATGAATCATGAATTAAATCATAAATCATGAATCATGAATTGAACCATGAATCATGAATTAAATCATAAATCATGAATTGAATCATGAATCATGAATCATGAATTGAATCATTAATTGAATTATGAATCATGAATCATGGAAATGAATCATGAATTTAATCATGAATCATGAATTGAATCATGAATCATTCATGAATCATGAATCATGAATCGAATCATGAATCATGAATTGAATCATTAATTGAATCATGAATCATGAATCACGGAAATGAATCATGAATTGAATCCTGAATCATGAATTGAATCTTGAATCATGAATTGAATCATGAATCATGAATTGAATCATGAATCATGAATTGAATCATGAATCATGAATTGAATCATGAATCATGAATTGAATCATGAATCATGAATCAAATCATGATTCATGAATTGAATCATGAATCATGAATTGAATCATGAATCATGAATTGAATCATGAATCATGAATTGAATCATGAATCATGAATTGAATCATGAATCATGAATTGAATCATGAATCATGAATCAAATCATGATTCATGAATCATGAATCATGAATTAAATCATGAATCATGTCCATAAATCATGAGTCATTAATTGAATCATGAATCATGAATTGAATCATGAATCATGAATTGAATCATGAATCATGAATCATGAATTGAATCATGAATCATGAATTGAATCATGAATTGAATCATGAATCGTGAATTGAAACATGAATCATGAATCAGGAATCATGAATTGAATCATGAATCTTGAATTAAATCATGATTTATGAATCATGAATAATGAATCGAATCATGAATCATGAATCTTGAATCGAATCATAAATCATGAATTGAATCATAAATCAAGAATTGAATCATGAATCATGAATTGAATCATGAATCATGAATCATGAATTGAATCATGAATCATGAATTGAATCATGAATTGAATCATGAATCGTGAATTGAAACATGAATCATGAATCAGGAATCATGAATTGAATCATGAATCTTGAATTAAATCATGATTTATGAATCATGAATAATGAATCGAATCATGAATCATGAATCTTGAATCGAATCATAAATCATGAATTGAATCATAAATCAAGAATTGAATCATGAATCATGAATTGAATCATGAATCATGAATCATGAATTGAATCATGAATCATGAATTGAATCATGAATCATGAATTGAATCATGAATCATGATTCATGATTCATGATTCAATTCATGATTCATTTCCGTGATTCATGATTTATGATTCAATTCATGATTTATGATTCAATTCAAGATTCATGATTCATGATTCGATTCTTGAATCGAATCATAAATCATGAATTGAATCATAAATCATGAATCACGGAAATGAATCATGAATTGAATCATGTATCATCAATTGAATCATGAATCATGAATTGAATCATGAATCATGAATCAAATCATGATTCATGATTCATGAATCATGAATCGAATCATGAATCATGAATCTTGAATCGAATCATAAATCATGAATTGAATCATAAATCATGAATCACGGAAATGAATCATGAATTGAATCATGAATCATGAATCATGAATTGAATCATGAATCATGAATCATGAATTGAATCGTGAATCATGAATTGAATCATGAATTGAATCATGAATCATGAATCATGAATCATGAATTGAATCATGAATCATGAATTGAATCATGAATTGAATCATGAATCGTGAATTGAAACATGAATCATGAATCAGGAATCATGAATTGAATCATGAATCTTGAATTAAATCATGATTTATGAATCATGAATAATGAATCGAATCATGAATCATGAATCTTGAATCGAATCATAAATCATGAATTGAATCATAAATCAAGAATTGAATCATGAATCATAAATTGAATCATGAATCACGAATCATGAATTGAATCATGAATCATGAATTGAATCATGAATCATGATTAATGAAATGAATCATGAATCATGAATTGAATCATGATTCATGAATCATGAATCATAAATCGAATCATGAATCATGAATTAAATCATGAATTGAATCATGAATCATGAATCATGAATCTAATTATGATTCATAAATCATGAATCATGAATCGAATCATGATTCATGAATCATAATTCATGAATCAAATCATAAATCATGAATTAAATCATGAATCATAAATCATTAAATGAATCATGAATTGAATCATGAATCATGAATCAAATCATAAATTATGAATCATGAATTGAATCATGAATCATAATTCGAATCATGATTCATGAATCATGAATCATGAATTGAATCATGGATCATGAATCATGATTTGAATCAGGATTTAAATCATATATTGAATCATGAATCATGATTTGAATCATGAATTATGATTTAAATCATGAATCATGAATTGAATCATTATTGAATCATGAATCATGAATTGAATCATGAATTGAATCATGAATCATGAATTGAATCATGAATCATGAATTGAATCATGAATTGAATCATGAATCATTAATTGAATCATGAATCATGAATTGAATCATGAATCATGAATTGAATCATGAATTGAATCATGAATCATTAATTGAATCATGAATCATGAATTGAATCATGAATTGAATCATGAATCATTAATTGAATCATGAATCATGAATCATGAACTGAATCATGAATCATGAATTGAATCATTATTGAATCATGAATCATGAATTGAATCATGAATCATGAATCATGAAATGAATCATGAATCATGAATCATGAATCGAATCATGAAACATTAATTGAATCATGAATTGAATTATGAGTCATGAATCGAATCATGATTCATGAATCATGAATCATGAATCGAATCATGATTCATTAATCATGAATCATAAATCGAATCATAAATTAGGAATTAAATCATGAATCATAAATCATTAAATGAATCATGAATCATGAATTGAATCATGATTCATTAATCATGAATCCTAAATCGAATCATAAATCAGGAATTAAATCATAAATCATAAATCATTAAATGAATCATGATTCATGAATTGAATCATGAATCATGAATCATGAATCATAAATCATGAATTGAATCATGAATTGAATCATGAATTAAATCATGAATCATGAATTGAATCATGAATTGAGTCATGAATCATGTATTGAATCATGAATCATGAATCATGAATCATGATTAATGAATTGAATCATGAATCATGAATTAAACCATGAATCATGAATTGAATCATGAATCATGAATTGAATCATGAATCATGATTTGAATCATGAATTGAATCATGAATCATGAATTGAATCATGAATTGAATCATCAATCATGAATTGAATCATGAATCATGAATTGAATCATGAATTGAATCATGAATTGAATCATGAATTGAATCATGAATCATGAATTGAAACATGAATCATGAATTGAATCATGAATTATGAATTGAATCATGAATCATAAATTGAATCATGAATCATGATTTGAATCCTGAATCCTGAATTGAATCATATATTGAATCATGAATTGAATCATGAATCATGAATTGAATCATGAATCATGAATCATGAATTGAATCATAAATCATGAATTGAATCATGAATTATGAATCATGAATTGAATCATATATTAAATCATGAATCATGAATTGAATCATGAATCATGAATTGAATCATGAATCACGAAGCATGAATTGAATCATGAATCATGAATTGAATCATGAATCACTGAAATGAATCATGAATTGAATCATGAATCATGAATTAAATCATGAATCATGAATCAAATCATGATTCATGAATCATGAATCGAATCATGGATCATGAATCTTGAATCTTGAATCAAATTATAAATCATGAATTGAATCATAAATCATGAATCACGGAAATGAATCATGAATTAAATCATGAATCATGAATTAAATCATGAATCATGAACCATGAATCATGAGTCATGAATTGAATCATGAATCATGAATCATGAATTGAATCATGAATCATGAATTGAATCATGAATTGAATCATGAATTGAATCATGAATCATGAATCATCTATCATGAATCATGAATCATGAATCATGAATTGAATCATGAATCATGAATTGAATCATGAATTGAATCATGAATCGTGAATTAAAATATGAATCATTAATCAGGAATCATGAATTGAATCATGAATCTTGAATTAAATCATGATTCATGAATCATGAATAATGAATCGAATCATGAATCATGAATCTTGAATCGAATCATAAATCATGAATTGAATCATAAATCATGAATTGAATCAGGAATCATGAATTGAATCATGAATCATGAATCATGAATTGAATCATGAATCATGAATTGAATCATGAATCATGATTAATGAAATGAATCATGAATCATGAATTGAATCATGATTCATGAATCATGAATCATAAATCGAATCATGAATCATGAATTAAATCATGAATTGAATCATGAATCATGAATCATGAATCGAAGCATGATTCATAAATCATGAATCATTAATTGAATCATGAATCATGAATCACGGTAATGAATCATGAATTGAATCATGAATCATGAATTGAATCATGAATCATGAATTGAATCATGAATCATGAATTGAATCATGAATCAGGATTTAAATCATATATTGAATCATGAATCATGAATTGAATCATTAATCATTAATCATGAATTGAATTAGGAATCATGAATTGAATCATGAATTGAATAATGAATCATGAATTGAATCATGAATCATGAATCATGAATTGAATCATGAATCATGAATTTAATCATGAATCATGATTTGAATCATGAATTATGATTTAAATCATGAATCATGAATTGAATCATTATTGAATCATGAATCATGAATTGAATCATGAATTGAATCATGAATCATGAATTGAATCATTAATCATGAATTGAATCATGAATTGAATCATGAACCATTAATTGAATCATGAATCATGAATTGAATCATGAATCATGAATTGAATCATGAATTGAATCATGAATCATTAATTGAATCATGAATCATGAATTGAATCATGAATTGAATCATGAATCATTAATTGAATCATGAATCATGAATCATGAACTGAATCATGAATCATGAATTGAATCATTATTGAATCATGAATCATGAATTGAATCATGAATCATGAATCATGAAATGAATCATGAATCATGAATTTAATCATGATTCATGAATCATGAATCATGAATCGAATCATGAAACATTAATTGAATCATGAATTGAATTATGAGTCATGAATCGAATCATGATTCATGAATCATGAATCATGAATCGAATCATGATTCATTAATCATGAATCATAAATCGAATCATAAATTAGGAATTAAATAATGAATCATAAATCATTAAATGAATCATGAATCATGAATTGAATCATGATTCATTAATCATGAATCCTAAATCGAATCATAAATCAGGAATTAAATCATAAATCATAAATCATTAAATGAATCATGATTCATGAATTGAATCATGAATCATGAATCATGAATCATAAATCATGAATTGAATCATGAATTGAATCATGAATCATGAATCATGAATTAAATCATGAATCATGAATTGAATCATGAATTGAGTCATGAATCATGTATTGAATCATGAATCATGAATCATGAATCATGATTAATGAATTGAATCATGAATCATGAATCATGAATTGAATCATGAATCATGAATTAAACCATGAATCATGAATTGAATCATGAATCATGAATTGAATCATGAATCATGATTTGAATCATGAATTGAATCATGAATCATGAATTGAATCATGAATTGAATCATCAATCATGAATTGAATCATCAATCATGAATTGAATCATGAATTGAATCATGAATTGAATCATGAATTGAATCATGAATCATGAATTGAAACATGAATCATGAATTGAATCATGAATTATGAATTGAATCATGAATCATAAATTGAATCATGAATCATGATTTGAATCCTGAATCCTGAATTGAATCATATATTGAATCATGAATTGAATCATGAATCATGAATTGAATCATGAATCATGAATCATGAATTGAATCATAAATCATGAATTGAATCATGAATCATGAATCATGAATTGAATCATATATTAAATCATGAATCATGAATTGAATCATGAATCATGAATTGAATCATGAATTGAATCATGAATCACGAATCATGAATTGAATCATGAATCATGAATTGAATCATGAATCACTGAAATGAATCATGAATTGAATCATGAATCATGAATTAAATCATGAATCATGAATCAAATCATGATTCATGAATCATGAATCGAATCATGGATCATGAATCTTGAATCTTGAATCAAATTATAAATCATGAATTGAATCATAAATCATGAATCACGGAAATGAATCATGAATTAAATCATGAATCATGAATTAAATCATGAATCATGAACCATGAATCATGAGTCATGAATTGAATCATGAATCATGAATCATGAATTGAATCATGAATCATGAATTGAATCATGAATTGAATCATGAATTGAATCATGAATCATGAATCATGAATCATGAATCATGAATCATGAATCATGAATTGAATCATGAATCATGAATTGAATCATGAATTGAATCATGAATCGTGAATTAAAATATGAATCATTAATCAGGAATCATGAATTGAATCATGAATCTTGAATTAAATCATGATTCATGAATCATGAATAATGAATCGAATCATGAATCATGAATCTTGAATCGAATCATAAATCATGAATTGAATCATAAATCATGAATTGAATCAGGAATCATAAATTGAATCATGAATCATGAATTGAATCATGAATCATGAATTGAATCATGAATCATGATTTGAATCATGAATCATGAATTAAATCATTATTGAATCATGAATCATGAATTAAATCATGAATTGAATCATGAATCATGAATTGAATCATGAATCATGAATTGAATCATGAATTGAATCATGAATCATTAATTGAATCATGAATTATGAATCATGAATTGAATCATGAATTGAATCATGAATCATGAATCATGAACTGAATCATGAATCATGAATTGAATCATTATTGATTCATGAATCATAAATTGAATCATGAATCATGAATCATGAAATGAATCATGAATCATTAATTGAATTATAAATTGAATAATGAGTCATGAATCGAATCATGATTCATGAATCATGAATCATGAATCGAATCATGATTCATTAATCATGAATCATAAATCGAATCATAAATCAGGAATTAAATCATAAATCATAAATCATTAAATGAATCATGAATCATGAATCGAATCATGATTCATTAATCATGAATCATAAATTGAATCATAAATCAGGAATTAAATCATAAATCATAAATCATTAAATGAATCAAGATTCATGAATTGAATCATGAATCATGAATCATGAATTGAATCATGAATCATGAATTGAATCATGAATCATGAATCATGAATCATAAATCATGAATTGAATCATGAATTGAATCATGAATCATGAATCATGAATTAAATCATGAATCATGAATTGAATCATGAATTGAATCATGAATCATGTATTTAATCATGAATCATGAATCATGAATCATGAATCATGAATTGAATCATGAATCATGAATCATGAATTGAATCATGAATCATGAATCATGAATTGAACCATGAATCATGAATTGAATCATGAATCATGAATTGAATCATTATTGATTCATGAATCATAAATTGAATCATGAATCATGAATCATGAAATGAATCATGAATCATTAATTGAATCATAAATTGAATAATGAGTCATGAATCGAATCATGATTAATGAATCATGAATCATGAATCGAATCATGATTCATTAATCATGAATCATAAATCAAATCATAAATCAGGAATTAAATCATAAATCATAAATCATTAAATGAATCATGAATCATGAATCGAATCATGATTCATTAATCATGAATCATAAATTGAATCATAAATCAGGAATTAAATCATAAATCATAAATCATTAAATGAATCAAGATTCATGAATTGAATCATGAATCATGAATCATGAATTGAATCATGAATCATGAATTGAATCATGAATCATGAATCATGAATCATAAATCATGAATTGAATCATGAATTGAATCATGAATCATGAATCATGAATTAAATCATGAATCATGAATTGAATCATGAATTGAATCATGAATCATGTATTGAATCATGAATCATGAATCATGAATCATGAATCATGAATTGAATCATGAATCATGAATCATGAATTGAATCATGAATCATGAATCATGAATTGAACCATGAATCATGAATTGAATCATGAATCATGTATTTAATCATGAATCATGAATCATGAATCATGAATCATGAATTGAATCATGAATCATGAATCATGAATTGAATCATGAATCATGAATCATGAATTGAACCATGAATCATGAATTGAATCATGAATCATGATTTGAATCATGAATTGAATCATGAATCATGAATTGAATCATGAATTGAATCATGAATCATGAATTGAATCATGAATCATGAATTGAATCATGAATCATGAATTGAATCATGAATTGAATCATGAATTGAATCATGAATCATGAATTGAAACATGAATCATGAATTGAATCATGTATCATGATTTGAATCCTGAATCATGAATTGAATCATATATTGAATCATGGATTGAATCATGAATCATGAATTGAAACATGAATCATGAATCATGAATTGAATCATGAATCATGAATTGAATCATGAATCATGAATCATGAATTGAATCATGATTTTAATCCTGAATCATAAATTGAATCATATATTGAATCATGAATTGAATCATGAAACATCAATTGAATCATGAATCATGAATTGAATCATGAATCATGAATTGAATCATGAATCATGAATTGAATCATGAATCATGAATCATGAATCATGAATTGAATCATATATTAAATCATGAGTCATGAATTGAATCATGAATCATGAATTGAATCATGAATTGAATCATGAATAACGAATCATGAATTGAATCATGAATCATGAATTGAATCATGAATCATGAATCACTGAAATGAATCATGAATTGAATCATGAATCATGAATTAAATCATGAATCATGAATCGAATCATGATTCATGAATCAGGAATCGAGTCATGGATCATGAATTGAATCATATATTGAATCATGAATTGAATCATGAATCATGAATTAAATCATGAATCATGAATCATGAATTGAATCATGAATCATGAATTGAATCATGAATCATGAATCATGAATTGAATCATATATTAAATCATGAATCATGAATTGAATCATGAATCATGAATTGAATCATGAATCGAATCATGAATCACGAATCATGAATTGAATCATGAATCATGAATTGAATTATGAATCACTGAAATGAATCATGAATTGAATCATGAATCATGAATTAAATCATGAATCATGAATCGAATCATGATTCATGAATCAGGAATCGAATCATGGATCATAAATCTTGAATCTTGAATCAAATCATAAATGATGAATTGAATCATAAATCATGAATCACGGAAATGAATCATAAATGATGAATTGAATCATAAATCATGAATCACGGAAATGAATTATAAATTGAATCATGAATCATGAATTAAATCATGAATCATGAATCATGAGTCATGAATTGAATCATGAATCATGATCCATGAATTGAATCAGGAATCATGAATCATGAATTGAATCAGGAATCAGGAATCAGGAATCAGGAATTGAATCATGAATCATGAATCATGAATTGAATCATGAATCATGAATTGAATCATGAATTGAATCATGAATCATGAATCAGGAATCAGGAATCGAATAAGGAATCATGAATCATGAATTGAATCATGAATCATGAATTGAATCATGAATTGAATCATGAATCATGAATCAGGAATCAGGAATCGAATAAGGAATCATGAATCATGAATCATAATTTGAATAAGGAATCATGCATGAATCATGAATTAAATCATGAATCATGAATTGAACCATGAATCATGAATTAAATCATGAATCATGAACTAAATCATAAATCATGAATTGAATCATGAATCATAAATTGAATCAGGAATCATGAATCATGAATTGAATCATGAATCATGAATTGAATCATGAATTGAATCATGAATCATGAATTGAATCATGAATCATGAATTGAATCATTAATTGAATCATGAATCATGAATTAAATCATGAATCATGAATCTTGAATCTTGAATCAAATCATAAATCATGAATTGAATCATGAATCATGAATCATGAATCAGGAATCAGGAATCAAATAATGAATCATGAATCATGAATTGAATAATGAATCATGAATCATAAATTAAATCATGAATCATGAATTGAACCATGAATCATGAATCATAAATTGAATCAGGAATCATGAATCATTAATTGAATCATGAATCATGAATTGAATCATGAATTGAATCATGAATCATGAATTGAATCATGAATCATGAATCAGGAATCAGGAATCAGGAATCGAATAATGAATCATGAATCATGAATTGAATCATGAATCTTGAATCGAATCATAAATCATGAATTGAATCATGAATCATGAATCATGAATCATGAATCATGAATTGAATCATGAATCATGAATTGAATCATGAATCATGAATCATGAATTGAATCATGAATCATAAATTGAATCATGAATTGAATCATGAATCATGAATTGAATCATGAATCATGAATTGAATCATGAATCATGAATCAGGAATCAGGAATCAGGAATCAGGAATCAGGAATCATGAATCATGAATCGAATAATGAATCATGAATTTAATCATGAATCATGAATCATGAATTGAATCATGAATCATGAATCATGAATTGAATCATGAATCATGAATTGAATCATGAATCATGAAGTGAATCATGAATTGAATAATGAATCATGAATCATGAATTGAAACATGAATCATGAATTGAATCATGAATCAGGATTCAGGAATCAGGAATCATGAATTGAATCATGAATCATGAATCGAATAATGAATCATGAATCATGAATTGAATCATGAATCATGAATCATGAATTGAATCATGAATCATGAATTTAATCATGAATCATGAATCATGAATCATGAGTCATGAATTTAATCATGAATCAAGAATTAAATCATGAATTGAATCATGAATCATGAATCATGAATTCAATCATGAATTGAATCATGAATCATGAATTGAATCATTATCCATGAATCAGGAATCAGGAATCAGGAATCATGAATTGAATAATGAATCATGAATCAAATAATGAATCATGAATTGAATCATGAATTATGAATTGAATCATGAATCATGATTTGAATCATGAATCATGAATCATGATTTGAATCATGAATCATGAATTGAATCATATATTGAATCATGAATCATGAATTGAATCATGAATCATTAATCATGAATTGAATCATGAATCATGATTTGAATCATAAATCATGAATTGAATTATTAATTATGAATCATGATTTGAATCAGGATTTAAATCATATATTGAATCATGAATTATGAATTGAATCATTTATCATTAATCATGAATTGAATTATGAATCATGAATTGAATCATGAATTGAATAATGAATCATGAATTGAATCATGAATCATGAATTAAATCATGAATTGAATCATGAATCAATCAATTGAATCATGAATCATGAATCATGAATTGAATCATTATTGAATCATGAATCAAGAATTGAATCATGAATTGAATCATGAATCATTAATTGAATCATGAATCATGAATCATGAGTCATGAATTGAATCATGAATCATGATCCATGAATTGAATCAGGAATCATGAATCATGAATTGAATCAGGAATCAGGAATCAGGAATCAGGAATTGAATCATGAATCATGAATCATGAATTGAATCATGAATCATGAATTGAATCATGAATTGAATCATGAATCATGAATCAGGAATCAGGAATCGAATAAGGAATCATGAATTATGAATTGAATCATGAATCATGAATTGAATCATGAATTGAATCATGAATCATGAATCAGGAATCAGGAATCGAATAAGGAATCATGAATCATGAATCATAATTTGAATAAGGAATCATGAATCATGAATTAAATCATGAATCATGAATTGAACCATGAATCATGAATTAAATCATGAATCATGAATTAAATCATAAATCATGAATTGAATCATGAATCATGAATCATAAATTGAATCAGGAATCATGAATCATGAATTGAATCATGAATCATGAATTGAATCATGAATTGAATCATGAATCATGAATTGAATCATGAATCATGAATTGAATCATTAATTGAATCATGAATCATGAATTAAATCATGAATCATGAATCTTGAATCTTGAATCAAATCATAAATCATGAATTGAATCATGAATCATGAATCATGAATCAGGAATCAGGAATCAAATAATGAATCATGAATCATGAATTGAATAATGAATCATGAATCATAAATTAAATCATGAATCATGAATTGAACCATGAATCATGAATCATAAATTGAATCAGGAATCATGAATCATGAATTGAATCATGAATCATGAATTGAATCATGAATCATGAATCAGGAATCAGGAATCAGGAATCGAATAATGAATCATGAATCATGAATTGAATCATGAATCTTGAATCGAATCATAAATCATGAATTGAATCATGAATCATGAATCATGAATCATGAATCATGAATTGAATCATGAATCATGAATTGAATCATGAATCATGAATTGAATCATGAATCATAAATTGAATCATGAATTGAATCATGAATCATGAATTGAATCATGAATCATGAATTGAATCATGAATCATGAATCAGGAATCATGAATCAGGAATCAGGAATCAGGAATCATGAATCATGAATCGAATAATGAATCATGAATTTAATCATGAATCATGAATCATGAATTGAATCATGAATCATGAATCATGAATTGAATCATGAATCATGAATTGAATCATGAATCATGAAGTGAATCATGAATTGAATAATGAATCATGAATCATGAATTGAAACATGAATCATGAATTGAATCATGAATCAGGATTCAGGAATCAGGAATCATGAATTGAATCATGAATCATGAATCGAATAATGAATCATGAATCATGAATTGAATCATGAATCATGAATCATGAATTGAATCATGAATCATGAATTTAATCATGAATCATGAATCATGAATCATGAGTCATGAATTTAATCATGAATCAAGAATTAAATCATGAATTGAATCATGAATCATGAATCATGAATTCAATCATGAATTGAATCATGAATCATGAATTGAATCATTATCCATGAATCATGAATCAGGAATCAGGAATCATGAATTGAATAATGAATCATGAATCAAATAATGAATCATGAATTGAATCATGAATTATGAATTGAATCATGAATCATGATTTGAATCATGAATCATGAATCATGATTTGAATCATGAATCATGAATTGAATCATATATTGAATCATGAATCATGAATTGAATCATGAATCATTAATCATGAATTGAATCATGAATCATGATTTGAATCATGAATCATGAATTGAATTATTAATTATGAATCATGATTTGAATCAGGATTTAAATCATATATTGAATCATGAATTATGAATTGAATCATTTATCATTAATCATGAATTGAATTATGAATCATGAATTGAATCATGAATTGAATAATGAATCATGAATTGAATCATGAATCATGAATTAAATCATGAATTGAATCATGAATCAATCAATTGAATCATGAATCATGAATCATGAATTGAATCATTATTGAATCATGAATCAAGAATTGAATCATGAATTGAATCATGAATCATTAATTGAATCATGAATCATGAATTATGAATTGAATCATGAATCATGAATTGAATCATGAATTAAATCATGAATCATGAACTGAATCATGAATCATGAATTGAATCATTATTGAATCATGAATCATGAATTGAATCATGAATTGAATCATGAATCATTAATTGAATCATGAATCATGAATTATGAATTGAATCATGAATCATGAATTGAATCATGAATTGAATCATGAATCATGAATCATGAACTGAATCATGAATCATGAATTGAATCATTATTGAATCATGAATCATGAATTGAATCATAAATCATGAATCATGAATCGAATCATGATTCATTAATCATGAATCATAAATCGAATCATAAATCAGGAATTAAATCATAAATCATAAATCATTAAATGAATCATGATTCATGAATTGAATCATGAATCATGAATTGAATCATGATTCATGAATTGAATCATGAATCATGAATCATGAATTGAATCATGAATTGAATCATGAATCATGAATCATGAATTAAATCATGAATCATGAATTGAATCAGGAATTGAATTATGAATCATGTATTGAATCATGAATCATGAATCATGAATCATGAATAATGAATTGAATCATGAATCATGAATCATGAATTGAATCATGAATCATGAATCATGAATTGAACCATGAATCATGAATTGAATCATGAATCATGATTTGAATCATGAATTGAATCATGAATCATGAATTGAATCATGAATTGAATCATGAATCCTGAATTGAATCATGAATCATGAATTATGAATTGAATCATGAATCATGAATTGAATCATGAATTGAATCATGAATCATGAATCATGAACTGAATCATGAATCATGAATTGAATCATTATTGAATCATGAATCATGAATTGAATCATGAATTGAATCATGAATCATTAATTGAATCATGAATCATGAATTATGAATTGAATCATGAATCATGAATTGAATCATGAATTGAATCATGAATCATGAATCATGAACTGAATCATGAATCATGAATTGAATCATTATTGAATCATGAATCATGAATTGAATCATAAATCATGAATCATGAATCGAATCATGATTCATTAATCATGAATCATAAATCGAATCATAAATCAGGAATTAAATCATAAATCATAAATCATTAAATGAATCATGATTCATGAATTGAATCATGAATCATGAATCATGAATTGAATCATGATTCATGAATTGAATCATGAATCATGAATCATGAATTGAATCATGAATTGAATCATGAATCATGAATCATGAATTAAATCATGAATCATGAATTGAATCAGGAATTGAATTATGAATCATGTATTGAATCATGAATCATGAATCATGAATCATGAATAATGAATTGAATCATGAATCATGAATCATGAATTGAATCATGAATCATGAATCATGAATTGAACCATGAATCATGAATTGAATCATGAATCATGATTTGAATCATGAATTGAATCATGAATCATGAATTGAATCATGAATTGAATCATGAATCCTGAATTGAATCTTGAATCATGAATTGAATCATGAATTGAATTATGAATTGAATCATGAATCATGAATTGAAACATGAATCATGAATTATGAATTGAATCATGAATCATGAATTGAATCATGAATTGAATCATGAATCATGAATCATGAACTGAATCATGAATCATGAATTGAATCATTATTGAATCATGAATCATGAATTGAATCATGAATCATGAATCATGAATCGAATCATGATTCATTAATCATGAATCATAAATCGAATCATAAATCAGGAATTAAATCATAAATCATAAATCATTAAATGAATCATGATTCATGAATTGAATCATGAATCATGAATCATGAATTGAATCATGAATCATGAATTAAATCATGAATTGAATCATGAATCATGAATCATGAATTAAATCATGAATCATGAATTGAATCAGGAATTGAATCATGAATCATGTATTGAATCATGAATCATGAATCATGAATTGAATCATGAATCATGAATCATGAATTGAATCATGAATCATGAATCATGAATTGAACCATGAATCATGAATTGAATCATGAATCATGATTTGAATCATGAATTGAATCATGAATCATGAATTGAATCATGAATTGAATCATGAATCCTGAATTGAATCATGAATCATGAATTGAATCATGAATTGAATTATGAATTGAATCATGAATCATGAATTGAAACATGAATCATGAATTATGAATTGAATCATGAATCATGAATTGAATCATGAATTGAATTATGAATTGAATCATGAATCATGAATTGAAACATGAATCATGAATTATGAATTGAATCATGAATCATGAATTGAATCATGAATTGAATCATGAATCATGAATCATGAACTGAATCATGAATCATGAATTGAATCATTATTGAATCATGAATCATGAATTGAATCATGAATCATGAATCATGAATCGAATCATGATTCATTAATCATGAATCATAAATCGAATCATAAATCAGGAATTAAATCATAAATCATAAATCATTAAATGAATCATGATTCATGAATTGAATCATGAATCATGAATCATGAATTGAATCATGAATCATGAATTAAATCATGAATTGAATCATGAATCATGAATCATGAATTAAATCATGAATCATGAATTGAATCAGGAATTGAATCATGAATCATGTATTGAATCATGAATCATGAATCATGAATTGAATCATGAATCATGAATCATGAATTGAATCATGAATCATGAATCATGAATTGAACCATGAATCATGAATTGAATCATGAATCATGATTTGAATCATGAATTGAATCATGAATCATGAATTGAATCATGAATTCAATCATGAATCCTGAATTGAATCATGAATCATGAATTGAAACATGAATCATGAATTGAATCATGAATCAAGAATTGAATCATGAATCATAAATTGAATCATGAATCATGATTTGAATCCTGAATCATGAATTGAATCATATATTGAATCATGAATTGAATCATGAATCATGAATAGAATCATGAATCATGAATCATAAATTGAATCATGAATCATGAATTGAATCATGAATCATGAATCATAAATTGAATCATGAATCATGAATTGAATCATGAATCATGAATTGAATCATGAATTGAATCATGAATCACGAATCATGAATTGAATCATGAATTGAATCATGAATCATGAATCTCTGAAATGAATCATGAATTGAATCATGAATCATCAATTAAATCATAAATCATGAATTGAATCATAAATCATGAATCACGGAAATGAATCATAAATTGAATCATGAATCATGAATTAAATCATGAATCATGAATCATGAATCATGAATCATGAGTCATGAATTGAATCATGAATCATGAATCATGAATTGAATCAGGAATCATAAATCATGTATTAAATCATGAATCATGAATCATGAATCATGAATTGAATCATGAATCATGAATTGAATCATGAATCATGAATTGAATCATGAATTGAATCATGAATCATGAATCATGAATTAAATCATGAATCATGAATTGAATCAGGAATAGAATCATGAATCATGTATTGAATCATGAATCATGAATCATAAATCATGAATCATGAATTGAATCATGAATCATGAATCATGAATTGAATCATGAATCATGAATCATGAATTAAACCATGAATCATGAATTGAATCATGAATCATGATTTGAATCATGAATCATGAATTGAATCATGAATTGAATCATGAATTGAATCATGAATTGAATCTTGAATCATGAATTGAAACATGAATCATGAATTGAATCATGAATCAAGAATTGAATCATGAATCATAAATTGAATCATGAATCATGATTTGAATCCTGAATCATGAATTGAATCATATATTGAATCATGAATTGAATCATATATTAAATCATGAATCATGAATTGAATCATGAATCATGAATTGAATCATGAATTGAATCATGAATCACGAATCATGAATTGAATCATAATTTAAATTATGAATCATGAATCTCTGAAATGAATCATGATTTGAATCATGAATCATCAATTAAATCATGAATCATGAATCGAATCATGATTCATGAATCAGGAATCTAATCATGGATCATGAATCTTGAATCTTGAATCAAATCATAAATCATGAATTGAATCATAAATCATGAATCACGGAAATGAATCATAAATTGAATCATGAATCATGAATTAAATCATGAATCATGAATCATGAATCATGAGTCATGAATTGAATCATGAATCATGAATCATGAATTGAATCAGGAATCATTAATCATGTATTAAATCAGGAATCAGGAATTGAATCATAAATCATGAATTGAATCATGAATCATGAATTGAATCATGAATTGAATCATGAATCATGAATCAGGAATCAGGAATCGAATAATGAATCATGAATTGAATAATGAATCATGAATCATGAATTGAATCATTAATCATGAATCATGAATTGAACCATGAATCATGAATTAAATCATGAATCATGAATTGAATAATGAATCATGAATCATGAATTGAATCAGGAATCATGAATCATGAATTGAATCATGAATCATGAATTGAATCATGAATTGAATCATGAATCATGAATTGAATCATGAATCATGAATTGAATCATTAATTGAATCATGAATCATGAATTGAATCATGAATAATGAATCTTGAATCAAATCATAAATCATGAATTGAATCATAAATCATGAATCACGGAAATGAATCATGAATTGAATCATGAATCATGAATTTAATCATGAATCATGAATCATGAATCATGAGTCATGAATTCAATCATGCATCATAAATCATGAATTGAATCAGGAATCAGGAATCATGAATTGAATCATGAATCAGGAATCAGGAATCGGGAATTGAATCATGAATCATGAATCATGTATTGAATCATGAATCATGAATTGAATCATGAATCATGAATCAGGAATCAGGAATCGAATAATGAATCATGAATCATGAATTGAATAATGAATCATGAATCATGAATTGAATCATGAATCATGAATCATGAATTGAACCATGAATCATGAATCATAAATTGAATCAGGAATCATGAATCATTAATTGAATCATGAATCATGAATTGAATCATGAATTGAATCATGAATCATGAATCATGAATTGAATCATGAATCATGAATTGAATCATGAATTGAATCATGAATCATGAATTGAATCATGAATCAGGAATCAGGAATCAGGAATCAGGAATTGAATAATGAATCATGAATCATGAATTGAATCATGAATCATGAATCTTGAATCGAATCATAAATCATGAATTGAATCATGAATTGAATCATGAATCATGAATCATGAATTGAATCATGAATCATGAATTAAATCATGAATCATGAATCATGAATTGAATCATGAATCATGAATCAGGAATCAGGAATCGAATAATGAATCATGAATCATGAATTGAATAATGAATCATGAATCATGAATTGAATCATGAATCATGAATCATGAATTGAACCATGAATCATGAATCATAAATTGAATCAGGAATCATGAATCATTAATTGAATCATGAATCATGAATTGAATCATGAATTGAATCATGAATCATGAATCATGAATTGAATCATGAATCATGAATTGAATCATGAATTGAATCATGAATCATGAATTGAATCATGAATCAGGAATCAGGAATCAGGAATTGAATAATGAATCATGAATCATGAATTGAATCATGGATCATGAATCTTGAATCGAATCATAAATCATGAATTGAATCATGAATTGAATCATGAATCATGAATCATGAATTGAATCATGAATCATGAATTAAATCATGAATCATGAATCATGAATTGAATCATGAATTGAATCATGACTCATGAATTGAATCATGAATCATGAATTGAATCATGAATCAGGAATCAGGAATTAGGAATCAGGAATCATGAATCGAATAATGAATCATGAATTGAATCATGAATCATGAATCATGAATTGAATCATGAGTCATGAATTGAATCATGAATCATGAAGTGAATCATGAATTGAATCATGAATCATGAATCATGAATTGAAACATGAATCATGAATTGAATCATGAATCATGAATCAGGAATCATGAATTGAATCATGAATCATGAATCGAATAATGAATCATGAATCATCAATTGAATCATGAATCATGAATTGAATCATGAATCATGAATTTAATCATGAATCATGAATCATGAATCATGAGTCATGAAATTAATCATGAATCAAGAATAAAATCATGAATAGAATCATGAATCATGAATCATGAATCATGAATTCAATCATGAATTGAATCATGAATCATGAATTGAATCATTAATCATGAATCATGAATCACTAATCAGGAATCATGAATTGAATAATGAATCATGAATCAAATAATGAATCATGAATCATGAATTGAATTATGAATCATGAATTGAATCATGAATCATGATTTGAATCAGGAATCATGAATCATGATTTAAATCATGAATCATGAATTGAATCATATATTGAATCATGAATCATGAATTGAATCATGAATCATTAATCATGAATTGAATCATGAATCATGAATTGAATCATGAATCATGATTTGAATCATGAATCATGAATTGAATCATATATTGTATCATGAATTGAATCATGAATCATTAATCATGAATTGAAACATGAATCATGAATTTAATTAATGAACTGAATTATGAATCATGAATTTAATCATGAATCATGAATTGAATCATGAATCGAATCATGCATTAAATCACGAATCATGAGTCATGAATTGAATCATGAATCATGAATCATGATTTAAATCATGAATCATGATTTGAATCATGAATCATGATTTGAATCATGAATCCTAAATTGAATCATATATTGAATCATGAATCATGAATTGAATCATGAATTGAATCATGAATCATGAATTATGAATTGAATCATGAATCATGAATCATGAATTGAATCATGAATTGAATCATGAATCATGAATTGAATCATGAATCATGAATTAAATCATTAATCATGAATTGAATCATGAATTATGATTTGAATCATGAATCATGAATTGAATCATATATTAAATCATGAATCATGAATTTAATCATGAATCATGAATTAAATCATGAATTGAATCATGAATCATGAATCATAAATTAAATCATGAATCATGAATTGAATCAGGAATTGAATCATGAATCATGTATTGAATCATGAATCATGAATCATGAATCATGAATTGAATCATGAATCATGAATCATGAATTGAATCATGAATCATGAATCATGAATTGAACCATGAATCATGAATTGAATCATGAATCATGATTTGAATCATGAATTGAATCATGAATCATGAATTGAATCATGAATTGAATCATGAATCCTGAATTGAATCATGAATCATGAATTGAAACATGAATCATGAATTGAATCATGAATCAAGAATTGAATCATGAATCATAAATTGAATCATGAATCATGATTTTAATCCTGAATCATGAATTGAATCATATATTGAATCATGAATTGAATCATGAATCATAAATAGAATCATGAATCATGAATCATAAATTGAATCATGAATCATGAATTGAATCATGAATCATGAATCATAAATTGAATCATGAATCATGAATTGAATCATGAATCATGAATTGAATCATGAATCATGAATTGAATCATGAATTGAATCATGAATCACGAATCATGAATTGAATCATGAATTGAATCATGAATCATGAATCTCTAAAATGAATCATGAATTGAATCATGAATCATCAATTAAATCATAAATCATGAATTGAATCATAAATCATGAATCACGGAAATGAATCATAAATTGAATCATGAATCATGAATTAAATCATGAATCATGAATCATGAGTCATGAATTGAATCATGAATCATGAATCATGAATTGAATCAGGAATCATAAATCATGTATTAAATCATGAATCATGAATCATGAATCATGAATTGAATCATGAATCATGAATTGAATCATGAATCATGAATTGAATCATGAATTGAATCATGAATCATGAATCATGAATAAAATCATGAATCATGAATTGAATCAGGAATTGAATCATGAATCATGTATTGAATCATGAATCATGAATCATAAATCATGAATCATGAATTGAATCATGAATCATGAATCATGAATTGAATCATGAATCATGAATCATGAATTGAACCATGAATCATGAATTGAATCATGAATCATGATTTGAATCATGAATCATGAATTGAATCATGAATTGAATCATGAATCCTGAATTGAATCATGAATCATGAATTGAATCATGAATTGAATCATGAATTGAATCATGAATTGAATCTTGAATCATGAATTGAAACATGAATCATGAATTGAATCATGAATCAAGAATTGAATCATGAATCATAAATTGAATCATGAATCATGATTTGAATCCTGAATCATGAATTGAATCATATATTGAATCATGAATTGAATCATGAATCATGAATTGAATCATATATTAAATCATGAATCATGAATTGAATCATGAATCATGAATTGAATCATGAATTGAATCATGAATCACGAATCATGAATTGAATCATAATTTGAATCATGAATCATGAATCTCTGAAATGAATCATGATTTGAATCATGAATCATCAATTAAATCATGAATCATGAATCGAATCATGATTCATGAATCAGGAATCGAATCATGGATCATGAATCTTGAATCTTGAATCAAATCATAAATCATGAATTGAATCATAAATCATGAATCACGGAAATTAATCATAAATTGAATCATGAATCATGAATTAAATCATGAATCATGAATCATGAATCATGAGTCATGAATTGAATCATGAATCATGAATCATGAATTGAATCAGGAATCATTAATCATGTATTAAATCAGGAATCAGGAATCAGGAATCAGGAATTGAATCATAAATCATGAATTGAATCATGAATCATGAATTGAATCATGAATTGAATCATGAATCATGAATCAGGAATCAGGAATCGAATAATGAATCATGAATTGAATAATGAATCATGAATCATGAATTGAATCATTAATCATGAATCATGAATTGAACCATGAATCATGAATTAAATCATGAATCATGAATTGAATAATGAATCATGAATCATGAATTGAATCAGGAATCATGAATCATGAATTGAATCATGAATCATGAATTGAATCATGAATTGAATCATGAATCATGAATTGAATCATGAATCATGAATTGAATCATTAATTGAATCATAAATCATGAATTGAATCATAAATCATGAATCACGGAAATGAATCATGAATTGAATCATGAATCATGAATTTAATCATGAATCATGAATCATGAATCATGAGTCATAAATTCAATCATGCATCATAAATCATGAATTGAATCAGGAATCAGGAATCATGAATTGAATCATGAATCAGGAATCAGGAATCGGGAATTGAATCATGAGTCATGAATCATGTATTGAATCATGAATCATGAATTGAATCATGAATCATGAATCAGGAATCAGGAATCGAATAATGAATCATGAATCATGAATTGAATAATGAATCATGAATCATGAATTGAATCATGAATCATGAATCATGCATTGAACCATGAATCATGAATCATAAATTGAATCAGGAATCATGAATCATTAATTGAATCATGAATCATGAATTGAATCATGAATTGAATCATGAATCATGAATCATGAATTGAATCATGAATCATGAATTGAATCATTAATTGAATCATGAATCATGAATTGAATCATGAATCATGAATCAGGAATCAGGAATCAGGAATTGAATAATGAATCATGAATCATGAATTGAATCATGAATCATGAATCTTGAATCGAATCATAAATCATGAATTGAATCATGAATTGAATCATGAATCATGAATCATGAATTGAATCATGAATCATGAATTAAATCATGAATCATGAATCATGAATTGAATCATGAATCATAAATTGAATCATGAATTGAATCATGACTCATGAATTGAATCATGAATCATGAATTGAATCATGAATCAGGAATCAGGAATTAGGAATCATGAATCATGAATCGAATAATGAATCATGAATTGAATAATGAATCATGAATCATGAATTGAATCATGAGTCATGAATTGAATCATGAATCATGAAGTGAATCATGAATTGAATCATGAATCATGAATCATGAATTGAAACATGAATCATGATTTGAATCATGAATCATGAATCAGGAATCAGGAATCATGAATTGAATCATGAATCGAATAATGAATCATGAATCATCAATTGAATCATGAATCATGAATTGAATCATGAATCATGAATTTAATCATGAATCATGAATCATGAATCATGAATTCAATCATGAATTGAATCATGAATCATGAATTGAATCATTAATCATGAATCATGAATCACTAATCAGGAATCATGAATTGAATAATGAATCATGAATCAAATAATGAATCATGAATCATGAATTGAATCATGAATCATGAATTGAATCATGAATCATGATTTGAATCAGGAATCATGAATCATGATTTAAATCATGAATCATGAATTGAATCATATATTGAATCATGAATCATGAATTGAATCATGAATCATTAATCATGAATTGAATCATGAATCATGAATTGAATCATGAATCATGATTTGAATCATGAATCATGAATTGAATCATATATTGAATCATGAATTGAATCATGAATCATTAATCATGAATTGAAACATGAATCATGAATTTAATTAATGAACTGAATTATGAATCATGAATTTAATCATGAATCATGAATTGAATCATGAATCGAATCATGCATTAAATCACGAATCATGAGTCATGAATTGAATCATGAATCATGAATCATGATTTAAATCATGAATCATGATTTGAATCATGAATCATGATTTGAATCATGAATCCTAAATTGAATCATATATTGAATCATGAATCATGAATTGAATCATGAATTGAATCATGAATCATGAATCATGAATTGAATCATGAATCATGAATCATGAATTGAATCATGAATTGAATCATGAATCATGAATTGAATCATGAATCATGAATTAAATCATTAATCATGAATTGAATCATGAATTATGATTTGAATCATGAATCATGAATTGAATCATATATTAAATCATGAATCATGAATTTAATCATGAATCATGAATTGAATCATGAATCATGAATCATGAATTGAATCATGAATTGAATCATGAATCATGAATCATTAATTGAATCATAAATCATGAATTGAATCATGAATCATGAATTGAATCATGAATCATGAATCATGATTTAAATCATGAATTATTAATTGAATCATGAATCATGAATTGAATCATGAATTGAATCATGAATCATGAAATGAATCATGAATCATGAAATGAATCATGAATCATGAAATGAATCATGAATCATGAATTGAATCATGATTCTTGAATTGAATCATGAATTGAATCATGAATCATGAAATGAATCATGAATCATGAATTGAATCATGAATTGAATCATGAATCATGAAATGAATCATGAATCAAATCATGTATCATGAATCATGAATTGAATTATGAATTGAACCATGAATCATGAATTGAATCATGAATCATGAAATGAATCATGAATCATGAATCAAATCATGAATCATGAATTGAATTATGAATCATGAATCATGAATCGAATCATGATTCATGAATCATGAATCATAAATCGAATCATGATTCATGATTAATGAATCATGAATCAAATCATGATTCATGAATCATGAATTGAATCATAATTCATGAATCATGAATCGAATCATAAATCATGAATTGAATCATGAATCATGAATAGAATCATGAATTGAATCATGAATCATGAATCATGAATTGAATCATGAATTGAATCATGAATTGAATCATGAATCATGAATTGAATCATGAATCATGAATCATGAATCATGAATCAGGTATAATGAATTGAATCATGAATCCTGAATCATGAATCGAATAATGAATCATGAATCATGAATTGAATCATGAATCATGAATCATGAATTGAATCATGAATCATGAAATAATTCATAATTCATGAATTGAATCATGAATCATGAATCATGATTTGAATCATGAATCATGAATTGAATCATATATTAAATCATGAATTGAATCATGAATCCTGAATTGAATCATGAATTAAATCATGAATCACGAATCATGAATTGAATCATGAATCATGAATTGAATCATGAATCATGAATCATGAATCAAATCATGAATCATGAATCATGAATTGAATTATGAATCATGAATCATGAATCGAATCATGATTCATGAATCATGAATCATAAATCGAATCATGATTCATGTATCATGAATCATGAATCGAATCATGATTCATGAATTATGAATCGAATCATATTTCATGAATCATGAATCGAATCATAAATCATGAATTGAATTGTAAATCATAAATCCATAAATGAATCATGAATTGAATCATAAATCATGAATCATGAATCATGTATTGAATCATGAATCATGAATCATGAATCATGAATTGAATCATGAATCATGAATCATGAATTGAATCATGAATTGAATCATGAATCATGAATCATGAATCAGGTATAATGAATTGAATCATGAATTCTGAATCATGAATCGAATAATGAATCATACTTCATGAATTGAATCATGAATCATGATTTGAATCATGAATCATGAATTGAATAATATATTAAATCATAAATCATGAATTGAATCATGAATTAAATCATGAATCACGAATCATGAATTGAATCATGAATCATGAATTAAATCATGAATCATGAATCGAATCATGATTCATGAATCAGGAATCGAATCATGGATCATGAATCTTGAATCTTGAATCAAATCATAAATGATGAATTGAATCATAAATCATGAATCACGGAAATGAATCATAAATGATGAATTGAATCATAAATCATGAATCACGGAAATGAATCATAAATTGAATCATGAATCATGAATTAAATCATGAATCATGAATCATGAGACATGAATTGAATCTTGAATCATGATCCATGAATTGAATCAGGAATCATGAATCATGAATTGAATCATGAATCAGGAATCAGGAATCAGGAATTGAATCATGAATCATGAATTATGAATTGAATCATGAATCATGAATTGAATCATGAATTGAATCATGAATCATGAATCAGGAATCAGGAATCGAATAATGAGTCATGAATCATGAATCATGAATTGAATAATGAATCATGAATCATGAATTAAATCATGAATCATGAATCATGAATTGAACCATGGATCATGAATTAAATCATGAATCATGAATTAAATCATAAATCATGAATTGAATCATGAATCATGAATCATAAATTGAATCAGGAATCATAAATCATGAATTGAATCATGAATCATGAATTGAATCATGAATTAAATCATGAATCATGAATTGAATCATGAATCATGAATTGAATCATTAATTGAATCATGAATCATGAATTGAATCATGAATCATGAATCTTGAATCTTGAATCAAATCATAAATCATGAATTGAATCATGAATCATGAATCAGGAATCAGGAATCAGGAATCAAATAATGAATCATGAATCATGAATTGAATAATGAATCATGAATCATAAATTAAATCATGAATCATGAATCATGAATTGAACCATGAATCATGAATCATAAATTGAATCAGGAATCATGAATCATTAATTGAATCATGAATCATGAATTGAATCATGAATTGAATCATGAATCATGAATTGAATCATGAATCATGAATCAGGAATCAGGAATCAGGAATCGAATAATGAATCATGAATCATGAATTGAATCATGAATCATGAATCTTGAATCGAATCATAAATCATGAATTGAATCATGAATTGAATCATGAATCATGAATCATGAATTGAATCATGAATCATGAATTGAATCATGAATCATGAATCATGAATTGAATCATGAATCATAAATTGAATCATGAATTGAATCATGAATCATGAATTGAATCATGAATCATGAATTGAATCATGAATCAGGAATCAGGAATCAGGAATCAGGAATCAGGAATCATGAATCATGTATCGAATAATGAATCATGAATTGAATCATGAATCATGAATCATGAATTGAATCATAATTCATGAATCATGAATTGAATCATGAATCATGAATTGAATCATGAATCATGAATTGAATAATGAATCATGAATCATGAATTGAAACATGAATCATGAATTGAATCATGAATCAGGATTCAGGAATCAGGAATCATGAATTGAATCATGAATCATGAATCGAATAATGAATCATGAATCATGAATTGAATCATGAATCATGAATCATGAATTGAATCATGAATCATGAATTTAATCATGAATCATGAATCATGAATCATGAGTCATGAATTTAATCATGAATCAAGAATTAAATCATAAATTGAATCATGAATCATGAATCATGAATTCAATCATGAATTGAATCATGAATCATGAATTGAATCATTATCCATGAATCATGAATCAGGAATCAGGAATCATGAATTGAATAATGAATCATGAATCAAATAATGAATCATGAATTGAATCATGAATCATGAATTGAATCATGAATCATGATTTGAATCATGAATCATGAATCATGATTTGAATCATGAATCATGAATTGAATTATATATTGAATCATGAATCATGAATTGAATCATGAATCATTAATCATGAATTGAATCATGAATCATGATTTGAATCATGAATCATGAATTGAATCATGAATTATGAATCATGATTTGAATCAGGATTTAAATCATATATTGAATCATGAATTATGAATTGAATCATTAATCATTAATCATGAATTGAATTATGAATCATGAATTGAATTATGAATTGAATAATGAATCATGAATTGAATCATGAATCATGAATTAAATCATGAATTGAATCATGAATCAATCAATTGAATCATGAATCATGAATCATGAATTGAATCATGAATCATGAATTGAATCATGAATCATGATTTGAACCATGAATCATGAATTGAATCATTATTGAATCATGAATCATGAATTGAATCATGAATTGAATCATGATTCATGAATTGAATCATGAATCATGAATTGAATCATGAATTGAATCATGAATCATTAATTGAATCATGAATCATGAATTATGAATTGAATCATGAATCATGAATTGAATCATAAATTGAATCATGAATCATGAATCATGAACTGAATCATGAATCATGAATTGAATCATTATTGAATCATGAATTTAATCATAAATCATGAATCATGAATCGAATCATGATTCATTAATCATGAATCATAAATCGAATCATAAATCAGGAATTAAATCATAAATCATAAATCATTAAATGAATCATGATTCATGAATTGAATCATGAATCATGAATCATGAATTGAATCATGATTCATGAATTGAATCATGAATCATGAATCATGAATTGAATCATGAATTGAATCATGAATCATGAATCATGAATTAAATCTTGAATCATGAATTGAATCAGGAATTGAATTATGAATCATGTATTGAATCATGAATCATGAATCATGAATCATGAATCATAAATTGAATCATGAATCATGAATTGAATCATGAATCATGAATCATGAATTGAACCATGAATCATGAATTGAATCATGAATCATGATTTGAATCATGAATTGAATCATGAATCATGAATTGAATCATGAATTGAATCATGAATCCTGAATTGAATCATGAATCATGAATTGAATCATGAATTGAATCATGAATTGAATCATGAATCATGAATTGAAACATGAATCATGAATTATGAATTGAATCATGAATCATGAATTGAATCATGAATTGAATCATGAATCATGAATCATGAACTGAATCATGAATCATGAATTTAATCATTATTGAATCATGAATCATGAATTGAATCATGAATCATGAATCATAATTCGAATCATGATTCATTAATCATGAATCATAAATCGAATCATAAATCAGGAATTAAATCATAAATCATAAATCATTAAATGAATCATGATTCATGAATTGAATCATGAATCATGAATCATGAATCATGAATTGAATCATGAATCATGAATCATGAATCATGAATCATGAATTAAATCATGAATCATGAATTGAATCAGGAATTGAATCATGAATCATGTATTGAATCATGAATCATGAATCATGAATTGAATCATGAATCATGAATTGAATCATGAATCATGAATCATGAATTGAACCATGAATCATGAATTGAATCATGAATCATGATTTGAATCATGAATTGAATCATGAATCATGAATTGAATCATGAATCCTGAATTGAATCATGAATCATGAATTGAATCATGAATTGAATCATGAATTGAATCATGAATCATGAATTGAAACATGAATCATGAATTGAATCATGAATCAAGAATTGAATCATGAATCATAAATTGAATCATGAATCATGATTTGAATCCTGAATCATGAATTGAATCATATATTGAATCATGAATTGAATCATGAATCATGAATTGAATCATGAATCATGAATCATAAATTGAATCATGAATCATGAATTGAATCATGAATCATGAATCATGAATCATGAATTGAATCATATATTAAATCATGAATCACGAATTGAATCATGAATCATGAATTGAATCATGAATTGAATCATGAATCACGAATCATGAATTGAATCATGAATTGAATCATGAATTGAATCATGAATCATGAATCTCTGAAATGAATCATGAATTGAATCATGATTCATGAATCAGGAATCGAATCATGGATCATGAATCTTGAATCTTGAATCAAATCATAAATCATGAATTGAATCATAAATCATGAATCACGGAAATGAATCATAAATTGAATCATGAATCATGAATTAAATCATGAATCATGAATCATGAATCATGAGTCATGAATTGAATCATGAATCATGAATCATGAATTGAATCAGGAATCATAAATCATGTATTAAATCATGAATCAGGAATCAGGAATCAGGAATTGAATCATGAATCATGAACTGAATCATGAATCATGAATCATGAATCGAATCATGATTCATTAATCATGAATCATAAATCGAATCATAGATCAGGAATTAAATCATAAATCATAAATCATTAAATGAATCATGATTCATGAATTGAATCATGAATCATGAATCATGAATTGAATCATGAATCATGAATTGAATCATGAATCATGAATTGAATCATGAATTGAATCATGAATCATGAATCATGAATTAAATCATGAATCATGAATTGAATCAGGAATTGAATCATGAATCATGTATTGAATCATGAATCATGAATCATGAATCATGAATCATGAATTGAATCATGAATCATGAATCATGAATCATGAATCATGAATTGAATCATGAATCATGAATCATGAATTGAACCATGAATCATGAATTGAATCATGAATCATGATTTGAATCATGAATCATAATTTGAATCATGAATTGAATCATGAATCCTGAATTGAATCATTAATCATGAATTGAATCATGAATTGAATCATGAATTGAATCATGAATCATGAATTGAAACATGAATCATGAATTGAATCATGAATCATGAATCATGAATCATGAATCATGAATTGAATCATGAATCATGAATCATGAATTGAATCATGAATCATGAATCATGAATTGAACCATGAATCATGAATTGAATCATGAATCATGATTTGAATCATGAATCATGAATTGAATCATGAATTGAATCATGAATCCTGAATTGAATCATTAATCATGAATTGAATGATGAATTGAATCATGAATTGAATCATGAATCATGAATTGAAACATGAATCATGAATTGAATCATGAATCAAGAATTGAATCATGAATCATAAATTGAATCATGAATCATGATTTGAATCCTGAATCATAAATTGAATCATATATTGAATCATGAAGTGAATCATGAATCATGAATTGAATCATATATTAATACATGAATCATGAATTGAATCATGAATCATGAATTGAATCATGAATTGAATCATGAATCACGAATCATGAATTGAATCATAATTTGAATCATGAATCATGAATCTCTGAAATGAATCATGATTTGAATCATGAATCATCAATTAAATCATGAATCATGAATCGAATCATGATTCATGAATCAGGAATCGAATCATGGATCATGAATCTTGAATCTTGAATCAAATCATAAATCATGAATTGAATCATAAATCATGAATCACGGAAATGAATCATAAATTGAATCATGAATCATGAATTAAATCATGAATCATGAATCATGAATCATGAGTCATGAATTGAATCATGAATCATAAATCATGAATTGAATCATAAATCATGAATCACGGAAATGAATCATAAATTGAATCATGAATCATGAATTAAATCATGAATCATGAATCATGAATCATGAGTCATGAATTGAATCATGAATCATGAATCATGAATTGAATCAGGAATCATGAATCATGTATTAAATCATGAATCAGGAATCAGGAATCAGGAATTGAATCATAAATCATGAATTGAATCATGAATCATGAATTGAATCATGAATTGAATCATGAATCAGGAATCAGGAATCAGGAATCGAATAATGAATCATGAATTGAATAATGAATCATGAATCATGAATTGAATCATGAATCATGAATCATGAATTGAACCATGAATCATGAATTAAATCATGAATCATGAATTGACTAATGAATCATGAATCATGAATTGAATCAGGAATCATGAATCATGAATTGAATCATGAATCATGAATCATGAATTGAATCATGAATCATGAATTGAATCATGAATTGAATCATGAATCATGAATTGAATCATGAATCATGAATTGAATCATTAATTGAATCATGAATCATGAATTGAATCATGAATTATGAATCTTGAATCTTGAATCAAATCATAAATCATGAATTGAATCATAAATCATGAATCACGGAAATGAATCATGAATTGAATCATGAATCATGAATTTAATCATGAATCATGAATCATGAATCATGAGTCATGAATTCAATCATGCATCATAAATCATGAATTGAATCAGGAATCAGGAATCATGAATTGAATCATGAATCAGGAATCAGGAATCGGGAATTAAATCATGAATCATGAATCATGAATTGAATCATGAATCATGAATTGAATCATGAATCATGAATCAGGAATCAGGAATCAGGAATCGAATAATGAATCATGAATCATGAATTGAATAATGAATCATGAATCATGAATTGAATCATGAATCATGAATCATGAATTGAAACCATGAATCATGAATCATAAATTGAATCAGGAATCATGAATCATTAATTGAATCATGAATCATGAATTGAATCATGAATTGAATCATGAATTGAATCATAAATCATGAATCACGGAAATGAATCATAAATTGAATCATGAATCATGAATTAAATCATGAATCATGAATCATGAATCATGAGTCATGAATTGAATCATGAATCATGAATCATGAATTGAATCAGGAATCATGAATCATGTATTAAATTATGAATCAGGAATCAGGAATCAGGAATTGAATCATAAATCATGAATTGAATCATGAATCATGAATTGAATCATGAATTGAATCATGAATCATGAATCAGGAATCAGGAATCGAATAATGAATCATGAATTGAATAATGAATCATGAATCATGAATTGAATCATGAATCATGAATCATGAATTGAACCATGAATCATGAATTAAATCATGAATCATGAATTGACTAATGAATCATGAATCATGAATTGAATCAGGAATCATGAATCATGAATTGAATCATGAATCATGAATTAAATCATGAATTGAATCATTAATCATGAATTGAATCATGAATCATGAATTGAATCATTAATTGAATCATGAATCATGAATTGAATCATGAATTATGAATCTTGAATCTTGAATCAAATCATAAATCATGAATTGAATCATAAATCATGAATCACGGAAATGAATCATGAATTGAATCATGAATCATGAATTTAATCATGAATCATGAATTTAATCATGAATCATGAGTCATGAATCATGAGTCATGAATTCAATCATGCATCATAAATCATGAATTGAATCAGGAATCAGGAATCATGAATTGAATCATGAATCAGGAATCAGGAATCGGGAATTAAATCATGAATCATGAATCATGAATTGAATCATGAATCATGAATTGAATCATGAATCATGAATCAGGAATCAGGAATCAGGAATCGAATAATGAATCATGAATCATGAATTGAATAATGAATCATGAATCATGAATTGAATCATGAATCATAAATCATGAATTAAACCATGAATCATGAATCATAAATTGAATCAGGAATCATGAATCATTAATTGAATCATGAATCATGAATTGAATCATGAATTGAATCATGAATCATGAATCATGAATTGAATCATGAATCATGAATTGAATCATGAATTGAATCATGAATCATGAATTGAATCATGAATCAGGAATCAGGAATCAGGAATCAGGAATTGAATAATGAATCATGAATCATGAATTGAATCATGAATCATGAATCTTGAATCGAATCATAAATCATGAATTGAATCATGAATTGAATCATGAATCATGAATCATTAATTGAATCATGAATCATGAATTGAATCATGAATTGAATCATGAATCATGAATCATGAATTGAATCATGAATTGAATCATGAATCATGAATCATGAATTGAGTCATGAATCATAAATTGAATCATGAATTGAATCATGACTCATGAATTGAATCATGAATCATGAATTGAATCATGAATCAGGAATCAGGAATTAGGAATCATGAATCATGAATCGAATAATGAATCATGAATTGAATCATGAGTCATGAATTGAATCATAAATCATGAAGTGAATCATGAATTGAATCATGAATCATGAATCATGAATTGAAACATGAATCATGAATTGAATCATGAATCATGAATCAGGAATCAGAAATCATGAATTGAATCATGAATCATGAATCGAATAATGAATCATGAATCATCAATTGAATCATGAATCATGAATCATGAATTGAATCATGAATCATGAATTGAATCATGAATCATGAATCATGAATCATGAGTCATGAAATTAATCATGAATCAAGAATAAAATCATGAATTGAATCATGAATCATGAATCATGAATCATGAATTCAATCATGAATTGAATCATGAATCATGAATTGAATCATTAATCATGAATCATGAATCACTAATCAGGAATCATGAATTGAATAATGAATCATGAATCAAATAATGAATCATGAATCATGAATTGAATCATGATGCATGATTTGAATCAGGAATCATGAATCATGATTGAAATCATGAATCATGAATTGAATCATATATTGAATCATGAATCATGAATTGAATCATGAATCATTAATCATGAATATAATCATGAATCATGAATTGAATCATGAATCATGATTTGAATCATGAATCATGAATTGAATCATATATTGAATCATGAATTGAATCATGAATCATTAATCATGAATTGAAACATGAATCATGAATTTAATTAATGAACTGAAACATGAATCATGAATTTAATTAATGAACTGAATTATGAATCATGAATTGAATCATGAATCATGAATCATGATTTGAATCATGAATCATGATTTGAATCATGAATCCTAAATTGAATCATATATTGAATCATGAATCATGAATTGAATCATGAATTGAATCATGAATCATGAATCATGAATTGAATCATGAATCATGAATCATGAATTGAATCATGAATTGAATCATGAATCATGAATTGAATCATGAATCATGAATTGAATCATGAATCATGAATTAAATCATTAATCATGAATTGAATCATGAATTATGATTTGAATCATGAATCATGAATTGAATCATATATTAAATCATGAATCATGAATTGAATCATGAATTGAATCATAAATCATGAATCATGAATTGAATCATGAATTGAATCATGAATCATGAATCATTAATTGAATCATAAATCATGAATTGAATCATGAATCATGAATTGAATCATGAATCATGAATCATGATTTAAATCATGAATCATTAATTGAATCTTGAATCATGAAATGAATCATGAATCTTGAATTGAATCATGATTCATTAATTGAATCATGAATCATGAATCAAATCATGTATCATGAATCATGAATTGAATTATGAATTGAATCATGAATCATGAATTGAATCATGAATCATGAAATGAATCATGAATCATGAATCAAATCATGAATCATGAATTGCATTATGAATCATGAATCATGAATCGAATCATGATTCATGAATCATGAATCAAATCATGATTCATGAATCATGAATTGAATCATAATTCATGAATCATGAATCGAATCATAAATCATGAATTGAATCATGAATCATGAATTGAATCATGAATTGAATCATGAATCATGAATCATGAATTGAATCATGAATTGAATCATGAATTGAATCATGAATCATGAATTGAATCATGAATCATGAATCATGAATCAGGTATAATGAATTGAATCATGAATCCTGAATCATGAATCGAATAATAAATCATGAATCATGAATTGAATCATGAATCATGAATCATGAAATTAATCATAATTCATGAATTGAATCATGAATCATGATTTGAATCATGAATCATGAATTGAATCATATATTAAATCATGAATGAATCATGAATCCTGAATTGAATCATGAATTAAATCATGAATCACGAATCATGAATTGAATCATGAATCATGAATTGAATCATGAATCATGAATCATGAATCAAATCATGAATCATGAATCATGAATTGAATTATGAATCATGAATCATGAATCGAATCATGATTCAATCATAAATCGAATCATGATTCATGAATCATGAATCATGAATCGAATCATGATTCATGAATCGAATCATATTTCATGAATCATGAATCGAATCATAAATCATGAATTGAATTGTAAATCATAAATCCATAAATGAATCATGAATTGAATCATGCATCATAAATCATGAATTGAATCAGGAATCAGGAATCATGAATTGAATCATGAATCAGGAATCAGGAATCGGGAATTAAATCATGAATCATGAATCATGAATTGAATCATGAATCATGAATTGAATCATGAATCATGAATCAGGAATCAGGAATCAGGAATCGAATAATGAATCAGGAATCATGAATTGAATAATGAATCATGAATCATGAATTGAATCATGAATCATGAATCATGAATTGAACCATGAATCATGAATCATAAATTGAATCAGGAATCATGAATCATTAATTGAATCATGAATCATGAATTGAATCATGAATTGAATCATATATTGAATCATAAATCATGAATCACGGAAATGAATCATAAATTGAATCATGAATCATGAATTAAATCATGAATCATGAATCATGAATCATGAGTCATGAATTGAATCATGAATCATGAATCATGAATTGAATCAGGAATCATGAATCATGTATTAAATCATGAATCAGGAATCAGGAATCAGGAATTGAATCATAAATCATGAATTGAATCATGAATCATGAATTGAATCATGAATTGAATCATGAATCATGAATCAGGAATCAGGAATCGAATAATGAATCATGAATTGAATAATGAATCATGAATCATGAATTGAATCATGAATCATGAATCATGAATTGAACCATGAATCATGAATTAAATCATGAATCATGAATTGACTAATGAATCATAAATCATGAATTGAATCAGGAATCATGAATCATGAATTGAATCATGAATCATGAATTGAATCATGAATTGAATCATGAATCATGAATTGAATCATGAATCATGAATTGAATCATTAATTGAATCATGAATCATGAATTATGAATCTTGAATCTTGAATCAAATCATAAATCATGAATTGAATCATAAATCATGAATCACGGAAATGAATCATGAATTGAATCATGAATCATGAATTTAATCATGAATCATGAATCATGAATCATGAGTCATGAATTCAATCATGCATCATAAATCATGAATTGAATCAGGAATCAGGAATCATGAATTGAATCATGAATCAGGAATCAGGAATCGGGAATTAAATCATGAATCATGAATCATGAATTGAATCATGAATCATGAATTGAATCATGAATCATGAATCAGGAATCAGGAATCAGGAATCGAATAATGAATCATGAATCATGAATTGAATAATGAATCATGAATCATGAATTGAATCATGAATCATGAATCATGAATTGAACCATGAATCATGAATCATAAATTGAATCAGGAATCATGAATCATTAATTGAATCATGAATCATGAATTGAATCATGAATTGAATCATGAATCATGAATCATGAATTGAATCATGAATCATGAATTGAATCATGAATTGAATCATGAATCATGAATTGAATCATGAATCAGGAATCAGGAATCAGGAATCAGGAATTGAATAATGAATCATGAATCATGAATTGAATCATGAATCATGAATCTTGAATCGAATCATAAATCATGAATTGAATCATGAATTGAATCATGAATCATGAATCATGAATTGAATCATGAATCATGAATTGAATCATGAATCATGAATCATGAATTGAGTCATGAATCATAAATTGAATCATGAATTGAATCATGACTCATGAATTGAATCATGAATCATGAATTGAATCATGAATCAGGAATCAGGAATTAGGAATCATGAATCATGAATCATGAATTGAATCATGAATCATGAATCATGAATTGAACCATGAATCATGAATCATAAATTGAATCAGGAATCATGAATCATTAATTGAATCATAAATCATGAAGTGAATCATGAATTGAATCATGAATCATGAATCATGAATTGAAACATGAATCATGAATTGAATCATGAATCATGAATCAGGAATCAGGAATCATGAATTGAATCATGAATCATGAATCGAATAATGAATCATGAATCATCAATTGAATCATGAATCATGAATCATGAATTGAATCATGAATCATGAATTGAATCATGAATCATGAATCATGAATCATGAGTCATGAAATTAATCATGAATCAAGAATAAAATCATGAATTGAATCATGAATCATGAATCATGAATCATGAATTCAATCATGAATTGAATCATGAATCATGAATTGAATCATATATTAAATCATGAATCATGAATTGAATCATGAATTGAATCATAAATCATGAATCATGAATTGAATCATGAATTGAATCATGAATCATGAATCATTAATTGAATCATAAATCATGAATTGAATCATGAATCATGAATTGAATCATGAATCATGAATCATGATTTAAATCATGAATCATTAATTGAATCTTGAATCATGAAATGAATCATGAATCTTGAATTGAATCATGATTCATTAATTGAATCATGAATCATGAATCAAATCATGTATCATGAATCATGAATTGAATTATGAATTGAATCATGAATCATGAATTGAATCATGAATCATGAAATGAATCATGAATCATGAATCAAATCATGAATCATGAATTGCATTATGAATCATGAATCATGAATCGAATCATGATTCATGAATCATGAATCAAATCATGATTCATGAATCATGAATTGAATCATAATTCATGAATCATGAATCGAATCATAAATCATGAATTGAATCATGAATCATGAATTGAATCATGAATTGAATCATGAATCATGAATCATGAATTGAATCATGAATTGAATCATGAATTGAATCATGAATCATGAATTGAATCATGAATCATGAATCATGAATCAGGTATAATGAATTGAATCATGAATCCTGAATCATGAATCGAATAATAAATCATGAATCATGAATTGAATCATGAATCATGAATCATGAAATTAATCATAATTCATGAATTGAATCATGAATCATGATTTGAATCATGAATCATGAATTGAATCATATATTAAATCATGAATGAATCATGAATCCTGAATTGAATCATGAATTAAATCATGAATCACGAATCATGAATTGAATCATGAATCATGAATTGAATCATGAATCATGAATCATGAATCAAATCATGAATCATGAATCATGAATTGAATTATGAATCATGAATCATGAATCGAATCATGATTCAATCATAAATCGAATCATGATTCATGAATCATGAATCATGAATCGAATCATGATTCATGAATCGAATCATATTTCATGAATCATGAATCGAATCATAAATCATGAATTGAATTGTAAATCATAAATCCATAAATGAATCATGAATTGAATCATGCATCATAAATCATGAATTGAATCAGGAATCAGGAATCATGAATTGAATCATGAATCAGGAATCAGGAATCGGGAATTAAATCATGAATCATGAATCATGAATTGAATCATGAATCATGAATTGAATCATGAATCATGAATCAGGAATCAGGAATCAGGAATCGAATAATGAATCAGGAATCATGAATTGAATAATGAATCATGAATCATGAATTGAATCATGAATCATGAATCATGAATTGAACCATGAATCATGAATCATAAATTGAATCAGGAATCATGAATCATTAATTGAATCATGAATCATGAATTGAATCATGAATTGAATCATATATTGAATCATAAATCATGAATCACGGAAATGAATCATAAATTGAATCATGAATCATGAATTAAATCATGAATCATGAATCATGAATCATGAGTCATGAATTGAATCATGAATCATGAATCATGAATTGAATCAGGAATCATGAATCATGTATTAAATCATGAATCAGGAATCAGGAATCAGGAATTGAATCATAAATCATGAATTGAATCATGAATCATGAATTGAATCATGAATTGAATCATGAATCATGAATCAGGAATCAGGAATCGAATAATGAATCATGAATTGAATAATGAATCATGAATCATGAATTGAATCATGAATCATGAATCATGAATTGAACCATGAATCATGAATTAAATCATGAATCATGAATTGACTAATGAATCATAAATCATGAATTGAATCAGGAATCATGAATCATGAATTGAATCATGAATCATGAATTGAATCATGAATTGAATCATGAATCATGAATTGAATCATGAATCATGAATTGAATCATTAATTGAATCATGAATCATGAATTATGAATCTTGAATCTTGAATCAAATCATAAATCATGAATTGAATCATAAATCATGAATCACGGAAATGAATCATGAATTGAATCATGAATCATGAATTTAATCATGAATCATGAATCATGAATCATAAGTCATGAATTCAATCATGCATCATAAATCATGAATTGAATCAGGAATCAGGAATCATGAATTGAATCATGAATCAGGAATCAGGAATCGGGAATTAAATCATGAATCATGAATCATGAATTGAATCATGAATCATGAATTGAATCATGAATCATGAATCAGGAATCAGGAATCAGGAATCGAATAATGAATCATGAATCATGAATTGAATAATGAATCATGAATCATGAATTGAATCATGAATCATGAATCATGAATTGAACCATGAATCATGAATCATAAATTGAATCAGGAATCATGAATCATTAATTGAATCATGAATCATGAATTGAATCATGAATTGAATCATGAATCATGAATCATGAATTGAATCATGAATCATGAATTGAATCATGAATTGAATCATGAATCATGAATTGAATCATGAATCAGGAATCAGGAATCAGGAATCAGGAATTGAATAATGAATCATGAATCATGAATTGAATCATGAATCATGAATCTTGAATCGAATCATAAATCATGAATTGAATCATGAATTGAATCATGAATCATGAATCATGAATTGAATCATGAATCATGAATTGAATCATGAATCATGAATCATGAATTGAGTCATGAATCATAAATTGAATCATGAATTGAATCATGACTCATGAATTGAATCATGAATCATGAATTGAATCATGAATCAGGAATCAGGAATTAGGAATCATGAATCATGAATCATGAATTGAATCATGAATCATGAATCATGAATTGAACCATGAATCATGAATCATAAATTGAATCAGGAATCATGAATCATTAATTGAATCATAAATCATGAAGTGAATCATGAATTGAATCATGAATCATGAATCATGAATTGAAACATGAATCATGAATTGAATCATGAATCATGAATCAGGAATCAGGAATCATGAATTGAATCATGAATCATGAATCGAATAATGAATCATGAATCATCAATTGAATCATGAATCATGAATCATGAATTGAATCATGAATCATGAATTGAATCATGAATCATGAATCATGAATCATGAGTCATGAAATTAATCATGAATCAAGAATAAAATCATGAATTGAATCATGAATCATGAATCATGAATCATGAATTCAATCATGAATTGAATCATGAATCATGAATTGAATCATTAATCATGAATCATGAATCACTAATCAGGAATCATGAATTGAATAATGAATCATGAATCAAATAATGAATCATGAATCATGAATTGAATCATGAATCATGAATTGAATCATGATGCATGATTTGAATCAGGAATCATGAATCATGATTTAAATCATGAATCATGAATTGAATCATATATTGAATCATGAATCATGAATTGAATCATGAATCATTAATCATGAATATAATCATGAATCATGAATTGAATCATGAATCATGATTTGAATCATGAATCATGAATTGAATCATATATTGAATCATGAATTGAATCATGAATCATTAATCATGAATTGAAACATGAATCATGAATTTAATTAATGAACTGAAACATGAATCATGAATTTAATTAATGAACTGAATTATGAATCATGAATTGAATCATGAATCATGAATCATGATTTGAATCATGAATCATGATTTGAATCATGAATCCTAAATTGAATCATATATTGAATCATGAATCATGAATTGAATCATGAATTGAATCATGAATCATGAATCATGAATTGAATCATGAATCATGAATCATGAATTGAATCATGAATTGAATCATGAATCATGAATTGAATCATGAATCATGAATTGAATCATGAATCATGAATTGAATCATGAATCATGAATCATGATTTAAATCATGAATCATTAATTGAATCATGAATCATGAAATGAATCATGAATCATGAATTCAATCATGATTCATGAATTGAATCATGAATCATGAATCAAATAATGTATCATGAATCATGAATTGAATCATGAATTATGATTTGAATCATGAATCATGAATTGAATCATATATTAAATCATGAATCATGAATTGAATCATGAATTGAATCATAAATCATGAATCATGAATTGAATCATGAATTGAATCATGAATCATGAATCATTAATTGAATCATAAATCATGAATTGAATCATGAATCATGAATTGAATCATGAATCATGAATCATGATTTAAATCATGAATCATTAATTGAATCATGAATCATGAAATGAATCATGAATCATGAATTCAATCATGATTCATTAATTGAATCATGAATCATGAATCAAATCATGTATCATGAATCATGAATTGAATTATGAATTGAATCATGAATCATGAATTGAATCATGAATCATGAAATGAATCATGAATCATGAATCAAATCATGAATCATGAATTGAATTATGAATCATGAATCATGAATCGAATCATGATTCATGAATCATGAATCAAATCATGATTCATGAATCATGAATCGAATCATGATTCATGAATCATGAATCAAATCATGATTCATGAATCATGAATTGAATCATAATTCATGAATCATGAATCGAATCATAAATCATGAATTGAATCATGAATCATGAATTGAATCATGAATTGAATCATGAATCATGAATTGAATCATGAATTGAATCATGAATTGAATCATGAATCATGAATTGAATCATGAATCATGAATCATGAATCAGGTATAATGAATTGAATCATGAATCCTGAATCATGAATCGAATAATAAATCATGAATCATGAATTGAATCATGAATCATGAATTGAATCATGAATCATGAAATGAATCATAATTCATGAATTGAATCATGAATCATGAATCATGATTTGAATCATGAATCATGAATTGAATCATATATTAAATCATGAATTGAATCATGAATCCTGAATTGAATCATGAATTAAATCATGAATCACGAATCATGAATTGAATCATGAATCATGAATTGAATCATGAATCATGAATCATGAATCAAATCATGAATCATGAATCATGAATTGAATTATGAATCATGAATCATGAATCGAATCATGATTCAATCATAAATCGAATCATGATTCATGAATCATGAATCATGAATCGAATCATGATTCATGAATCATGAATCGAATCATATTTCATGAATCATGAATTGAATCATAAATCATGAATCATGAATTTAATCATGAATCATGTATTGAATCAAGAATCATGAATTGAATCATGAATTGAATCATGAATCATGAATCATGAATTGAATCATGAATTGAATCATGAATCATGAATCATGAATCAGGTATAATGAATTGAATCATGAATTCTGAATCATGAATCGAATAATGAATACATGAATAATGAATTGAATCAAGAATCATGAATCATGAATTGAATCATGAACCATGAAATGAATCATACTTCATGAATTGAATCATGAATCATGATTTGAATCATGAATCATGAATTGAATAATATATTAAATCATAAATCATGAATTGAATCATGAATTAAATCATGAATCACGAATCATGAATTGAATCATGAATCATGAATTGAATCATGAATCATGATTTGAATCATGAATCATGATTTCAATCATGAATCATGAATTGAATCATGAATTGAATCATGAATCATGAATCAGGAATCAGGAATCAGGAATCGAATAATGAATCATGAATCATGAATTGAATAATGAATCATGAATCATGAATTGAATCATGAATCATGAATCATGAATTGAACCATGAATCATGAATCATAAATTGAATCAGGAATCATGAATCATTAATTGAATCATGAATCATGAATTGAATCATGAATTGAATCATGAATCATGAATCATGAATTGAATCATGAATCATGAATTGAATCATGAATTGAATCATGAATCATGAATTGAATCATGAATCAGGAATCAGGAATCAGGAATCAGGAATTGAATAATGAATCATGAATCATGAATTGAATCATGAATCATGAATCTTGAATCGAATCATAAATCATGAATTGAATCATGAATTGAATCATGAATCATGAATCATGAATTGAATCATGAATCATGAATTGAATCATGAATCATGAATCATGAATTGAGTCATGAATCATAAATTGAATCATGAATTGAATCATGACTCATGAATTGAATCATGAATCATGAATTGAATCATGAATCAGGAATCAGGAATTAGGAATCATGAATCATGAATCATGAATTGAATCATGAATCATGAATCATGAATTGAACCATGAATCATGAATCATAAATTGAATCAGGAATCATGAATCATTAATTGAATCATAAATCATGAAGTGAATCATGAATTGAATCATGAATCATGAATCATGAATTGAAACATGAATCATGAATTGAATCATGAATCATGAATCAGGAATCAGGAATCATGAATTGAATCATGAATCATGAATCGAATAATGAATCATGAATCATCAATTGAATCATGAATCATGAATCATGAATTGAATCATGAATCATGAATTGAATCATGAATCATGAATCATGAATCATGAGTCATGAAATTAATCATGAATCAAGAATAAAATCATGAATTGAATCATGAATCATGAATCATGAATCATGAATTCAATCATGAATTGAATCATGAATCATGAATTGAATCATTAATCATGAATCATGAATCACTAATCAGGAATCATGAATTGAATAATGAATCATGAATCAAATAATGAATCATGAATCATGAATTGAATCATGAATCATGAATTGAATCATGATGCATGATTTGAATCAGGAATCATGAATCATGATTTAAATCATGAATCATGAATTGAATCATATATTGAATCATGAATCATGAATTGAATCATGAATCATTAATCATGAATATAATCATGAATCATGAATTGAATCATGAATCATGATTTGAATCATGAATCATGAATTGAATCATATATTGAATCATGAATTGAATCATGAATCATTAATCATGAATTGAAACATGAATCATGAATTTAATTAATGAACTGAAACATGAATCATGAATTTAATTAATGAACTGAATTATGAATCATGAATTGAATCATGAATCATGAATCATGATTTGAATCATGAATCATGATTTGAATCATGAATCCTAAATTGAATCATATATTGAATCATGAATCATGAATTGAATCATGAATTGAATCATGAATCATGAATCATGAATTGAATCATGAATCATGAATCATGAATTGAATCATGAATTGAATCATGAATCATGAATTGAATCATGAATCATGAATTGAATCATGAATCATGAATTGAATCATGAATCATGAATCATGATTTAAATCATGAATCATTAATTGAATCATGAATCATGAAATGAATCATGAATCATGAATTCAATCATGATTCATTAATTGAATCATGAATCATGAATCAAATAATGTATCATGAATCATGAATTGAATCATGAATTATGATTTGAATCATGAATCATGAATTGAATCATATATTAAATCATGAATCATGAATTGAATCATGAATTGAATCATAAATCATGAATCATGAATTGAATCATGAATTGAATCATGAATCATGAATCATTAATTGAATCATAAATCATGAATTGAATCATGAATCATGAATTGAATCATGAATCATGAATCATGATTTAAATCATGAATCATTAATTGAATCATGAATCATGAAATGAATCATGAATCATGAATTCAATCATGATTCATTAATTGAATCATGAATCATGAATCAAATCATGTATCATGAATCATGAATTGAATTATGAATTGAATCATGAATCATGAATTGAATCATGAATCATGAAATGAATCATGAATCATGAATCAAATCATGAATCATGAATTGAATTATGAATCATGAATCATGAATCGAATCATGATTCATGAATCATGAATCAAATCATGATTCATGAATCATGAATCGAATCATGATTCATGAATCATGAATCAAATCATGATTCATGAATCATGAATTGAATCATAATTCATGAATCATGAATCGAATCATAAATCATGAATTGAATCATGAATCATGAATTGAATCATGAATTGAATCATGAATCATGAATTGAATCATGAATTGAATCATGAATTGAATCATGAATCATGAATTGAATCATGAATCATGAATCATGAATCAGGTATAATGAATTGAATCATGAATCCTGAATCATGAATCGAATAATAAATCATGAATCATGAATTGAATCATGAATCATGAATTGAATCATGAATCATGAAATGAATCATAATTCATGAATTGAATCATGAATCATGAATCATGATTTGAATCATGAATCATGAATTGAATCATATATTAAATCATGAATTGAATCATGAATCCTGAATTGAATCATGAATTAAATCATGAATCACGAATCATGAATTGAATCATGAATCATGAATTGAATCATGAATCATGAATCATGAATCAAATCATGAATCATGAATCATGAATTGAATTATGAATCATGAATCATGAATCGAATCATGATTCAATCATAAATCGAATCATGATTCATGAATCATGAATCATGAATCGAATCATGATTCATGAATCATGAATCGAATCATATTTCATGAATCATGAATTGAATCATAAATCATGAATCATGAATTTAATCATGAATCATGTATTGAATCAAGAATCATGAATTGAATCATGAATTGAATCATGAATCATGAATCATGAATTGAATCATGAATTGAATCATGAATCATGAATCATGAATCAGGTATAATGAATTGAATCATGAATTCTGAATCATGAATCGAATAATGAATACATGAATAATGAATTGAATCAAGAATCATGAATCATGAATTGAATCATGAACCATGAAATGAATCATACTTCATGAATTGAATCATGAATCATGATTTGAATCATGAATCATGAATTGAATAATATATTAAATCATAAATCATGAATTGAATCATGAATTAAATCATGAATCACGAATCATGAATTGAATCATGAATCATGAATTGAATCATGAATCATGATTTGAATCATGAATCATGATTTCAATCATGAATCATGAATTGAATCATATATTGAATCATGAATCATGAATTGAATCATGAATCATGAACTGAATTATGAATCATGAATTAAATCATAAATCATGAATTGAATCATGAATCGAATCATGAATTAAATCACGAATCTTGAGTCATGAATTGAATCTTGAATCATGAATTGAATCATGAATCATGAATTGAATCATGAATTGAATCATGAATCATGAATTGAATCATGAATCATGAATCATGAATTGAATCATGAATCATGAATTAAATCATTAATCATGAATTGAATCATGAATTATGATTTGAATCATGAATCATGAATTGAATCATATATTAAATCATGAATCATGAATTGAATCATGAATCATGAATTGAATCATATAATAAATCATGAATCATGAATTGAATCATGAATCATGAATCATGAATCATGAATCATGAATTGAATCATGAATCATGAATCATGAATTGAATCATGAATCATGAATCATGAATTGAACCATGAATCATGAATTGAATCATGAATCATGATTTGAATCATGAATTGAATCATGAATCATGAATTGAATCATGAATTGAATCATGAATCATGAATTGAATCATGAATCATGAATTGAATCATGAATTGAATCATGAATTGAATCATGAATCATGAATTGAAAAATGAATCATGAATTGAATCATGAATCATGATTTTAATCCTGAATCATAAATTGAATCATATATTAAATCATGAATTGAATCATGGAACATCAATTGAAACATGAATCATGAATCATGAATTAAATCATGAATCATGAATTGAATCATGAATCATGAATCATGAATCATGAATTGAATCATGATTTTAATCCTGAATCATAAATTGAATCATATATTAAATCATGAATTGAATCATGAATCATGAATTGAATCATGAATTGAATCATGAATCATGAATTGAATCATCAATCATGAATCAGGAATCAGGAATCAGGAATCGAATAATGAATCATGAATCATGAATTGAATCATGAATCATGAATCTTGAATCGAATCATAAATCATGAATTGAATCATGAATTGAATCATGAATCATGAATCATGAATTGAATCATGAATCATGAATTGAATCATGAATCATGAATCATGAATTGAATCATGAATCATAAATTGAATCATGAATTGAATCATGACTCATGAATTGAATTATGAATCATGAATTGAATCATGAATCAGGAATCAGGAATCAGGAATCATGAATCGCATAATGAATCATGAATTGAATCATGAATCATGAATCATGAATTGAATCATGAGTCATGAATTGAATCATGAATCATGAAGTGAATCATGAATTGAATCATGAATCATGAATCATGAATTGAAACATGAATCATGAATTTAATCATGAATCATGAATCAGGAATCAGGAATCATGAATTGAATCATGAATCGAATAATGAATCATGAATAATCAAATGAATCATGAATCATGAATTGAATCATGAATCATGAATTTAATCATGAATCATGAATCATGAGTCATGAATGTAATCATGAATCAAGAATAAAATCATGAATTGAATCATGAATCATGAATCATGAATCATGAATTCAATCATGAATTGAATCATGAATCATGAATTGAATCATTAATCATGAATCATGAATCACTAATCAGGAATCATGAATTGAATAATGAATCATGAATCAAATAATGAATCATGAATCATGAATTGAATCATGAATCATGAATTGGATCATGAATCATGATTTGAATCATGAATCATGAATTTAATCATGAATCATGAATCATGAATCATGAGTCATGAAATTAATCATGAATCAAGAATAAAATCATGAATTGAATCATGAATCATGAATCATGAATCATGAATTCAATCATGAATTGAATCATGAATCATGAATTGAATCATGAATCATGAATTGAATCATTAATCATGATTAATGAATCACTAATCAGGAATCATGAATTGAATAATGAATCATGAATCAAATAATGAATCATGAATCATGAATTGAATCATGAATCATGAATTGAATCATGAATCATGATTTGAATCAGGAATCATGAATCATGATTTAAATCATGAATCATGAATTGAATCATATATTGAATTATGAATCATGAATTGAATCATGAATCATTAATCATGAATTGAATCATGAATCATGAATTAAAATCATGAATCATGATTTGAATCATGAATCATGAATTGAATCATATATTGAATCATGAATTGAATCATGAATCATTAATCATGAATTGAAACATGAATCATGAATTTAATTAATGAACTGAATTATGAATCATGAATTTAATCATGAATCATGAATTGAATCATGAATCGAATCATGCATTAAATCACGAATCATGAGTCATGAATTGAATCATGAATCATGAATCATGATTTGAATCATGAATCATGAATTGAATCATGAATTGAATCATGAATCATGAATTGAATCATGAATCATGAATCATGAATTGAATCATGAATTGAATCATGAATCATGAATTGAATCATGAATCATGAATTGAATCATGAATCATGAATTAAATCATTAATCATGAATTGAATCATGAATTATGATTTGAATCATGAATCATGAATTTAATCATATATTAAATCATGAATCATGAATTGAATCATGAATCATGAATGAATCATGAATTGAATCATGAATCATGAATCATGAATTGAATCATGAATTGAATCATAAATCATGAATTGAATCATGAATCATTAATTGAATCATAAATCATGAATTGAATCATGAATCATGAATTGAATTATGAATCATGAATCATGATTTAAATCATCAATCATTAATTGAATCATGAATCATGAATTGAATCATGGATTGAATCATGAATCATGAAATGAATCATGAATTGAATCATGAATCATGAAATGAATTATGAATCATGAATCATGAATCGAATCATGATTCATGAATCATGAATCATGAATTGAATCATAATTCATGAATCATGAATCGAATCATAAAACATGAATTGAATCATAATTCATGAATCATGAATCGAATCATAAATCATGAATTGAATCATGAATCATGAATTGAATCATGAATTGAATCATGAATCATGAATTGAATCATGAATTGAATCATGAATCATGAATTGAATCATGAATCATGAATCATGAATCATGAATCAGGTATAATGAATTGAATCATGAATCCTGAATCATGAATCGAATAATGAATCATGAATCATGAATTGAATCATGAATCATGAATCATGAATTGAATCATGAATCATGAAATGAATCATAATTCATGAATTGAATCATGAATCATGAATCATGATTTAAATCATGAATCATGAATTGAATCATATATTAAATCATGAATTGAATCATGAATCCTGAATTGAATCATGAATCAAATCATGAATCATGAATCATGAATTGAATTATGAAACATGAATCATGAATCGAATCATGATTCATGAATCATGAATCATAAATCGAATCATGATTCATGAATTATGAATCATGAATCGAATCATGATTCATGAATCATGAATCGAATCATATTTCATGAATCATGAATCGAATCATAAATCATGAATTGAATTGTAAATCATAAATCATTAAATGAATAATGAATTGAATCATAAATCATGAATCATGAATTGAATAATGAATCATGTATTGAATCATGAATCATGAATTGAATCATGAATTGAATCATGAATCATGAATCATGAATTGAATCATGAATTGAATCATGAATCATGAATCAGGTATAATGAATTGAATCATGAATCCTGAATCATGAATCGAATAATGAATCATGAATAATGAATTGAAGCAAGAATCATGAATCATGAATTGAATCATGAACCATGAAATGAATCATACTTCATGAATTGAATCATGAATCATGAATCATGATTTGAATCATGAATCATGAATTGAATAATATATTAAATCATAAATCATGAATTGAATCATGAATTAAATCATGAATCACGAATCATGAATTGAATCATGAATCATGAATTGAATCATGAATCATGATTTGAATCATGAATCATGAATCATGATTTCAATCATGAATCATGAATTGAATCATATATTGAATCATGAATCATGAATTGAATCATTAATCATGAATTGAATCATGAATCATGAATTTAATTAATGAACTGAATTATGAATCATGAATTAAATCATGAATCATGAATTGAATCATGAATCGAATCATGAATTAAATCACGAATCATGAGTCATGAATTGAATCATGAATCATGATTTGAATCATGAATCATGAATTGAATCATGAATTGAATCATGAATCATGAATTGAATCATGAATTGAATCATGAATCATGAATTGAATCATGAATCATGAATTGAATCATGAATTGAATCATGAATCATGAATTGAATCATAAATCATGAATCATGAATTGAATCATGAATCATGAATTAAATCATTAATCATGAATTGAATCATGAATTATGATTTGAATCATGAATCATGAATTGAATCATATATTAAATCATGAATCATGAATTGAATCATGAATCATGAATTGAATCATATATTAAATCATGAATCATGAATTGAATCATGAATCATGAATTGAATCATATATTGAATCATGAATCATGAATTGAATCATGAATCATTAATCATGAATTAAAAAATGAATCATGAATTTAATTAATGAACTGAATTATGAATCATGAATTTAATCATGAATCATGAATTAAATCATGAATCGAATCATGAATTAAATTATGAATCATGAGTCATGAATTGAATCATGAATCATGAATCATGATTTGAATCATGAATCATGATTTGAATCATGAATCCTAAATTGAATCATATATTGAATCATGAATCATGAATTGAATTCATGATTTATGATTCGATTCATGATTCATGAATCATGAATCGATTCATGATTCATGATTCATGAATCATGATTCGATTCATGATGCATGATTCATAAATCATGATTCAATTCATGATTCTTGATTAATGATTCAATTCATGATTCATAATTCAATTTATGATTCAATTCATGATTCATGATTTAATTCATGATTCAATTCATGATTTATGATGTAATTTATGATTCATGAATCATTATTCGATTCATGATTCATGATTTATGAATCATGATTCAATTCATGATTCAAGATTCATGATTCGATTCATGATTCATGATTCATGATTCAATTCATGATTAATGATTTGATTCATGATTCATGATTCAATTCATGAATCATTATTCGATTCATGATTTATTATTCATGAATCATGATTTAATTCATGATTCATGATTCATTTCATGATTCATGATTCAATTCATTATTCATGATTCATGATTTAATACATGATTCATGATTCAATTCATGATTCATTTCATGATTCATGATTCATGATCCATGATTCAATTCATGATTCATGATTCAATTCATGATTAAATACATGATTCATGATTCAATTCATGACTTATGATTCAATTCATGATTCATGATTCAATTCATGATTTATTTCATGATTCATAATTCATGATTCATAATTCATGATTTATGATTCATGATTCAATTCATGATTCATGATTCAATTCATGATTCATGATTCAATTCATGATTCATGATTCAATTCATGATTCATTTCATGATTCATGATTCATGATTCATGATTCAATTCATGATTCATGATTCATGATTTAATTCATGATTAATGATTCAATTCATGATTCATGATTTATGATTCATGATTTTATTCACGATTCATGATTCAATTCATAATTCATGATTCAATTCATGATTCATTTCATGATTCATGATTCATGATTCATGATTCATTTCATGATTCATAATTCATGATTTATGATTCATGATTCAATTCATGATTCATGATTCAATTCATAATTCATGATTCAATTCATGATTCATTTCATGATTCATGATTCATGATTCATGATTCAATTCATGATTCATGATTCATGATTTAATTCATGATTCATGATTCAATTCATGATTCATTTCCTGATTCATGATTTATGATTCATGATTTTATTCATGATCCATGATTCAATTCATGATTCATGATTCAATTCATGATTCATGATTAAATACATGATTCATGATTCAATTCATGACTCATGATTCAATTCATGATTCATGATTCAATTCATGATCCATGATTCAATTCATGATTCATTTAATGTTTCATGATTTATGATTCAATTCATGATTTATGATTCGATTCATGAATTATGATTCATGAATCATGATTCAATTCATGATTTATGAATCATGATTCGATTCATGATTCATGATTCATAAATCATGATTAGATTCATGATTCATGATTCATAAATCATGATTCAATTCATAATTCATGAATCATGATTCAGTTCATGATTCATGAATCATGATTCAATTCATGATTCATGATTCATTCCATGATTCATGAATTATGATTCAATTCATGATTCATGATTCATGATTCAATTCACGATTCCTGATTCCTGATTCCTGATTCATGATTCAATTCATGATTCATGATTCAATTCATGATTCAATTCATGATTCATGATTCAATTCATGATTCAATTCATGATTCATGATTCATGATTCATGATTCAATTCATGATTCATGATTCAATTCATGATTCATGATTCAATTCATGATTCATTTCATGATTCATGATTCATGATTCATGATTCAATTCATGATTCATGATTCATGATTTAATTCATGATTAATGATTCAATTCATGATTCATGATTTATGATTCATGATTTTATTCACGATTCATGATTCAATTCATAATTCATGATTCAATTCATGATTCATTTCATGATTCATGATTCATGATTCATGATTCATTTCATGATTCATAATTCATGATTTATGATTCATGATTCAATTCATGATTCATGATTCAATTCATAATTCATGATTCAATTCATGATTCATTTCATGATTCATGATTCATGATTCATGATTCAATTCATGATTCATGATTCATGATTTAATTCATGATTCATGATTCAATTCATGATTCATTTCATGATTCATGATTTATGATTCATGATTTTATTCATGATCCATGATTCAATTCATGATTCATGATTCAATTCATGATTCATGATTAAATACATGATTCATGATTCAATTCATGACTCATGATTCAATTCATGATTCATGATTCAATTCATGATTCATTTAATGTTTCATGATTTATGATTCAATTCATGATTTATGATTCGATTCATGAATTATGATTCATGAATCATGATTCAATTCATGATTTATGAATCATGATTCGATTCATGATTCATGATTCATAAATCATGATTAGATTCATGATTCATGATTCATAAATCATGATTCAATTCATAATTCATGAATCATGATTCAGTTCATGATTCATGAATCATGATTCAATTCATGATTCATGATTCATTCCATGATTCATGAATTATGATTCAATTCATGATTCATGATTCATGATTCAATTCACGATTCCTGATTCCTGATTCATGATTCAATTCATGATTCATGATTCAATTCATGATTCAATTCATGATTCATGATTCAATTCATGATTCAATTCATGATTCATGATTCATGATTCATGATTCAATTTATGAATCATCATTCGATTCATGATTCATGAATCATCATTCGATTCATGATTCATGAATCATGATTTGATTCATGATTCATGATTCATGAATCATGATTCAATTTATGATTCATGATTCATGATTCATGATTCAATTCATGAATCATGAATCGAATCATGATTCATGAATTGAATCATGAATCATGAATCATGAATTATGATTAAATTCATGATTCATGATTCATTTCATGATTCATGATTTATGATTCATGATTCATTTCATGATTCATGATTCAATTCATGATTCATTTCATGATTCATGATTCATGATCGATGATTCAATTCATGATTCATGATTCAATTCATGATTCATTTAATGTTTCATGATTTATGATTCAATTCATGATTTATGATTTGATTCATGATTCATGATTCATGAATCATGATTCGATTCATGATTCATGAATCATGATTCGATTCATGATTCATGATTCATGAATCATGATTAGATTCATGATTCATGATTCATGAATCATGATTAGATTCATGATTCATGATTCATAAATCATGATTCAATTCATGATCCATGATTCAATTCATGATTCATTTAATGTTTCATGATTTATGATTCAATTCATGATTTATGATTCGATTCATGATTCCTGATTCACGAATCATGATTCGATTCATGATTCATGATTCATGAATCATGATTAGATTCATGATTCATGATTCATAAATCATGATTCAATTCATGATTCATGATTCATGATCCAATTCATGATTCCTGATTCCTGATTCATAATTCATGATTCATGATTTAATTCATGATTCAATTCATGATTCATGATTCAATTCATGATTTATTTCATGATTCATGATTCATGATTCAATTCAGGATTCATGATTCAATTCATGATTCATGATTCAATTCATGACTCATGATTCAATTCATGATTCATGAATCAATTTATAATTCATGATTTAAATCATGATTCATTTAAGATTTATGATTCAATTCATGATTTATGAATTGATTCATGATTTATGATTCATAAATCATGATTCGATTCATGATTCATGATTCATGATTTATGAATCATGATTCAATTCATGATTCATGATTCATGATTCATGATTCAATTCATGAATCATCATTCGATTCATGATTCATGATTCATGAATCATCATTCGATTCATGATTCATGAATCATCATTCGATTCATGATTCATGAATCATGATTTGATTCATGATTCATGATTCATGAATCATGATTCAATTTATGAATCATGAATCGAATCATGATTCATGAATTGAATCATGAATCATGAATCATGATTAAATTCATGATTCATGATTCATTTCATGATTCATGATTTATGATTCATGATTTTATTCATGATTCATGATTCAATTCATGATTCATTTCATGATTCATGATTCATGATCCATGATTCAATTCATGATTCATGATTCAATTCATGATTCATGATTCAATTCATGATTCATGATTAAATACATGATTCATGATTCAATTCATGACTCATGATTCAATTCATGATTCATGAATCATGATTCGATTCATGATTCATGATTCATGAATAATGATTTGATTCATGATTCATGATTCATAAATCATGATTCAATTCATGATTCTTGATTCATGATTCAATTCATGATTCATGATTCAATTCATGATTCAATTCATGATTCATGATTCAATTCATGAGTCAATTCATGATTTATGATGCAATTTATGATTCACGATTCATGATTCGATTCATGATTCATGATTTATGAATCATGATTCAATTCATGATTCAAGATTCATGATTCGATTCATGATTAATCATGATTCAATTCATTAATCATGATTCAATTCATGATTAATGATTTGATTCATGATTCATGATTCAATTCATGAATCATGATTCGATTCATGATTTATTATTCATGAATCATGATTCAATTTAATGATTCATGAATCATTTCATGATTCATAATTCATGATTTATGATTCATGATTCAATTCATGATTCATGATTCAATTCATGATTCATTTCATGATTCATGATTCATGATTCATGATTCAATTCATTATTCATGATTCATGATTTAATTCTTGATTCATGATTGAATTCATGATTCATTTCATGATTCATGATTCATGATTCAATTCATGATTAAATACATGATTCATGATTCAATTCATGACTTATGATTCAATTCATGATTCATGATTCAATTCATGATTCATGATTCATTTCATGATTCATAATTCATGATTTATGATTCATTTCATAATTCATGATTCATGATTCAATTCATGATTCATGATTCAATTCATGATTCATGATTCAATTCATGATTCATGATTCAATTCATGATTCATGATTCATGATTTAATTCATGATTCATGATTCAATTCATGATTCATTTCATGATTCATGATTTATGATTCATGATTTTATTCATGATCCATGATTCAATTCATGATTCATGATTCAATTCATGATTCATGATTAAATACATGATTCATGATTCAATTCATGACTCATGATTCAATTCATGATTTATGATTCAATTCATGATCCATGATTCAATTCATGATTCATTTAATGTTTCATGATTTATGATTCAATTCATGATTTATGATTCGATTCATGATTCATGATTCATGAATCATGATTAGATTCATGATTCATGATTCATAAATCATGATTCAATTCATGATTCATGAATCATGATTAGATTCATGATTCATGATTCATAAATCATGATTCAATTCATGATTCATGATTCATGATTCATTTCATGATTCATGATTTATGATTCATGATTTTATTCATGATTCATGAATCAATTCATTATTCATTTCATGATTCATTAATTTATGATCCATGATTCAATTCATGATTCATGATTCAATTAATGATTCATGATTAAATACATGATTCATGATTCAATTCATGACTCATGATTCAATCTATGATTCATGATTCAATTCATGATCCATGATTCAATTCATGATTCATTTGATGTTTCATGATTTATGATTCAATTCATGATTTATGATTCGATTCAAGAATCATGATTCGATTCATGATTCATGATTCATGAATCATGATTCGATTCATGACTCATGATTCATAAATCATGATTCAATTCATGATTCATGATTCATGATTCAATTCATGATTCATGATTCATTATTCGATTCATGATTCAATTCATGATTCCTGATTCATTATTTGATTCATGATTCATGATTCAATTCATGATTTATTTCATGATTCATGATTCATGATTTAATTCAGGATTCATGATTCAATTCATGATTCATGATTCAATTCATGACTCATGATTCAATTCATGATTCATGAATCAATTTATAATTCATGTTTCAAATCATGATTCATTTAATGATTCATGAGTTATGATTCAATTCATGATTTATGATTCGATTCATGATTCATGATTCATAAATCATGATTCGATTCATGATTCATGATTTATGAATCATGATTCAATTCATGATTCATGATTCATGATTCATGATTCAATTCATGAATCATCATTCGATTCATGATTCATGATTCATGAATCATCATTCGATTCATGATTCATGATTCATGAATCATCATTCGATTCATGATTTATGAATCATAATTTGATTCATGATTCATGATTCATGAATCATAATTTGATTCATGATTCATGATTCATGAATCATGATTCAATTTATAATTCATGATTTATGATTCATGAATTGAATCATGAATCATGATTCATGAATCATGATTAAATTCATGATTCATGATTCATTTCATGATTCATGATTTATGATTCATGATTTTATTCATGATTCATGATTCAATTCATGATTCATTTCATGATTCATGATTCATGATCCATGATTCAATTCATGATTCATGATTTAATTCATGATTCATATATTAAATACATGATTCATGATTCAATTCGTGACTCATGATTCAATTAATGATTCATGATTCAATTCATGATTCATTTAATGATTCAAGATTTATGATTTGATTCATGATTTATGATTCATAAATCATGATTCAATTCATGATTCATGATTTATGATTTGATTCATGATTCACGATTCATGAATCATGATTCAATTCATGATTCATGATTCATAAATCATGATTCAATTCATGATTCATGATTCAAATCATGATTCAAGTCATGCTTCAATTCATGATTCATGATTCAATTCATGATTCCTGATTCATGATTCCTGATTCATGATTCAATTTATGATTTATGATTCAATTCATGATTCAATTCATGATTCATGATTCAATTCATGATTTAATTCATGATTTATGATTCATGATTCAATTCATGATTCCTGATTCCTGATTCATGATTCATGATTCAATTCATGACTCATGATTCAATTCATGATTCATGAATCAATTTATAACTCATGATTCAATTCATGATTCATGAATCAATTTATAATTCATTATTCAAATCATGATTCATTTAATGATTCATGATTTATGATTCAATTCATGATTTATGATTCGATTCATGATTCATAAATCATGACTCGATTCATGATTCATGATTTATGAATCATGATTCATTTCATGATTCATGATTCAATTCATGAATCATCATTCGATTCATGATTTATGATTCATGAATCATCATTCGTTTCATGATTCATGAATCATGATTCAATTTATAATTAATGATTCATGATTCATGATTAATGATTCAATTTATGAATCATGAATCGAATCATGATTCATGAATTGAATCATGAATCATGAATCATGAATTATGATTAAATTCATGATTCATGATTCATTTCATGATTCAAGATTTATGAATCATGATTTTATTCATGATTCATGATTGAATTCAAGATTCATGATCCATGATTCAATTCATGATTCATGATTTAATTCATGATTCATGATTAAATACATGATTTATGATTCAATTCGTGACTCATGATTCAATTAATGATTCATGATTCAATTCATGATTCATTTAATGATTCAAGATTTATGATTTGATTCATGATTCATGATTCATGAATCATGATTCGATTCATGATTCATGATTCATGAATCATGATTCGATTTATGATTCATGATTCATGATTCATAAATCATGATTCAATTCATGATTCATGATTCATGATTCGATTCATGATTCAAGTCATGATTCAATTCATGATTCATGATTCATGATTCAATTCATGATTCATGATTAAATACATGATTCATGATTCAATTTATGATTTATGATTCAATTCATGATTCATGATTCAATTCTTGATCCATGATTCAATTTATGATTCATTTAATGATTCAAGATTTATGATTTGATTCATGATTTATGATTCATGAATCATGATTCGATTCATGATTCATGATTCATGAATCATGATTCGCTATTCATGAATCATGATTCATAAATCATGATTCAATTCATGATTCATGATTTATGATTTGATTCATGATTCACGATTCATGAATCATGATTCAATTCATGATTCATGATTCATAAATCATGATTCAATTCATGATTCATGATTCAAATCATGATTCAAGTCATGCTTCAAGTCATGATTCATGATTCAATTCATGATTCCTGATTCATGATTCCTGATTCATGATTCAATTTATGATTTATGATTCAATTCATGATTCAATTCATGATTCATGATTTAATTCATGATTTAATTCATGATTTATGATTCATGATTCAATTCATGATTCCTGATTCATGATTCATGATTCATGATTCAATTCATGACTCATGATTCAATTCATGATTCATGAATCAATTTATAACTCATGATTCAATTCATGATTCATGAATCAATTTATAATTCATTATTCAAATCATGATTCATTTAATGATTCATGATTTATGATTCAATTCATGATTTATGATTCGATTCATGATTCATAAATCATGACTCGATTCATGATTCATGATTTATGAATCATGATTCATTTCATGATTCATGATTCAATTCATGAATCATCATTCGATTCATGATTTATGATTCATGAATCATCATTCGTTTCATGATTCATGAATCATGATTCAATTTATAATTAATGATTCATGATTCATGATTAATGATTCAATTTATGAATCATGAATCGAATCATGATTCATGAATTGAATCATGAATCATGAATCATGAATTATGATTAAATTCATGATTCATGATTCATTTCATGATTCAAGATTTATGAATCATGATTTTATTCATGATTCATGATTGAATTCAAGATTCATGATCCATGATTCAATTCATGATTCATGATTTAATTCATGATTCATGATTAAATACATGATTTATGATTCAATTCGTGACTCATGATTCAATTAATGATTCATGATTCAATTCATGATTCATTTAATGATTCAAGATTTATGATTTGATTCATGATTCATGATTCATGAATCATGATTCGATTCATGATTCATGATTCATGAATCATGATTCGATTTATGATTCATGATTTATGATTTGATTCATGATTCATGATTCATAAATCATGATTCAATTCATGATTCATGATTCATGATTCGATTCATGATTCAAGTCATGATTCAATTCATGATTCATGATTCATGATTCAATTCATGATTCATGATTAAATACATGATTCATGATTCAATTTATGATTTATGATTCAATTCATGATTCATGATTCAATTCTTGATCCATGATTCAATTTATGATTCATTTATTGATTCATGATTTATGATTCAATTCATGATTTATGATTCGATTCATGATTCATGAATCATGATTCGATTCATGATTCATGATTCATGAATCATGATTTGATTCATGATTCATGATTCATAAATCATGATTCAATTCATGATTCTTGATTCATGATTCAATTCATGATTCATGATTCAATTCATGATTCAATTCATGATTCATGATTCAATTCATGAGTCAATTCATGATTTATGATGCAATTTATGATTCACGATTCATGATTCGATTCATGATTCATGATTTATGAATCATGATTCAATTCATGATTCAAGATTCATGATTCGATTCATGATTCATGATTCATGATTCAATTCATGATTAATGATTTGATTCATGATTCATGATTCAATTCAAGAATCATGATTCGATTCATGATTTATTATTCATGAATAATGATTCAATTTAATGATTCATGAATCATTTCATGATTCATAATTCATGATTTATGATTCATGATTCAATTCATGATTCATGATTCAATTCATGATTCATTTCATGATTCATGATTCATGATTGATGATTCAATTCATTATTCATGATTCATGATTTAATTCATGACTCATTATTGAATTCATGATTCATGATTGAATTCATGATTCATTTCATGATTCATGATTCATAATCCATGATTCAATTCATGATTCATGATTCAATTCATGATTAAATACATGATTCATGATTCAATTCATGACTTATGATTCAATTCATGATTCATGATTCAATTCATGATTCATGATTCATTTCATGATTCATAATTCATGATTTATGATTCATTTCATAATTCATGATTCATGATTCAATTCATGATTCATGATTAAATACATGATTCATGATTCAATTCATGACTCATGATTCAATTCATGATTCATGATTCAATTCATGATCCATGATTCAATTCATGATTCATTTAATGTTTCATGATTTATGATTCAATTCATGATTTATGATTCGATTCATGATTCATGATTCATGAATCATGATTAGATTCATGATTCATGATTCATAAATCATGATTCAATTCATGATTCATGATTCATGATTCCATTCATGATTCCTGATTCCTGATTCCTGATTCATGATTCATGATTTAATTCATGATTCATGATTCAATTCATGATTCATGATTCAATTTATGATTTATTTCATGATTCATGATTCATGATTCATGATTCAATTCAGGATTCATGATTCAATTCATGATTCATGATTCAATTCATGACTCATGATTCAATTCATGATTCATGAATCAATTTATAATTCATGATTCAAATCATGATTCTTTTAATGATTCAAGATTTATGATTCAATTCATGATTTATGATTCAATTCATGATTCATGATTCATGATTTATGATTTAATTCATGATTCATGATTCAATTTATGATTCATTGCATGATTCATGATTTATGATTCAATTCATGATTTATGATTCGATTCATGATTCATAATTCATGATTCAATTCATGATTCAATTCATGATTTATGATTCATGATTCATGATTTATGATTTAATTCATGTTTCATGATTTAATTTATGATTCATTGCATGAATTATGATTTATGATTCAATTCATGATTTATGATTTGATTCATGATTCATGATTCATGATTCAATTCATGATTCATGATTTATTTCATGATTCATGATTCAATTCATGATTCATTAATTATGATTCAATTCATGATTCATGATTCATGATTCAATTCATAATTCATGATTCAATTCATGATTCGTGATTCATGATTCCATTCATGATTCAATTCATGATTCATGATTCAATTCATGATTCATTTCATGATTCATGATTCATGATTCAATTCATGATTCATGATTCATGATTTATGATTCATTTCATGATTCATTAATTCATGATCCATGATTCAATTCATGATTCATGATTCAATTCATGATTCATGATTAAATACATGATTCATGATTCAATTCATGACTCATGATTCAATTCATGATTCATGATTTAATTCATGATCCATGATTCAATTCATGATTCATTTAATGTTTCATGATTTATGATTCAATTCATGATTTATGATTCGATTCATGATTCATGAATCATGATTCGATTCATGATTCATGAATCATGATTCGATTCATGATTCATGATTCATAAATCATGATTCAATTCATGATTCATGATTCATTATTCGATTCATGATTCATGATTCATGATTCAATTCATGATTCCTGATTCCTGATTCATGATTCATGATTCATGATTCAATTCATGACTCATGATTCAATTCATGATTCATTTCATGATTCATGATTCATGATTCAATTCAGGATTCATGATTCAATTCATGATTCATGATTCAATTCATGACTCATGATTCAATTCATGATTCATGAATCAAATTATAATTCATGATTCAAATCATGATTCATTTAATGATTCATGAGTTATGATTCAATTCATGATTTATGATTCGATTCATGATTCATGATTCATAAATCATGATTGGATTCATGATTCATGATTTATGAATCATGATTCAATTCATGATTCAAGATTCATGATTCATGATTCAATTCATGAATCATCATTCGATTCATGATTCATGATTCATGAATCATCATTCAATTCATGATTCATGATTCATGAATCATCATTCGATTCATGATTCATGAATCATGATTTGATTCATGATTCATGATTCATGAATCATGATTCAATTTATAATTCATGATTCATGATTCATGATTAATGATTCAATTCATGAATCATGAATTGAATCATGATTCATGAATTGAATCATGAATCATGAATCATGAATCATGATTAAATTCATGATTCATGGTTCATGATTAATGATTCAATTCATGATTTTATTCATGATTCATGATTCAATTCATGATTCATTTCATGATTCCTGATTCATGATCCATGATTCAATTAATGATTCATGATTCAATTCATGATTCATTTAATGATTCAAGATTTATGATTTGATTCATGATTTATGATTCATGAATCATGATTCGATTCATGATTCATGATTCATGAATCATGATTCGATTTATGAATCATGATTCATAAATCATGATTCAATTCATGATTCATGATTTATGATTTGATTCATGATTCACGATTCACGAATCATGATTCAATTCATGATTCATGATTCATAAATCATGATTCAATTCATGATTCATGATTCATGATTCAAATCATGATTCAAGTCATGATTCAATTCATGATTCATGATTCATGATTCAATTCATGATTCCTGATTCATGATTCCTGATTCATGATTCAATTTATGATTTATGATTCAATTCATGATTCAATTCATGATTCATGATTTAATTCATGATTTATGATTCATGATTCAATTCATGATTCCTGATTCATGATTCATGATTCATGATTCAATTCATGACTCATGATTCAATTCATGATTCATGAATCAATTTATAACTCATGATTCAATTCATGATTCATGAATCAATTTATAATTCATGATTCAAATCATGATTCATTTAATGATTCATGATTTATGATTCAATTCATGATTTATGATTCGATTCATGATTCATAAATCATGATTCGAATTATGATTCATGATTTATGAATCATGATTTAATTCATGATTCATGATTTAATTCATGAATCATCATTCGATTCATGATTCATGATTCATGAATCATCATTTGATTCATGATTCATGATTCATGAATCATGATTAAATTCATGATTCATGATTCATTTCATGATTCATGATTTTATTCATGATTCATGATTCAATTCATGATTCATGATCCATGATTCAATTCATGATTCATGATTTAATTCATGATTCATGATTAAATACATGATTCATGATTATATTCGTGACTCATGATTCAATTAATGATTCATGATTCAATTCATGATTCATTTAATGATTCAAGATTTATGATTTGATTCATGATTCATGATTCATGAATCATGATTCGATTCATGATTCATGATTCATGAATCATGATTCGATTTATGAATCATGATTCATAAATCATGATTCAATTCATGATTCATGATTCATAAATCATGATTCAATTCATGATTCATGATTCATGATTCGATTCATGATTCAAGTCATGATTCAATTCATGATTCATGATTCATGATTCAATTCATGATTCCTGATTCATGATTCCTGATTCATGATTCAATTTATGATTTATGATTCAATTCATGATTCAATTCATGATTTAATTCATGATTTATGATTCATGATTCAATTCATGAATCATGATTCAATTTATAATTCATGATTCATGATTCATGAATCATGATTCAATTTATAATTCATGATTCATGATTCATGATTAATGATTCAATTCATGAATCATGAATCAAATCATGATTCATGAATTGAATCATGAATCATGAATCATGAATCATGATTAAATTCATGATTCATGATTCATTTCATGATTCATGATTTATGATTCATGATTTTATTCATGATTCATGATTCAATTCATGATTCATTTCATGATTCATGATTCATGATCCATGATTCAATTCATGATTCATGATTTAATTCATGATTCATATATTAAATACATGATTCATGATTCAATTCGTGACTCATGATTCAATTAATGATTCATGATTCAATTCATGATTCATTTAATGATTCAAGATTTATGATTTGATTCATGATTTATGATTCATGAATCATGATTCAATTCATGATTCATGATTCATGAATCATGATTCGATTTATGAATCATGATTCATAAATCATGATTCAATTCATGATTCATGATTTATGATTTGATTCATGATTCACGATTCATGAATCATGATTCAATTCATGATTCATGATTCATAAATCATGATTCAATTCATGATTCATGATTCATGATTCAAATCAAGATTCAAGTCATGATTCAATTCATGATTCATGATTCATGATTCAATTCATGATTCCTGATTCATGATTCAATTTATGATTTATGATTCAATTCATGATTCAATTCATGATTCATGATTCAATTCATGATTTAATTCATGATTTATGATTCATGATTCAATTCATGATTCCTGATTCATGATTCATGATTCAATTCATGACTCATGATTCAATTCATGATTCATGAATCAATTTATAACTCATGATTCAATTCATGATTCATGAATCAATTGATAATTCATGATTCAAATCATGATTAATTTAATGATTCATGATTTATGATTCAATTCATGATTTATGATTCGATTCATGATTCATAAATCATGATTCGATTCATGATTCATGATTTATGAATCATGATTCAATTCATGATTCATGATTCATAATTCATGATTCAATTCATGAATCATCATTCGATTCATGATTCATGATTCATGAATCATCATTCGATTCATGATTCATGAATCATCATTCGTTTCATGATTCATGAATCATGATTCAATTTATAATTCATGATTCATGATTCATGATTAATGATTCAATTCATGAATCATGAATCGAATCATGATTCATGAATTGAATCATGAATCATGAATCATGAATCATGATTAAATTCATGATTCATGATTCATTTCATGATTCAAGATTTATGAATCATGAATCATGATTAAATTCATGATTCATGATTCATTTCATGATTCAAGATTTATGAATCATGATTTTAATCATGATTCATGATTCAATTCATGATTCATGATTGAATTCATGATTCATGATCCATGATTCAATTCATGATTCATGATTTAATTCATGATTCATGATTATATACATGATTCATGATTCAATTCGTGACTCATGATTTAATTAATGATTCATGATTCAATTCATGATTCATTTAATGATTCAAGATTTATGATTTGATTCATGATTCATGATTCATGAATCATGATTCGATTCATGATTCATGATTCATGAATCATGATTCGATTTATGAATCATGATTCATAAATCATGATTCAATTCATGATTCATGATTTATGATTTGATTCATGATTCACGATTCATGAATCATGATTCATAAATCATGATTCAATTCATGATTCATGATTTATGATTTGATTCATGATTCACGATTCATGAATCATGATTCAATTCATGATTCATGATTCATAAATCATGATTCAATTCATGATTCATGATTCATGATTCGATTCATGATTCAAGTCATGATTCAATTCATGATTCATGATTCATGATTCAATTCATGATTCATGATTAAATACATGATTCATGATTCAATTTATGATTTATGATTCAATTCATGATTCATGATTCAATTCTTGATCCATGATTCAATTTATGATTCATTTATTGATTCATGATTTATGATTCAATTCATGATTCATTTATTGATTCATGATTTATGATTCAATTCATGATTTATGATTCGATTCATGATTCATGAATCATGATTCGATTCATGATTCATGATTCATGAATCATGATTTGATTCATGATTCATGATTCATAAATCATGATTCAATTCATGATTCTTGATTCATGATTCAATTCATGATTCATGATTGAATTCATGATTCAATTCATGATTCATGATTCAATTCATGAGTAAATTCATGATTTATGATGCAATTTATGATTCACGATTCATGATTCGATTCATGATTCATGATTTATGAATCATGATTCAATTCATGATTCAAGATTCATGATTCGATTCATGATTCATGATTCATGATTCAATTCATGATTAATGATTTGATTCATGATTCATGATTCAATTCATGATTCATTTCATGATTCATGATTCATGATCCATGATTCAATTCATGATTTAATTCATGATTCATATATTAAATACATGATTCATGATTCAATTCGTGACTCATGATTCAATTAATGATTCATGATTCAATTCATGATTCATTTAATGATTCAAGATTTATGATTTGATTCATGATTTATGATTCATGAATCATGATTCGATTCATTATTCATGAATCATGATTCGATTTATGAATCATGATTCATAAATCATGATTCAATTCATGATTCATGATTTATGATTTGATTCATGATTCACGATTCATGAATCATGATTCAATTCATGATTCATGATTCATAAATCATGATTCAATTCATGATTCATGATTCATGATTCAAATCATGATTCAAGTCATGATTCAATTCATGATTCATGATTATTGATTCAATTCATGATTCCTGATTCATGATTCAATTTATGATTTATGATTCAATTCATGATTCAATTCATGATTCATGATTCAATTCATGATTTAATTCATGATTTATGATTCATGATTCAATTCATGATTCCTGATTCATGATTCATGATTCATGATTCAATTCATGACTCATGATTCAATTCATGATTCATGAATCAATTTATAACTCATGATTCAATTCATGATTCATGAATCAATTGATAATTCATGATTCAAATCATGATTCATTTAATGATTCATGATTTATGATTCAATTCATGATTTATGATTCGATTCATGATTCATAAATCATGATTCGATTCATGATTCATGATTTATGAATCATGATTCAATTCATGATTCATGATTCATAATTCATGATTCAATTCATGAATCATGATTCGATTCATGATTCATGATTCATGAATCATCATTCGATTCATGATTCATGAATCATCATTCGTTTCATGATTCATGAATCATGATTCAATTTATAATTCATGATTCATGATTCATGATTAATGATTCAATTCATGAATCATGAATCGAATCATGATTCATGAATTGAATCATGAATCATGAATCATGAATCATGATTAAATTCATGATTCATGATTCATTTCATGATTCAAGATTTATGAATCATGATTTTAATCATGATTCATGATTGAATTCATGATTCATGATTGAATTCATGATTCATGATCCATGATTCAATTCATGATTCATGATTTAGTTCATGATTCATGATTATATACATGATTCATGATTCAATTCGTGACTCATGATTCAATTAATGATTCATGATTCAATTCATGATTCATTTAATGATTCAAGATTTATGATTTGATTCATGATTCATGATTCATGAATCATGATTCGATTCATGATTCATGATTCATGAATCATGATTCGATTTATGAATCATGATTCATAAATCATGATTCAATTCATGATTCATGATTTATGATTTGATTCATGATTCACGATTCATGAATCATGATTCATAAATCATGATTCAATTCATGATTCATGATTTATGATTTGATTCATGATTCACGATTCATGAATCATGATTCAATTCATGATTCATGATTCATAAATCATGATTCAATTCATGATTCATGATTCATGATTCGATTCATGATTCAAGTCATGATTCAATTCATGATTCATGATTCATGATTCAATTCATGATTCATGATTAAATACATGATTCATGATTCAATTTATGATTTATGATTCAATTCATGATTCATGATTCAATTCTTGATCCATGATTCAATTTATGATTCATTTATTGATTCATGATTTATGATTCAATTCATGATTCATTTATTGATTCATGATTTATGATTCAATTCATGATTTATGATTCGATTCATGATTCATGAATCATGATTTGATTCATGATTCATGATTCATGAATCATGATTTGATTCATGATTCATGATTCATAAATCATGATTCAATTCATGATTCTTGATTCATGATTCAATTCATGATTCATGATTCAATTCATGATTCAATTCATAATTCATGATTCAATTCATGAGTCAATTCATGATTTATGATGCAATTTATGATTCACGATTCATGATTCGATTCATGATTCATGATTTATGAATCATGATTCAATTCATGATTCAAGATTCATGATTCGATTCATGATTCATGATTCATGATTCAATTCATGATTAATGATTTGATTCATGATTCATGATTCAATTCATGATTCATGATTCAATTCATAATTCATTTCATGATTCATGATTCATGATTCATGATTCAATTCATTATTCATGATTCATGATTTAATTCATGATTCATGATTAAATTCATGATTCATGATTCATGATCCATGATTCAATTCATGATTCATGATTCAATTCATGATTAAATACATGATTCATGATTCAATTCATGACTTATGATTCAATTCATGATTCATGATTCAATTCATGATTCATGATTCATTTCATGATTCATAATTCATGATTTATGATTAATTTCATAATCCATGATTCATGATTCAATTCATGATTCATGATTCAATTCATGATTCATTTCATAATTCATGATTCATGATTCATGATTCAATTCATGATTCATGATTTAATTCATGATTCATGATTCAATTCATGATTAATTTCATGATTCATGATTTATGATTCATGATTTTATTCATGATCCATGATTCAATTCATGATTCATGATTCAATTCATGATTCATGATTAAATACATGATTCATGATTCAATTCATGATTCATGATTCAATTCATGATCCATGATTCAATTCATGATTCATTTAATGTTTCATGATTTATGATTCAATTCATGATTTATGATTCGATTCATGATTCATGATTCATGAATCATGATTAGATTCATGATTCATGATTGATAAATCATGATTCAATTCATGATTCATGATTCATGATTCAATTCATGATTCCTGATTCCTGATTCCTGATTCATGATTCATGATTTAATTCATGATTCATGATTCAATTCATGATTCATGATTCAATTTATGATTTATTTCATGATTCATGATTCATGATTCATGATTCAATTCAGGATTCATGATTCAATTCATGATTCATGATTCAATTCATGACTCATGATTCAATTCATGATTCATGAATCAATTTATAATTCATGATTCAAATCATGATTCATTTAATGATTCAAGATTTATGATTCAATTCATGATTTATGATTCGATTCATGATTCATGATTCATGATTTATGATTTAATTCATGATTCATGATTCAATTTATGATTCATTGCATGATTCATGATTTATGATTCAATTCATGATTTATGATTCGATTCATGATTCATAATTCATGATTCAATTCATGATTCAATTCATGACTCATGATTCATGATTCATGATTTATGATTTAATTCATGATTTAATTTATGATTCATTGCATGATTCATGATTTATGATTCAATTCATGATTTATGATTCGATTCATGATTCATGATTCATGATTCAATTCATGATTCATGATTTATTTCATGATTCATGATTCAATTCATGATTCATGAATTATGATTCAATTCATGATTTATGATTCATGATTCAATTCATAATTCATGATTCAATTCATGATTCGTGATTCATGATTCCATTCATGATTCAATTCATGATTCATGATTCAATTCATGATTCTTTTCATGATTCATGATTCATGATTCATGATTCAATTCATGATTCATGATTCATGATTTATGATTCATGATTTTATTCATGATTCATGATTCAATTCATGATTCATTTCAGGATTCATTAATTCATGATCCATGATTCAATTCATGATTTATGATTCATGATTCAATTAATGATTCATGATTCATTATTCGATTCATGATTCATGATTCATGATTTAATTCATGATTCATGATTGAATTCATTATTTATTTAATGCTTCATGATTCATGATTCATGATTCAATTCAGGATTCATGATTCAATTCATGATTCATGATTCAAATCATGACTCATGATTCAATTCATGATTCATGAATCAATTTATAATTCATGATTCATGAATCAATTTATAATTCATGATTCATTTAATGATTCATGATTTATGATTTAATTCATCATTTATGATTCGATTCATGATTCATGATTCATAAATCATGATTCGATTCACGATTCATGATTTATGAATCATGATTCAATTCATGATTCATGATTCATGAATCATCATTCGATCCATGATTCATGATTCATGAATCATCATTCGATTCATGATTCAAGAATCATGATTTGATTCATGATTCATGATTCATGAATCATGATTCAATTTATGATTCATGATTCATGATTCATGATTCATGATTCAATTCATGAATCATGAATCGAATCATGATTCATGAATTGAATCATGAATCATGAATCATGAATCATGATTAAATTCATGATTCATGATTCATTTCATGGTTCATGATTTATGATTCATGATTTTATTCATGATTCATGATTCAATTCTTGACTCATGATTCAATTCATGATTCATGAATCAATTTATAATTCATGATTCAAATCATGATTCATTTAATGATTCATGATTTATGATTCAATTGATGATTTATGATTCGATTCCTGATTCATGATTCATAAATCATGATTCGATTCATGATTCATGATTTATGAATCATGATTCAATTCATGATTCATGATTCATGATTCATGATTCAATTCATGAATCATCATTCGATTCATGATTAATGATTCATGAATCATCATTCGATTCATTATTCATGATTCATGAATCATCATTCGATTCATGATTCATGAATCCTGATTTGATTCATGATTCATGATTCATGAATCATGATTCAATTTATGATTTATTATTCATGATTCATGATTCATGATTTAATTCATGATTAATGATTCATGAATTGAATCATGAATCATGAATCATGATTAAATTCATGATTCATGATTCATTACATGATAAATAATTTATGATTCATGATTTTATTCATGATTCATGATTCAATTCATGATTCATTTCATGATTCATGATTCATGATCCATGATTCAATTCATGATTTATGATTCAATTCATGATTTATGATTCGATTCATGATTCATGATTCATGATTCATGAATCATGATACGATTCATGATTCAAGATTCATGATTCGATTCATGATTCATGATTTATGAATCATGATTCAATTCATGATTCAAGATTCATGATTCGATTCATGATTCATGATTCAATTCATGATTCATGATTCATGATTTAATTAATGAATCATGATTCAATTCATGATTCATGATTCAATTCATGAATCATGATTCAATTCATGATTCATGATTCATTTCTTGATTCATGATTCATGATTTATGATTCATGATTCAATTCATGATTCATGATTCAATTCAGTATTTATAATTCAATTCATGATAAAATATTCAATTCATGACTCGTGATTCAATTCAAGATTAATGAATAAATTTATATTTCATGATTCAATTCATGATTCATTTAATGATTCATGATTTATGATTCAATTCTTGATTTATGATTTGAATTATGATTCATGATTCATAAATTATGATTCAATTCATGATTCATGAATCATGATTTGATTCATGATTCATGATTCATGAATCATCATTTGATTCATGATTCATGATTCATAATTCATGATTCATTTCATGATTCATGATTCATGATTCATGATTTAATTCATGATTCATGATTCAATTCATGATTCATTTCATGATTCATGATTCATGATCTATGATTCAATTCATGATTCATGATTCAATTCATGATTCTTGATTAAATACATGATTCATGATTCAATTCATGACTCATGATTCAATTCATAATTCATGATTCAATTCTTGATCCATGATTCAATTTATGATTCATTTATTGATTCATGATTCAATTCTTGATCCATGATTCAATTCATGATTCATTTATTGATTCATGATTTATGATTCAATTCATGATTTTTGATTCGATTCATGATTCATGAATCATGATTTGATTCTTGATTCATGATTCATGATTCATAAATCATGATTCAATTCATGATTCATGATTCATGATTCAATTCATGATTCATGATTCATTATTCGATTCATGATTCCTGATTCCTGATTCTTGATTCATGATTCATGATTTATTTCATGATTCATGATTCAATTCATGATTCAATTCATGATTCATGATTCAATTCATGATTTAATTCATGATTTATGATGCAATTTATGATTCACGATTCATGATTCGATTCATGATTCATGATTTATGAATCATGATTCCATTCATGATTCAAGATTCATGATTCGATTCATGATTCATGATTCAATTCATGATTAATGATTTGATTCATGATTCATGATTCAATTCATGATTCATGATTCAATTCATGATTCATGATTCATTTCATGATTCATGATTCATGATTCAATTCATTATTCATGATTCATGATTCATGATTCATGATTCATGATTCAATTCATGAATCATGAATCGAATCATGATTCATAAATTGAATCATGAATCATGAATCATGATTAAATTCATGATTCATGATTCATTTCATGATTCATGATTTATGATTCATGATTTTATTCATGATTCATGATTCAATTCTTGACTCATGATTCAATTCATGATTCATGAATCAATTTATAATTCATGATTCAAATCATGATTCATTTAATGATTCATGATTTATGATTCAATTGATGATTTATGATTCGATTCCTGATTCATGATTCATAAATCATGATTCGATTCATGATTCATGATTTATGAATCATGATTCAATTCATGATTCATGATTCATGATTCATGATTCAATTCATGAATCATCATTCGATTCATGATTAATGATTCATGAATCATCATTCGATTCATTATTCATGATTCATGAATCATCATTCGATTCATGATTCATGAATCCTGATTTGATTCATGATTCATGATTCATGAATCATGATTCAATTTATGATTTATTATTCATGATTCATGATTCATGATTTAATTCATGATTAATGATTCATGAATTGAATCATGAATCATGAATCATGATTAAATTCATGATTCATGATTCATTACATGATAAATAATTTATGATTCATGATTTTATTCATGATTCATGATTCAATTCATGATTCATTTCATGATTCATGATTCATGATCCATGATTCAATTCATGATTTATGATTCAATTCATGATTTATGATTCGATTCATGATTCATGATTCATGATTCATGAATCATGATACGATTCATGATTCAAGATTCATGATTCGATTCATGATTCATGATTTATGAATCATGATTCAATTCATGATTCAAGATTCATGATTCGATTCATGATTCATGATTCAATTCATGATTCATGATTCAATTCATGATTCATGATTCATGATTTAATTAATGAATCATGATTCAATTCATGATTCATGATTCAATTCATGAATCATGATTCAATTCATGATTCATGATTCATTTCTTGATTCATGATTCATGATTTATGATTCATGATTCAATTCATGATTCATGATTCAATTCAGTATTTATAATTCAATTCATGATAAAATATTCAATTCATGACTCGTGATTCAATTCATGATTAATGAATAAATTTATATTTCATGATTCAATTCATGATTCATTTAATGATTCATGATTTATGATTCAATTCTTGATTTATGATTTGAATTATGATTCATGATTCATAAATTATGATTCAATTCATGATTCATGAATCATGATTTGATTCATGATTCATGATTCATGAATCATCATTTGATTCATGATTCATGATTCATAATTCATGATTCATTTCATGATTCATGATTCATGATTCATGATTTAATTCATGATTCATGATTCAATTCATGATTCATTTCATGATTCATGATTCATGATCTATGATTCAATTCATGATTCATGATTCAATTCATGATTCATGATTAAATACATGATTCATGATTCAATTCATGACTCATGATTCAATTCATAATTCATGATTCAATTCTTGATCCATGATTCAATTTATGATTCATTTATTGATTCATGATTCAATTCTTGATCCATGATTCAATTCATGATTCATTTATTGATTCATGATTTATGATTCAATTCATGATTTTTGATTCGATTCATGAGTCATGAATCATGATTCGATTCATGATTCTTGATTCATGATTCATGATTCATAAATCATGATTCAATTCATGATTCATGATTCATGATTCAATTCATGATTCATGATTCAATTCATGATTCAATTCATGATTCATGATTCAATTCATGATTTAATTCATGATTTATGATGCAATTTATGATTCACGATTCATTATTCGATTCATGATTCCTGATTCCTGATTCTTGATTCATGATTCATGATTTAATTCATGATTCATGATTCAATTCATGATTCAATTCATGATTCATGATTCAATTCATGATTTAATTCATGATTTATGATGCAATTTATGATTCACGATTCATGATTCGATTCATGATTCATGATTTATGAATCATGATTCAATTCATGATTCAAGATTCATGATTCGATTCATGATTCATGATTCATGATTCAATTTATGATTAATGATTTGATTCATGATTCATGATTCAATTCATGATTCATGATTCAATTCATGATTCATGATTCATTTCATGATTCATGATTCATGATTCAATTCATTATTCATGATTCATGATTTAAATCATGATTCATGATTCAATTCATGATTCATTTCATGATTCATTTCATGATTCATGATTTATGATTCATGATTTTATTCATGATTCATGATTCAATTCATGATTCATTTCATGATTTATGATCCATGATTCAATTCATGATTCATGATTCAATTCATGATTAAATACATGACTCATGATTCAATTCATGACTCATGATTCAATTCATGATTCATGATTCATTTCATGATTTATAATTCATGATTAATGATTCAATTCATGATTCAATTCATGATTCATAATTTAATTCATGATTCATGATTCATGATTCAATTCATGATTCATGATTCATGATTCAATTCATGACTCATGATTCACGATTCATAATTTATGATTCATTGCATGATTCATGATTTATGATTCAATTCATGATTTATGATTTGATTCATGATTCATGATTCATGATTAAATTCATGATTCATGATTTATTTCATGATTCATGATTCAATTCATGATTCATGATTCAATTCATAATTCATGATTCAATTCATGATTCGTGATTCATGATTCCATTCATGATTCAATTCATGATTCATGATTCAATTCATGATTCATTTCATGATTCATGATTCATGATTCATGATTCAATTCATGATTCATGATTCATGATTTAATTCATGATTCATGATTCAATTCATGATTCATTTCATGATTCATGATTTATGATTCATGATTTTATTCATGATTTATGATTCAATTCATGATTCATTTCATGATTCATGATCCATGATTCAATTCATGATTCATGATTCAATTCATGATTCATGATTAAATACATGATTCATGATTCAATTCATGACTCATGATTCAATTCATGATTTATGATTCAATTCATGATCCATGATTCAATTCATGATTCATTTAATGTTTCATGATTTATTATTCAATTCATGATTTATGATTCGATTCATGATTCATGAATCATGATTCGATTCATGATTCATAATTCATGAATCATGATTCGATTTATGATTCATGATTCATAAATCATGATTCAATTCATGATTCATAATTCATGATTCAATTCATGATTCATGATTCATTATTCGATTCATGATTCATGATTCATGATTCAATTCATGATTCCAGATTCATGATTCAATTCATGATTCAATTCATGATTCATGATTTAATTCATAATTCATGATTCAATTAATAATTCTTGATTCAATTCATGATTCGTGATTCGTTATTCAATTCATGATTCAATTCATGATTCAATATAGGATTCAATTCAAGATTCATGATTCAAATCATGATTCATGATTCAATTCATGATTCATGATTTATTATTCGATTCATGATTCATGATTCATGATTCAATTCATGATTCCTGATTCCTAAATCATGATTCATGATTCATGATTTAATTCATGATTCATGATTCAATTCATGATTTATTTCATGATTCATGATTCAATTCAGGATTCATGATTCAATTCAGGATTCATGATTCCAATTCATGACTCATTTAATGATTTATGATTTATGATTCAATTCATGATTTATGATTCGATTCATGATTCATGATTCATAAATCATTATTCAATTCATGATTCATGATTCATGATTCATGATTCAATTCATGAATCATCATTCGATTCATGATTCATGATTCATGAATCATCATTCGATTCATGATTCATGAATCATGATTTGATTCATGATTCATGATTCATGAATCATGATTCAATATATAATTCATGATTCATGATTCATGATTAATGATTCAATTCATGAATCATGAATCGAATCATGATTCTTGAATTGAATCATGAATCATGAATCATGAATCATGATTAAATTCATGATTCATGATTCATTTCATGATTCATGATTTATGATTCATGATTTTATTCATGTATCATGATTCAATTCATGATTTATTTCATGATTCATGATTCATGATCCATGATTCAATTCATGATTCATGATTTAATTCATGATTCATGATTAAATACATGATTCATGATTCAATTCGTGACTCATGATTCAATTAATGATTCACGATTCAATTCATGATTCATGATTTAATTCATGATTCATGATTAAATACATGATTCATGATTCAATTCGTGACTCATGATTCAATTCATGATTCATGATTCAATTCATGATTCATGATTCATGAATCATGATTCAATTTATGAATCATGATTCATAAATCATTATTCAATTCATAATTCATGATTTATGATTTGATTCATGATTCACGATTCATGAATCATGATTCAATTCATGATTCATAATTCATAAATCATGATTCAATTCATGATTCATGATTTGATTCATGATTCAAGTCATGATTCAATTCATGATTCCTGATTCATGATTCCTGATTCATGATTCAATTTATGATTCATGATTCAATTCATGATTCAATTCATGATTCATGATTCAATTCATGATTTAATTCATGATTTATGATTCATGATTCAATTCATGATTCCTGATTCATGATTCATGATTCATGATTCAATTCATGATTCATGATTCAATTCATGATTCAATTCATGATTCAGTTCATGATTCATGATTCAATTCATGATTCATGATTCATGATTCAATTCATGATTTATGATTCATGATTCAATTCATGACTCATGATTCATGATTCATGATTTATGATTTAATTCATGATTCATGATTCAATTTATGATTCATTGCATGATTCATGATTTATGATTCAATTCATGATTTATGATTCGATTCATGATTCATGATTCATGATTCAATTCATGATTCATGATTTATTTCATGATTCATGATTCAATTTATGATTCATGAATTATGATTCAATTCATGATTCATGATTCAATTCATGATTCATGATTCAATTCATGATTCATGATTCAATTCATGATTCATTTCATGATTAATGATTCATGATTCAATTCATGATTCATGATTCATGATTTAATTCATGATTCATGATTTAATTCATGATTCATTTCATGATTCATGATTTATGATTCATGATTCAATTCATGTTTCATGATTCATGATTCAAGTCATGATTCATGATTCATGATTTAATTCATGATTCCTGATTCCTGATTCATGATTCAATTCATGAATCATGATTCAATTCATGATTCAATTCATGATTTATGATTCAATTCATGATTCAAGATTCATGATTCGATTCAAGATTCATGATTCATGATTCAATTCATGATTAATGATTTGATTCATGATTCATGATTCAATTCATGAATCATGATTCGATTCATGTTTTATTATTCATGAATTATGATTCGATTCATGATTCATGAATCATTTCATGATTCATAAATCATGATTTATGATTCATGATTCAATTCATGATTCATGATTCAATTCATGATTCATGATTCAATTCATGATTCATTTCATGATTTATGATTCATGATTCATGATTCAATTCATTATTCATGATTCATGATTTAATTCATGATTCATGATTCAATTCATGATTCATTTCATGATTCATGATTTATGATTCATGATTTTATTCATGATTCATGATTCAATTCATGATTCATTTCATGATTCATGATTCATGATCCATGATTCAATTCATGATTCATGATTCAATTCATGATTAAATGCATGATTCATGATTCAATTCATGACTCATGATTCAATTCATGATTCATGATTCAATTCATGAATCATGAATCGAATCATGATTCATGAATTGAATCATGAATCATGAATCATGATTCAATTCATGATTCATGATTCATTTCATGATTCATGATTTATGATTCATGATTTTATTCATGATTCATGATTCAATTCATGATTCATTTCATGATTCATGATTCATGATCCATGATTCAATTCATGATTCATGATTTAATTCATGATTCATGATTAAATACATGATTCATGATTCAATTCGTGACTCATGATTCAATTAATGATTCATGATTCAATTCATGATTCATTTAATGATTCAAGATTTATGATTTGAATTATGATTCATCATTCATGAATCATGATTCGATTCATGATTCATGAATCATGATTTAATTTATGAATCATGATTCATAAATCATGATTCAATTCATGATTCATGATTTATGATTTGATTCATGATTCACGATTAATGAATCATGATTCAATTCATGATTCATGATTCATAAATCATGATTCAATTCATGATTCATGATTCATGATTCGATTCATGATTCAAGTAATGATTCAATTCATGATTCATGATTCATGATTCAATTCATGATTCATGATTCCTGATTCATGATTCAATTTATGATTTATGATTCAATTCATGATTCAATTCATGATTCAATTCATGATTTAATTCATGATTTATGATTCATGATTCAATTCATGATTCCTGAATCATGATTCATGATTCATGATTCAATTCATGATTCATGATTCATGATTCAATTCATGATTCATGATTCATGATTCAATTCATGACTCATGATTCATGATTCATGATTTATGATTTAATTCATGATTCATGATTCAATTTATGATTCATTGCATGATTCATGATTAATGATTCATGATTCAATTCATAATTCATGATTCATGATTTAATTCATGATTCATGATTCAATTCATGATTCATTTCATGATTCATGATTTATGATTCATGATTCAATTCATGATTTATGATTCATTATTCAATTAATGATTCATGATTCATTATTCGATTCATGATTCATGATTCAATTCATGTTTTCTGATTCCTGATTCATGATTCATGATTCATGATTTATTTCATGATTCATGATTCAAATCATGACTCATGATTCAATTCATGATTCATGAATCAATTTATAATTCATGATTCATGAATCAATTTATAATTCATGATTCAAATCATGATTCATTTAATGATTCATGATTTATGATTTAATTCATCATTTATGATTCGATTCATGATTCATGATTCATAAATCATGATTCGATTCATGATTCATGATTTATGAATCATGATTCAATTCATGATTCATGATTCATGATTTAATTCATGAATCATCATTCGATCCATGATTCATGATTCATGAATCATCATTCGATTCATGATTCATGAATCATGATTTGATTCATGATTCATGATTCATGAATCATGATTCAATTTATGATTCATGATTCATGATTCATGATTCATGATTCAATTCATGAATCATGAATCGAATCATGATTCATGAATTGAATCATGAATCATGAATCATGAATCATGAATCATGATTAAATTCATGATTCATGATTCGATTCATGATTCATGATTCATGATTCAATTCATGATTCATGATTCAATTCATGATTCATGATTTAATTAATGAATCATGATTCAATTCATGATTCATGATTCAATTCATGAATCATGATTCAATTCATGATTCATGATTCATTTCTTGATTCATGATTCATGATTTATGATTCATGATTCAATTCATGATTCATGATTCAATTCAGTATTTATAATCCAATTCATGATAAATGATTAAATTCATGATTAATGAATACATTTATATTTCATGATTCAATTCATGATTCATTTAATGATTCATGATTTATGATTCAATTCTTGATTTATGATTTCATTCATGATTCATGATTCATAAATTATGATTCAATTCATGATTCATGAATCATGATTTGATTCATGATTCATGATTCATGAATCATCATTTGATTCATGATTCATGATTCATAATTCATGATTCATTTCATGATTCATGATTCATGATTCATAATTTAATTCATGATTCATGATTCAATTCATGATTCATTTCATGATTCATGATCTATGATTCAATTCATGATTCATGATTCAATTCATGATTCATGATTAAATACATGATTCATGATTCAATTCATGACTCATGATTCAATTCATAATTCATGATTCAATTCTTGATCCATGATTCAATTCATGATTCATTTATTGATTCATGATTCAATTCTTGATCCATGATTCAATTCATGATTCATTTATTGATTCATGATTTATGATTCAATTCATGATTTTTGATTCGATTCATGATTCATGAATCATGATTCGATTCATGATTCATGATTCATGATTCATGATTCAATTCATGATTCATGATTCATGATTCAATTCATGATTCATGATTCATTATTCGATTCATGATTCATGATTCATGATTCAATTCATGATTCCTGATTCCTGATTCTTGATTCATGATTCATGATTTAATTCATGATTCATGATTCAATTCATGATTCAATTCATGATTCATGATTCAATTCATAATTCAATTCATGATTCATGATTCATGATTTAATTCATGATTCATGATTTATTACATGATAAATAATTTATGATTCATGATTTTATTTATGAATCATGATACGATTCATGATTCAAGATTCATGATTCGATTCATGATTCATGATTTATGAATCATGATTCAATTCATGATTCAAGATTCATGATTCGATTCATGATTCATGATTCATGATTCAATTCATGATTCATGATTCAATTCATGATTCATGATTCATGATTTAATTAATGAATCATGATTCAATTCATGATTCATGATTCAATTCATGAATCATGATTCAATTCATGATTCATGATTCATTTCTTGATTCATGATTCATGATTTATGATTCATGATTCAATTCATGATTCATGATTCAATTCAGTATTTATAATCCAATTCATGATAAATGATTAAATTAATGATTAATGAATACATTTATATTTCATGATTCAATTCATGATTCATTTAATGATTCATGATTTATGATTCAATTCTTGATTTATGATTTGATTCATGATTCATGATTCATAAATTATGATTCAATTCATGATTCATGAATCATGATTTGATTCATGATTCATGATTCATGAATCATCATTTGATTCATGATTCATGATTCATAATTCATGATTCATTTCATGATTCATGATTCATGATTTAATTCATGATTCATGACTCAATTCATGATTCATTTCATGATTCATGATTCATGATCTATGATTCAATTCATGATTCATGATTCAATTCATGATTCATGATTAAATACATGATTCATGATTCAATTCATGACTCATGATTCAATTCATAATTCATGATTCAATTCTTGATTCATGATTCAATTCATGATTCATTATTCGATTCATGATTCATGATTCAATTCATCATTCCTGATTCATGATTCATGATTCATGATTCAATTCATGATTCATGATTCATGATTCAATTCATGATTCATGATTCAAGATTCAATTCATTATTCATGATTCATGATTTAATTCATGATTCATGATTCAATTCATGATTCATTTCATGATTCATGATTTATGATTCATGATTTTATTCATGATTCATGATTCAATTCATGATTCATTTCATGATTTATGATCCATGATTCAATTCATGATTCATGATTCAATTCATGATTAAATACATGATTCATGATTCAATTCATGACTCATGATTCAATTCATGATTCATGATTCAATTCATGATTCATGATTCATTTCATGATTCATAATTCATGATTAATGATTCAATTCATGATTCAATTCATGATTCATAATTTAATTCATGATTCATGATTCATGATTCAATTCATGATTCATGATTCATGATTCAATTCATGACTCATGATTCACGATTCATAATTTATGATTTAATTCATGATTCATGATTCAATTTATGATTCATTGCATGATTCATGATTTATGATTCAATGCATGATTTATGATTCGATTCATGATTCATGATTCATGATTTAATTCATGATTCATGATTTATTTCATGATTCATGATTCAATTCATGATTCATGAATTATGATTCAATTCATGATTCATGATTCATGATTCAATTCATAAATCATGATTCAATTCATGATTCATGATTCATGATTCCATTCATGATTCAATTCATGATTCATGATTCAATTCATGATTCATTTCATGATTCATGATTCATGATTCAATTCATGATTCATGATTCATGATTTAATTCATGATTCATGATTCAATTCGTGATTCATTTCATGATTCATGATTTATGATTAATGATTTTATTCATGATTTATGATTCAATTCATGATTTATTTCATGATTCATGATCCATGATTCAATTCATGATTCATGATTCAATTCATGATTCATGATTAAATACATGATTCATGATTCAATTCATGACTCATGATTCAATTCATGATTTATGATTCAATTCATGATCCATGATTCAATTCATGATTCATTTAATGTTTCATGATTTATGATTCAATTCATGATTTATGATTCGATTCATGATTCATGATTCATGAATCATGATTCAATTCATGATTCATAATTCATGAATCATGATTCGATTTATGATTCATGATTCATAAATCATGATTCAATTCATGATTCATAATTCATGATTCAAATCATGATTCATGATTCATTATTCGATTCATGATTCATGATTCATGATTCAATTCATGATTCAAGATTCATGATTCAATTCATGATTCAATTCATGATTCATGATTCAATTCATAAATCATGATTTAATTAATAATTCTTGATTCAATTCATGATTCGTGATTCGTTATTCAATTCATGATTCAATTCATGATTCAATATATGATTCAATTCAAGATTCATGATTCAAATCATGATTCATGATTCAATTCATGATTCATGATTCATTATTCGATTCATGATTCATGATTCAATTCGTGATTCCTGATTCCTAAATCATGATTCATGATTCATGATTTAATTCATGATTCATGATTCAATTCATGATTTATTTCATGATTCATGATTCAATTCAGGATTCATGATTCAATTCAGGATTCATGATTCAATTCATGACTCATTTAATGATTTATGATTTATGATTCAATTCATGATTTATGATTCGATTCATGATTCATGATTCATAAATCATTATTCAATTCATGATTCATGATTCATGATTCATGATTCAATTCATGAATCATCATTCGATTCATGAATCATGATCCATGAATCATCATTCGATTCATGATTCATGATTCATGAATCATCATTCGATTCATGATTCATGAATCATGATTTGATTCATGATTCATGAATCCTGATTCAATATATAATTCATGATTCATGATTCATGATTAATGATTCAATTCATGAATCATGAATCGAATCATGATTCTTGAATTGAATCATGAATCATGAATCATGAATCATGATTAAATTCATGATTCATGATTCATTTCATGATTCATGATTTATGATTCATGATTTTATTCATGTATCATGATTCAATTCATGATTCATTTCATGATTCATGATTCATGATCCATGATTCAATTCATGATTCATGATTTAATTCATGATTCATGATTAAATACATGATTCATGATTCAATTCGTAACTCATGATTCAATTCATGATTCATGATTCAATTCATGATTCATTTAATGATTCATGATTTATGATTCGATTCATGATTCATGATTCATGAATCATGATTCGATTTATGAATCATGATTCATAAATCATTATTTAATTCATAATTCATGATTTATGATTTGATTAATGATTCACGATTCATGAATCATGATTCAATTCATGATTCATGATTCATAAATCATGATTCAATTCATGATTCATGATCCATGATTCAATTCATGATTCATGATTTAATTCATGATTCATGATTAAATACATGATTCATGATTCAATTCGTGACTCATGATTCAATTAATGATTCATGATTCAATTCATGATTCATTTAATGATTCAAGATTTATGATTTGAATTATGATTCATCATTCATGAATCATGATTCGATTCATGATTCATGAATCATGATTTAATTTATGAATCATGATTCATAAATCATGATTCAATTCATGATTCATGATTTATGATTTGATTCATGATTCACGATTAATGAATCATGATTCAATTCATGATTCATGATTCATAAATCATGATTCAATTCATGATTCATGATTCATGATTCGATTCATGATTCAAGTCATGATTCAATTCATGATTCATGATTCATGATTCAATTCATGATTCATGATTCCTGATTCATGATTCAATTTATGATTTATGATTCAATTCATGATTCAATTCATGATTCAATTCATGATTTAATTCATGATTTATGATTCATGATTCAATTCATGATTCCTGAATCATGATTCATGATTCATGATTCAATTCATGATTCATGATTCAATTCATGATTCAATTCATGATTCAGTTCATGATTCATGATTCAATTCATGATTCATGATTCATGATTCAATTCATGATTCATGATTCATGATTCAATTCATGACTCATGATTCATGATTCATGATTTATGATTTAATTCATGATTCATGATTCAATTTATGATTCATTGCATGATTCATGATTAATGATTCATGATTCAATTCATAATTCATGATTCATGATTTAATTCATGATTCATGATTCAATTCATGATTCATTTCATGATTCATGATTTATGATTCATGATTCAATTCATGATTTATGATTCATTATTCAATTAATGATTCATGATTCATTATTCGATTCATGATTCATGATTCAATTCATGTTTTCTGATTCCTGATTCATGATTCATGATTCATGATTTATTTCATGATTCATGATTCAAATCATGACTCATGATTCAATTCATGATTCATGAATCAATTTATAATTCATGATTCATGAATCAATTTATAATTCATGATTCAAATCATGATTCATTTAATGATTCATGATTTATGATTTAATTCATCATTTATGATTCGATTCATGATTCATGATTCATAAATCATGATTCGATTCATGATTCATGATTTATGAATCATGATTCAATTCATGATTCATGATTCATGATTTAATTCATGAATCATCATTCGATCCATGATTCATGATTCATGAATCATCATTCGATTCATGATTCATGAATCATGATTTGATTCATGATTCATGATTCATGAATCATGATTCAATTTATGATTCATGATTCATGATTCATGATTCATGATTCAATTCATGAATCATGAATCGAATCATGATTCATGAATTGAATCATGAATCATGAATCATGAATCATGAATCATGATTAAATTCATGATTCATGATTCGATTCATGATTCATGATTCATGATTCAATTCATGATTCATGATTCAATTCATGATTCATGATTCATGATTTAATTAATGAATCATGATTCAATTCATGATTCATGATTCAATTCATGAATCATGATTCAATTCATGATTCATGATTCATTTCTTGATTCATGATTCATGATTTATGATTCATGATTCAATTTATGATTCATGATTCAATTCAGTATTTATAATCCAATTCATGATAAATGATTAAATTCATGATTAATGAATACATTTATATTTCATGATTCAATTCATGATTCATTTAATGATTCATGATTTATGATTCAATTCTTGATTTATGATTTCATTCATGATTCATGATTCATAAATTATGATTCAATTCATGATTCATGAATCATGATTTGATTCATGATTCATGATTCATGAATCATCATTTGATTCATGATTCATGATTCATAATTCATGATTCATTTCATGATTCATGATTCATGATTCATGATTTAATTCATGATTCATGATTCAATTCATGATTCATTTCATGATTAATGATCTATGATTCAATTCATGATTCATGATTCAATTCATGATTCATGATTAAATACATGATTCATGATTCAATTCATGACTCATGATTCAATTCATAATTCATGATTCAATTCTTGATCCATGATTCAATTCATGATTCATTTATTGATTCATGATTCAATTCTTGATCCATGATTCAATTCATGATTCATTTATTGATTCATGATTTATGATTCAATTCATGATTTTTGATTCGATTCATGATTCATGAATCATGATTCGATTCATGATTCATGATTCATGATTCATGATTCAATTCATGATTCATGATTCATGATTCAATTCATGATTCATGATTCATAATTCGATTCATGATTCATGATTCATGATTCAATTCATGATTCCTGATTCCTGATTCTTGATTCATGATTCATGATTTAATTCATGATTCATGATTCAATTCATGATTCAATTCATGATTCATGATTCAATTCATAATTCAATTCATGATTCATGATTCATGATTTAATTCCTGATTCATGATTTATTACATGATAAATAATTTATGATTCATGATTTTATTCATGAATCATGATACGATTCATGATTCAAGATTCATGATTCGATTCATGATTCATGATTTATGAATCATGATTCAATTCATGATTCAAGATTCATGATTCGATTCATGATTCATGATTCATGATTCAATTCATGATTCATGATTCAATTCATGATTCATGATTCATGATTTAATTAATGAATCATGATTCAATTCATGATTCATGATTCAATTCATGAATCATGATTCAATTCATGATTCATGATTCATTTCTTGATTCATGATTCATGATTTATGATTCATGATTCAATTCATGATTCATGATTCAATTCAGTATTTATAATCCAATTCATGATAAATGATTAAATTAATGATTAATGAATACATTTATATTTCATGATTCAATTCATGATTCATTTAATGATTCATGATTTATGATTCAATTCTTGATTTATGATTTGATTCATGATTCATGATTCATAAATTATGATTCAATTCATGATTCATGAATCATGATTTGATTCATGATTCATGATTCATGAATCATCATTTGATTCATGATTCATGATTCATAATTCATGATTCATTTCATGATTCATGATTCATGATTTAATTCATGATTCATGACTCAATTCATGATTCATTTCATGATTCATGATTCATGATCTATGATTCAATTCATGATTCATGATTCAATTCATGATTCATGATTAAATACATGATTCATGATTCAATTCATGACTCATGATTCAATTCATAATTCATGATTCAATTCTTGATTCATGATTCAATTCATGATTCATTATTCGATTCATGATTCATGATTCAATTCATCATTCCTGATTCATGATTCATGATTCATGATTCAATTCATGATTCATGATTCATGATTCAATTCATGATTCATGATTCATGATTCAATTCATTATTCATGATTCATGATTTAATTCATGATTCATGATTCAATTCATGATTCATTTCATGATTCATGATTTATGATTCATGATTTTATTCATGATTCATGATTCAATTCATGATTCATTTCATGATTTATGATCCATGATTCAATTCATGATTCATGATTCAATTCATGATTAAATACATGATTCATGATTCAATTCATGACTCATGATTCAATTCATGATTCATGATTCAATTCATGATTCATGATTCATTTCATGATTCATAATTCATGATTAATGATTCAATTCATGATTCAATTCATGATTCATAATTTAATTCATGATTCATGATTTATGATTCAATTCATGATTCATGATTCATGATTCAATTCATGACTCATGATTCACGATTCATAATTTATGATTTAATTCATGATTCATGATTCAATTTATGATTCATTGCATGATTCATGATTTATGATTCAATGCATGATTTATGATTCGATTCATGATTCATGATTCATGATTTAATTCATGATTCATGATTTATTTCATGATTCATGATTCAATTCATGATTCATGAATTATGATTCAATTCATGATTCATGATTCATGATTTAATTCATAAATCATGATTCAATTCATGATTCATGATTCATGATTCCATTCATGATTCAATTCATGATTCATGATTCAATTCATGATTCATTTCATGATTCATGATTCATGATTCAATTCATGATTCATGATTCATGATTTAATTCATGATTCATGATTCAATTCGTGATTCATTTCATGATTCATGATTTATGATTAATGATTTTATTCATGATTTATGATTCAATTCATGATTTATTTCATGATTCATGATCCATGATTCAATTCATGATTCATGATTCAATTCATGATTCATGATTAAATACATGATTCATGATTCAATTCATGACTCATGATTCAATTCATGATTTATGATTCAATTCATGATCCATGATTCAATTCATGATTCATTTAATGTTTCATGATTTATGATTCAATTCATGATTTATGATTCGATTCATGATTCATGATTCATGAATCATGATTCAATTCATGATTCATAATTCATGAATCATGATTCGATTTATGATTCATGATTCATAAATCATGATTCAATTCATGATTCATAATTCATGATTCAAATCATGATTCATGATTCATTATTCGATTCATGATTCATGATTCATGATTCAATTCATGATTCAAGATTCATGATTCAATTCATGATTCAATTCATGATTCATGATTCAATTCATAAATCATGATTTAATTAATAATTCTTGATTCAATTCATGATTCGTGATTCGTTATTCAATTCATGATTCAATTCATGATTCAATATATGAATCAATTCAAGATTCATGATTCAAATCATGATTCATGATTCAATTCATGATTCATGATTCATTATTCGATTCATGATTCATGATTCATGATTCAATTCGTGATTCCTGATTCCTAAATCATGATTCATGATTCATGATTTAATTCATGATTCATGATTCAATTCATGATTTATTTCATGATTCATGATTCAATTCAGGATTCATGATTCAATTCAGGATTCATGATTCAATTCATGACTCATTTAATGATTTATGATTTATGATTCAATTCATGATTTATGATTCGATTCATGATTCATGATTCATAAATCATTATTCAATTCATGATTCATGATTCATGATTCATGATTCAATTCATGAATCATCATTCGATTCATGATTCATGATCCATGAATCATCATTCGATTCATGATTCATGATTCATGAATCATCATTCGATTCATGATTCATGAATCATGATTTGATTCATGATTCATGAATCATGGTTCAATATATAATTCATGATTCATGATTCATGATTAATGATTCAATTCATGAATCATGAATCGAATCATGATTCTTGAATTGAATCATGAATCATGAATCATGAATCATGATTAAATTCATGATTCATGATTCATTTCATGATTCATGATTTATGATTCATGATTTTATTCATGTATCATGATTCAATTCATGATTCATTTCATGATTCATGATTCATGATCCATGATTCAATTCATGATTCATGATTTAATTCATGATTCATGATTAAATACATGATTCATGATTCAATTCGTAACTCATGATTCAATTCATGATTCATGATTCAATTCATGATTCATTTAATGATTCATGATTTATGATTAGATTCATGATTCATGATTCATGAATCATGATTCGATTTATGAATCATGATTCATAAATCATTATTTAATTCATAATTCATGATTTATGATTTGATTAATGATTCACGATTCATGAATCATGATTCAATTCATGATTCATGATTCATAAATCATGATTCAATTCATGATTCATGATTCATGATTTGATTCATGATTCAAGTCATGATTCAATTCATGATTCATGATTCATGATTCAATTCATGATTCCTGATTCATGATTCCTGATTCATGATTCAATTTATGATTCATGATTCAATTCATGATTCAATTCATGATTCATGATTCAATTCATGATTTAATTCATGATTTATGATTCATGATTCAATTCATGATTCCTGATTCCTGATTCATGATTCATGATTCAATTCATGATTCATGATTCAATTCATGATTCAATTCATGATTCAATTCATGATTCAATTCATGATTCAGTTCATGATTCATGATTCAATTCATGACTCATGATTCATGATTCATGATTTATGATTTAATTCATGATTCATGATTCAATTTATGATTCATTGCATGATTCATGATTTATGATTCAATTCATGATTTATGATTGGATTCATGATTCATGATTCATGATTCAATTCATGATTCATGATTTATTTCATGATTCATGATTCAATTCATGATTCATGAATTATGATTCAATTCAGGATTCATGATTCAATTCATGATTCATGATTCAATTCATGATTCATGATTCAATTCATGATTCATGATTCAATTCATGATTCATTTCATGATTAATGATTCATGATTCAATTCATGATTCATAATTCATGATTTAATTCATGATTCAATTCATGATTCATTTCATGATTCATGGTTTATGATTCATGATTCAATTCATGATTCATGATTCATGATTCAAGTCATGATTCATGATTCATGATTTAATTCATGATTCCTGATTCCTGATTCATGATTCAATTCATGAATCATGATTCAATTCATGATTCAATTCATGATTTATGATTCAATTCATGATTCATGATTCATGATTCAATTCATGATTAATGATTTGATTCATGATTCATGATTCAATTCATGAATCATGATTCGATTCATGTTTTATTATTCATGAATTATGATTCGATTCATGATTCATGAATCATTTCATGATTCATAAATCATGATTTATGATTCATGATTCAATTCATGATTCATGATTCAATTCATGATTCATGATTCAATTCATGATTCATTTCATGATTTATGATTCATGATTCATGATTCAATTCATTATTCATGATTCATGATTTAATTCATGATTCATGATTCAATTCATGATTCATTTCATGATTCATGATTTATGATTCATGATTTTATTCATGATTCATGATTCAATTCATGATTCATTTCATGATTCATGATTTATGAATCATGATTCAATTCATAAATCAAGATTCATGATTCGATTCATGATTCATGATTCATGATTCAATTCATGATTCATGATTCAATTCATGATTCATGATTCATGATTTAATTAATGAATCATGATTCAATTCATGATTCATGATTCATTTCTTGATTCATGATTCATGATTTATGATTCATGATTCAATTCATGATTCATGATTCAATTCAGTATTTATAATCCAATTCATGATAAATGATTAAATTCATGATTAATGAATACATTTATATTTCATGATTCAATTCATGATTCATTTAATGATTCATGATTTATGATTCAATTCTTGATTTATGATTTGATTCATGATTCATGATTCATAAATTATGATTCAATTCATGATTCATGAATCATGATTTGATTCATGATTCATGATTCATGAATCATCATTTGATTCATGATTCATGATTCATAATTCATGATTCATTTCATGATTCATGATTCATGATTCATGATTTAATTCATGATTCATGATTCAATTCATGATTCATTTCATGATTCATGATTCATGATCTATGATTCAATTCATGATTCATGATTCAATTCATGATTCATGATTAAATACATGATCCATGATTCAATTCATGATTCATTTATTGATTCATGATTCAATTCTTGATCCATGATTCAATTCATGATTTATTTATTGATTCATGATTTATGATTCAATTCATGATTTTTGATTCGATTCATGATTCATGAATCATGATTCGATTCATGATTCATGATTCATGATTCAATTCATGATTCATGATTCATTATTCGATTCATGATTCATGATTCATGATTCATGATTCATGATTCATAAATCATGATTCAATTCATGATTCATGATTCATGATTCAATTCATGATTCATGATTCATTATTCGATTCATGATTCATGATTCATGATTCAATTCATGATTCCTGATTCCTGATTCTTGATTCATGATTCATGATTTAATTCATGATTCATGATTCAATTCATGATTCATGATTCAATTCATAATTCAATTCATGATTCATGATTCATGATTTAATTCATGATTCATGATTTATTACATGATAAATAATTTATGATTCATGATTTTATTCATGAATCATGATACGATTCATGATTCAAGATTCATGATTCGATTCATGATTCATGATTTATGAATCATGATTCAATTCATGATTCAAGATTCATGATTCGATTCATGATTCATGATTCATGATTCAATTCATGATTCATTATTCAATTCATGATTCATGATTCATGATTTAATTAATGAATCATGATTCAATTCATGATTCATGATTCAATTCATGAATCATGATTCAATTCATGATTCATGATTCATTTCTTGATTCATGATTCATGATTTATGATTCATGATTCAATTCATGATTCATGATTCAATTCAGTATTTATAATCCAATTCATGATAAATGATTAAATTCATGATTAATGAATACATTTATATTTCATGATTCAATTCATGATTCATTTAATGATTCATGATTTATGATTCAATTCTTGATTTATGATTTGATTCATGATTCATGATTCATAAATTATGATTCAATTCATGATTCATGAATCATGATTTGATTCATGATTCATGATTCATGAATCATCATTTGATTCATGATTCATGATTCAATTCATGATTCATTTCATGATTCATGATTCATGATCTATGATTCAATTCATGATTCATGATTCAATTCATGATTCATGATTAAATACATGATTCATGATTCAATTCATGACTCATGATTCAATTCATAATTCATGATTCAATTCTTGATTCATGATTCAATTCATGATTCATTATTCGATTCATGATTCATGATTCAATTCATCATTCCTGATTCATGATTCATGATTCATGATTCATGATTCAATTCATGATTCATGATTCATGATTCAATTCATGATTCATGATTCATAATTCAATTCATTATTCATGATTCATGATTTAATTCATGATTCATGATTCAATTCATGATTCATTTCATGATTCATGATTTATGATTCATGATTTTATTCATGATTCAATTCATGATTCATTTCATGATTTATGATCCATGATTCAATTCATTATTCATGATTCAATTCATGATTAAATACATGATTCATGATTCAATTCATGACTCATGATTCAATTCATGATTCATGATTCAATTCATGATTCATGATTCATTTCATGATTCATAATTCATGATTAATGATTCAATTCATGATTCAATTCATGATTCATAATTTAATTCATGATTCATGATTCATGATTCAATTCATGATTCATGATTCATGATTCAATTCATGACTCATGATTCACGATTCATAATTTATGATTTAATTCATGATTCATGATTCAATTTATGATTCATTGCATGATTCATGTGTTATGATTCAATGCATGATTTATGATTCGATTCATGATTCATGATTCATGATTTAATTCATGATTCATGATTTATTTCATGATTCATGATTCAATTCATGATTCATGAATTATGATTCAATTCATGATTCATGATTCATGATTCAATTCATAATTCATGATTCAATTCATGATTCGTGATTCATGATTCCATTCATGATTCAATTCATGATTCATGATTCAATTCATGATTCATTTCATGATTCATGATTCATGATTCAATTCATGATTCATGATTCATGATTTAATTCATGATTCATGATTCAATTCGTGATTCATTTCATGATTCATGATTTATGATTAATGATTTTATTCATGATTTATGATTCAATTCATGATTTATTTCATGATTCATGATCCATGATTCAATTCATGATTCATGATTCAATTCATGATTCATGATTAAATACATGATTCATGATTCAATTCATGACTCATGATTCAATTCATGATTTATGATTCAATTCATGATCCATGATTCAATTCATGATTCATTTAATGTTTCATGATTTATGATTCAATTCATGATTTATGATTCGATTCATGATTCATGATTCATGAATCATGATTCAATTCATGATTCATAATTCATGAATCATGATTCGATTTATGATTCATGATTCATAAATCATGATTCAATTCATGATTCATAATTCATGATTCAATTCATGATTCATGATTCATTATTCGATTCATGATTCATGATTCATGATTCAATTCATGATTCAAGATTCATGATTCAATTCATGATTCAATTCATGATTCATGATTCAATTCATAAATCATGATTTAATTAATAATTCTTGATTCAATTCATGATTCGTGATTCGTTATTCAATTCATGATTCAATTCATGATTCAATATATGATTCAATTCAAGATTCATGATTCAAATCATGATTCATGATTCAATTCATGATTCATGATTCATTATTCGATTCATGATTCATGATTCATGATTCAATTCATGATTCCTGATTCCTAAATCATGATTCATGATTCATGATTTAATTCATGATTCATGATTCAATTCATGATTTATTTCATGATTCATGATTCAATTCAGGATTCATGATTCAATTCAGGATTCATGATTCAATTCATGACTCATTTAATGATTTATGATTTATGATTCAATTCATGATTTATGATTCGATTCATGATTCATGATTCATAAATCATTATTCAATTCATGATTCATGATTCATGATTCATGATTCAATTCATGAATCATCATTCGATTCATGAATCATCATTCGATTCATGATTCATGAATCATGATTTGATTCATGATTCTTGAATCATGATTCAATATATAATTCATGATTCATGATTCATGATTAATGATTCAATTCATGAATCATGAATCGAATCATGATTCTTGAATTGAATCATGAATCATGAATCATGAATCATGATTAAATTCATGATTCATGATTCATTTCATGATTCATGATTTATGATTCATGATTTTATTCATGTATCATGATTCAATTCATGATTCATTTCATGATTCATGATTCATAATCCATGATTCAATTCATGATTCATGATTTAATTCATGATTCATGATTAAATACATGATTCATGATTCAATTCGTAACTCATGATTCAATTCATGATTCATGATTCAATTCATGATTCATTTAATGATTCATGATTTATGATTCGATTCATGATTCATGATTCATGAATCATGATTCGATTTATGAATCATGATTCATAAATCATTATTTAATTCATAATTCATGATTTATGATTTGATTAATGATTCACGATTCATGAATCATGATTCAATTCATGATTCATGATTCATAAATCATGATTCAATTCATGATTCATGATTCATGATTTGATTCATGATTCAAGTCATGATTCAATTCATGATTCATGATTCATGATTCAATTCATGATTCCTGATTCATGATTCCTGATTCATGATTCAATTTATGATTCATGATTCAATTCATGATTCGATTCATGATTCATGATTCAATTCATGATTTAATTCATGATTTATGATTCATGATTCAATTCATGATTCCTGATTCATGATTCATGATTCATGATTCAATTCATGATTCATGATTCAATTCATGATTCAATTCATGATTCAGTTCATGATTCATGATTCAATTCATGACTCATGATTCATGATTCATGATTTATGATTTAATTCATGATTCATGATTCAATTTATGATTCATTGCATGATTCATGATTTATGATTCAATTCATGATTTATGATTGGATTCATGATTCATGATTCATGATTCAATTCATGATTCCTGATTTATTTCATGATTCATGATTCAATTCATGATTCATGAATTATGATTCAATTCAGGATTCATGATTCAATTCATGATTCATGATTCAATTCATGATTCATGATTCAATTCATGATTCATTTCATGATTAATGATTCATGATTCAATTCATGATTCATGATTCATGATTTAATTCATGATTCAATTCATGATTCATTTCATGATTCATGATTTATGATTCATGATTCAATTCATGATTCATGATTCATGATTTAATTCATGATTCCTGATTCCTGATTCATGATTCAATTCATGAATCATGATTCAATTCATGATTCAATTCATAAATTTATGATTCATTTCATGATTCATGATTTATGATTCATGATTTTATTCATGTATCATGATTCAATTCATGATTCATTTCATGATTCATGATTCATGATCCATGATTCAATTCATGATTCATGATTTAATTCATGATTCATGACTAAATACATGATTCATGATTCAATTCGTAACTCATGATTCAATTCATGATTCATGATTCAATTCATGATTCATTTAATGATTCATGATTTATGATTCGATTCATGATTCATGATTCATGAATCATGATTCGATTTATGAATCATGATTCATAAATCATTATTTAATTCATAATTCATGATTTATGATTTGATTAATGATTCACGATTCATGAATCATGATTCAATTCATGATTCATGATTCATAAATCATGATTCAATTCATGATTCATGATTCATGATTTGATTCATGATTCAAGTCATGATTCAATTCATGATTCATGATTCATGATTCAATTCATGATTCCTGATTCATGATTCCTGATTCATGATTCAATTTATGATTCATGATTCAATTCATGCTTCAATTCATGATTCATGATTCAATTCATGATTTAATTCATGATTTATGATTCATGATTCAATTCATGATTCCTGATTCATGATTCATGATTCATGATTCAATTCATGATTCATGATTCAATTCATGATTCAATTCATGATTCAGTTCATGATTCATGATTCAATTCATGACTCATGATTCATGATTCATGATTTATGATTTAATTCATGATTCATGATTCAATTTATGATTCATTGCATGATTCATGATTTATGATTCAATTCATGATTTATGATTGGATTCATGATTCATGATTCATGATTCAATTCATGATTCATGATTTATTTCATGATTCATGATTCAATTCATGATTCATGAATTATGATTCAATTCAGGATTCATGATTCAATTCATGATTCATGATTCAATTCATGATTCATGATTCAATTCATGATTCATTTCATGATTAATGATTCATGATTCAATTCATGATTCATGATTCATGATTTAATTCATGATTCAATTCATGATTCATTTCATGATTCATGATTTATGATTCATGATTCAATTCATGATTCATGATTCATGATTTAATTCATGATTCCTGATTCCTGATTCATGATTCAATTCATGAATCATGATTCAATTCATGATTCAATTCATAAATTTATGATTCAATTCATGATTCAAGATTCATGATTCGATTCAAGATTCATGATTCATGATTCATAAATCATGATTCAATTCATGATTCATAATTCATGATTCAATTCATGATTCATGATTCATTATTCGATTCATGATTCATGATTCATGATTCAATTCATGATTCCAGATTCATGATTCAATTCATGATTCAATTCATGATTCATGATTCAATTCATAAATCATGATTTAATTAATAATTCTTGATTCAATTCATGATTCATGATTCATGATTTAATTCATGATTCATGATTTATTTCATGATTCATGATTCAATTCATGATTAATGATTTGATTCATGATTCATGATTCAATTCATGAATCATGATTCGATTCATGTTTTATTATTCATGAATTATGATTCGATTCATGATTCATGAATCATTTCATGATTCATAAATCATGATTTATGATTCATGATTCAATTCATGATTCATGATTCAATTCATGATTCATGATTCAATTTATGATTCATTTCATGATTTATGATTCATGATTCATGATTCAATTCATTATTCATGATTCATGATTTAATTCATGATTCATGATTCAATTCATGATTCATTTCATGATTCATGATTTATGATTCATGATTTTATTCATGATTCATGATTCAATTCATGATTCATTTCATGATTTATGATCCATGATTCAATTCATGATTCATGATTCAATTCATGATTAAATACATGATTCATGATTCAATTCATGACTCATGATTCAATTCATGATTCATGATTCAATTCATGATTCATGATTCATTTCATGATTCATAATTCATGATTAATGATTCAATTCATGATTCAATTCATGATTCATAATTTAATTCATGATTCATGATTCATGATTCAATTCATGATTCATGATTCATGATTCAATTCATGACTCATGATTCACGATTCATAATTTATGATTTAATTCATGATTCATGATTCAATTTATGATTCATTGCATGATTCATGTGTTATGATTCAATGCATGATTTATGATTCGATTCATGATTCATGATTCATGATTTAATTCATGATTCATGATTTATTTCATGATTCATGATTCAATTCATGATTCATGAATTATGATTCAATTCATGATTCATGATTCATGATTCAATTCATAATTCATGATTCAATTCATGATTCGTGATTCATGATTCCATTCATGATTCAATTCATGATTCATGATTCAATTCATGATTCATTTCATGATTCATGATTCATGATTCATGATTCAATTCATGATTCATGATTCATGATTTAATTCATGATTCATGATTCAATTCATGATTCATTTCATGATTCATGATTTATGATTAATGATTTGATTCATGATTTATGATTCAATTCATGATTCATTTCATGATTCATGATCCATGATTCAATTCATGATTCATGATTCAATTCATGATTCATGATTAAATACATGATTCATGATTCAATTCATGACTCATGATTCAATTCATGATTTATGATTCAATTCATGATCCATGATTCAATTCATGATTCATTTAATGTTTCATGATTGATGATTCAATTCATGATTTATGATTCGATTCATGATTCATGATTCATGAATCATGATTCAATTCATGATTCATAATTCATGAATCATGATTCGATTTATGATTCATGATTCATAAATCATGATTCAATTCATGATTCATAATTCATGATTCAATTCATGATTCATGATTCATTATTCGATTCATGATTCATGATTCATGATTCAATTCATGATTCCAGATTCATGATTCAATTCATGATTCAATTCATGATTCATGATTCAATTCATAAATCATGATTTAATTAATAATTCTTGATTCAATTCATGATTCGTGATTCGTTATTCAATTCATGATTCAATTCATGATTCAATATATGATTCAATTCAAGATTCATGATTCAAATCATGATTCATGATTCAATTCATGATTCATGATTCATTATTCGATTCATGATTCATGATTCATGATTCAATTCATGATTCCTGATTCCTAAATCATGATTCATGATTCATGATTTAATTCATGATTCATGATTCAATTCATGATTTATTTCATGATTCATGATTCAATTCAGGATTCATGATTCAATTCAGGATTCATGATTCAATTCATGACTCATTTAATGATTTATGATTTATGATTCAATTCATGATTTATGATTCGATTCATGATTCATGATTCATAAATCATTATTCAATTCATGATTCATGATTCATGATTCAATTCATGAATCATCATTCGATTCATGATTCATGATCCATGAATCATCATTCGATTCATGATTCATGATTCATGAATCATCATTCGATTCATGATTCATGAATCATGATTTGATTCATGATTCATGATTCATGAATCATGATTCAATATATAATTCATGATTCATGATTCATGATTAATGATTCAATTCATGAATCATGAATCGAATCATGATTCTTGAATTGAATCATGAATCATGAATCATGAATCATGATTAAATTCATGATTCATGATTCATTTCATGATTCATGATTCATGATCCATGATTCAATTCATGATTCATGATTTAATTCATGATTCATGATTAAATACATGATTCATGATTCAATTTGTGACTCATGATTCAATTCATGATTCATGATTCAATTCATGATTCATTTAATGATTCATGATTTATGATTCGATTCATGATTCATGGTTCATGAATCATGATTCGATTTATGAATCATGATTCATAAATCATTATTCAATTCATAATTCATGATTTATGATTTGATTAATGATTCACGATTCATGAATCATGATTCAATTCATGATTCATGATTCATAAATCATGATTCAATTCATGATTCATGATTCATGATTAATGATTCAATTCATGAATCATGAATCGAATCATGATTCTTGAATTGAATCATGAATCATGAATCATGAATCATGATTAAATTCATGATTCATGATTCATTTCATGATTCATGATTCATGATCCATGATTCAATTCATGATTCATGATTTAATTCATGATTCATGATTAAATACATGATTCATGATTCAATTCGTGACTCATGATTCAATTCATGATTCATGATTCAATTCATGATTCATTTAATGATTCATGATTTATGATTCGATTCATGATTCATGATTCATGAATCATGATTCGATTTATGAATCATGATTCATAAATCATTATTCAATTCATAATTCATGATTTATGATTTGATTAATGATTCACGATTCATGAATCATGATTCAATTCATGATTCATGATTCATAAATCATGATTCAATTCATGATTCATGATTCATGATTTGATTCATGATTCAAGTCATGATTCAATTCATGATTCATGATTCATGATTCAATTCATGATTCCTGATTCATGATTCCTGATTCATGATTCAATTTATGATTCATGATTCAATTCATGATTCAATTCATGATTCATGATTCAATTCATGATTTAATTCATGATTTATGATTCATGATTCAATTCATGATTCCTGATTCATGATTCATGATTCATGATTCAATTCATGATTCATGATTCAATTCATGATTCAATTCATGATTCAGTTCATGATTCATGATTCAATTCATGACTCATGATTCATGATTTATGATTTAATTCATGATTCATGATTCAATTTATGATTCATTGCATGATTCATGATTCAATTCATGATTTATGATTCGATTCATGATTCATGATTCATGATTCAATTCATGATTCATGATTTATTTCATGATTCATGATTCAATTCATGATTCATGAATTATGATTCAATTCAGGATTCATGATTCAATTCATGATTCATGATTCAATTCATGATTCATGATTAAATTCATGATTCATGATTCAATTCATGATTCATTTCATGATTAATGATTCATGATTCAATTCATGATTCATGATTCATGATTTAATTCATGAATCATCATTCGATTCATGATTCATGATCCATGAATCATCATTCGATTCATGATTCATGATTCATGAATCATCATTCGATTCATGATTCATGAATCATGATTTGATTCATGATTCATGATTCATGAATCATGATTCAATATATAATTCATGATTCATGATTCATGATTAATGATTCAATTCATGAATCATGAATCGAATCATGATTCTTGAATTGAATCATGAATCATGAATCATGAATCATGATTAAATTCATGATTCATGATTCATTTCATGATTCATGATTCATGATCCATGATTCAATTCATGATTCATGATTTAATTCATGATTCATGATTAAATACATGATTCATGATTCAATTCGTGACTCATGATTCAATTCATGATTCATGATTCAATTCATGATTCATTTAATGATTCATGATTTATGATTCGATTCATGATTCATGATTCATGAATCATGATTCGATTTATGAATCATGATTCATAAATCATTATTCAATTCATAATTCATGATTTATGATTTGATTAATGATTCACGATTCATGAATCATGATTCAATTCATGATTCATGATTCATAAATCATGATTCAATTCATGATTCATGATTCATGATTAATGATTCAATTCATGAATCATGAATCGAATCATGATTCTTGAATTGAATCATGAATCATGAATCATGAATCATGATTAAATTCATGATTCATAATTCATTTCATGATTCATGATTCATGATCCATGATTCAATTCATGATTCATGATTTAATTCATGATTCATGATTAAATACATGATTCATGATTCAATTCGTGACTCATGATTCAATTCATGATTCATGATTCAATTCATGATTCATTTAATGATTCATGATTTATGATTCGATTCATGATTCATGATTCATGAATCATGATTCGATTTATGAATCATGATTCATAAATCATTATTCAATTCATAATTCATGATTTATGATTTGATTAATGATTCACGATTCATGAATCATGATTCAATTCATGATTCATGATTCATAAATCATGATTCAATTCATGATTCATGATTCATGATTTGATTCATGATTCAAGTCATGATTCAATTCATGATTCATGATTCATGATTCAATTCATGATTCCTGATTCATGATTCCTGATTCATGATTCAATTTATGATTCATGATTCAATTCATGATTCAATTCATGATTCATGATTCAATTCATGATTTAATTCATGATTTATGATTCATGATTCAATTCATGATTCCTGATTCATGATTCATGATTCATGATTCAATTCATGATTCATGATTCAATTCATGATTCAATTCATGATTCAGTTCATGATTCATGATTCAATTCATGACTCATGATTCATGATTCATGATTTATGATTTAATTCATGATTCATGATTCAATTTATGATTCATTGCATGATTCATGATTCAATTCATGATTTATGATTCGATTCATGATTCATGATTCATGATTCAATTCATGATTCATGATTTATTTCATGATTCATGATTCAATTCATGATTCATGAATTATGATTCAATTCAGGATTCATGATTCAATTCATGATTCATGATTCAATTCATGATTCATGATTCAATTCATGATTCATTTCATGATTAATGATTCATGATTCAATTCATGATTCATGATTTAATTCATGATTCAATTCATGATTCATTTCATGATTCATGATTTATGATTCATCATTCAATTCATGATTCATGATTCATGATTCAAGTCATGATTCATGATTCATGATTTAATTCATGATTCCTGATTCCTGATTCATGATTCAATTCATGAATCATGATTCAATTCATGATTCAATTCATGATTTATGATTCGATTCAAGATTCATGATTCATGATTCAATTCATGATTAATGATTTGATTCATGATTCATGATTCAATTCATGAATCATAAATCATGATTTATGAATCATGAAATGATTCATGAATCATGATTCGATTCATGTTTTATTATTCATGAATTATGATTCGATTCATGATTCATGAATCATTTCATGATTCATAAATCATGATTTATGATTCATGATTCAATTCATGATTCATGATTCAATTCATGATTCATGATTCAATTCATGATTCATTTCATGATTTATGATTCATGATTCATGATTCAATTCATTATTCATGATTCATGATTTAATTCATGATTCATGATTCAATTCATGATTCATTTCATGATTCATGATTTATGATTCATGATTTTATTCATGATTCATGATTCAATTCATGATTCATTTCATGATTCATGATTCATGATCCATGATTCAATTCATGATTCATGATTCAATTCTTGATTAAATACATGATTCATGATTCAATTCATGACTCATGATTCAATTCATGATTCATGATTCAATTCATGATTCATGATTCATTTCATGATTCATAATTCATGATTTATGATTCATGATTCAATTCATGATTCATGATTCAATTCATGATTCATGATTCAATTCATGATTCATTTCATGATTCATGATTCATGATTCATGATTCAATTCATGATTCATGATTTAATTCATGATTCATGATTCAATTCATGATTCATGATTCAATTCATGACTCATGATTTAAATTCATGATTCATGATTCAATTCATGATCCATGATTCAATTCATGATTCATTTAATGTTTCATGATTTATGATTCAATTCATGATTTATGATTCGATTCATGATTCATGATTCATGAATCATGATTCGATTCATGATTCATGATTCATGAATCATGATTCGATTCATGATTCATGATTCATAAATCATGATTCAATTCATAATTCATGATTCATGATTCAATTCATGATTCCTGATTCATGATTCATGATTCATGATTTAATTCATGATTCATGATTCAATTCATGATTCATGATTCAATTCATGATTTAATTCAGGATTCATGATTCAATTCATGATTCATGATTCAATTAATGACTCATGATTCATAAATCATGATTCGATTCATGATTCATAAATCATGAATCATGATTCAATTTATGATTCATGATTTATGATTCATGATTCATGATTCAATTCATTAATCATGAATCGAATCATGATTCATGAATTGAATCATGAATCATGAATCATGAATCATGATTAAATTGATGATTTATGATTCATTTCATGATTCATGATTTATGATTCATGATTTTATTCATGATTCATGATTCAATTCATGATTCATTTCAAGATTCATGATTCATGATCCATGATTCAATTCATGATTCATGATTCAATTCATGATTCATGATTAAATACATGATTCATGATTCAATTCATGACTCATGATTCGATTAATGATTCAATTCATGATTCATTTAATGATTCATGATTTATGATTTGATTCATGATTCATGATTCATGAATCATGATTCGATTCATAATTCATTATTCATGAATCATGATTCGATTTATGATTCATGATTCATAAATCATGATTCAATTCATGATTCATGATTTATGATTCGATTCATGATTCACGATTCATGAATCATGATTCAATTCATGATTCATGATTCATAAATCATGATTCAATTCATGATTCATGATTCATGATTCGATTCATGATTCATGTTTCATGATTCAATTCATGATTAATGATTTGATTCATGATTCATGATTCAATTCATGAATCATGATTCGATTCATGATTTATTATTCATGAATTATGATTCAATTCATTATTCATGATTCATGATTTAATTCATGATTCTTGATTCAATTCATGATTCATGATTCAATTCATTATTCATGATTCATGATTTAATTCATGATTCTTGATTCAATTCATGATTCATTTCATGATTCATGATTTATGATTCATGATTTTATTCATGATTCATGATTCAATTCATGATTCATTTCATGATTCATGATTCATGATCCATGATTCAATTCATGATTCATGATTCAATTCATGATTAAATACATGATTCATGATTCAATTCATGACTCATGATTCAATTCATGATTCATGATTCAATTCATGATTCATGATTCAATTCATGATTCATAATTCATGATTTATGATTCATGATTCAATTCATGATTCATGATTCAATTCATGATTCATTTCATGATTCATGATTCATGATTCATGATTCAATTCATGATTCATGATTCAATTCATGATTCATGATTCATGATTCAATTCATGATTCATGATTCATGATTTAATTCATGATTCATGATTCAATTCATGATTCATGATTCAATTCATGATTCATTTCATGATTCATGATTTTATTCATGATTCATGATTCAATTCATGATTCATTTCATGATTCATGATTCATGATCCATGATTCAATTCATGATCCATGATTCAATTCATGATTCATGATTCAATTCATGATTCATGATTAAATACATGATTCATGATTCAATTCATGACTCATGATTCAATTCATGATTCATGATTCAATTCATGATCCATGATTCAATTCATGATTCATTTAATGTTTCATGATTTATGATTCAATTCATGATTTATGATTCGATTCATGATTCATGATTCATGAATCATGATTCGATTCATGATTTATGATTCAATTCATGACTCATGATTCAATTCATGATTCATGATTCAATTCATGATCCATGATTCAATTCATGATTCATTTAATGTTTCATGATTTATGATTCAATTCATGATTTATGATTCGATTCATGATTCATGATTCATGAATCATGATTCGATTCATGATACATGATTCATGAATCATGATTAGATTAATGATTCATGATTCATAAATCATGATTCAATTCATAATTCATGATTTATGATTCGATTCATGATTCATAAATCATGAATCATGATTCATGATTTAATTCATGATTCATGATTCAATTCATGATTCATGATTCAATTCATGATTTATTTCATGATTCATGATTCATGATTCATGATTCAATTCAGGATTCATGATTCAATTCATGATTCATGATTCAATTAATGACTCATGATTCATAAATCATGATTCGATTCATGATTCATAAATCATGAATCATGATTCAATTTATGTTTCATGATTCATGATTCATGATTCATGATTCATGATTCAATTCATGAATCATGAATCGAATCATGATTCATGAATTGAATCATGAATCATGAATCATGAATCATGATTAAATTCATGATTCATGATTCATTTCATGATTCATGATTTATGATTCATGATTTTATTCATGATTCATGATTCAATTCATGATTCATTTCATGATTCATGATTCATGATCCATGATTCAATTCATGATTCATGATTCAATTCATGATTCATGATTAAATACATGATTCATGATTCAATTCATGACTCATGATTCGATTAATGATTCATGATTCATTTCATGATTCATGATTCATGATCCATGATTCAATTCATGATTCATGATTTAATTCATGATTCATGATTAAATACATGATTCATGATTCAATTCGTGACTCATGATTCAATTCATGATTCATGATTCAATTCATGATTCATTTAATGATTCATGATTTATGATTCGATTCATGATTCATGATTCATGAATCATGATTCGATTTATGAATCATGATTCATAAATCATTATTCAATTCATAATTCATGATTTATGATTTGATTAATGATTCACGATTCATGAATCATGATTCAATTCATGATTCATGATTCATAAATCATGATTCAATTCATGATTCATGATTCATGATTTGATTCATGATTCAAGTCATGATTCAATTCATGATTCATGATTCATGATTCAATTCATGATTCCTGATTCATGATTCCTGATTCATGATTCAATTTATGATTCATGATTCAATTCATGATTCAATTCATGATTCATGATTCAATTCATGATTTAATTCATGATTTATGATTCATGATTCAATTCATGATTCCTGATTCATGATTCATGATTCATGATTCAATTCATGATTCATGATTCAATTCATGATTCAATTCATGATTCAGTTCATGATTCATGATTCAATTCATGACTCATGATTCATGATTCATGATTTATGATTTAATTCATGATTCATGATTCAATTTATGATTCATTGCATGATTCATGATTCAATTCATGATTTATGATTCGATTCATGATTCATGATTCATGATTCAATTCATGATTCATGATTTATTTCATGATTCATGATTCAATTCATGATTCATGAATTATGATTCAATTCAGGATTCATGATTCAATTCATGATTCATGATTCAATTCATGATTCATGATTCAATTCATGATTCATTTCATGATTAATGATTCATGATTCAATTCATGATTCATGATTCATGATTTAATTCATGATTCAATTCATGATTCATTTCATGATTCATGATTTATGATTCATGATTCAATTCATGATTCATGATTCATGATTCAAGTCATGATTCATGATTCATGATTTAATTCATGATTCCTGATTCCTGATTCATGATTCAATTCATGAATCATGATTCAATTCATGATTCAATTCATGATTTATGATTCGATTCAAGATTCATGATTCATGATTCAATTCATGATTAATGATTTGATTCATGATTCATGATTCAATTCATGAATCATGATTCGATTCATGTTTTATTATTCATGAATTATGATTCGATTCATGATTCATGAATCATTTCATGATTCATAAATCATGATTTATGATTCATGATTCAATTCATGATTCATGATTCAATTCATGATTCATGATTCAATTCATGATTCATTTCATGATTTATGATTCATGATTCATGATTCAATTCATTATTCATGATTCATGATTTAATTCATGATTCATGATTCAATTCATGATTCATTTCATGATTCATGATTTATGATTCATGATTTTATTCATGATTCATGATTCAATTCATGATTCATTTCATGATTCATGATTCATGATCCATGATTCAATTCATGATTCATGATTCAATTCATGATTAAATACATGATTCATGATTCAATTCATGACTCATGATTCAATTCATGATTCATGATTCAATTCATGATTCATGATTCATTTCATGATTCATAATTCATGATTTATGATTCATGATTCAATTCATGATTCATGATTCAATTCATGATTCATTTCATGATTCATGATTCATGATTTATGATTCAATTCATGATTCATGATTTAATTCATGATTCATGATTCAATTCATGATTCATGATTCAATTCATGACTCATGATTTAAATTCATGATTCATGATTCAATTCATGATCCATGATTCAATTCATGATTCATTTAATGTTTCATGATTTATGATTCAATTCATGATTTATGATTCGATTCATGATTCATGATTCATGAATCATGATTCAATTCATGATTCATGATTCATGAATCATGATTCGATTCATGATTCATGATTCATAAATCATGATTCAATTCATAATTCATGATTCATGATTCAATTCATGATTCCTGATTCATGATTCATGATTTAATTCATGATTCATGATTCAATTCATGATTCATGATTCAATTCATGATTTATTTCATGATTCATGATTCATGATTCAATTCAGGATTCATGATTCAATTCATGATTCATGATTCAATTAATGACTCATGATTCATAAATCATGATTCGATTCATGATTCATAAATCATGAATCATGATTCAATTTATGATTCATGATTCATGATTCATGATTCATGATTCAATTCATGAATCATGAATCGAATCATGATTCATGAATTGAATCATGAATCATGAATCATGAATCATGATTAAATTGATGATTTATGATTCATTTCATGATTCATGATTTATGATTCATGATTTTATTCATGATTCATGATTCAATTCATGATTCATTTCAAGATTCATGATTCATGATCCATGATTCAATTCATGATTCATGATTCAATTCATGATTCATGATTAAATACATGATTCATGATTCAATTCATGACTCATGATTCGATTAATGATTCAATTCATGATTCATTTAATGATTCATGATTTATGATTTGATTCATGATTCATGATTCATGAATCATGATTCGATTCATAATTCATTATTCATGAATCATGATTCGATTTATGATTCATGATTCATAAATCATGATTCAATTCATGATTCATGATTTATGATTCGATTCATGATTCACGATTCATGAATCATGATTCAATTCATGATTCATGATTCATAAATCATGATTCAATTCATGATTCATGATTCATGATTCGATTCATGATTCATGTTTCATGATTCAATTCATGATTAATGATTTGATTCATGATTCATGATTCAATTCATGAATCATGATTCGAATCATGATTTATTATTCATGATTCATGATTCAATTCATGATTCATGATTCATGATTTAATTCATGATTCATGATTCAATTCATGATTCATGATTCAATTCATGATTCATTTCATGATTCATGATTTATGATTCATGATTTTATTCATGATTCATGATTCAATTCATGATTCATTTCATGATTCATGATTCATGATCCATGATTCAATTCATGATTCATGATTCAATTCATGATTCATGATTAAATACATGATTCATGATTCAATTCATGACTCATGATTCAATTCATGATTCATGATTCAATTCATGATCCATGATTCAATTCATGATTCATTTAATGTTTCATGATTTATGATTCAATTCATGATTTATGATTCGATTCATGATTCATGATTCATGAATCATGATTCGATTCATGATTTATGATTCAATTCATGACTCATGATTCAATTCATGATTCATGATTCAATTCATGATCCATGATTCAATTCATGATTCATTTAATGTTTCATGATTTATGATTCAATTCATAATTTATGATTCGATTCATGATTCATGATTCATGAATCATGATTCGATTCATGATACATGATTCATGAATCATGATTAGATTAATGATTCATGATTCATAAATCATGATTCAATTCATAATTCATGATTCATGATTCGATTCATGATTCATAAATCATGAATCATGATTCATGATTTAATTCATGATTCATGATTCAATTCATGATTCATGATTCAATTCATGATTTATTTCATGATTCATGATTCATGATTCATGATTCAATTCAGGATTCATGATTCAATTCATGATTCATGATTCAATTAATGACTCATGATTCATAAATCATGATTCGATTCATGATTCATAAATCATGAATCATGATTCAATTTATGTTTCATGATTCATGATTCATGATTCATGATTCATGATTCATGATTCATGATTCAATTCATGAATCATGAATCGAATCATGATTCATGAATTGAATCATGAATCATGAATCATAAATCATGATTAAATTCATGATTCATGATTCATTTCATGATTCATGATTTATGATTCATGATTTTATTCATGATTCATGATTCAATTCATGATTCATTTCATGATTCATGATTCATGATCCATGATTCAATTCATGATTCATGATTCAATTCATGATTCATGATTAAATACATGATTCATGATTCAATTCATGACTCATGATTCGATTAATGATTCATGATTCAATTCATGATTCATTTAATGATTCATGATTTATGATTTGATTCATGATTCATGATTCATGAATCATGATTCGATTCATAATTCATTATTCATGAATCATGATTCGATTTATGATTCATGATTCATAAATCATGATTCAATTCATGATTCATGATTTATGATTCGATTCAGGATTCACGATTCATGAATCATGATTCAATTCATGATTCATGATTCATAAATCATGATTCAATTCATTATTCATGATTCATGATTTGATTCATTATTCAATTCATGATTCAAAACATGATTCATGAATCATGATTCAATTCATGATTCATGAATCATGATTCAATTCATGATTCATAATCCATTTCATGATTCATAAATTATGATTCAATTCATGATTCATGATTCAATTCATGATTCAATTCATGATTCATGATTCATTTACTAATTCATGAATTATGATTCAATTCATGATTCATGATTTATGATTCAATTCATGATTTAATTCATGAATCATGGTTCAATTCATGATTCATGATTCATGAATTATGATTCGATTCATGATTCATGATTCAATTCATGATTCAATTCATGATTCATGATTTGAATTATGATTCATGAATCATGATTCAATTCATGATTCATGATTCATGAATCATGATTCAATTCATGATTCAATTTATAATTCATGAATCATAATTCAGTTCATGATTCATGAACCATGATTCAATTCATGATTCATGATTCATTTCATGGTTCATGAATTAAGATTCAATTCATGATTCATGATTCATGATTCAATTCATGATTCCTGATTCATGATTCAATTCATGATTCCTGATTCATGATTCCTGATTCATGATTCAATTCATGATTCATGATTCAATTCATGATTCAATTCATGATTCATGATTCATGATTCATGATTCAATATATGAATCATCATTCGATTCATGATTCATGATTCATGAATCATCATTCGATTCATGATTCATGATTCATGAATCATCATTCGATTCATGATTCATGATTCATGAATCATCATTCGATTCATGATTCATGATTCATGAATCATCATTCGATTCATGATTCATGATTCATGAATCATCATTCGATTCATGAATCATGATTTGATTCATGATTCATGATTCAATTTATGATTCATGATTCATGAATCATGATTCATGATTCAATTCATGAATCATGAATCGAATCATGATTCATGAATTGAATCATGAATCATGAATCATGAATCATGATTCAATTCATGAATCATGAATCATGAATCATGATTAAATTCATGATTCATGATTCAATTCATGAATCATGAATCATGAATCATGATTAAATTCATGATTCATGATTCATTTCATGATTCATGATTTATGATTCATGATTTTATTCATGATTCATGATTCAATTCATGATTCATTTCATGATTCATGATTCATGATCCATGATTCAATTCATGATTCATGATTCAATTCATGATTCATGAATCATGATTCAGTTCATGATTCATGAATCATGATTCAATTCATGATTCATGATTCATTTCATGATTCATGAATTATGATTTAATTCATAATTCATGATTCATGATTCAATTCATGATTCCTGATTCATGATTCCTGATTCATGATTCAATTCATGATTCATGATTCAATTCATGATTCAATTCATGATTCATGATTCAATTCATGATTCAATTCATGATTTAATTCATGAATCATGATTCAATTCATGATTCATGATTCATGAATTATGATTCGATTCATGATTCATGATTCAATTCATGATTCATGATTCAATTCATGATTCATGATTTGAATTATGATTCATGAATCATGATTCAATTCATGATTCATGATTTATGAATCATGATTCAATTCATGATTCAATTCATAATTCATGATTCATGATTCATTTCATGATTCATGAAATATGATTCAATTCATAATTCATGATTCATGATTCAATTCATGATTCCTGATTCATGATTCCTGATTCATGATTCAATTCATGATTCATGATTCAATTCATGATTCAATTCATGATTCATAATTCAATTCATGATTCATAAATTATGATTCAATTCATGATTCATGATTCAATTCATGATTCAATTCATGATTCATGATTCAATTCATGATTCATGATTCATGAATTATGATTCGATTCATGATTCAATTCATGATTCATGATTCAATTCATGATTCATGATTTGAATTATGATTCATGAATCATGATTCAATTCATGATTCATGATTTATGAATCATGATTCAATTCATGATTCAATTCATAATTCATGAATCATGATTCAGTTCATGATTCATGAATCATGATTCAATTCATGATTCATGATTCATTTCATGATTCATGAATTATGATTCAATTCATAATTCATGATTCATGATTCAATTCATGATTCATGATTCCTGATTCATGATTCAATTAATGATTCATGATTCAATTCATGATTCAATTCATGATTCATGATTCAATTCATGATTCAATTCATGATTTAATTCATGAATCATGATTCAATTCATGATTCATGATTCATGAATTATGATTCGATTCATGATTCATGATTCAATTCATGAATCATGATTCAATTCATGATTCATGATTTGAATTATGATTCATGAATCATGATTCAATTCATGATTCATGATTTATGAATCATGATTCAATTCATGATTCAATTCATAATTCATGAATCATGATTCAGTTCATGATTCATGAATCATGATTCAATTCATGATTCATGATTCATGAATTATGATTTAATTCATAATTCATGATTCATGATTCAATTCATGATTCCTGATTCATGATTCAATTCATGATTCATGATTCAATTCATGATTCAATTCATGATTCATGATTCAATTCATGATTCAATTCATGATTCATGATTTATGATTCAATTTATGAATCATCATTCGATTCATGATTCATGATTCATGAATCATCATTCGATTCATGATTCATGATTCATAAATCATCATTCGATTCATGATTCATGATTCATGAATCATCATTCGATTCATGATTCATGATTCATGAATCATCATTCGATTCTTGATTCATGAATCATGATTTGATTCATGATTCATGATTCATGAATCATCATTCGATTCATGATTCATGATTTATGATTCGATTCATGTTTCACGATTCATGAATCATGATTCAATTCATGATTCATGATTCATAAATCATGATTCCATTCATGATTCATGATTCATGATTCGATTCATTATTCAATTCATGATTCAATTCATGATTCATGAATCATGATTCAATTCATGATTCATGAATCATGATTCAATTCATGATTCATGATTCATTTCATGATTCATAAATTATGATTCAATTCATGATTCATGATTCATGATTCAATTCATGATTCATGATTCATGAATTATGATTCAATTCATGATTCATGATTCATGATTCAATTCATGATTCATGATTCATGAATTATGATTCGATTCATGATTCATGATTCAATTCATGATTCATGATTCATGAATTATGATTCGATTCATGATTCATGATTCAATTCATGATTCATGATTCAATTCATGATTCATGATTTGAATTATGATTCATGAATCATGATTCAATTCATGATTCATGATTCATGAATCATGATTCAATTCATGATTCAATTCATAATTCATGAATCATGATTCAGTTCATGATTCATGAATCATGATTCAATTCATGATTCATGATTCATTTCATGATTCATGAATTATGATTCAATTCATGATTCATGATTCATGATTCAATTCCTGATTCCTGATTCATGATTCCTGATTCATGATTCAATTCATGATTCATGATTCAATTCATGATTCAATTCATGATTCATGATTCATGATTCAATTTATGAATCATCATTCGATTCATGATTCATGATTCATGAATCATTATTCGATTCATGATTCATGAATTATGATTTGATTCATGATTCATGATTCATGAATCATGATTCAATTCATGATTCATGATTTATGATTCGATTCATGTTTCACGATTCATGAATCATGATTCAATTCATGATTCATGATTCATAAATCATGATTCCATTCATGATTCATGATTCATGATTCGATTCATTATTCAATTCATGATTCAATTCATGATTCATGAATCATGATTCAATTCATGATTCATGAATCATGATTCAATTCATGATTCATGATTCATTTCATGATTCATAAATTATGATTCAATTCATGATTCATGATTCAATTCATGATTCAATTCATGATTCATGATTCATTTAATAATTCATGAATTATGATTCAATTCATGATTCATGATTCAATTCATGATTCATGATTCATGAATTATGATTCGATTCATGATTCATGATTCAATTCATGATTCATGATTCATGAATTATGATTCGATTCATGATTCATGATTCAATTCATGATTCATGATTTGAATTATGATTCATGAATCATGATTCAATTCAAGATTCATGATTCATGAATCATGATTCAATTCATGATTCAATTCATAATTCATGAATCATGATTCAGTTCATGATTCATGAATCATGATTCATGATTCAATTCATGATTCATGATTCAATTCATGATTCAATTCATGATTCAATTCATGATTCATGATTCATGATTCAATTTATGAATCATCATTCGATTCATGATTCATGATTCATGAATCATTATTCGATTCATGATTCATGAATTATGATTTGATTCATGATTCATGATTCATGAATCATGATTCAATTCATGATTCATGATTCATGATTCAATTCATGATTCATGATTCATTTCATGATTCATGATTTATGATTCATGATTTTATTCATGATTCATGATTCAATTCATGATTTATTTCATGATTCATGATTCATGATCCATGATTCAATTCATGATTCATGATTCAATTCATGATTCATGATTAGATACATGATTCATGATTCAATTCATGATTCATGATTCATAAATCATGATTCATGATTCAATTCATGATTCATTTAATGATTCATGATTTATGATTTGATTCATGAATCATGATTCGATTCATGATTCATGATTCATAAATCATGATTCAATTCATCATTCATGATTTATGATTCGATTCATAATTCACGATTCATGAATCATGATTCAATTCATGATTCATGATTCATAAATCATCATTCAATTCATGATTCATTTCATGATTCATGAATTATGATTCAATTCATGATTCATGATGCAATTCATGATTCCTGATTCCTGATTCCTGATTCATGATTCAATTCATGATTCATGATTCAATTCATGATTCAATTCATGATTCATGATTCAATTCATGATTCAATTCATGATTCATGATTCATGATTCATGATTCAATTTATGAATCATCATTCGATTCATGATTCATGATTCATGAATCATCATTCGATTCATGATTCATGAATTATGATTTGATTCATGATTCATGATTCATGAATCATGATTGAATTCATGATTCATGATTCATGATTCATGATTCATGATTCAATTCATGAATCATGAATCGAATCATGATTCATGAATTGAATCATGAATCATGAATCATGAATCATGATAAAATTCATGATTCATGATTCATTTCATGATTCATGATTTATGCTTCATGATTCAATTCATGATTCATGATTCAATTTATGAATCATCATTCGATTCATGATTCATGATTCATGAATCATCATTCGATTCATGATTCATGATTCATGAATCATCATTCGATTCATGATTCATGATTCATGAATCATCATTCGATTCATGATTCATGATTCATGAATCATCATTCGATTCATGATTCATGATTCATGAATCATCATTCGATTCATGATTCATGAATCATGATTTGATTCATGATTCATGATTCAATTTATGATTCATGATTCATGAATCATGATTCATGATTCAATTCATGAATCATGAATCGAATCATGATTCATGAATTGAATCATGAATCATGAATCATGAATCATGATTCAATTCATGAATCATGAATCATGAATCATGATTAAATTCATGATTCATGATTCATTTCATGATTCATGATTTATGATTCATGATTTTATTCATGATTAATGATTCAATTCATGATTCATTTCATGATTCATGATTCATGATCCATGATTCAATTCATGATTCATGATTCAATTCATGATTCATGATTAAATACATGCTTCATGATTCAATTCATGACTCATGATTCGATTAATGATTCATGATTTGATTCATGATTCATTTAATGATTCATGATTTATGATTTGATTCATGATTCATGATTCATGAATCATGATTTGATTCATGATTCATGATTCATGAATCATGATTCGATTTATGATTCATGATTCATAAATCATGATTCAATTCATGATTCATGATTTATGATTCGATTCATGATTCACGATTCATGAATCATGATTCAATTCATGATTCATGATTCATAAATCATGATTCAATTCATAATTCATGATTCATGATTCGATTCATTATTCAATTCATTATTCAATTCATGATTCATGAATCATAATTCAATTCATGATTCATGAATCATGATTCAATTCATGATTCATAATTCATTTCATGATTCATAAATTATAATTCAATTCATGATTCATGATTCAATTCATGATTCAATTCATGATTCATGATTCAATTCATGATTCATGATTCATGAATTATGATTCGATTCATGATTCATGATTCAATTCATGATTCATGATTCAATTCATGATTCATGATTTGAATTATGATTCATGAATCTTGATTCAATTCATGATTCATGATTTATGAATCATGATTCAATTCATGATTCAATTCATAATTCATGAATCATGATTCAGTTCATGATTCATGAATCATGATTCAATTCATGATTCATGATTCATTTCATGATTCATGAATTATGATTCAATTCATAATTCATGATTCATGATTCAATTCATGATTCCTGATTCATGATTCCTGATTCATGATTCAATTCATGATTCATGATTCAATTCATGATTCAATTCATGATTCATGATTCAATTCATGATTCAATTCATGATTTAATTCATGAATCATGATTCAATTCATGATTCATGATTCATGAATTATGATTCGATTCATGATTCATGATTCAATTCATGATTCATGATTCAATTCATGATTCATGATTTGAATTATGATTCATGAATCATGATTCAATTCATGATTCATGATTTATGAATCATGATTCAATTCATGATTCAATTCATAATTCATGAATCATGATTCAGTTCATGATTCATGAATCATGATTCAATTCATGATTCATGATTCATTTCATGATTCATGAATTATGATTCAATTCATAATTCATGATTCATGATTCAATTCATGATTCCTGATTCATGATTCCTGATTCATGATTCAATTCATGATTCATGATTCAATTCATGATTCAATTCATGATTCATGATTCAATTCATGATTCAATTCATGATTCAATTCATGATTCATAATTCAATTCATGATTCAATTCATGATTTAATTCATGAATCATGATTCAATTCATGATTCATGATTCATGAATTATGATTCGATTCATGATTCATGATTCAATTCATGATTCATGATTCATGAATTATGATTCGATTCATGATTCATGATTCAATTCATGATTCATGATTCAATTCATGATTCATGATTTGAATTATGATTCATGAATCATGATTCAATTCATGATTCATGATTTATGAATCATGATTCAATTCATGATTCAATTCATAATTCATGAATCATGATTCAGTTCATGATTCATGAATCATGATTCAATTCATGATTCATGATTCATTTCATGATTCATGAATTATGATTCAATTCATAATTCATGATTCATGATTCAATTCATGATTCCTGATTCATGATTCCTGATTCATGATTCAATTCATGATTCATGATTCAATTCATGATTCAATTCATGATTCATAATTCAATTCATGATTCATAAATTATGATTCAATTCATGATTCATGATTCAATTCATGATTCAATTCATGATTCATGATTCATTTCATGATTCATGATTCATGAATTATGATTCGATTCATGATTCAATTCATGATTCATGATTCAATTCATGATTCATGATTTGAATTATGATTCATGAATCATGATTCAATTCATGATTCATGATTTATGAATCATGATTCAATTCATGATTCAATTCATAATTCATGAATCATGATTCAGTTCATGATTCATGAATCATGATTCAATTCATGATTCATGATTCATTTCATGATTCATGAATTATGATTCAATTCATAATTCATGATTCATGATTCAATTCATGATTCATGATTCCTGATTCATGATTCAATTCATGATTCAATTCATGATTCAATTCATGATTCATGATTCAATTCATGATTCAATTCATGATTTAATTCATGAATCATGATTCAATTCATGATTCATGATTCATGAATTATGATTCGATTCATGATTCATGATTCATGAATCATGATTCAATTCATGATTCATGAATCATGATTCAATTCATGATTCATGATTCATTTCATGATTCATGAATTATGATTCAATTCATAATTCATGATTCATGATTCAATTAATGATTCCTTATTCATGATTCCTGATTCATGATTCAATTCATGATTCATGATTCAATTCATGATTCAATTCATGATTCATGATTCAATTCATGATTCAATTCATGATTTAATTCATGAATCATGATTCAATTCATGATTCATGATTCATGAATTATGATTCGATTCATGATTCATGATTCAATTCATGATTCATGATTTGAATTATGATTCATGAATCATGATTCAATTCATGATTCATGATTTATGAATCATGATTCAATTCATGATTCAATTCATAATTCATGAATCATGATTCAGTTCATGATTCATGAATCATGATTCAATTCATGATTCATGATTCATTTCATGATTCATGAATTATGATTCAATTCATAATTCATGATTCATGATTCAATTCATGATTCCTGATTCATGATTACTGATTCATGATTCAATTCATGATTCATGATTCAATTCATGATTCAATTCATGATTCATAATTCAATTCATGATTCATAAATTATGATTCAATTCATGATTCATGATTCAATTCATGATTCATGATTCATTTCATGATTCATGATTCATGAATTATGATTCGATTCATGATTCAATTCATGATTCATGATTCAATTCATGATTCATGATTTGAATTATGATTCATGAATCATGATTCAATTCATAATTCATGATTTATGAATCATGATTCAATTCATGATTCAATTCATAATTCATGAATCATGATTCAGTTTATGATTCATGAATCATGATTCAATTCATGATTCATGATTTATGAATCATGATTCAATTCATGATTCAATTCATAATTCATGAATCATGATTCAGTTCATGATTCATGAATCATGATTCAATTCATGATTCATGATTCATTTCATGATTCATGAATTATGATTCAATTCATAATTCATGATTCATGATTCAATTCATGATTCATGATTCCTGATTCATGATTCAATTCATGATTCATGATTCAATTCATGATTCAATTCATGATTCATGATTCAATTCATGATTCAATTCATGATTTAATTCATGAATCATGATTCAATTCATGATTCATGATTCATGAATTATGATTCGATTCATGATTCATGATTCAATTCATGAATCATGATTCAATTCATGATTCATGATTTGAATTATGATTCATGAATCATGATTCAATTCATGATTCATGATTTATGAATCATGATTCAATTCATGATTCAATTCATAATTCATGAATCATGATTCAGTTCATGATTCATGAATCATGATTCAATTCATGATTCATGATTCATGAATTATGATTCAATTCATAATTCATGATTCATGATTCAATTCATGATTCCTGATTCATGATTCAATTCATGATTCATGATTCAATTCATGATTCAATTCATGATTCATGATTCAATTCATGATTTAATTCATGATTCATGATTCATGATTTATGATTCAATTTATGAATCATCATTCGATTCATGATTCATGATTCATGAATCATCATTCGATTCATGATTCATGATTCATGAATCATCATTCGATTCATGATTCATGATTCATGAATCATCATTCGATTCATGATTCATGAATCATGATTTGATTCATGATTCATGATTCATGAATCATGATTCAATTTATGATTCATGATTCATGATTCATGATTCATGATTCAATTCATGAATCATGAATCGAATCATGATTCATGAATTGAATCATGAATCATGATTCCTGATTCATGATTCAATTCATGATTCATGATTCAATTCATGATTCAATTCATGATTCATGATTCAATTCATGATTAAATTCCTGATTCATGATTCCTGATTCATGATTCAATTTATGAATCATCATTCGATTCATGATTCATGATTCATGAATAATCATTCGATTCATGATTCATGAATCATCATTCGATTCATGATTCATGATTCATGAATCATCATTCGATTCATGATTCATGAATCATGAATTGAATCATGAATCATGAATCATGATTAAATTCATGATTCATGATTCATTTCATGATTCATGATTCATGATCCATGATTCAATTCATGATTTATGATTCAATTCATGACTCATGATTCGATTAATGATTCATGATGCAATTCATGATTCATTTAATGATTCATGATTTATGATTTTGTTCATGATTCATGATTCAAGAATCATGATTCGATTCATGATTCATGATTCATGAATCATGATTCGATTTATGATTCATGATTCATAAATCATGATTCAATTCATGATTCATGATTTATGATTCGATTCATGTTTCACGATTCATGATTCATGATTCGATTCATGATTCATGATTCATAAATCATGATTCCATTCATGATTCATGATTCATGATTCGATTCATTATTCAATTCATGATTCAATTCATGATTCATGAATCATGATTCAATTCATGTTTCATGAATCATGATTCAATTCATGATTCATGATTCATTTCATGATTCAGAAATTATGATTCAATTCATGATTCATGATTCAATTCATGATTCAATTCATGATTCATGATTCATTTAATAATTCATGAATTATGATTCAATTCATGATTCATGATTCAATTCATGATTCATGATTCATGAATTATGATTCTATTCATGATTCATGATTCAATTCATGATTCATGATTCAATTCATGATTCATGAATCATGATTCAGTTCATGATTCATGAATCATGATTCAATTCATGATTCATGATTCATTTCATGATTCATGAATTATGATTCAATTCATGATTCATGATTCATGATTCAATTCATGATTCCTGATTCATTTCATGATTCATGAATTATGATTCAATTCATGATTCATGATTCATGATTCAATTCATGATTCCTGATTCATGATTCCTGATTCATGATTCAATTCATGATTCATGATTCAATTCATGATTCAATTCATGATTCAATTCATAATTCATGAATCATGATTCAGTTCATGATTCATGAATCATGATTCAATTCATGATTCATGATTCATTTCATGATTCATGAATTATGATTCAATTCATGATTCATGATTCATGATTCAATTCATGATTCCTGATTCATGATTCCTGATTCATGATTCAATTCATTATTCATGATTCAATTCATGATTCAATTCATGATTCAATTCATGATTCATGATTCATGATTCAATTTATGAATCATCATTCGATTCATGATTCATGATTCATGAATCATTATTCGATTCATGATTCATGAATTAAGATTTGATTCATGATTCATGATTCATGAATCATGATTCAATTCATGATTCATGATTCATGATTCAATTCATGATTCATGATTCATTTCATGATTCATGATTTATGATTCATGATTTTATTCATGATTCATGATTCAATTCATGATTCATTTCATGATTCATGATTCATGATTCATGATTCAATTCATGATTCATGATTCAATTCATGATTCATGATTAGATACATGATTCATGATTCAATTCATTTAATGATTCATGATTTATGATTTGATTCATGAATCATGATTCGATTCATGATTCATGAATCATGATTCAATTTATGATTCATGATTCATAAATCATGATTCAATTCATCATTCATCATTTATGATTCGATTCATAATTCACGATTCATGAATCATGATTCAATTCATGATTCATGATTCATAAATCATCATTCAATTCATGATTCATTTCATGATTCATGAATTATGATTCAATTCATGATTCATGATGCAATTCATGATTCCTGATTCCTGATTCCTGATTCAATTCATGATTCATGATTCAATTCATGATTCAATTCATGATTCATGATTCATGATTCATGATTCAATTTATGAATCATCATTCGATTCATGATTCATGATTCATGAATCATCATTCGATTCATGATTCATGAATTATGATTTGATTCATGATTCATGATTCATGAATCATGATTCAATTCATGATTCATGATTCATGATTCATGATTCATGATTCAATTCATGAATCATGAATCGAATCATGATTTATGAATTAAATCATGAATCATGAATCATGAATCATGATTAAATTCATGATTCATGATTCATTTCATGATTTAGGATTCATGATTCATGATTCATGATTCAATTCATGAATCATGAATCGAATCATGATTCATGAATTAAATCATGAATCATGAATCATGAATCATGATTAAATTCATGATTCATGATTCATTTCATGATTTAGGATTCATGATTCATGATTCATGATTCAATTCATGAATCATGAATCGAATCATGATTCATGAATTGAATCATGAATCATGAATCATGAATAATGATAAAATTCATGATTCATGATTCATTTCATGATTCATGATTTATGATTCATGATTTTATTCATGATTCATGATTCAATTCATGATTCATTTCATGATTCATGATTCATGATCCATGATTCAATTTATGATTCATGATTCAATTCATGATTCATGATTCAATTCATGATTCAATTCATGATTCATGATTCAATTCATGATTCATGATTCATGATTCAATTCATGATTCATGATTCATGATTCAATTCATGACTCATGATTCATGAACCATGATTTATGATTTAATTCTTGATTCATGATTCAATTTATGATTCATGATTCATGATTCAATTCATGATTCATAATTTATTTCATGATTCATGATTCAATTCATGATTCATGAATTATGATTCAATTCATGATTCATGATTCATGATTCATGATTCAATTCATGATTCGTGATTCATGATTCCATTCATGATTTAATTCATGATTCATGATTCATTTCATGATTCATAATTCATGATTTATGATTCATGATTCAATTCAGGATTCATGATTCAATTCATGATTCATGATTCAATTCATCATTCATTTCATGATTCCATTCATGATTCAATTCATGATTCATGATTTATGATTCATGATTCAATTCATGATTCATGATTCAATTCATGATTTATGATTCATGATTCAATTCATGATTCATGATTCAATTCATGATTCATTTCATGATTCATGATTCATGATTCATGATTCAATTCATGATTCATGATTCATGATTTAATTCATGATTCATGATTCAATTCATGATTTAATTCATGATTCATGATTCAATTCATGATTTAATTCATGATTCATGATTCAATTCTTGAATCATGAATCGAATCATGATTCATGAATTAAATCATGAATCATGAATCATGATTAAATTCATGATTCATGATTCATTTCATGATTTAGGATTCATGATTCATGATTCATGATTCAATTCATGAATCATGAATCGAATCATGATTCATGAATTGAATCATGAATCATGATAAAATTCATGATTCATGATTCATTTCATGATTCATGATTTATGATTCATGATTTTATTCATGATTCATGATTCAATTCATGATTCATTTCATGATTCATGATTCATGATCCATAATTCAATTTATGATTCATGATTCAATTTATTATTCATGATTAAATACATGATTCATGATTCAATTCATGATTCATGATTCATAAATCATGATTCATGATTCAATTCATGATTCATTTAATGATTCATGATTTATGATTTGATTCATGATTCATGATTCATGAATCATGATTCAATTTATGATTCATAATTCATAAATCATGATTCAATTCATCATTCATGATTTATGATTCGATTCATGATTCACGATTCATGAATCATGATTCAATTCATGATTCATGATTCATAAATCATCATTCAATTCATGATTCATGATTCATGATTCGATTCATGATTCAATTCATGATTCAATTCATGATTCATGAATCATGATTCAATTCATGATTCATGAATCATGATTCAATTCATGATTCATGATTCATTTCATGATTCAAAAATTATAATTCAATTCATGATTCATGATTCAATTCATGATTCAATTCATGAATCATGATTCAATTCATGATTCATGATTCATTTAATAATTCATGAATTATAATTCAATTCATGATTCATGATTCATGATTCAATTCATGATTTAATTCATGAATCATGATTCAATTCATGATTCATGATTCATGAATTATGATTCGATTCATGATTCATGATTCAATTCATGATTCATGATTCAATTCATGATTCATGATTTGAATTATGATTCATGAATCATGATTTAATTCATGATTCATGATTCATGAATCATGATTCAATTCATGATTCAATTCATAATTCATGAATCATGATTCAATTCATGATTCATGAATCACAATTCAATTCATGATTCATGATTCATTTCATGATTCATGAATTATGATTCAATTCATGATTCATGATTCATGATTTAATTCATGATTCATGATTCAATTTATGATTCATTTCATGATTCATGATTCATGATCCATGATTCAATTCATGATCCATGATTCAATTCATGATTCATTTAATGTTTCATGATTTATGATTCAATTCATGATTCATGATTCAATTCATGATTCATTTCATGATTCAAGATTCATGATTCAATTCAAGATTCATGATTCAATTCATGATTCATGATTCAATTCATGACTCATGATTCAATTCATGATTCATGAATCAATTTATAATTCATGATTCAAATCATGATTCATTTAATGATTCAAGATTTATGATTCAATTCATGATTTATGATTCGATTTATGATTCATGATTCATAAATCATGATTCGATTCATGATTCATGATTTATGAATCATGATTCAATTCATGATTCATGATTCATGATTCATGATTCAATTCATGAATCATCATTCGATTCATGATTCATGATTCATGAATCATCATTCGATTCATGATTCATGATTCATGAATCATCATTCGATTCATGATTCATGAATCATGATTTAATTCATGATTCATGATTCATGAATCATGATTCAATTCATGATTCAATTCATAATTCATGAATCATGATTCAATTCATGATTCATGAATCACAATTCAATTCATGATTCATGATTCATTTCATGATTCATGAATTATGATTCAATTCATGATTCATGATTCATGATTTAATTCATGATTCATGATTCAATTTATGATTCATTTCATGATTCATGATTCATGATCCATGATTCAATTCATGATCCATGATTCAATTCATGATTCATTTAATGTTTCATGATTTATGATTCAATTCATGATTCATGATTCAATTCATGATTCATTTCATGATTCAAGATTCATGATTCAATTCAAGATTCATGATTCAATTCATGATTCATGATTCAATTCATGACTCATGATTCAATTCATGATTCATGAATCAATTTATAATTCATGATTCAAATCATGATTCATTTAATGATTCAAGATTTATGATTCAATTCATGATTCATGATTCATTTCATGATTCAAAAATTATAATTCAATTCATGATTCATGATTCAATTCATGATTCAATTCATGAATCATGATTCAATTCATGATTCATGATTCATTTAATAATTCATGAATTATAATTCAATTCATGATTCATGATTCATGATTCAATTCATGATTTAATTCATGAATCATGATTCAATTCATGATTCATGATTCATGAATTATGATTCGATTCATGATTCATGATTCAATTCATGATTCATGATTCAATTCATGATTCATGATTTGAATTATGATTCATGAATCATGATTTAATTCATGATTCATGATTCATGAATCATGATTCAATTCATGATTCAATTCATAATTCATGAATCATGATTCAATTCATGATTCATGAATCACAATTCAATTCATGATTCATGATTCATTTCATGATTCATGATTCATTTCATGATTCATGAATTATGATTCAATTCATGATTCATGATTCATGATTTAATTCATGATTCAATTCATGATTCATTTCATGATTCATGATTCATGATCCATGATTCAATTCATGATCCATGATTCAATTCATGATTCATTTAATGTTTCATGATTTATGATTCAATTCATGATTCATGATTCAATTCATGATTCATTTCATGATTCAAGATTCATGATTCAATTCAAGATTCATGATTCAATTCATGATTCATGATTCAATTCATGACTCATGATTCAATTCATGATTCATGAATCAATTTATAATTCATGATTCAAATCATGATTCATTTAATGATTCAAGATTTATGATTCAATTCATGATTTATGATTCGATTTATGATTCATGATTCATAAATCATGATTCGATTCATGATTCATGATTTATGAATCATGATTCAATTCATGATTCATGATTCATGATTCATGATTCAATTCATGAATCATCATTCGATTCATGATTCATGATTCATGAATCATCATTCGATTCATGATTCATGATTCATGAATCATCATTCGATTCATGATTCATGAATCATGATTTGATTCATGATTCATGATTCATGAATCATGATTCAATTTATGATTCATGATTCATGATTCATAATTCATGATTCAATTCATGAATCATGAATCGAATCATGATTCATGAATTGAATCATGAATCATGAATCATGATTAAATTCATGATTCATGATTCATTTCATGATTCATGATTTATGATTCAATTCATGATTTATGAATAGATTCATGATTTATGATTCATGAATCATGATTCGATTCATGATTCATGATTCATGAATCATGAATCATAATTCATGATTTATGATTTATTAATCATGATTCATGATTCATGAATCATGATTTAATTCATGATTCATGATTTATGAATCATTATTCGATTCATGATTCATGATTCATGATTTAATTTATGATTCATGAATTGATTCATGATTCATGATTCATGATTCTAGTCATGATTCATGATACAATTCATGACTCATGATTTAATTCATGATTCATGATTCAATTCATGATTCATGATTTAATTCATGATTCATTTAAAGATTCATGATTTATGATTCAATTCATGATTTATGATTCAATTCATGATTCATGATTCATGAATCATGATTCGATTCATGATTCATGATTCGATTCATGATTCATGATTCATGATTCAATTCATGATTTAATTCATGAATCATGATTTGATTCATGATTCATGATTCTTTTCATGATTTATGATTCATGATTCAATTCATGATTCATGATTCAATTCATGATTCAATTCATGATTCATGATTCAATTCATGATTCATGATTCAATTCATGTTTCATGATTCAATTCATGATTCGTGATTCATGATTCAATTCATGATTCAATTCATGATTCATGATTCAATTCGTGATTCATGATTCAATATATGATTCAATTATGATTCATGATTCAAATTATGATTCATGATTCAATTCATGAATTATGATTCAATTCATGATTCATGATTCAATTCATGATTCATGATTCAATTCATGAATCATGATTCATGAATTGAATCATGAATCATGAATCATGATTAAATTCATGATTCATGATTCATGATTTATGATTCAATTCATGATTTATGAATAGATTCATGATTTATGATTCATGAATCATGATTCGATTCATGATTCATGATTCATGAATCATGAATCATAATTCATGATTTATGATTTATTAATCATGATTCATGATTCATGAATCATGATTTAATTCATGATTCATGATTTATGAATCATTATTCGATTCATGATTCATGATTCATGATTTAATTTATGATTCATGAATTGATTCATGATTCATGATTCATGATTCTAGTCATGATTCATGATACAATTCATGACTCATGATTTAATTCATGATTCATGATTCAATTCATGATTCATGATTCAATTCATGATTCATGATTTAATTCATGATTCATTTAAAGATTCATGATTTATGATTCAATTCATGATTTATGATTCAATTCATGATTCATGATTCATGAATCATGATTCGATTCATGATTCATGATTCGATTCATGATTCATGATTCATGATTCAATTCATGATTTAATTCATGAATCATGATTTGATTCATGATTCATGATTCATGAATCATGATTCGATTCATGATTCATGATTCGATTCATGATTCATGATTCATGATTCAATTCATGATTTAATTCATGAATCATGATTTGATTCATGATTCATGATTCTTTTCATAATTTATGATTCGTGATTCAATTCATGATTCATGATTCAATTCATGTTTCATGATTCAATTCATGATTCGTGATTCATGATTCAATTCATGATTCAATTCATGATTCATGATTCAATTCGTGATTCATGATTCAATATCTGATTCAATTATGATTCATGATTCAAATTATGATTCATGATTCAATTCATGAATTATGATTCAATTCATGATTCATGATTCAATTCATGATTCATGATTAATGATTCAATTCATGATTCATGATTCATGATTCATTATTCGATTCATGATTCATGATTCATGATTCAATTCATTATTCATGATTTAATTCATGATTCATGATTCAATATATGATTCAATTCATGATTCATGATTCAAATCATGATTCATGATTCATGATTCAATTCATGAATTATGATTCAATTCATGATTAATGATTCAATTCATAATTCATGATTCATGATTCAATTCATGATTCATGATTCATTATTCGATGCATGTTTCATTATTTGATTCATGTTTCATGATTCATGATTCATGATTCAATTCATGATTCATGATTCGATTCATGATTCATGATTCATTATTCGATGCATGTTTCATTATTTGATTCATGTTTCATGATTCATGATTCATGATTCAATTCATGATTCATGATTCGATTCATGATTCATGATTCATGATTCATGATTCATGATTCAATTTATGATTCATGATTCGATTCATGATTCCTGACTCATGATTCAATTCATGACTCATGATTCATGATTCATGATTCATGATTTAATTCATGATTCATGATTTAATTCATGATTCATCATTCAGTTCATGATTCATTTCATGATTCATGAATCATGATTCGATTCATGATTCATAAATCATGATTCGATTTATGATTCATGATTCAGTAATCATGATTCAATTCATGATTCATGATTCATGATTTGATTCATGATTCATGATTTATGATTCATGATTCAATTCATGATTCATGATTCATTTCATGATTCATGATTTAATTCATGATTCAATTCATGATTCAAATCTTGATTCATGATTCATGATTTAATTCATGATTCATGACTCAATTCATGATTCATGATTTAATTCATGATTCATGATTCATGATTCAATTCATGATTCATGATTCATGATTCAATTCATGATTCAATACATGATTCATGATTCATGATTCAATTCATGATGCATGATTCATGATTCATGATTCATGATTCATGAATCATGATTCGATTCATGATTCATGATTCATGATTCATGAATCATGAATCATAATTCATGATTTATGATTTATTAATCATGATTCATGATTCATGAATCATGATTTAATTCATGATTCATGATTTATGAATCATTATTCGATTCATGATTCATGATTCATGATTTAATTTATGATTCATGAATTGATTCATGATTCATGATTCATGATTCTAGTCATGATTCATGATACAATTCATGACTCATGATTTAATTCATGATTCATGATTCAATTCATGATTCATGATTTAATTCATGATTCATTTAAAGATTCATGATTTATGATTCAATTCATGATTTATGATTCAATTCATGATTCATGATTCAATTCATGATTCAATTCATTATTCATGATTCATTTTATGATTTATGATTCATGATTTAATTCATGATTCATGATTCATGATTCAATTCATGACTCATGATTCATAATTCATGATTTATTTCATGATTCAATTCATAATTCATGATTCATGATTTAATTCATGATTCATGACTCAATTCATGATTCATGATTCAATTCATGATTCATGATTCATGATTTAATTCATGATTCATGATTCAATTCATGATACAAATTATGAATCATGATTCATGATTAAATTAATGATTCAATTCTTGATTCAAGTCATGATTCATGATTCAATTCATGTTTCAATACTTGATTCAATTCATGATTCATAATTCAATTCATGATTCCTGATTCATGATTCATGATTCAATTCATGATTCATGATTCAATTCATGATTCCTGATTCATGATTCATGATTCATGATTCAATTCATGATTCATGATTCAATTTATGATTCATGATTCATTTCATGATTCAATTCATGATTCATGATTCATGATTTAATTCATGATTCATGATTCAATTCATGATACAAATTATGAATCATGATTCATGATTAAATTAATGATTCAATTCTTGATTCAAGTCATGATTCATGATTCAATTCATGTTTCAATACTTGATTCAATTCATGATTCATAATTCAATTCATGATTCCTGATTCATGATTCATGATTCATGATTCAATTCATGATTCATGATTCAATTCATGATTCCTGATTCATGATTCATGATTCATGATTTAATTTATGATTTATGATTCAAATTATGACTCATGACTCAATTCATGATTCATGATTTAATTCATGATTCATTTAATGATTCATGATTTATGATTCAATTCATGATTTATGATTCGATTTATGATTCATGATTCATGAATCATGATTCGATTCATGATTTATGATTCATAATTCATGATTCAATTCTTGATTCATGATTCATGATTCAATTCATGATTCATGATTTAATTCATGATTCATGATTCAATTCATGATTCATGATTTCATTTATGATTCATGATTCAACTCATGATTCAATTCATGATTCATGATTAGATTCATGATTCATGATTCAATTCATGATTCAATTCATGATTCATGATTCAATTCATGATTCATGATTCATGATTCAATTCATGATTCATGATTCAATTCATGATTCATAATTCAATATATGATTCAATTCATGATTCATGATTGAAATCATAATTCATGATTCAATTCATGATTCATGATTCAATTCATGATTCATGATTCAATTCATGATTCAGGATTCAATTCATGATTCATGATTCATGATTCAATTCATGATTCATTATTCGATTCATGATTCATGATTCATGATTCAATTCATGATTCATGATTCATGATTCGATTCATGATTCATGAATCATGATTCAATTCTTGATTTATGATTCATAAATCATGATTCAATTCATGATTAATGATTCGATTCATGATTCATGATTCTTGATTCAATTCAGGATTCAATTCATGATTCATAATTCATGATTCAATTCATTATTCATGATTCATTTTATGATTCATGATTCATGATTCAATTCATGATTCAATTCATGACACATGATTCATAATTTATGATTTAATTCATGATTCAATTCATGATTCATGATTCATGATTCAATTCATGATTCAATTCATGATTCATGATTCAATTCATGATTCATGAACCATGATTCGATTCATGATTCATGATTCATGAATCATGATTCGATTCATGATTCATGATTTATGATTCAATTTATGATTCATGATTTATGATTCAATTCATGACTCATGATTCAATTCATGATTCATGATTCATGAATCATGATTCGATTCATGATTCATGATTTATGATTCAATTTATGATTCATGATTTATGATTTATGATTCATGATTCAATTCGTGATTCATGATTCAATTCATGATTCATGATTAAATTCATGATTCATGATTCATTTCATGATTCAATTCATGGTTCATGATTTAATTCATGATTCAATTCATGATTCATGATTCATAATTCAATTCATGACTCATGATTCATGAATCATGATTCGATTCATGATTCATGATTTATGATTCAATTTATGATTCATGATTCATGATTCAATTCATGACTCATGATTCAATTCATGATTCATGATTTAATTCATGATTCATGATTTAATTCATGATTCATTTAATGATTCAAGATTTATGATTCAATTCATGATTTATGATTCGATTCATGATTCATGATTCATGATTCAATTCATGATTCATGATTCAATTCATGACTCATGATTCATAATTCATGATTTAATTCATGATTCAATTCATGATTCATGATTCAATTCAAGATTCAATTCATGATTCATGATTCAATTCATGATTCATGAACCATGATTCGATTCATGATTCATCATTCATGATTTATGATTCAATTTATGATTCATGATTTATGATTCAATTTATGATTCATGATTCATGATTCAATTCATGACTCATGATTCAATTCATGATTCATGATTTAATTCATGATTCATGATTTAATTCATGAATCATTTAATGATTCAAGATTTATGATTCAATTCATGATTTATGATTCGATTCATGATTTAATTCATGATTCATGATTTAATTCATGATTCATGATTCATGATTTAATTCATGATTCATGACTCAATTCATGAATCATGATTCAATTCATGATTCATGATTCATGATTCAATTCATGAGTCATGATTCAATTCATGATTCACATCATGATTTATGATTCATCATTCAATTCATGATTCAATTTATGATTCATAATTCAATTTATGATTCATGATTCAATATATGATTCATTTCATGATTCATGATTCATGATTCATTATTCAATTCATGATTCATGATTCATTATTCATGATTCAATTCGTTATTCATGATTCAATTCATGATTCATGATTAAATCGATGATTCATGATTCATTTCATGATTCAATTCATGATTCATGATTCAATTTATGATTCAATTCATTATTCATGATTCATTTTATGATTTATGATTCATGATTTAATTCATGATTCATGATTCATGATTCAATTCATGACTCATGATTCATAATTCATGATTTATTTCATGATTCAATTCATAATTCATGATTCATGATTTAATTCATGATTCATGACTCAATTCATGATTCATGATTCAATTCATGATTCATGATTCATGATTTAATTCATGATTCATGATTCAATTCATGATACAAATTATGAATCATGATTCATGATTAAATTAATGATTCAATTCTTGATTCAAGTCATGATTCATGATTCAATTCATGTTTCAATACTTGATTCAATTCATGATTCATAATTCAATTCATGATTCCTGATTCATGATTCATGATTCATGATTCAATTCATGATTCATGATTCAATTCATGATTCCTGATTCATGATTCATGATTCATGATTCAATTCATGATTCATGATTCAATTCATGATTCCTGATTCATGATTCATGATTCATGATTCAATTCATGATTCATGATTCAATTTATGATTCATGATTCATTTCATGATTCAATTCATGATTCATGATTCATGATTTAATTCATGATTCATGATTCAATTCATGATACAAATTATGAATCATGATTCATGATTAAATTAATGATTCAATTCTTGATTCAAGTCATGATTCATGATTCAATTCATGTTTCAATACTTGATTCAATTCATGATTCATAATTCAATTCATGATTCCTGATTCATGATTCATGATTCATGATTCAATTCATGATTCATGATTCAATTCATGATTCCTGATTCATGATTCATGATTCATGATTTAATTTATGATTTATGATTCAAATTATGACTCATGACTCAATTCATGATTCATGATTTAATTCATGATTCATTTAATGATTCATGATTTATGATTCAATTCATGATTTATGATTCGATTTATGATTCATGATTCATGAATCATGATTCGATTCATGATTTATGATTCATAATTCATGATTCAATTCTTGATTCATGATTCATGATTCAATTCATGATTCATGATTTAATTCATGATTCATGATTCAATTCATGATTCATGATTTCATTTATGATTCATGATTCAACTCATGATTCAATTCATGATTCATGATTAGATTCATGATTCATGATTCAATTCATGATTCAATTCATGATTCATGATTCAATTCATGATTCATGATTCATGATTCAATTCATGATTCATGATTCAATTCATGATTCATAATTCAATATATGATTCAATTCATGATTCATGATTGAAATCATAATTCATGATTCAATTCATGATTCATGATTCAATTCATGATTCATGATTCAATTCATGATTCAGGATTCAATTCATGATTCATGATTCATGATTCAATTCATGATTCATTATTCGATTCATGATTCATGATTCATGATTCAATTCATGATTCATGATTCATGATTCGATTCATGATTCATGAATCATGATTCAATTCTTGATTTATGATTCATAAATCATGATTCAATTCATGATTAATGATTCGATTCATGATTCATGATTCTTGATTCAATTCAGGATTCAATTCATGATTCATAATTCATGATTCAATTCATTATTCATGATTCATTTTATGATTCATGATTCATGATTCAATTCATGATTCAATTCATGACACATGATTCATAATTTATGATTTAATTCATGATTCAATTCATGATTCATGATTCATGATTCAATTCATGATTCAATTCATGATTCATGATTCAATTCATGATTCATGAACCATGATTCGATTCATGATTCATGATTCATGAATCATGATTCGATTCATGATTCATGATTTATGATTCAATTTATGATTCATGATTTATGATTCAATTCATGACTCATGATTCAATTCATGATTCATGATTCGTGAATCATGATTCGATTCATGATTCATGATTAAATTCATGATTCATGATTAAATTCATGATTCATGATTCATTTCATGATTCAATTCATGGTTCATGATTTTATTCATGATTCAATTCATGATTCATGATTCATAATTCAATTCATGACTCATGATTCATGAATCATGATTCGATTCATGATTCATGATTTATGATTCAATTTATGATTCATGATTCATGATTCAATTCATGACTCATGATTCAATTCATGATTCATGATTTAATTCATGATTCATGATTTAATTCATGATTCATTTAATGATTCAAGATTTATGATTCAATTCATGATTTATGATTCGATTCATGATTCATGATTCATGATTCAATTCATGATTCATGATTCAATTCATGACTCATGATTCATAATTCATGATTTAATTCATGATTCAATTCATGATTCATGATTCAATTCAAGATTCAATTCATGATTCATGATTCAATTCATGATTCATGAACCATGATTCGATTCATGATTCATCATTCATGATTTATGATTCAATTTATGATTCATGATTTATGATTCAATTTATGATTCATGATTCATGATTCAATTCATGACTCATGATTCAATTCATGATTCATGATTTAATTCATGATTCATGATTTAATTCATGAATCATTTAATGATTCAAGATTTATGATTCAATTCATGATTTATGATTCGATTCATGATTTAATTCATGATTCATGATTTAATTCATGATTCATGATTCATGATTTAATTCATGATTCATGACTCAATTCATGAATCATGATTCAATTCATGATTCATGATTCATGATTCAATTCATGAGTCATGATTCAATTCATGATTCACATCATGATTTATGATTCATCATTCAATTCATGATTCAATTTATGATTCATAATTCAATTTATGATTCATGATTCAATATATGATTCATTTCATGATTCATGATTCATGATTCATTATTCAATTCATGATTCATGATTCATTATTCATGATTCAATTCGTTATTCATGATTCAATTCATGATTCATGATTAAATCGATGATTCATGATTCATTTCATGATTCAATTCATGATTCATGATTCAATTTATGATTCAATTCATTATTCATGATTCATTTTATGATTTATGATTCATGATTTAATTCATGATTCATGATTCATGATTCAATTCATGACTCATGATTCATAATTCATGATTTATTTCATGATTCAATTCATAATTCATGATTCATGATTTAATTCATGATTCATGACTCAATTCATGATTCATGATTCAATTCATGATTCATGATTCATGATTTAATTCATGATTCATGATTCAATTCATGATACAAATTATGAATCATGATTCATGATTAAATTAATGATTTAATTCTTGATTCAAGTCATGATTCATGATTCAATTCATGTTTCAATACTTGATTCAATTCATGATTCATAATTCAATTCATGATTCCTGATTCATGATTCATGATTCATGATTCAATTCATGATTCATGATTCAATTCATGATTCCTGATTCATGATTCATGATTCATGATTCAATTCATGATTCATGATTCAATTTATGATTCATGATTCATTTCATGATTCAATTCATGATTCATGATTCATGATTCAATTCATGATTCAATTCATGATTCATGATTTAATTTATGATTTATGATTCAAATTATGACTCATGACTCAATTCATGATTCATGATTTAATTCATGATTCATTTAATGATTCATGATTTATGATTCAATTCATGATTTATGATTCGATTTATGATTCATGATTCATGAATCATGATTCGATTCATGATTTATGATTCATAATTCATGATTCAATTCTTGATTCATGATTCATGATTCAATTCATGATTCATGATTTAATTCATGATTCATGATTCAATTCATGATTCATGATTTCATTTATGATTCATGATTCAACTCATGATTCAATTCATGATTCATGATTAGATTCATGATTCATGATTCATGATTCAATTCATGATTCAATTCATGATTCATGATTCAATTCATGATTCATGATTCATGATTCAATTCATGATTCATGATTCAATTCATGATTCATAATTCAATATATGATTCAATTCATGATTCATGATTGAAATCATAATTCATGATTCAATTCATGATTCATGATTCAATTCATGATTCATGATTCAATTCATGATTCAGGATTCAATTCATGATTCATGATTCATGATTCAATTCATGATTCATTATTCGATTCATGATTCATGATTCATGATTCAATTCATGATTCATGATTCAATTCATGATTCATGATTCATGATTCGATTCATGATTCATGAATCATGATTCAATTCTTGATTTATGATTCATAAATCATGATTCAATTCATGATTAATGATTCGATTCATGATTCATGATTCTTGATTCAATTCAGGATTCAATTCATGATTCATAATTCATGATTCAATTCATTATTCATGATTCATTTTATGATTCATGATTCATGATTCAATTCATGATTCAATTCATGACACATGATTCATAATTTATGATTTAATTCATGATTCAATTCATGATTCATGATTCAATTCATGATTCAATTCATGATTCATGATTCAATTCATGATTCATGAACCATGATTCGATTCATGATTCATGATTCATGAATCATGATTCGATTCATGATTCATGATTTATGATTCAATTTATGATTCATGATTTATGATTCAATTCATGACTCATGATTCAATTCATGATTCATGATTCATGAATCATGATTCGATTCATGATTCATGATTTATGATTCATGATTCATGATTCAATTCGTGATTCATGATTCAATTCATGATTCATGATTAAATTCATGATTCATGATTCATTTCATGATTCAATTCATGGTTCATGATTTAATTCATGATTCAATTCATGATTCATGATTCATAATTCAATTCATGACTCATGATTCATGAATCATGATTCGATTCATGATTCATGATTTATGATTCAATTTATGATTCATGATTCATGATTCAATTCATGACTCATGATTCAATTCATGATTCATGATTTAATTCATGATTCATGATTTAATTCATGATTCATTTAATGATTCAAGATTTATGATTCAATTCATGATTTATGATTCGATTCATGATTCATGATTCATGATTCAATTCATGATTCATGATTCAATTCATGACTCATGATTCATAATTCATGATTTAATTCATGATTCAATTCATGATTCAATTCAAGATTCAATTCATGATTCATGATTCAATTCATGATTCATGAACCATGATTCGATTCATGATTCATCATTCATGAATCATGATTCGATTCATGATTCATGATTTATGATTCAATTTATGATTCATGATTCATGATTCAATTCATGACTCATGATTCAATTCATGATTCATGATTTAATTCATGATTCATGATTTAATTCATGAATCATTTAATGATTCAAGATTTATGATTCAATTCATGATTTATGATTCGATTCATGATTCGATTCATGATTCATGATTCATTAATCAATTCATGATTCATGATTCATGATTTAATTCATGATTCATGATTAATTTCATGATTCATGATTCAACTCATGATTCAATTCATGATTTATGATATAAATCATGATTCATGATTTAATGCATGATTCATGATTCAATTTATGATTCATGATTCATTTCATTATTCAATTCATGATTCAATTCATGATTCAATTCATGATTCATGATTCAATTTATGATTCATGATTCAATTCATGACTCATGATTCAATTCATGATTCATGATTTAATTTATGATTCATTTAATGATTCATGATTTATGATTCAATTCATGATTTATGATTCGATTCATGATTCATGATTCATGAATCATGATTCGATTCATGATTTATGTTTCATAATTCATGATTCAATTCTTGATTCATGATTCATAAATCATGATTCAATTCATGATTCATGAATCATGATTCGATTCATGATTCATGATTCATAATTCAAATCATGATTTAATTCATGAATCATAATTCATGATTCAATTCATAATTCAATTCATTATTCATGATTCATTTTATGATTCATAATTCATAATTCAATTCATGATTCATGATTCAATTCATGACTCATGATTCATAATTAATGATTTAATTCATGATTCAATTCATGATTCATGATTCATGATTCAATTCATGATTCAATTCATGATTCATGATTCAATTCATGATTCATTTAATGATTCAAGATTTATGATTCAATTCATGATTTATGATTCGATTCATGATTCATGATTCATGATTCAATTCATGATTCATGATTCATAATTTAATTCATGATTCATGATTCAGTTCATGAATCATGATTGAATTTATGATTTATGAATGAATTCATGATTCATGAATAATTTCATGATTCATGATTCAACTCATGATTGAATTCATGATTTATGATTCAAATTATGATTCATGATTCATGATTTAATTCATGATTCATGACTCAATTCATTATTCATGATTTAATTCATGATTCATGATTCATGATTCAATTCATGATTCATGATTCAATTCATGATACAAATTATGAATCATGATTCATGATTAAATTCATGATTCAATTCTTGATTCAATTCATGATTCATGATTCAATTCATGATTCAATTCTTGATTCAATTCACGATTCATAATTTAATTGATGATTCATGATTCAATTCATGATTCCTGATTCATGATTCATGATTCATGATTCAATTCATGATTCATGATTCAAGTCATGATTCATGATTCAATTTATGATTCATGATTCATTTCATGATTCAATTCATGATTCATGATTCATGATTCAATTCATGATTCAATTCATGATTCATGATTCAATTTATGATTCATGATTCAATTCATGACTCATGATTCAATTCATGATTCATGATTTAATTCATGATTCATGATTCATGAATCATGATTCGATTCATGATTTATGATTCATAATTCCTTATTCAATTCTTGATTCATGATTCATAAATCATGATTCAATTCATGATTCATGATTCGATTTATGATTCAATTCATGATTCAATTCATGAATAAAGATTTGATTCATGATTCATGATTCATGATTTAATTCATGATTCATGATTTAATTCATGATTCATGATTCAATTCATGATTCAATTCATTATTAATGATTCAATTCATGATTCATGATTCAAATCATAATTCATGATTCAATTCATGATTCATGATTCAATTCATGATTCATGATTCATGATTCAATTCATGATTCATGATTCAATTCATGATTCATAATTCAATATATGATTCAATTCATGATTCATGATTCAAATCATAATTCATGATTCAATTCATGATTCATGATTCAATTCATGATTCATGATTCATGATTCAATTCATGATTCATGATTCAATTCATGATTCATGATTCAATTCATGATTCATTATTCGATTCATGATTCATGATTCATGATTCAATTCATCATTCCTGATTCATGATTCATAATTCATGATTCAATTCATGATTCATGATTCATGATTCAATTCATGATTCATGATTCATGATTCAATTCATGACTCATGATTCAACTCGTGATTCATTTCATGATTCATGATTTATGAATCGATTCATGATTTATGATTCATGAATCATGATTCATGATTTATGATTTATGATTCATGATTTATGAATCATGATTCGATTCATGATTCATGAATCAATTCATGACTCATGATTTAATTCATGATTCATGATTCAATTCATGATTCATGATTTAATTCATGATTCGATTCATGATTCATGAATCATGATTCAATTCTTGATTTATGATTCATAAATCATGATTCATGATTCGATTCATGATTCATGATTCTTGATTCAATTCAGGATTCAATTCATGATTCATAATTCATGATTCAATTCATGATTCAATTCATTATTCATGATTCATTTTATGATTCATGATTCATGATTCAATTTATGATTCATGATTCATGATTCAATTCATGATTCATGATTCAATTCATGACACATGATTCATAATTTATGATTTAATTCATGATTCAATTCATGATTCATTATTCATGATTCAATTCATGATTCAATTCATGATTCAATTCATGATTCATGATTCAATTCATGATTCATGAACCATGATTCGATTCATGATTCATGATTCATGAATCATGATTCGATTCATGATTCATGATTTATGATTCAATTCATGACTCATGATTCAATTCATGATTTATGATTTAATTCATGATTCATGATTTAATTCATGATTCATTTAATGATTCAAGATTTATGATTCAATTCATGATTTATGATTCGATTCATGATTCATTTAATGATTCAAGATTTATGATTCAATTCATGATTTATGATTCGATTCATGATTCATGATTCATGATTCAATTCATGATTCATGATTTAATTCATGATTCATGATTCAGTTCATGAATCATGATTTAATTCATGATTTATGATTGAATTCATGATTCATGATTAATTTCTTGATTCATGATTCAACTCATGATTCAATTCATGATTTATGATACAAATCATGATTCATGATTCAATTCATGATACAAATTATGAATCATGATTCATGATTAAATTCATGATTCAATTCTTGATTAAATTCATGATTCATGATTCAATTCATGATCTAATTCATGATTCATGATTCAATTCATGATACAAATTATGAATCATGATTCATGATTAAATTCATGATTCAATTCTTGATTCAATTCATGATTCATGATTCAATTCATGATTCAATTCTTGATTCAATTCATGATTCATAATTCAATTCATGATTCATGATTCATGATTCAATTCATGATTCCTGATTCATGATTCATGATTCAATTCATGATTCATGATTCAATTCATGATTCATGATTCAATTTATGATTGATGATTCATTTCATGATTCAATTCATGATTCATGATATAAATCATGATTCATGATACATGATTCAATTCATGAATTATGATTCAATTCATGATTCATGATTTAATTCATGATTCATGATTAATGATTCAATTCATGATTAATGATTCATTATTCGATTCATGATTCATTATTCTATTCATGATTCATGATTCAATACATGATTCAATTCATGATTCATGATTCAAATCATGATTCATGATTCATGATTCAATTCATGATTCATGATTCAATTCATGATTCGTGATTCATGATTCAATTCATGATTCATGATTCAATTAATGAATTATGATTCAATTCATGATTCATGATTCAATTTATGATTCATGATTCATGATTCAGTTCATGATTCATGATTCATTATTTATGATTCATGATCCAATTCATGATTCATGATTCGATTCATGATTCAATTCATGATTCAATTCATGTATAAAGATTTGATTCATGATTCATGATTCATGATTTAATTCATGATTCATGATTCAATTCATGATTCAATTCATTATTCATGATTCAATTCATGATTCATGATTTCATTTATGATTCATGATTCAACTCATGATTCAATTCATGATTCATGATTAGATTCATGATTCATGATTCATGATTCAATTCATGATTCATGATTCAATTCATGATTCATGATTCATGATTCAATTCATGATTCATGATTCAATTCATGATTCATAATTCAATATATGATTCAATTCATGATTCATGATTGAAATCATAATTCATGATTCAATTCATGATTCATGATTCAATTCATGATTCATGATTCAATTCATGATTCAGGATTCAATTCATGATTCATGATTCATGATTCAATTCATCATTCCTGATTCATGATTCATGATTCATGATTCAATTCATGATTCATGATTCATGATTCAATTCATGATTCATGAATCATGATTCAATTCTTGATTTATGATTCATAAATCATGATTCAATTCATGATTAATGATTCGATTCATGATTCATGATTCTTGATTCAATTCAGGATTCAATTCATGATTCATAATTCATGATTCAATTCATTATTCATGATTCATTTTATGATTCATGATTCATGATTCAATTCATGATTCATGATTCAATTCATGACACATGATTCATAATTTATGATTTAATTCATGATTCAATTCATGATTCATGATTCATGATTCAATTCATGATTCAATTCATGATTCATGATTCAATTCATGATTCATGAACCATGATTCGATTCATGATTCATGATTCATGAATCATGATTCGATTCATGATTCATGATTTATGATTCAATTTATGATTCATGATTTATGATTCAATTCATGACTCATGATTCAATTCATGATTCATGATTCATGAATCATGATTCGATTCATGATTCATGATTTATGATTCAATTTATGATTCATGATTTATGATTCATGATTCATGATTCAATTCGTGATTCATGATTCAATTAATGATTCATGATTGAATTCATGATTCATGATTCATTTCATGATTCAATTCATGATTCATGATTTAATTCATGATTCAATTCATGATTCATGATTCATAATTCATTTCATGACTCATGATTCATAATTCATGATTTAATTCATGATTCAATTCATGATTCATGATTCATGATTCAATTCATGATTCAATTCATGATTCATGATTCAATTCATGATTCATGAACCATGATTCGATTCATGATTCATGATTCATGAATCATGATTCGATTCATGATTCATGATTTATGATTCAATTTATGATTCATGATTCATGATTCAATTCATGACTCATGATTCAATTCATGATTCATGATTTAATTCATGATTCATGATTTAATTCATGATTCATTTAATGATTCAAGATTTATGATTCAATTCATGATTTATGATTCGATTCATGATTCATGATTCATGATTCAATTAATGATTCATGATTCATGATTCAATTCATGACTCATGATTCATAATTCATGATTTAATTCATGATTCAATTCATGATTCATGATTCATGATTTAATTCATGATTCAATTCATGATTCATGAACCATGATTCGATTCATGATTCATCATTCATGAATCATGATTCGATTCATGATTCATGATTTATGATTCAATTTATGATTCATGATTCATGATTCAATTCATGACTCATGATTCAATTCATGATTCATGGTTTAATTCATGATTCATGATTTAATTCATGATTCATTTAATGATTCAAGATTTATGATTCAATTCATGATTTATGATTCGATTCATGATTCGATTCATGATTCATGATTCATTAATCAATTCATGATTCATGATTCATGATTTAATTCATGATTCATGATTAATTTCATGATTCATGATTCAACTCATGATTCATGATTCAATTCATGATACAAATTATGAATCATGATTCATGATTAAATTCATGATTCAATTCTTGATTAAATTCATGATTCATGATTCAATTCATGATTTAATTCATGATTCATGATTCAATTCATGATACAAATTATGAATCATGATTCATGATTAAATTCATGATTCAATGCTTGATTCAATTCATGATTCATGATTCAATTCATGATTCAATTCTTGATTCAATTCATGATTCATAATTCAATGCATGATTCATGATTCATGATTCAATTCATGATTCCTGATTCATGATTCATGATTCATGATTCAATTCATGATTCATGATTCAATTCATGATTCATGATTCAATTTATGATTCATGATTCATTTCATGATTCAATTCATGATTCAATTCATGATTCAATTCATGATTCATGATTCAATTTATGATTCATGATTCAATTCATGACTCATGATTCAATTCATGATTCATGATTTAATTCATGATTCATTTAATGATTCATGATTTATGATTCAATTCATGATTTATGATTCGATTCATGATTCATGATTCATGAATCATGATTCGATTCATGATTTATGTTTCATAATTCAAATCATGATTTAATTCATGAATCATAATTCATGATTCAATTCATAATTCAATTCATTATTCATGATTCATTTTATGATTCATGATTCATGATCCAATTCATGATTCATGATTCAATTCATGACTCATGATTCATAATTAATGATTCAATTCATGATTCAATTCATGATTCATGATTCATGATTCAATTCATGATTCATGATTCAATTCATGATTCATTTAATGATTCAAGATTTATGATTCGATTCATGATTCATGATTCATGATTCAATTCATGATTCATGATTCATAATTTAATTCATGATTCATGATTCAGTTCATGAATCATGATTCATGATTCATGATTCAATTCATGATTCATGATTCAATTCATGATTCATTTAATGATTCAAGATTTATGATTCGATTCATGATTCATGATTCATGATTCAATTCATGATTCATGATTCATAATTTAATTCATGATTCAGTTCATGAATCATGATTGAATTCATGATTTATGAATGAATTCATGATTCATGAATAATTTCATGATTCAACTCATGATTGAATTCATGATTTATGATTCAAATTATGATTCATGATTCATGATTTAATTCATGATTCATGACTCAATACATTATTCATGATTTAATTCATGATTCATGATTCAATTCATGATTCATGATTCAATTCATGATACAAATTATGAATCATGATTCATGATTAAATTCATGATTCAATTCTTGATTCAATTCATGATTCATGATTCAATTCATGATTCAATTCTTGATTCAATTCATGATTCATAATTCAATTCATGATTCATGATTCAATTCATGATTCCTGATTCATGATTCATGATTCATGATTCAATTCATGATTCATGATTCAAGTCATGATTCATGATTCAATTTATGATTCATGATTCATTTCATGATTCAATTCATGATTCATGATTCATGATTCAATTCATGATTCAATTCATGATTCATGATTCAATTTATGATTCATGATTCAATTCATGACTCATGATTCAATTCATGATTCATGATTTAATTCATGATTCATGATTCATGAATCATGATTTGATTCATGATTTATGATTCATAATTCCTGATTCAATTCTTGATTCATGATTCATAAATCATGATTCAATTCATGATTCATGATTCATGATTCAAATCATGATTTAATTCATGAATCATGATTTATTTCATTATTCATGATTCATTTAATGATTCATGATTCATGATTCAATTCATGATTCATGATTCAATTCATGATTCAATTCATGATTCATGATTCAATTCATAATTCATGATTCAATTCATGATTTATGATTCAATTCATGATTCGTGATTCATGATTTATGATTTATGATTCATGATTCATGATTTATGAATCATGATTCGATTCATGATTCATTAATCAATTCATGACTCATGATTTAATTCATGATTCATGATTTAATTCATGATTCAATTCATGAATTATGATTCATGAATCATGATTCAATTCATGATTTATGATTCATAAATCATGATTCAATTCATGATTCATGATTCGATTCATGATTCATGATTCTTGATTCAATTCAGGATTCAATTCATGATTCATAATTCATGATTCAATTCATTATTAATGATTCATTTTATGATTAATGATTCATTTTATGATTCATGATTCATGATTCAATTCATGATTCATGATTCAATTCATGATTTATGATTCAATTCATGACTCATGATTCAATTGATGATTCAATTCATGATTCATGATTCAATTCATGATTCAATTCATGATTCATGATTCAATTCATTATTCATGAACCATGATTCGATTCATGATTCATGATTTATGATTCAATTTATGATTCATGGTTTATGATTCAATTCATGACTCATGATTCAATTCATGATTCATGATTTAATTCATGATTCATGATTTAATTCATGATTCATTTAATGATTCAAGATTTATGATTCAATTCATGATTTATGATTCGATTCATGATTCATGAATCATGATTCGATTCATGATTCATGATTTATGATTCAATTTATGATTCATGATTTATGATTCAATTCATGACTCATGATTCAATTCATGATTCATGATTCAATTACTAATTCATGATTCAATTCATGATTCATGATTCATTTCATGATTCATGATTCAATTCATGATTCAATTCATGATTCATGATTCAAATCATGATTCATGATTCATGATTTAATTCATGATTCATGATTTAATTCATGATTCATGATTCATGATTTAATTCATGATTCATGACTCAATTCATGAATCATGATTCAATTCATGATTCATGATTCATGATTCAATTCATGAGTCATGATTCAATTCATGATTCACATCATGATTTATGATTCATCATTCAATTCATGATTCAATTCATGATTCATAATTCAATTTATGATTCATGATTCAATATATGATTCATTTCATGATTCATGATTCATTATTCAATTCATGATTCATGATTCATTATTCATGATTCAATTCGTTATTCATGATTCAATTCATGATTCATGATTAAATCGATGATTCATGATTCATTTCATGATTCAATTCATGATTCAATTCATTATTCATGATTCATTTTATGATTTATGATTCATGATTTAATTCATGATTCAATTCATGACTCATGATTCATAATTCATGATTTAATTCATGATTCAATTCATAATTCATGATTCATGATTTAATTCATGATTCATGACTCAATTCATGATTCATGATTCAATTCATGATTCATGATTCATGATTTAATTCATGATTCATGATTCAATTCATGATACAAATTATGAATCATGATTCATGATTAAATTAATGATTCAATTCTTGATTCAAGTCATGATTCATGATTCAATTCATGTTTCAATACTTGATTCAATTCATGATTCATAATTCAATTCATGATTCATGATTCAATTCATGATTCCTGATTCATGATTCATGATTCAATTCATGATTCATGATTCAATTTATGATTCATGATTCATTTCATGATTCAATTCATGATTCATGATTCATGATTCAATTCATGATTCAATTCATGATTCATGATTTAATTTATGATTTATGATTCAAATTATGACTCATGATTCAATTCATGATTCATGATTTAATTCATGATTCATTTAATGATTCATGATTTATGATTCAATTCATGATTTATGATTCGATTCATGATTCATGATTCATGAATCATGATTCGATTCATGATTTATGTTTCATAATTCATGATTCAATTCTTGATTCATGATTCATAAATCATGATTCAATTCATGATTCATGAATCATGATTCGATTCATGATTCATGATTCATAATTCAAATCATGATTTAATTCATGAATCATAATTCATGATTCAATTCATAATTCAATTCATTATTCATGATTCATTTTATGATTCATGATTCATGATCCAATTCATGATTCATGATTCAATTCATGACTCATGATTCATAATTAATGATTTAATTCATGATTCAATTCATGATTCATGATTCATGATTCAATTCATGATTCATGATTCAATTCATGATTCATTTAATGATTCAAGATTTATGATTCAATTCATGATTTATGATTCGATTCATGATTCATGATTCATGATTCAATTCATGATTCATGATTCATAATTTAATTCATGATTCATGATTCAGTTCATGAATCATGATTGAATTCATGATTTATGAATGAATTCATGATTCATGAATAATTTCATGATTCATGATTCAACTCATGATTGAATTCATGATTTATGATTCAAATTATGATTCATGATTCATGATTTAATTCATGATTCATGACTCAATTCATTATTCATGATTTAATTCATGATTCATGATTCAATTCATGATTCATGATTCAATTCATGATACAAATTATGAATCATGATTCATGATTAAATTCATGATTCAATTCTTGATTCAATTCATGATTCATGATTCAATTCATGATTCAATTCTTGATTCAATTCATGATTCATAATTCAATTCATGATTCATGATTCAATTCATTAATTCCTGATTCATGATTCATGATTCATGATTCAATTCATGATTCATGATTCAAGTCATGATTCATGATTCAATTTATGATTCATGATTCATTTCATGATTCAATTCATGATTCATGATTCAATTCATGATTCAATTCATGATTCATGATTCAATTTATGATTCATGATTCAATTCATGACTCATGATTCAATTCATGATTCATGATTTAATTCATGATTCATGATTCATGAATCATGATTTGATTCATGATTTATGATTCATAATTCCTGATTCAATTCTTGATTCATGATTCATAAATCATGATTCAATTCATGATTCATGAATCATGATTCGATTCATGATTCATGATTCATGATTCAAATCATGATTTAATTCATGAATCATGATTTATTTCATTATTCATGATTCATTTCATGATTCATGATTCATGATTCAATTCATGATTCATGATTCAATTCATGATTCAATTCATGATTCATGATTCAATTCATAATTCATGATTCAATTCATGATTTATGATTCAATTCATGATTCGTGATTCATGATTTATGATTTATGATTCATGATTCATGATTTATGAATCATGATTCGATTCATGATTCATTAATCAATTCATGACTCATGATTTAATTCATGATTCATGATTTAATTCATGATTCAATTCATGAATTATGATTCATGAATCATGATTCAATTCATGATTTATGATACATAAATCATGATTCAATTCATGATTCATGATTCGATTCATGATTCATGATTCTTGATTCAATTCAGGATTCAATTCATGATTCATAATTCATGATTCAATTCATTATTAATGATTCATTTTATGAATAATGATTCATGATTCATGATTCAATTCATGATTCATGATTCAATTCATGATTTATGATTCAATTCATGACTCATGATTCAATTGATGATTCAATTCATGATTCATGATTCAATTCATGATTCATGATTCAATTCATGATTCAATTCATGATTCATGATTCGAATCATAAATCATGAATTGAATCATGAATCATGAATTGAATCATGAATTGAATCATGAATCATGAATCAGGAATCGAATAATGAATCATGAATTGAATAATGAATCATGAATCATGAATTGAATCATGAATCATGAATCATGAATTGAACCATGAATCATGAATTAAATCATGAATCATGAATTGACTAATGAATCATGAATCATGAATTGAATCAGGAATCATGAATCATGAATTGAATCATGAATCATGAATTGAATCATGAATTGAATCATGAATCATGAATTGAATCATGAATCATGAATTGAATCATTAATTGAATCATGAATCATGAATTGAATCATGAATTATGAATCTTGAATCTTGAATCAAATCATAAATCATGAATTGAATCATAAATCATGAATCACGGAAATGAATCATGAATTGAATCATGAATCATGAATTTAATCATGAATCATGAATCATGAATCATGAGTCATGAATTCAATCATGCATCATAAATCATGAATTGAATCAGGAATCAGGAATCATGAATTGAATCATGAATCAGGAATCAGGAATCGGGAATTAAATCATGAATCATGAATCATGAATTGAATCATGAATCATGAATTGAATCATGAATCATGAATCAGGAATCAGGAATCAGGAATCGAATAATGAATCATGAATCATGAATTGAATAATGAATCATGAATCATGAATTGAATCATGAATCATAAATCATGAATTAAACCATGAATCATGAATCATAAATTGAATCAGGAATCATGAATCATGAATTGAATCATGAATCATGAATTGAATCATGAATTGAATCATGAATCATGAATCATGAATTGAATCATGAATCATGAATTGAATCATGAATTGAATCATGAATCATGAATTGAATCATGAATCAGGAATCAGGAATCAGGAATCAGGAATTGAATAATGAATCATGAATCATGAATTGAATCATGAATCATGAATCTTGAATCGAATCATAAATCATGAATTGAATCATGAATTGAATCATAAATCATGAATCATGAATTGAATCATGAATCATGAATTGAATCATGAATCATGAATCATGAATTGAGTCATGAATCATAAATTGAATCATGAATTGAATCATGACTCATGAATTGAATCATGAATCATGAATTGAATCATGAATCAGGAATCAGGAATTAGGAATCATGAATCATGAATCGAATAATGAATCATGAATTGAATCATGAGTCATGAATTGAATCATAAATCATGAAGTGAATCATGAATTGAATCATGAATCATGAATCATGAATTGAAACATGAATCATGAATTGAATCATGAATCATGAATCAGGAATCAGGAATCATGAATTGAATCATGAATCATGAATCGAATAATGAATCATGAATCATCAATTGAATCATGAATCATGAATCATGAATTGAATCATGAATCATGAATTGAATCATGAATCATGAATCATGAATCATGAGTCATGAAATTAATCATGAATCAAGAATAAAATCATGAATTGAATCATGAATCATGAATCATGAATCATGAATTCAATCATGAATTGAATCATGAATCATGAATTGAATCATTAATCATGAATCATGAATCACTAATCAGGAATCATGAATTGAATAATGAATCATGAATCAAATAATGAATCATGAATCATGAATTGAATCATGAATCATGAATTGAATCATGATGCATGATTTGAATCAGGAATCATGAATCATGATTTAAATCATGAATCATGAATTGAATCATATATTGAATCATGAATCATGAATTGAATCATGAATCATTAATCATGAATATAATCATGAATCATGAATTGAATCATGAATCATGATTTGAATCATGAATCATGAATTGAATCATATATTGAATCATGAATCATTAATCATGAATTGAAACATGAATCATGAATTTAATTAATGAACTGAAACATGAATCATGAATTTAATTAATGAACTGAATTATGAATCATGAATTGAATCATGAATCATGAATCATGATTTGAATCATGAATCATGATTTGAATCATGAATCCTAAATTGAATCATATATTGAATCATGAATCATGAATTGAATCATGAATTGAATCATGAATCATGAATTGAATCATGAATCATGAATCATGAATTGAATCATGAATTGAATCATGAATCATGAATTGAATCATGAATCATGAATTGAATCATGAATCATGAATTAAATCATTAATCATGAATTGAATCATGAATTATGATTTGAATCATGAATCATGAATTGAATCATATATTAAATCATGAATCATGAATTGAATCATGAATTGAATCATAAATCATGAATCATGAATTGAATCATGAATTGAATCATGAATCATGAATCATTAATTGAATCATAAATCATGAATTGAATCATGAATCATGAATTGAATCATGAATCATGAATCATGATTTAAATCATGAATCATTAATTGAATCATGAATCATGAAATGAATCATGAATCATGAATTGAATCATGATTCATTAATTGAATCATGAATCATGAATCAAATCATGTATCATGAATCATGAATTGAATTATGAATTGAATCATGAATCATGAATTGAATCATGAATCATGAAATGAATCATGAATCATGAATCAAATCATGAATCATGAATTGAATTATGAATCATGAATCATGAATCGAATCATGATTCATGAATCATGAATCAAATCATGATTCATGAATCATGAATTGAATCATAATTCATGAATCATGAATCGAATCATAAATCATGAATTGAATCATGAATCATGAATTGAATCATGAATTGAATCATGAATCATGAATCATGAATTGAATCATGAATTGAATCATGAATTGAATCATGAATCATGAATTGAATCATGAATCATGAATCAGGTATAATGAATTGAATCATGAATCCTGAATCATGAATCGAATAATAAATCATGAATCATGAATTGAATCATGAATCATGAATCATGAATTGAATCATGAATCATGAAATGAATCATAATTCATGAATTGAATCATGAATCATGAATCATGATTTGAATCATGAATCATGAATTGAATCATATATTAAATCATGAATTGAATCATGAATCCTGAATTGAATCATGAATTAAATCATGAATCACGAATCATGAATTGAATCATGAATCATGAATTGAATCATGAATCATGAATCATGAATCAAATCATGAATCATGAATCATGAATTGAATTATGAATCATGAATCATGAATCGAATCATGATTCAATCATAAATCGAATCATGATTCATGAATCATGAATCATGAATCGAATCATGATTCATGAATCGAATCATATTTCATGAATCATGAATCGAATCATAAATCATGAATTGAATTGTAAATCATAAATCCATAAATGAATCATGAATTGAATCATGCATCATAAATCATGAATTGAATCAGGAATCAGGAATCATGAATTGAATCATGAATCATGAATTGAATCATGAATCATGAATCAGGAATCAGGAATCAGGAATCGAATAATGAATCATGAATCATGAATTGAATAATGAATCATGAATCATGAATTGAATCATGAATCATGAATCATGAATTGAACCATGAATCATGAATCATAAATTGAATCAGGAATCATGAATCATTAATTGAATCATGAATCATGAATTGAATCATGAATTGAATCATATATTGAATCATAAATCATGAATCACAGAAATGAATCATAAATTGAATCATGAATCATGAATTAAATCATGAATCATGAATCATGAGTCATGAATTGAATCATGAATCATGAATCATGAATTGAATCAGGAATCATGAATCATGTATTAAATCATGAATCAGGAATCAGGAATCAGGAATTGAATCATAAATCATGAATTGAATCATGAATCATGAATTGAATCATGAATTGAATCATGAATCATGAATCAGGAATCAGGAATCGAATAATGAATCATGAATTAAATAATGAATCATGAATCATGAATTGAATCATGAATCATGAATCATGAATTGAACCATGAATCATGAATTAAATCATGAATCATGAATTGACTAATGAATCATGAATCATGAATTGAATCAGGAATCATGAATCATGAATTGAATCATGAATCATGAATTGAATCATGAATTGAATCATGAATCATGAATTGAATCATGAATCATGAATTGAATCATTAATTGAATCATGAATCATGAATTGAATCATGAATTATGAATCTTGAATCTTGAATCAAATCATAAATCATGAATTGAATCATAAATCATGAATCACGGAAATGAATCATGAATTGAATCATGAATCATGAATTTAATCATGAATCATGAATCATGAGTCATGAATTCAATCATGCATCATAAATCATGAATTGAATCAGGAATCAGGAATCATGAATTGAATCATGAATCAGGAATCAGGAATCGGGAATTAAATCATGAATCATGAATCATGAATTGAATCATGAATCATGAATTGAATAATGAATCATGAATCATGAATTGAATCATGAATCATGAATCATGAATTGAACCATGAATCATGAATCATAAATTGAATCAGGAATCATGAATCATTAATTGAATCATGAATCATGAATTGAATCATGAATTGAATCATGAATCATGAATCATGAATTGAATCATGAATCATGAATTGAATCATGAATTGAATAATGAATCATGAATTGAATCATGAATCAGGAATCAGGAATCAGGAATCAGGAATTGAATAATGAATCATGAATTGAATCATGAATCATGAATCTTGAATCGAATCATAAATCATGAATTGAATCATGAATTGAATCATGAATCATGAATCATGAATTGAATCATGAATCATGAATTGAATCATGAATCATGAATCATGAATTGAGTCATGAATCATAAATTGAATCATGAATTGAATCATGACTCATGAATTGAATCATGAATCATGAATTGAATCATGAATCAGGAATCAGGAATTAGGAATCATGAATCATGAATCGAATAATGAATCATGAATTGAATCATGAGTCATGAATTGAATCATAAATCATGAAGTGAATCATGAATTGAATCATGAATCATGAATTGAAACATGAATCATGAATTGAATCATGAATCATGAATCAGGAATCAGGAATCATGAATTGAATCATGAATCATGAATCGAATAATGAATCATGAATCATCAATTGAATCATGAATCATGAATCATGAATTGAATCATGAATCATGAATTGAATCATGAATCATGAATCATGAATCATGAGTCATGAAATTAATCATGAATCAAGAATAAAATCATGAATTGAATCATGAATCATGAATCATGAATCATGAATTCAATCATGAATTGAATCATGAATCATGAATTGAATCATTAATCATGAATCATGAATCACTAATCAGGAATCATGAATTGAATAATGAATCATGAATCAAATAATGAATCATGAATCATGAATTGAATCATGAATCATGAATTGAATCATGATGCATGATTTGAATCAGGAATCATGAATCATGATTTAAATCATGAATCATGAATTGAATCATATATTGAATCATGAATCATGAATTGAATTATGAATCATTAATCATGAATATAATCATGAATCATGAATTGAATCATGAATCATGATTTGAATCATGAATCATGAATTGAATCATATATTGAATCATGAATTGAATCATGAATCATTAATCATGAATTGAAACATGAATCATGAATTTAATTAATGAACTGAAACATGAATCATGAATTTAATTAATGAACTGAATTATGAATCATGAATTGAATCATGAATCATGAATCATGATTTGAATCATGAATCATGATTTGAATCATGAATCCTAAATTGAATCATATATTGAATCATGAATCATGAATTGAATCATGAATTGAATCATGAATCATGAATCATGAATTGAATCATGAATCATGAATCATGAATTGAATCATGAATTGAATCATGAATCATGAATTGAATCATGAATCATGAATTGAATCATGAATCATGAATTAAATCATTAATCATGAATTGAATCATGAATTATGATTTGAATCATGAATCATGAATTGAATCATATATTAAATCATGAATCATGAATTGAATCATGAATTGAATCATAAATCATGAATCATGAATTGAATCATGAATTGAATCATGAATCATGAATCATTAATTGAATCATAAATCATGAATTGAATCATGAATCATGAATTGAATCATGAATCATGAATCATGATTTAAATCATGAATCATTAATTGAATCATGAATCATGAAATGAATCATGAATCATGAATTCAATCATGATTCATTAATTGAATCATGAATCATGAATCAAATCATGTATCATGAATCATGAATTGAATTATGAATTGAATCATGAATCATGAATTGAATCATGAATCATGAAATGAATCATGAATCATGAATCAAATCATGAATCATGAATTGAATTATGAATCATGAATCATGAATCGAATCATGATTCATGAATCATGAATCAAATCATGATTCATGAATCATGAATCGAATCATGATTCATGAATCATGAATCAAATCATGATTCATGAATCATGAATTGAATCATAATTCATGAATCATGAATCGAATCATAAATCATGAATTGAATCATGAATCATGAATTGAATCATGAATTGAATCATGAATCATGAATCATGAATTGAATCATGAATTGAATCATGAATTGAATCATGAATCATGAATTGAATCATGAATCATGAATCATGATTTGAATCATGAATCATGATTTGAATCATGAATCCTAAATTGAATCATATATTGAATCATGAATCATGAATTGAATCATGAATTGAATCATGAATCATGAATCATGAATTGAATCATGAATCATGAATCATGAATTGAATCATGAATTGAATCATGAATCATGAATTGAATCATGAATCATGAATTGAATCATGAATCATGAATTAAATCATTAATCATGAATTGAATCATGAATTATGATTTGAATCATGAATCATGAATTGAATCATATATTAAATCATGAATCATGAATTGAATCATGAATTGAATCATAAATCATGAATCATGAATTGAATCATGAATTGAATCATGAATCATGAATCATTAATTGAATCATAAATCATGAATTGAATCATGAATCATGAATTGAATCATGAATCATGAATCATGATTTAAATCATGAATCATTAATTGAATCATGAATCATGAAATGAATCATGAATCATGAATTCAATCATGATTCATTAATTGAATCATGAATCATGAATCAAATCATGTATCATGAATCATGAATTGAATTATGAATTGAATCATGAATCATGAATTGAATCATGAATCATGAAATGAATCATGAATCATGAATCAAATCATGAATCATGAATTGAATTATGAATCATGAATCATGAATCGAATCATGATTCATGAATCATGAATCAAATCATGATTCATGAATCATGAATCGAATCATGATTCATGAATCATGAATCAAATCATGATTCATGAATCATGAATTGAATCATAATTCATGAATCATGAATCGAATCATAAATCATGAATTGAATCATGAATCATGAATTGAATCATGAATTGAATCATGAATCATGAATCATGAATTGAATCATGAATTGAATCATGAATTGAATCATGAATCATGAATTGAATCATGAATCATGAATCATGAATCAGGTATAATGAATTGAATCATGAATCCTGAATCATGAATCGAATAATAAATCATGAATCATGAATTGAATCATGAATCATGAATCATGAATTGAATCATGAATCATGAAATGAATCATAATTCATGAATTGAATCATGAATCATGAATCATGATTTGAATCATGAATCATGAATTGAATCATATATTAAATCATGAATTGAATCATGAATCCTGAATTGAATCATGAATTAAATCATGAATCACGAATCATGAATTGAATCATGAATCATGAATTGAATCATGAATCATGAATCATGAATCAAATCATGAATCATGAATCATGAATTGAATTATGAATCATAAATCATGAATCGAATCATGATTCAATCATAAATCGAATCATGATTCATGAATCATGAATCATGAATCGAATCATGATTCATGAATCATGAATCGAATCATATTTCATGAATCATGAATCGAATCATAAATCATGAATTGAATTGTAAATCATAAATCCATAAATGAATCATGAATTGAATCATAAATCATGAATCATGAATTTAATCATGAATCATGTATTGAATCAAGAATCATGAATTGAATCATGAATTGAATCATAAATCATGAATCATGAATTTAATCATGAATCATGTATTGAATCAAGAATCATGAATTGAATCATGAATTGAATCATGAATCATGAATCATGAATTGAATCATGAATTGAATCATGAATCATGAATCAGGTATAATGAATTGAATCATGAATTCTGAATCATGAATCGAATAATGAATACATGAATAATGAATTGAATCAAGAATCATGAATCATGAATTGAATCATGAACCATGAAATGAATCATACTTCATGAATTGAATAATGAATCATGATTTGAATCATGAATCATGAATTGAATAATATATTAAATCATAAATCATGAATTGAATCATGAATTAAATCATGAATCACGAATCATGAATTGAATCATGAATCATGAATTGAATCATGAATCATGATTTGAATCATGAATCATGATTTCAATCATGAATCATGAATTGAATCATATATTGAATCATGAATCATGAATTGAATCATGAATCATGAACTGAATTATGAATCATGAATTAAATCATAAATCATGAATTGAATCATGAATCGAATCATGAATTAAATCACGAATCTTGAGTCATGAATTGAATCTTGAATCATGAATTGAATCATGAATCATGAATTGAATCATGAATTGAATCATGAATCATGAATTGAATCATGAATCATGAATCATGAATTGAATCATGAATCATGAATTAAATCATTAATCATGAATTGAAATATGAATTATGATTTGAATCATGAATCATGAATTGAATCATATATTAAATCATGAATCATGAATTGAATCATGAATCATGAATTGAATCATATAATAAATCATGAATCATGAATTGAATCATGAATCATGAATCATGAATCATGAATCATGAATTGAATCATGAATCATGAATCATGAATTGAATCATGAATCATGAATCATGAATTGAACCATGAATCATGAATTGAATCATGAATCATGATTTGAATCATGAATTGAATCATGAATCATGAATTGAATCATGAATTGAATCATGAATCATGAATTGAATCATGAATCATGAATTGAATCATGAATTGAATCATGAATTGAATCATGAATCATGAATTGAAAAATGAATCATGAATTGAATCATGAATCATGATTTTAATCCTGAATCATAAATTGAATCATATATTAAATCATGAATTGAATCATGGAACATCAATTGAAACATGAATCATGAATCATGAATTAAATCATGAATCATGAATTGAATCATGAATCATGAATCATGAATCATGAATTGAATCATGATTTTAATCCTGAATCATAAATTGAATCATATATTAAATCATGAATTTAATCATGAATCATGAATTGAATCATGAATTGAATCATGAATCATGAATTGAATCATCAATCATGAATCAGGAATCAGGAATCAGGAATCGAATAATGAATCATGAATCATGAATTGAATCATGAATCATGAATCTTGAATCGAATCATAAATCATGAATTGAATCATGAATTGAATCATGAATCATGAATCATGAATTGAATCATGAATCATGAATTGAATCATGAATCATGAATCATGAATTGAATCATGAATCATAAATTGAATCATGAATTGAATCATGACTCATGAATTGAATCATGAATCATGAATTGAATCATGAATCATGAATCAGGAATCAGGAATCAGGAATCATGAATCGCATAATGAATCATGAATTGAATCATGAATCATGAATCATGAATTGAATCATGAGTCATGAATTGAATCATGAATCATGAAGTGAATCATGAATTGAATCATGAATCATGAATCATGAATTGAAACATGAATCATGAATTTAATCATGAATCATGAATCAGGAATCAGGAATCATGAATTGAATCATGAATCGAATAATGAATCATGAATAATCAAATGAATCATGAATCATGAATTGAATCATGAATCATGAATTTAATCATGAATCATGAATCATGAGTCATGAATGTAATCATGAATCAAGAATAAAATCATGAATTGAATCATGAATCATGAATCATGAATCATGAATTCAATCATGAATTGAATCATGAATCATGAATCATGAATCATGAATTCAATCATGAATTGAATCATGAATCATGAATTGAATCATTAATCATGAATCATGAATCACTAATCAGGAATCATGAATTGAATAATGAATCATGAATCAAATAATGAATCATGAATCATGAATTGAATCATGAATCATGAATTGGATCATGAATCATGATTTGAATCATGAATCATGAATTTAATCATGAATCATGAATCATGAGTCATGAAATTAATCATGAATCAAGAATAAAATCATGAATTGAATCATGAATCATGAATCATGAATCATGAATTCAATCATGAATTGAATCATGAATCATGAATTGAATCATTAATCATGAATCATGAATCACTAATCAGGAATCATGAATTGAATAATGAATCATGAATCAAATAATGAATCATGAATCATGAATTGAATCATGAATCATGAATTGAATCATGAATCATGATTTCAATCAGGAATCATGAATCATGATTTAAATCATGAATCATGAATTGAATCATATATTGAATTATGAATCATGAATTGAATCATGAATCATTAATCATGAATTGAATCATGAATCATGAATTAAAATCATGAATCATGATTTGAATCATGAATCATGAATTGAATCATATATTGAATCATGAATTGAATCATGAATCATTAATCATGAATTGAAACATGAATCATGAATTTAATTAATGAACTGAATTATGAATCATGAATTTAATCATGAATCATGAATTGAATCATGAATCGAATCATGCATTAAATCACGAATCATGAGTCATGAATTGAATCATGAATCATGAATCATGATTTGAATCATGAATCATGAATTGAATCATGAATTGAATCATGAATTGAATCATGAATCATGAATTGAATCATGAATTGAATCATGAATCATGAATTGAATCATGAATCATGAATTGAATCATGAATCATGAATTAAATCATTAATCATGAATTGAATCATGAATTATGATTTGAATCATGAATCATGAATTTAATCATATATTAAATCATGAATCATGAATTGAATCATGAATCATGAATGAATCATGAATTGAATCATGAATCATGAATCATGAATTGAATCATGAATTGAATCATAAATCATGAATTGAATCATGAATCATTAATTGAATCATAAATCATGAATTGAATCATGAATCATGAATTGAATCATGAATCATGAATCATGATTTAAATCATCAATCATTAATTGAATCATGAATCATGAATTGAATCATGGATTGAATCATGAATCATGAAATGAATCATGAATCATGAATTGAATCATGAATCATGAAATGAATTATGAATCATGAATCATGAATCGAATCATGATTCATGAATCATGAATCATGAATTGAATCATAATTCATGAATCATGAATCGAATCATAAAACATGAATTGAATCATAATTCATGAATCATGAATCGAATCATAAATCATGAATTGAATCATGAATCATGAATTGAATCATGAATTGAATCATGAATCATGAATTGAATCATGAATTGAATCATGAATCATTAATTGAATCATGAATCATGAATCATGAATCATGAATCAGGTATAATGAATTGAATCATGAATCCTGAATCATGAATCGAATAATGAATCATGAATCATGAATTGAATCATGAATCATGAATCATGAATTGAATCATGAATCATGAAATGAATCATAATTCCTGAATTGAATCATGAATCATGAATCATGATTTGAATCATGAATCATGAATTGAATCATATATTAAATCATGAATTGAATCATGAATCCTGAATTGAATCATGAATCAAATCATGAATCATGAATCATGAATTGAATTATGAAACATGAATCATGAATCGAATCATGATTCATGAATCATGAATCATAAATCGAATCATGATTCATGAATTATGAATCATGAATCGAATCATGATTCATGAATCATGAATCGAATCATATTTCATGAATCATGAATCGAATCATAAATCATGAATTGAATTGTAAATCATAAATCATTAAATGAATAATGAATTGAATCATAAATCATGAATCATGAATTGAATAATGAATCATGTATTGAATCATGAATCATGAATTGAATCATGAATTGAATCATGAATCATGAATCATGAATTGAATCATGAATTGAATCATGAATCATGAATCAGGTATAATGAATTGAATCATGAATCCTGAATCATGAATCGAATAATGAATCATGAATAATGAATTGAAGCAAGAATCATGAATCATGAATTGAATCATGAACCATGAAATGAATCATACTTCATGAATTGAATCATGAATCATGAATCACTAATCAGGAATCATGAATCAAATAATGAATCATGAATCATGAATTGAATCATGAATCATGAATTGAATCATGAATCATGATTTGAATCAGGAATCATGAATCATGATTTAAATCATGAATCATGAATTGAATCATATATTGAATTATGAATCATGAATTGAATCATGAATCATTAATCATGAATTGAATCATGAATCATGAATTAAAATCATGAATCATGATTTGAATCATGAATCATGAATTGAATCATATATTGAATCATGAATTGAATCATGAATCATTAATCATGAATTGAAACATGAATCATGAATTTAATTAATGAACTGAATTATGAATCATGAATTTAATCATGAATCATGAATTGAATCATGAATCGAATCATGCATTAAATCACGAATCATGAGTCATGAATTGAATCATGAATCATGAATCATGATTTGAATCATGAATCATGAATTGAATCATGAATTGAATCATGAATTGAATCATGAATCATGAATCATGAATTGAATCATGAATTGAATCATGAATCATGAATTGAATCATGAATCATGAATTAAATCATTAATCATGAATTGAATCATGAATTATGATTTGAATCATGAATCATGAATTTAATCATATATTAAATCATGAATCATGAATTGAATCATGAATCATGAATGAATCATGAATTGAATCATGAATCATGAATCATGAATTGAATCATGAATTGAATCATAAATCATGAATTGAATCATGAATCATTAATTGAATCATAAATCATGAATTGAATCATGAATCATGAATTGAATCATGAATCATGAATCATGATTTAAATCATCAATCATTAATTGAATCATGAATCATGAATTGAATCATGGATTGAATCATGAATCATGAAATGAATCATGAATCATGAATTGAATCATGAATCATGAAATGAATTATGAATCATGAATCATGAATCGAATCATGATTCATGAATCATGAATCATGAATTGAATCATAATTCATGAATCATGAATCGAATCATAAAACATGAATTGAATCATAATTCATGAATCATGAATCGAATCATAAATCATGAATTGAATCATGAATCATGAATTGAATCATGAATTGAATCATGAATCATGAATTGAATCATGAATTGAATCATGAATCATGAATTGAATCATGAATCATGAATCATGAATCATGAATCAGGTATAATGAATTGAATCATGAATCCTGAATCATGAATCGAATAATGAATCATGAATCATGAATTGAATCATGAATCATGAATCATGAATTGAATCATGAATCATGAAATGAATCATAATTCATGAATTGAATCATGAATCATGAATCATGATTTGAATCATGAATCATGAATTGAATCATATATTAAATCATGAATTGAATCATGAATCCTGAATTGAATCATGAATCAAATCATGAATCATGAATTGAATTATGAAACATGAATCATGAATCGAATCATGATTCATGAATCATGAATCATAAATCGAATCATGATTCATGAATTATGAATCATGAATCGAATCATGATTCATGAATCATGAATCGAATCATATTTCATGAATCATGAATCGAATCATAAATCATGAATTGAATTGTAAATCATAAATCATTAAATGAATAATGAATTGAATCATAAATCATGAATCATGAATTGAATAATGAATCATGTATTGAATCATGAATCATGAATTGAATCATGAATTGAATCATGAATCATGAATCATGAATTGAATCATGAATTGAATCATGAATCATGAATCAGGTATAATGAATTGAATCATGAATCCTGAATCATGAATCGAATAATGAATCATGAATAATGAATTGAAGCAAGAATCATGAATCATGAATTGAATCATGAACCATGAAATGAATCATACTTCATGAATTGAATCATGAATCATGAATCATGATTTGAATCATGAATCATGAATTGAATAATATATTAAATCATAAATCATGAATTGAATCATGAATTAAATCATGAATCACGAATCATGAATTGAATCATGAATCATGAATTGAATCATGAATCATGATTTGAATCATGAATCATGAATCATGATTTCAATCATGAATCATGAATTGAATCATATATTGAATCATGAATCATGAATTGAATCATTAATCATGAATTGAATCATGAATCATGAATTTAATTAATGAACTGAATTATGAATCATGAATTAAATCATGAATCATGAATTGAATCATGAATCGAATCATGAATTAAATCACGAATCATGAGTCATGAATTGAATCATGAATCATGATTTGAATCATGAATCATGATTTCAATCATGAATCCTAAATTGAATCATATATTGAATCATGAATCATGAATTGAATCATGAATTGAATCATGAATCATGAATTGAATCATGAATTGAATCATGAATCATGAATTGAATCATGAATCATGAATCATGAATTGAATCATGAATCATGAATTAAATCATTAATCATGAATTGAATCATGAATTATGATTTGAATCATGAATCATGAATTGAATCATATATTAAATCATGAATCATGAATTGAATCATGAATCATGAATTGAATCATATATTAAATCATGAATCATGAATTGAATCATGAATCATGAATTGAATCATATATTGAATCATGAATCATGAATTGAATCATGAATCATTAATCATGAATTAAAAAATGAATCATGAATTTAATTAATGAACTGAATTATGAATCATGAATTTAATCATGAATCATGAATTAAATCATGAATCGAATCATGAATTAAATTATGAATCATGAGTCATGAATTGAATCATGAATCATGATTTGAATCATGAATCATGATTTGAATCATGAATCCTAAATTGAATCATATATTGAATCATGAATCATGAATTGAATTCATGATTTATGATTCGATTCATGATTCATGAATCATGAATCGATTCATGATTCATGATTCATGAATCATGATTCGATTCATGATGCATGATTCATAAATCATGATTCAATTCATGATTCTTGATTAATGATTCAATTCATGATTCATAATTCAATTTATGATTCAATTCATGATTCATGATTTAATTCATGATTCAATTCATGATTTATGATGTAATTTATGATTCACGATTCATGATTCGATTCATGATTCATGATTTATGAATCATGATTCACTTCATGATTCAAGATTCATGATTCGATTCATGATTCATGATTCATGATTCAATTCATGATTAATGATTTGATTCATGATTCATGATTCAATTCATGAATCATTATTCGATTCATGATTTATTATTCATGAATCATGATTTAATTCATGATTCATGATTCAATTCATTATTCATGATTCATGATTTAATACATGATTCATGATTCAATTCATGATTCATTTCATGATTCATGATTCATGATCCATGATTCAATTCATGATTCATGATTCAATTCATGATTAAATACATGATTCATGATTCAATTCATGACTTATGATTCAATTCATGATTCATGATTCAATTCATGATTTATTTCATGATTCATAATTCATGATTTATGATTCATGATTCAATTCATGAATCATGATTCAATTCATGATTCATGATTCAATTCATGATTCATGATTCAATTCATGATTCATTTCATGATTCATGATTCATGATTCATGATTCAATTCATGATTCATGATTCATGATTTAATTCATGATTAATGATTCAATTCATGATTCATGATTTATGATTCATGATTTTATTCACGATTCATGATTCAATTCATAATTCATGATTCAATTCATGATTCATTTCATGATTCATGATTCATGATTCATTTCATAATTCATAATTCATGATTTATGATTCATGATTCAATTCATGATTCATGATTCAATTCATAATTCATGATTCAATTCATGATTCATTTCATGATTCATGATTCATGATTCAATTCATGATTCATGATTCATGATTTAATTCATGATTCATGATTCAATTCATGATTCATTTCATGATTCATGATTTATGATTCATGATTTTATTCATGATCCATGATTCAATTCATGATTCATGATTCAATTCATGATTCATGATTAAATACATGATTCATGATTCAATTCATGACTCATGATTCAATTAATGATTCATGATTCAATTCATGATCCATGATTCAATTCATGATTCATTTAATGTTTCATGATTTATGATTCAATTCATGATTTATGATTCGATTCATGAATTATGATTCATGAATCATGATTCAATTCATGATTTATGAATCATGATTCGATTCATGATTCATGATTCATAAATCATGATTAGATTCATGATTCATGATTCATAAATCATGATTCAATTCATAATTCATGAATCATGATTCAGTTCATGATTCATGAATCATGATTCAATTCATGATTCATGATTCATTCCATGATTCATGAATTATGATTCAATTCATGATTCATGATTCATGATTCAATTCACGATTCCTGATTCCTGATTCCTGATTCATGATTCAATTCGTGATTCATGATTCAATTCATGATTCAATTCATGATTCATGATTCAATTCATGATTCAATTCATGATTCATGATTCATGATTCATGATTCAATTCATGATTCATGATTCAATTCATGATTCATGATTCAATTCATGATTCATTTCATGATTCATGATTCATGATTCATGATTCAATTCATGATTCATGATTCATGATTTAATTCATGATTAATGATTCAATTCATGATTAATGATTCAATTCATGATTCATGATTTATGATTCATGATTTTATTCACGATTCATGATTCAATTCATAATTCATGATTCAATTCATGATTCATTTCATGATTCATGATTCATGATTCATTTCATGATTCATAATTCATGATTTATGATTCATGATTCAATTCATGATTCATGATTCAATTCATAATTCATGATTCAATTCATGATTAATTTCATGATTCATGATTCATGATTCAATTCATGATTCATGATTCATGATTTAATTCATGATTCATGATTCAATTCATGATTCATTTCATGATTCATGATTTATGATTCATGATTTTATTCATGATCCATGATTCAATTCATAATTCATGATTCAATTCATGATTCATGATTAAATACATGATTCATGATTCAATTCATGACTCATGATTCAATTCATGATTCATGATTCAATTCATGATCCATGATTCAATTCATGATTCATTTAATGTTTCATGATTTATGATTCAATTCATGATTTATGATTCGATTCATGAATTATGATTCATGAATCATGATTCAATTCATGATTTATGAATCATGATTCGATTCATGATTCATGATTCATAAATCATGATTAGATTCATGATTCATGATTCATAAATCATGATTCAATTCATAATTCATGAATCATGATTCAGTTCATGATTCATGAATCATGATTCAATTCATGATTCATGATTCATTCCATGATTCATGAATTATGATTCAATTCATGATTCATGATTCATGATTCAATTCACGATTCCTGATTCCTGATTCCTGATTCATGATTCAATTCATGATTCATGATTCAATTCATGATTCAAATTATGATTCATGATTCAATTCATGATTCAATTCATGATTCATGATTCATGATTCAATTTATGAATCATCATTCGATTCATGATTCATGAATCATCATTCGATTCATGATTCATGAATCATGATTTGATTCATGATTCATGATTCATGAATCATGATTCAATTTATGATTCATGATTCATGATTCATGATTCATGATTCAATTCATGAATCATGAATCGAATCATGATTCATGAATTGAATCATAAATCATGAATCATGAATTATGATTAAATTCATGATTCATGATTCATTTCATGATTCATGATTTATGATTCATGATTCATTTCATGATTCATGATTCAATTCATGATTCATTTCATGATTCATGATTCATGATCGATGATTCAATTCATGATTCATGATTCAATTCATGATTCATTTAATGTTTCATGATTTATGATTCAATTCATGATTTATGATTTGATTCATGATTCATGATTCATGAATCATGATTCGATTCATGATTCATGAATCATGATTCGATTCATGATTCATGATTCATGAATCATGATTAGATTCATGATTCATGATTCATAAATCATGATTCAATTCATGATTCATGATTCATGATTCAATTCATGATTCCTGAATCCTGATTCATGATTCATGATTTAATTCATGATTCATGATTCAATTCAGGATTCATGATTCAATTCATGATTCAATTCATGACTCATGATTCAATTCATGATTCATGAATCAATTTATAATTCATGATTCAAATCATGATTCATTTAATGATTCAAGATTTATGATTCAATTCATGATTTATGATTCGATTCATGATTCATGATTCATAAATCATGATTCGATTCATGATTCATGATTCATGATTCAATTCATGAATCATCATTCGATTCATGATTCATGATTCATGAATCATCATTCGATTCATGATTTATGATTCATGAATCATCATTCGATTCATGATTCATGAATCATGATTTGATTCATGATTCATGATTCATGAATCATGATTCAAATTATGATTCATAATTCAATTCATGATCCATGATTCAATTCATGATTCATTTAATGTTTCATGATTTATGATTCAATTCATGATTTATGATTCGATTCATGATTCCTGATTCACGAATCATGATTCGATTCATGATTCATGATTCATAAATCATGATTCAATTCATGATTCATGATTCATGATCCAATTCATGATTCCTGATTCCTGATTCATAATTCATGATTCATGATTTAATTCATGATTCAATTCATGATTCATGATTCAATTCATGATTTATTTCATGATTCATGATTCATGATTCAATTCAGGATTCATGATTCAATTCATGATTCATGATTCAATTCATGACTCATGATTCAATTCATGATTCATGAATCAATTTATAATTCATGATTTAAATCATGATTCATTTAAGATTTATGATTCAATTCATGATTTATGAATTGATTCATGATTTATGATTCATAAATCATGATTCGATTCATGATTCATGATTCATGATTTATGAATCATGATTCAATTCATGATTCATGATTCATGATTCATGATTCAATTCATGAATCATCATTCGATTCATGATTCATGATTCATGAATCATCATTCGATTCATGATTCATGATTCATGAATCATCATTCGATTCATGATTCATGAATCATGATTCGATTCATGATTCATGAATCATGATTTGATTCATGATTCATGATTCATGAATCATGATTCAATTTATGATTCATGATTCATGATTCATGATTCATAATTCAATTCATGAATCATGAATCGAATCATGATTCATGAATTGAATCATGAATCATGAATCATGATTAAATTCATGATTCATGATTCATTTCATGATTCATGATTTATCATTCATGATTTTATTCATGATTCATGATTCAATTCATGATTCATGATTCATGATCCATGATTCAATTCATGATTCATGATTCAATTCATGATTCATGATTCAAATTATGATTCATGATTAAATACATGATTCATGATTCAATTCATGACTCATGATTCAATTCATGATTCATGAATCATGATTCGATTCATGATTCATGATTCATGAATAATGATTTGATTCATGATTCATGATTCATAAATCATGATTCAATTCATGATTCTTGATTCATGATTCAATTCATGATTCATGATTCAATTCATGATTCAATTCATGATTCATGATTCAATTCATGAGTCAATTCATGATTTATGATGCAATTTATGATTCACGATTCATGATTCGATTCATGATTCATGATTTATGAATCATGATTCAATTCATGATTCAAGATTCATGATTCGATTCATGATTAATCATGATTCAATTCATTAATCATGATTCAATTCATGATTAATGATTTGATTCATGATTCATGATTCAATTCATGAATCATGATTCAATTCATGAATCATGATTCGATTCATGATTTATTATTCATGAATCATGATTCAATTTATTGATTCATGAATCATTTCATGATTCATAATTCATGATTTATGATTCATGATTCAATTCATGATTCATGATTCAATTCATGATTCATTTCATGATTCATGATTCATGATTCATGATTCAATTCATTATTCATGATTCATGATTTAATTCTTGATTCATGATTGAATTCATGATTCATTTCATGATTCATGATTCAATTCATGATTAAATACATGATTCATGATTCAATTCATGACTTATGATTCAATTCATGATTCATGATTCAATTCATGATTCATGATTCATTTCATGATTCATAATTCATGATTTATGATTCATTTCATAATTCATGATTCATGATTCAATTCATGATTCATGATTCAATTCATGATTCATGATTCAATTCATGATTCATGATTCAATTCATGATTCATGATTCATGATTTAATTCATGATTCATGATTCAATTCATGATTCATTTCATGATTCATGATTTATGATTCATGATTTTATTCATGATCCATGATTCAATTCATGATTCATGATTCAATTCATGATTCATGATTAAATACATGATTCATGATTCAATTCATGACTCATGATTCAATTCATGATTCATGATTCAATTCATGATCCATGATTCAATTCATGATTCATTTAATGTTTCATGATTTATGATTCAATTCATGATTTATGATTCGAATTATGATTCATGATTAAATACATGATTCATGATTCAATTCATGACTCATGATTCAATTCATGATTCATGAATCATGATTCGATTCATGATTCATGATTCATGAATAATGATTTGATTCATGATTCATGATTCATAAATCATGATTCAATTCATGATTCTTGATTCATGATTCAATTCATGATTCATGATTCAATTCATGATTCAATTCATGATTCATGATTCAATTCATGAGTCAATTCATGATTTATGATGCAATTTATGATTCACGATTCATGATTCGATTCATGATTCATGATTTATGAATCATGATTCAATTCATGATTCAAGATTCATGATTCGATTCATGATTAATCATGATTCAATTCATTAATCATGATTCAATTCATGATTAATGATTTGATTCATGATTCATGATTCAATTCATGAATCATGATTCGATTCATGATTTATTATTCATGAATCATGATTCAATTTATTGATTCATGAATCATTTCATGATTCATAATTCATGATTTATGATTCATGATTCAATTCATGATTCATGATTCAATTCATGATTCATTTCATGATTCATGATTCATGATTCAATTCATTATTCATGATTCATGATTTAATTCTTGATTCATGATTGAATTCATGATTCATTTCATGATTCATGATTCATGATTCAATTCATGATTAAATACATGATTCATGATTCAATTCATGACTTATGATTCAATTCATGATTCATGATTCAATTCATGATTCATGATTCATTTCATGATTCATAATTCATGATTTATGATTCATTTCATAATTCATGATTCATGATTCAATTCATGATTCATGATTCAATTCATGATTCATGATTCAATTCATGATTCATGATTCATGATTTAATTCATGATTCATGATTCAATTCATGATTCATTTCATGATTCATGATTTATGATTCATGATTTTATTCATGATCCATGATTCAATTCATGATTCATGATTCAATTCATGATTCATGATTAAATACATGATTCATGATTCAATTCATGACTCATGATTCAATTCATGATTCATGATTCAATTCATGATCCATGATTCAATTCATGATTCATTTAATGTTTCATGATTTATGATTCAATTCATGATTTATGATTCGATTCATGATTCATGATTCATGAATCATGATTAGATTCATGATTCATGATTCATAAATCATGATTCAATTCATGATTCATGATTCATGATTCATTTCATGATTCATGATTTATGATTCATGATTTTATTCATGATTCATGAATCAATTCATTATTCATTTCATGATTCATTAATTTATGATCCATGATTCAATTCATGATTCATGATTCAATTAATGATTCATGATTAAATACATGATTCATGATTCAATTCATGACTCATGATTCAATCTATGATTCATGATTCAATTCATGATCCATGATTCAATTCATGATTCATTTGATGTTTCATGATTTATGATTCAATTCATGATTTATGATTCGATTCAAGAATCATGATTCGATTCATGATTCATGATTCATGAATCATGATTTGATTCATGACTCATGATTCATAAATCATGATTCAATTCATGATTCATGATTCATTATTCGATTCATGATTCAATTCATGATTCCTGATTCATTATTCGATTCATGATTCATGATTCAATTCATGATTTATTTCATGATTCATGATTCATGATTTAATTCAGGATTCATGATTCAATTCATGATTCATGATTCAATTCATGACTCATGATTCAATTCATGATTCGTGAATCAATTTATAATTCATGATTCAAATCATGATTCATTTAATGATTCATGAGTTATGATTCAATTCATGATTTATGATTCGATTCATGATTCATAAATCATGATTCGATTCATGATTCATGATTTATGAATCATGATTCAATTCATGATTCATGATTCATGATTCATGATTCAATTCATGAATCATCATTCGATTCATGATTCATGATTCATGAATCATCATTCGATTCATGATTCATGATTCATGAATCATCATTCGATTCATGATTCATGAATCATAATTTGATTCATGATTCATGATTCATGAATCATGATTCAATTTATAATTCATGATTCATGATTCATGAATTGAATCATGAATCATGAATCATGATTAAATTCATGATTCATGATTCATTTCATGATTCATGATTTATGATTCATGATTTTATTCATGATTCATGATTCAATTCATGATTCATTTCATGATTCATGATTCATGATCCATGATTCAATTCATGATTCATGATTTAATTCATGATTCATATATTAAATACATGATTCATGATTCAATTCGTGACTCATGATTCAATTAATGATTCATGATTCAATTCATGATTCATTTAATGATTCAAGATTTATGATTTGATTCATGATTTATGATTCATGAATCATGATTCGATTCATGATTCATGAATCATGATTCGCTATTCATGAATCATGATTCATAAATCATGATTCAATTCATGATTCATGATTTATGATTTGATTCATGATTCACGATTCATGAATCATGATTCAATTCATGATTCATGATTCATAAATCATGATTCAATTCATGATTCATGATTCAAATCATGATTCAAGTCATGCTTCAATTCATGATTCATGATTCAATTCATGATTCCTGATTCATGATTCCTGATTCATGATTCAATTTATGATTTATGATTCAATTCATGATTCAATTCATGATTCATGATTCAATTCATGATTTAATTCATGATTTATGATTCATGATTCAATTCATGATTCCTGATTCATGATTCATGATTCATGATTCAATTCATGACTCATGATTCAATTCATGATTCATGAATCAATTTATAACTCATGATTCAATTCATGATTCATGAATCAATTTATAATTCATTATTCAAATCATGATTCATTTAATGATTCATGATTTATGATTCAATTCATGATTTATGATTCGATTCATGATTCATAAATCATGACTCGATTCATGATTCATGATTTATGAATCATGATTCAATTCATGATTCATGATTCAATTCATGAATCATCATTCGATTCATGATTTATGATTCATGAATCATCATTCGTTTCATGATTCATGAATCATGATTCAATTTATAATTCATGATTCATGATTCATGATTAATGATTCAATTCATGAATCATGAATCGAATCATGATTCATGAATTGAATCATGAATCATGAATCATGAATTATGATTAAATTCATGATTCATGATTCATTTTATGATTCATTTATTGATTCATGATTTATGATTCAATTCATGATTTATGATTCGATTCATGATTCATGAATCATGATTCGATTCATGATTCATGATTCATGAATCATGATTTGATTCATGATTCATGATTCATAAATCATGATTCAATTCATGATTCTTGATTCATGGTTCAATTCATGATTCATGATTCAATTCATGATTCAATTCATGATTCATGATTCAATTCATGAGTCAATTCATGATTTATGATGCAATTTATGATTCACGATTCATGATTCGATTCATGATTCATGATTTATGAATCATGATTCAATTCATGATTCAAGATTCATGATTCGATTCATGATTCATGATTCATGATTCAATTCATGATTAATGATTTGATTCATGATTCATGATTCAATTCATGAATCATGATTCGATTCATGATTTATTATTCATGAATCATGATTCAATTTAATGATTCATGAATCATTTCATGATTCATAATTCATGATTTATGATTCATGATTCAATTCATGATTCATGATTCAATTCATGATTCATGATTCATGATTGATGATTCAATTCATTATTCATGATTCATGATTTAATTCATGACTCATTATTGAATTCATGATTCATGATTGAATTCATGATTCATTTCATGATTCATGATTCATAATCCATGATTCAATTCATGATTCATGATTCAATTCATGATTAAATACATGATTCATGATTCAATTCATGACTTATGATTCAATTCATGATTCATGATTCAATTCATGATTCATGATTCATTTCATGATTCATAATTCATGATTTATGATTCATTTCATAATTCATGATTCATGATTCAATTCATGATTCATCATTCAATTCATGATTCATGATTCAATTCATGATTCATGATTCAATTCATGATTCATTTCATAATTCATGATTCATGATCCATGATTCAATTCATGATTCATGATTCATGATTTAATTCATGATTCATGATTCAATTCATGCTTCATTTCATGATTCATGATTTATGATTCATGATTTTATTCATGATCCATGATTCAATTCATGATTCATGATTCAATTCATGATTCATGATTAAATACATGATTCATGATTCAATTCATGACTCATGATTCAATTCATGATTCATGATTCAATTCATGATCCATGATTCAATTCATGATTCATTTAATGTTTCATGATTTATGATTCAATTCATGATTTATGATTCGATTCATGATTCATGATTCATGAATCATGATTAGATTCATGATTCATGATTCATAAATCATGATTCAATTCATGATTCATGATTCCATTCATGATTCCTGATTCCTGATTCATGATTCATGATTTAATTCATGATTCATGATTCAATTCATGATTCATGATTCAATTTATGATTTATTTCATGATTCATGATTCATGATTCATGATTCAATTCAGGATTCATGATTCAATTCATGATTCATGATTCAATTCATGACTCATGATTCAATTCATGATTCATGAATCAATTTATAATTCATGATTCAAATCATGATTCTTTTAATGATTCAAGATTTATGATTCAATTCATGATTTATGATTCAATTCATGATTCATGATTCATGATTTATGATTTAATTCATGATTCATGATTCAATTTATGATTCATTGCATGATTCATGATTTATGATTCAATTCATGATTTATGATTCGATTCATGATTCATAATTCATGATTCAATTCATGATTCAATTCATGATTTATGATTCATGATTCATGATTTATGATTTAATTCATGTTTCATGATTTAATTTATGATTCATTGCATGAATTATGATTTATGATTCAATTCATGATTTATGATTCGATTCATGATTCATGATTCATGATTGAATTCATGAGTCATGATTTATTTCATGATTCATGATTCAATTCATGATTCATTAATTATGATTCAATTCATGATTCATGATTCATGATTCAATTCATAATTCATGATTCAATTCATGATTCGTGATTCATGATTCCATTCATGATTCAATTCATGATTCATTTCATGATTCATGATTCATGATTCAATTCATGATTCATGATTCATGATTTATGATTCATTTCATGATTCATTAATTCATGATCCATGATTCAATTCATGATTCATGATTCAATTCATGATTCATGATTAAATACATGATTCATGATTCAATTCATGACTCATGATTCAATTCATGATTCAAGATTTAATTCATGATCCATGATTCAATTCATGATTCATTTAATGTTTCATGATTTATGATTCAATTCATGATTTATGATTCGATTCATGATTCATGAATCATGTTTCGATTCATGATTCATGAATCATGATTCGATTCATGATTCATGATTCATAAATCATGATTCAATTCATGATTCATGATTCATGATTCAATTCATGATTCATGATTCATTATTCGATTCATGATTCATGATTCATGATTCAATTCATGATTCCTGATTCCTGATTCATGATTCATGATTCATGATTCAATTCATGACTCATGATTCAATTCATGATTCATTTCATGATTCATGATTCAATTCAGGATTCATGATTCAATTCATGATTCATGATTCAATTCATGACTCATGATTCAATTCATGATTCATGAATCAAATTATAATTCATGATTCAAATCATGATTCATTTAATGATTCATGAGTTATGATTCAATTCATGATTTATGATTCGATTCATGATTCATGATTCATAAATCATGATTGGATTCATGATTCATGATTTATGAATCATGATTCAATTCATGATTCAAGATTCATGATTCATGATTCAATTCATGAATCATCATTCGATTCATGATTCATGATTCATGAATCATCATTCAATTCATGATTCATGATTCATGAATCATCATTCGATTCATGATTCATGAATCATGATTTGATTCATGATTCATGATTCATGAATCATGATTCAATTTATAATTCATGATTCATGATTCATGATTAATGATTCAATTCATGAATCATGAATTGAATCATGATTCATGAATTGAATCATGAATCATGAATCATGAATCATGATTAAATTCATGATTCATGATTCATGATTAATGATTCAATTCATGATTTTATTCATGATTCATGATTCAATTCATGATTCATTTCATGATTCCTGATTCATGATCCATGATTAAATTCATGATTCATGATTTAATTCATGATTCATATATTAAATACATGATTCATGATTCAATTCGTGACTCATGATTCAATTAATGATTCATGATTCAATTCATGATTCATTTAATGATTCAAGATTTATGATTTGATTCATGATTTATGATTCATGAATCATGATTCGATTCATGATTCATGATTCATGAATCATGATTCGATTTATGAATCATGATTCATAAATCATGATTCAATTCATGATTCATGATTTATGATTTGATTCATGATTCACGATTCACGAATCATGATTCAATTCATGATTCATGATTCATAAATCATGATTCAATTCATGATTCATGATTCATGATTCAAATCATGATTCAAGTCATGATTCAATTCATGATTCATGATTCATGATTCAATTCATGATTCCTGATTCATGATTCCTGATTCATGATTCAATTTATGATTTATGATTCAATTCATGATTCAATTCATGATTCATGATTTAATTCATGATTTAATTCATGATTTATGATTCATGATTCAATTCATGATTCCTGATTCATGATTCATGATTTATGATTCAATTCATGACTCATGATTCAATTCATGATTCATGAATCAATTTATAACTCATGATTCAATTCATGATTCATGAATCAATTTATAATTCATGATTCAAATCATGATTCATTTAATGATTCATGATTTATGATTCAATTCATGATTTATGATTCGATTCATGATTCATAAATCATGATTCGAATTATGATTCATGATTTATGAATCATGATTCAATTCATGATTTATGATTTAATTCATGAATCATCATTCGATTCATGATTCATGAATCATCATTCGATTCATGATTCATGATTCATAAATCATCATTCGTTTCATGATTCATGAATCATGATTTGATTCATGATTCATGATTCATGAATCATGATTAAATTCATGATTCATGATTCATTTCATGATTCATGATTTTATTCATGATTCATGATTCAATTCATGATTCATGATCCATGATTCAATTCATGATTCATGATTTAATTCATGATTCATGATTAAATACATGATTCATGATTCAATTCGTGACTCATGATTCAATTAATGATTCATGATTCAATTCATGATTCATTTAATGATTCAAGATTTATGATTTGATTCATGATTCATGATTCATGAATCATGATTCGATTCATGATTCATGATTCATGAATCATGATTCGATTTATGAATCATGATTCATAAATCATGATTCAATTCATGATTCATGATTCATAAATCATGATTCAATTCATGATTCATGATTCATGATTCGATTCATGATTCAAGTCATGATTCAATTCATGATTCATGATTCATGATTCAATTCATGATTCATGATTCCTGATTCATGATTCAATTTATGATTTATGATTCAATTCATGATTCAATTCATGATTCAATTCATGATTTAATTCATGATTTATGATTCATGATTCAATTCATGAATCATGATTCAATTTATAATTCATGATTCATGATTCATGAATCATGATTCAATTTATAATTCATGATTCATGATTCATGATTAATGATTCAATTCATGAATCATGAATCAAATCATGATTCATGAATTGAATCATGAATCATGAATCATGAATCATGATTAAATTCATGATTCATGATTCATTTCATGATTCATGATTTATGATTCATGATTTTATTCATGATTCATGATTCAATTCATGATTCATTTCATGATTCATGATTCATGATCCATGATTCAATTCATGATTCATGATTTAATTCATGATTCATATATTAAATACATGATTCATGATTCAATTCGTGACTCATGATTCAATTAATGATTCATGATTCAATTCATGATTCATTTCATGATTCAAGATTTATGATTTGATTCATGATTTATGATTCATGAATCATGATTCGATTCATGATTCATGATTCATGAATCATGATTCAATTCATAATTCATGAATCATGATTCAGTTCATGATTCATGAATCATGATTCAATTCATGATTCATGATTCATTCCATGATTCATGAATTATGATTCAATTCATGATTCATGATTCATGATTCAATTCACGATTCCTGATTCCTGATTCCTGATTCATGATTCAATTCGTGATTCATGATTCAATTCATGATTCAATTCATGATTCATGATTCAATTCATGATTCAATTCATGATTCATGATTCATGATTCATGATTCAATTCATGATTCATGATTCAATTCATGATTCATGATTCAATTTATGATTCATGATTCAATTCATGATTCATTTCATGATTCATGATTCATGATTCATGATTCAATTCATGATTCATGATTCATGATTTAATTCATGATTAATGATTCAATTCATGATTAATGATTCAATTCATGATTCATGATTTATGATTCATGATTTTATTCACGATTCATGATTCAATTCATAATTCATGATTCAATTCATGATTCATTTCATGATTCATGATTCATGATTCATTTCATGATTCATAATTCATGATTTATGATTCATGATTCAATTCATGATTCATGATTCAATTCATAATTCATGATTCAATTCATGATTCATTTCATGATTCATGATTCATGATTCAATTCATGATTCATGATTCATGATTTAATTCATGATTCATGATTCAATTCATGATTCATTTCATGATTCATGATTTATGATTCATGATTTTATTCATGATCCATGATTCAATTCATAATTCATGATTCAATTCATGATTCATGATTAAATACATGATTCATGATTCAATTCATGACTCATGATTCAATTCATGATTCATGATTCAATTCATGATCCATGATTCAATTCATGATTCATTTAATGTTTCATGATTTATGATTCAATTCATGATTTATGATTCGATTCATGAATTATGATTCATGAATCATGATTCAATTCATGATTTATGAATCATGATTCGATTCATGATTCATGATTCATAAATCATGATTAGATTCATGATTCATGATTCATAAATCATGATTCAATTCATAATTCATGAATCATGATTCAGTTCATGATTCATGAATCATGATTCAATTCATGATTCATGATTCATTCCATGATTCATGAATTATGATTCAATTCATGATTCATGATTCATGATTCAATTCACGATTCCTGATTCCTGATTCCTGATTCATGATTCAATTCATGATTCATGATTCAATTCATGATTCAAATTATGATTCATGATTCAATTCATGATTCAATTCATGATTCATGATTCATGATTCAATTTATGAATCATCATTCGATTCATGATTCATGAATCATCATTCGATTCATGATTCATGAATCATCATTCGATTCATGATTCATGATTCATGAATCATGATTCAATTTATGATTCATGATTCATGATTCATGATTCATGATTCAATTCATGAATCATGAATCGAATCATGATTTATGAATTGAATCATGAATCATGAATCATGAATTATGATTAAATTCATGATTCATGATTCATTTCATGATTCATGATTTATGATTCATGATTCATTTCATGATTCATGATTCAATTCATGATTCATTTCATGATTCATGATTCATGATCGATGATTCAATTCATGATTCATGATTCAATTCATGATTCATTTAATGTTTCATGATTTATGATTCAATTCATGATTTATGATTTGATTCATGATTCATGATTCATGAATCATGATTCGATTCATGATTCATGAATCATGATTCGATTCATGATTCATGATTCATGAATCATGATTAGATTCATGATTCATGATTCATAAATCATGATTCAATTCATGATTCATGATTCATGATTCAATTCATGATTCCTGAATCCTGATTCATGATTCATGATTTAATTCATGATTCATGATTCAATTCAGGATTCATGATTCAATTCATGATTCAATTCATGACTCATGATTCAATTCATGATTCATGAATCAATTTATAATTCATGATTCAAATCATGATTCATTTAATGATTCAAGATTTATGATTCAATTCATGATTTATGATTCGATTCATGATTCATGATTCATAAATCATGATTCGATTCATGATTCATGATTCATGATTCATGATTCAATTCATGAATCATCATTCGATTCATGATTCATGATTCATGAATCATCATTCGATTCATGATTTATGATTCATGAATCATCATTCGATTCATGATTCATGAATCATGATTTGATTCATGATTCATGATTCATGAATCATGATTCAAATTATGATTCATAATTCAATTCATGATCCATGATTCAATTCATGATTCATTTAATGTTTCATGATTTATGATTCAATTCATGATTTATGATTCGATTCATGATTCCTGATTCACGAATCATGATTCGATTCATGATTCATGATTCATAAATCATGATTCAATTCATGATTCATGATTCATGATCCAATTCATGATTCCTGATTCCTGATTCATAATTCATGATTCATGATTTAATTCATGATTCAATTCATGATTCATGATTCAATTCATGATTTATTTCATGATTCATGATTCATGATTCAATTCAGGATTCATGATTCAATTCATGATTCATGATTCAATTCATGACTCATGATTCAATTCATGATTCATGAATCAATTTATAATTCATGATTTAAATCATGATTCATTTAAGATTTATGATTCAATTCATGATTTATGAATTGATTCATGATTTATGATTCATAAATCATGATTCGATTCATGATTCATGATTCATGATTTATGAATCATGATTCAATTCATGATTCATGATTCATGATTCATGATTCAATTCATGAATCATCATTCGATTCATGATTCATGATTCATGAATCATCATTCGATTCATGATTCATGATTCATGAATCATCATTCGATTCATGATTCATGAATCATCATTCGATTCATGATTCATGAATCATGATTTGATTCATGATTCATGATTCATGAATCATGATTCAATTTATGATTCATGATTCATGATTCATGATTCATAATTCAATTCATGAATCATGAATCGAATCATGATTCATGAATTGAATCATGAATCATGAATCATGATTAAATTCATGATTCATGATTCATTTCATGATTCATGATTTATCATTCATGATTTTATTCATGATTCATGATTCAATTCATGATTCATGATTCATGATCCATGATTCAATTCATGATTCATGATTCAATTCATGATTCATGATTCAAATTATGATTCATGATTAAATACATGATTCATGATTCAATTCATGACTCATGATTCAATTCATGATTCATGAATCATGATTCGATTCATGATTCATGATTCATGAATAATGATTTGATTCATGATTCATGATTCATAAATCATGATTCAATTCATGATTCTTGATTCATGATTCAATTCATGATTCATGATTCAATTCATGATTCAATTCATGATTCATGATTCAATTCATGAGTCAATTCATGATTTATGATGCAATTTATGATTCACGATTCATGATTCGATTCATGATTCATGATTTATGAATCATGATTCAATTCATGATTCAAGATTCATGATTCGATTCATGATTAATCATGATTCAATTCATTAATCATGATTCAATTCATGATTAATGATTTGATTCATGATTCATGATTCAATTCATGAATCATGATTCAATTCATGAATCATGATTCGATTCATGATTTATTATTCATGAATCATGATTCAATTTATTGATTCATGAATCATTTCATGATTCATAATTCATGATTTATGATTCATGATTCAATTCATGATTCATGATTCAATTCATGATTCATTTCATGATTCATGATGCATGATTCATGATTCAATTCATTATTCATGATTCATGATTTAATTCTTGATTCATGATTGAATTCATGATTCATTTCATGATTCATGATTCATGATTCAATTCATGATTAAATACATGATTCATGATTCAATTCATGACTTATGATTCAATTCATGATTCATGATTCAATTCATGATTCATGATTCATTTCATGATTCATAATTCATGATTTATGATTCATTTCATAATTCATGATTCATGATTCAATTCATGATTCATGATTCAATTCATGATTCATGATTCAATTCATGATTCATGATTCAATTCATGATTCATGATTCATGATTTAATTCATGATTCATGATTCAATTCATGATTCATTTCATGATTCATGATTTATGATTCATGATTTTATTCATGATCCATGATTCAATTCATGATTCATGATTCAATTCATGATTCATGATTAAATACATGATTCATGATTCAATTCATGACTCATGATTCAATTCATGATTCATGATTCAATTCATGATCCATGATTCAATTCATGATTCATTTAATGTTTCATGATTTATGATTCAATTCATGATTTATGATTCGAATTATGATTCATGATTAAATACATGATTCATGATTCAATTCATGACTCATGATTCAATTCATGATTCATGAATCATGATTCGATTCATGATTCATGATTCATAAATAATGATTTGATTCATGATTCATGATTCATAAATCATGATTCAATTCATGATTCTTGATTCATGATTCAATTCATGATTCATGATTCAATTCATGATTCAATTCATGATTCATGATTCAATTCATGAGTCAATTCATGATTTATGATGCAATTTATGATTCACGATTCATGATTCGATTCATGATTCATGATTTATGAATCATGATTCAATTCATGATTCAAGATTCATGATTCGATTCATGATTAATCATGATTCAATTCATTAATCATGATTCAATTCATGATTAATGATTTGATTCATGATTCATGATTCAATTCATGAATCATGATTCGATTCATGATTTATTATTCATGAATCATGATTCAATTTATTGATTCATGAATCATTTAATGATTCATAATTCATGATTTATGATTCATGATTCAATTCATGATTCATGATTCAATTCATGATTCATTTCATGATTCATGATTCATGATTCATGATTCAATTCATTATTCATGATTCATGATTTAATTCTTGATTCATGATTGAATTCATGATTCATTTCATGATTCATGATTCATGATTCAATTCATGATTAAATACATGATTCATGATTCAATTCATGACTTATGATTCAATTCATGATTCATGATTCAATTCATGATTCATGATTCATTTCATGATTCATAATTCATGATTTATGATTCATTTCATAATTCATGATTCATGATTCAATTCATGATTCATGATTCAATTCATGATTCATGATTCAATTCATGATTCATGATTCATGATTTAATTCATGATTCATGATTCAATTCATGATTCATTTCATGATTCATGATTTATGATTCATGATTTTATTCATGATCCATGATTCAATTCATGATTCATGATTCAATTCATGATTCATGATTAAATACATGATTCATGATTCAATTCATGACTCATGATTCAATTCATGATTCATGATTCAATTCATGATCCATGATTCAATTCATGATTCATTTAATGTTTCATGATTTATGATTCAATTCATGATTTATGATTCGATTCATGATTCCTGATTCACGAATCATGATTCGATTCATGATTCATGATTCATAAATCATGATTCAATTCATGATTCATGATTCATGATCCAATTCATGATTCCTGATTCCTGATTCATAATTCATGATTCATGATTTAATTCATGATTCAATTCATGATTCATGATTCAATTCATGATTTATTTCATGATTCATGATTCATGATTCAATTCAGGATTCATGATTCAATTCATGATTCATGATTCAATTCATGACTCATGATTCAATTCATGATTCATGAATCAATTTATAATTCATGATTTAAATCATGATTCATTTAAGATTTATGATTCAATTCATGATTTATGAATTGATTCATGATTTATGATTCATAAATCATGATTCGATTCATGATTCATGATTCATGATTTATGAATCATGATTCAATTCATGATTCATGATTCATGATTCAATTCATGAATCATCATTCGATTCATGATTCATGATTCATGAATCATCATTCGATTCATGATTCATGATTCATGAATCATCATTCGATTCATGATTCATGAATCATCATTCGATTCATGATTCATGAATCATGATTTGATTCATGATTCATGATTCATGAATCATGATTCAATTTATGATTCATGATTCATGATTCATGATTCATAATTCAATTCATGAATCATGAATCGAATCATGATTCATGAATTGAATCATGAATCATGAATCATGATTAAATTCATGATTCATGATTCATTTCATGATTCATGATTTATCATTCATGATTTTATTCATGATTCATGATTCAATTCATGATTCATGATTCATGATCCATGATTCAATTCATGATTCATGATTCAATTCATGATTCATGATTCAAATTATGATTCATGATTAAATACATGATTCATGATTCAATTCATGACTCATGATTCAATTCATGATTCATGAATCATGATTCGATTCATGATTCATGATTCATGAATAATGATTTGATTCATGATTCATGATTCATAAATCATGATTCAATTCATGATTCTTGATTCATGATTCAATTCATGATTCATGATTCAATTCATGATTCAATTCATGATTCATGATTCAATTCATGAGTCAATTCATGATTTATGATGCAATTTATGATTCACGATTCATGATTCGATTCATGATTCATGATTTATGAATCATGATTCAATTCATGATTCAAGATTCATGATTCGATTCATGATTAATCATGATTCAATTCATTAATCATGATTCAATTCATGATTAATGATTTGATTCATGATTCATGATTCAATTCATGAATCATGATTCAATTCATGAATCATGATTCGATTCATGATTTATTATTCATGAATCATGATTCAATTTATTGATTCATGAATCATTTCATGATTCATAATTCATGATTTATGATTCATGATTCAATTCATGATTCATGATTCAATTCATGATTCATTTCATGATTCATGATTCATGATTCATGATTCAATTCATTATTCATGATTCATGATTTAATTCTTGATTCATGATTGAATTCATGATTCATGATTCATGATTCAATTCATGATTAAATACATGATTCATGATTCAATTCATGACTTATGATTCAATTCATGATTCATGATTCAATTCATGATTCATGATTCATTTCATGATTCATAATTCATGATTTATGATTCATTTCATAATTCATGATTCATGATTCAATTCATGATTCATGATTCAATTCATGATTCATGATTCAATTCATGATTCATGATTCAATTCATGATTCATGATTCATGATTTAATTCATGATTCATGATTCAATTCATGATTCATTTCATGATTCATGATTTATGATTCATGATTTTATTCATGATCCATGATTCAATTCATGATTCATGATTCAATTCATGATTCATGATTAAATACATGATTCATGATTCAATTCATGACTCATGATTCAATTCATGATTCATGATTCAATTCATGATCCATGATTCAATTCATGATTCATTTAATGTTTCATGATTTATGATTCAATTCATGATTTATGATTCGAATTATGATTCATGATTAAATACATGATTCATGATTCAATTCATGACTCATGATTCAATTCATGATTCATGAATCATGATTCGATTCATGATTCATGATTCATAAATAATGATTTGATTCATGATTCATGATTCATAAATCATGATTCAATTCATGATTCTTGATTCATGATTCAATTCATGATTCATGATTCAATTCATGATTCAATTCATGATTCATGATTCAATTCATGAGTCAATTCATGATTTATGATGCAATTTATGATTCACGATTCATGATTCGATTCATGATTCATGATTTATGAATCATGATTCAATTCATGATTCAAGATTCATGATTCGATTCATGATTAATCATGATTCAATTCATTAATCATGATTCAATTCATGATTAATGATTTGATTCATGATTCATGATTCAATTCATGAATCATGATTCGATTCATGATTTATTATTCATGAATCATGATTCAATTTATTGATTCATGAATCATTTAATGATTCATAATTCATGATTTATGATTCATGATTCAATTCATGATTCATGATTCAATTCATGATTCATTTCATGATTCATGATTCATGATTCATGATTCAATTCATTATTCATGATTCATGATTTAATTCTTGATTCATGATTGAATTCATGATTCATTTCATGATTCATGATTCATGATTCAATTCATGATTAAATACATGATTCATGATTCAATTCATGACTTATGATTCAATTCATGATTCATGATTCAATTCATGATTCATGATTCATTTCATGATTCATAATTCATGATTTATGATTCATTTCATAATTCATGATTCATGATTCAATTCATGATTCATGATTCAATTCATGATTCATGATTCAATTCATGATTCATGATTCATGATTTAATTCATGATTCATGATTCAATTCATGATTCATTTCATGATTCATGATTTATGATTCATGATTTTATTCATGATCCATGATTCAATTCATGATTCATGATTCAATTCATGATTCATGATTAAATACATGATTCATGATTCAATTCATGACTCATGATTCAATTCATGATTCATGATTCAATTCATGATCCATGATTCAATTCATGATTCATTTAATGTTTCATGATTTATGATTCAATTCATGATTTATGATTCGATTCATGATTCATGATTCATGAATCATGATTAGATTCATGATTCATGATTCATAAATCATGATTCAATTCATGATTCATGATTCATTTCATGATTCATGATTTATGATTCATGATTTTATTCATGATTCATGAATCAATTCATTATTCATTTCATGATTCATTAATTTATGATCCATGATTCAATTCATGATTCATGATTCAATTAATGATTCATGATTAAATACATGATTCATGATTCAATTTATGACTCATGATTCAATCTATGATTCATGATTCAATTCATGATCCATGATTCAATTCATGATTCATTTGATGTTTCATGATTTATGATTCAATTCATGATTTATGATTCGATTCAAGAATCATGATTCGATTCATGATTCATGATTCATGAATCATGATTTGATTCATGACTCATGATTCATAAATCATGATTCAATTCATGATTCATGATTCATGATTCAATTCATGATTCATGATTCATTATTCGATTCATGATTCAATTCATGATTCCTGATTCATTATTCGATTCATGATTCATGATTCAATTCATGATTTATTTCATGATTCATGATTCATGATTTAATTCAGGATTCATGATTCAATTCATGATTCATGATTCAATTCATGACTCATGATTCAATTCATGATTCGTGAATCAATTTATAATTCATGATTCAAATCATGATTCATTTAATGATTCATGAGTTATGATTCAATTCATGATTTATGATTCGATTCATGATTCATAAATCATGATTCGATTCATGATTCATGATTTATGAATCATGATTCAATTCATGATTCATGATTCATGATTCATGATTCAATTCATGAATCATCATTCGATTCATGATTCATGATTCATGAATCATCATTCGATTCATGATTCATGATTCATGAATCATCATTCGATTCATGATTCATGAATCATAATTTGATTCATGATTCATGATTCATGAATCATGATTCAATTTATAATTCATGATTCATGATTCATGAATTGAATCATGAATCATGAATCATGATTAAATTCATGATTCATGATTCATTTCATGATTCATGATTTATGATTCATGATTTTATTCATGATTCATGATTCAATTCATGATTCATTTCATGATTCATGATTCATGATCCATGATTCAATTCATGTTTCATGATTTAATTCATGATTCATATATTAAATACATGATTCATGATTCAATTCGTGACTCATGATTCAATTAATGATTCATGATTCAATTCATGATTCATTTAATGATTCAAGATTTATGATTTGATTCATGATTTATGATTCATGAATCATGATTCGATTCATGATTCATGAATCATGATTCGCTATTCATGAATCATGATTCATAAATCATGATTCAATTCATGATTCATGATTTATGATTTGATTCATGATTCACGATTCATGAATCATGATTCAATTCATGATTCATGATTCATAAATCATGATTCAATTCATGATTCATGATTCAAATCATGATTCAAGTCATGCTTCAATTCATGATTCATGATTCAATTCATGATTCCTGATTCATGATTCCTGATTCATGATTCAATTTATGATTTATGATTCAATTCATGATTCAATTCATGATTCATGATTCAATTCATGATTTAATTCATGATTTATGATTCATGATTCAATTCATGATTCCTGATTCATGATTCATGATTCATGATTCAATTCATGACTCATGATTCAATTCATGATTCATGAATCAATTTATAACTCATGATTCAATTCATGATTCATGAATCAATTTATAATTCATTATTCAAATCATGATTCATTTAATGATTCATGATTTATGATTCAATTCATGATTTATGATTCGATTCATGATTCATAAATCATGACTCGATTCATGATTCATGATTTATGAATCATGATTCAATTCATGATTCATGATTCAATTCATGAATCATCATTCGATTCATGATTTATGATTCATGAATCATCATTCGTTTCATGATTCATGAATCATGATTCAATTTATAATTCATGATTCATGATTCATGATTAATGATTCAATTCATGAATCATGAATCGAATCATGATTCATGAATTGAATCATGAATCATGAATCATGAATTATGATTAAATTCATGATTCATGATTCATTTTATGATTCATTTATTGATTCATGATTTATGATTCAATTCATGATTTATGATTCGATTCATGATTCATGAATCATGATTCGATTCATGATTCATGATTCATGAATCATGATTTGATTCATGATTCATGATTCATAAATCATGATTCAATTCATGATTCTTGATTCATGATTCAATTCATGATTTATTTCATGATTCATGATTCATGATTTAATTCAGGATTCATGATTCAATTCATGATTCATGATTCAATTCATGACTCATGATTCAATTCATGATTCGTGAATCAATTTATAATTCATGATTCAAATCATGATTCATTTAATGATTCATGAGTTATGATTCAATTCATGATTTATGATTCGATTCATGATTCATAAATCATGATTCGATTCATGATTCATGATTTATGAATCATGATTCAATTCATGATTCATGATTCATGATTCATGATTCAATTCATGAATCATCATTCGATTCATGATTCATGAATCATCATTCGATTCATGATTCATGATTCATGAATCATCATTCGATTCATGATTCATGAATCATAATTTGATTCATGATTCATGATTCATGAATCATGATTCAATTTATAATTCATGATTCATGATTCATGAATTGAATCATGAATCATGAATCATGATTAAATTCATGATTCATGATTCATTTCATGATTCATGATTTATGATTCATGATTTTATTCATGATTCATGATTCAATTCATGATTCATTTCATGATTCATGATTCATGATCCATGATTCAATTCATGATTCATGATTTAATTCATGATTCATATATTAAATACATGATTCATGATTCAATTCGTGACTCATGATTCAATTAATGATTCATGATTCAATTCATGATTCATTTAATGATTCAAGATTTATGATTTGATTCATGATTTATGATTCATGAATCATGATTCGATTCATGATTCATGAATCATGATTCGCTATTCATGAATCATGATTCATAAATCATGATTCAATTCATGATTCATGATTTATGATTTGATTCATGATTCACGATTCATGAATCATGATTCAATTCATGATTCATGATTCATAAATCATGATTCAATTCATGATTCATGATTCAAATCATGATTCAAGTCATGCTTCAATTCATGATTCATGATTCAATTCATGATTCCTGATTCATGATTCCTGATTCATGATTCAATTTATGATTTATGATTCAATTCATGATTCAATTCATGATTCATGATTCAATTCATGATTTAATTCATGATTTATGATTCATGATTCAATTCATGATTCCTGATTCATGATTCATGATTCATGATTCAATTCATGACTCATGATTCAATTCATGATTCATGAATCAATTTATAACTCATGATTCAATTCATGATTCATGAATCAATTTATAATTCATTATTCAAATCATGATTCATTTAATGATTCATGATTTATGATTCAATTCATGATTTATGATTCGATTCATGATTCATAAATCATGACTCGATTCATGATTCATGATTTATGAATCATGATTCAATTCATGATTCATGATTCAATTCATGAATCATCATTCGATTCATGATTTATGATTCATGAATCATCATTCGTTTCATGATTCATGAATCATGATTCAATTTATAATTCATGATTCATGATTCATGATTAATGATTCAATTCATGAATCATGAATCGAATCATGATTCATGAATTGAATCATGAATCATGAATCATGAATTATGATTAAATTCATGATTCATGATTCATTTTATGATTCATTTATTGATTCATGATTTATGATTCAATTCATGATTTATGATTCGATTCATGATTCATGAATCATGATTCGATTCATGATTCATGATTCATTATTCGATTCATGATTCAATTCATGATTCCTGATTCATTATTCGATTCATGATTCATGATTCAATTCATGATTTATTTCATGATTCATGATTCATGATTTAATTCAGGATTCATGATTCAATTCATGATTCATGATTCAATTCATGACTCATGATTCAATTCATGATTCGTGAATCAATTTATAATTCATGATTCAAATCATGATTCATTTAATGATTCATGAGTTATGATTCAATTCATGATTTATGATTCGATTCATGATTCATAAATCATGATTCGATTCATGATTCATGATTTATGAATCATGATTCAATTCATGATTCATGATTCATGATTCATGATTCAATTCATGAATCATCATTCGATTCATGATTCATGATTCATGAATCATCATTCGATTCATGATTCATGATTCATGAATCATCATTCGATTCATGATTCATGAATCATAATTTGATTCATGATTCATGATTCATGAATCATGATTCAATTTATAATTCATGATTCATGATTCATGAATTGAATCATGAATCATGAATCATGATTAAATTCATGATTCATGATTCATTTCATGATTCATGATTTATGATTCATGATTTTATTCATGATTCATGATTCAATTCATGATTCATTTCATGATTCATGATTCATGATCCATGATTCAATTCATGATTCATGATTTAATTCATGATTCATATATTAAATACATGATTCATGATTCAATTCGTGACTCATGATTCAATTAATGATTCATGATTCAATTCATGATTCATTTAATGATTCAAGATTTATGATTTGATTCATGATTTATGATTCATGAATCATGATTCGATTCATGATTCATGAATCATGATTCGCTATTCATGAATCATGATTCATAAATCATGATTCAATTCATGATTCATGATTTATGATTTGATTCATGATTCACGATTCATGAATCATGATTCAATTCATGATTCATGATTCATAAATCATGATTCAATTCATGATTCATGATTCAAATCATGATTCAAGTCATGCTTCAATTCATGATTCATGATTCAATTCATGATTCCTGATTCATGATTCCTGATTCATGATTCAATTTATGATTTATGATTCAATTCATGATTCAATTCATGATTCATGATTCAATTCATGATTTAATTCATGATTTATGATTCATGATTCAATTCATGATTCCTGATTCATGATTCATGATTCATGATTCAATTCATGACTCATGATTCAATTCATGATTCATGAATCAATTTATAACTCATGATTCAATTCATGATTCATGAATCAATTTATAATTCATTATTCAAATCATGATTCATTTAATGATTCATGATTTATGATTCAATTCATGATTTATGATTCGATTCATGATTCATAAATCATGACTCGATTCATGATTCATGATTTATGAATCATGATTCAATTCATGATTCATGATTCAATTCATGAATCATCATTCGATTCATGATTTATGATTCATGAATCATCATTCGTTTCATGATTCATGAATCATGATTCAATTTATAATTCATGATTCATGATTCATGATTAATGATTCAATTCATGAATCATGAATCGAATCATGATTCATGAATTGAATCATGAATCATGAATCATGAATTATGATTAAATTCATGATTCATGATTCATTTTATGATTCATTTATTGATTCATGATTTATGATTCAATTCATGATTTATGATTCGATTCATGATTCATGAATCATGATTCGATTCATGATTCATGATTCATGAATCATGATTTGATTCATGATTCATGATTCATAAATCATGATTCAATTCATGATTCTTGATTCATGATTCAATTCATGATTCATGATTCAATTCATGATTCAATTCATGATTCATGATTCAATTCATGAGTCAATTCATGATTTATGATGCAATTTATGATTCACGATTCATGATTCGATTCATGATTCATGATTTATGAATCATGATTCAATTCATGATTCAAGATTCATGATTCGATTCATGATTCATGATTCATGATTCAATTCATGATTAATGATTTGATTCATGATTCATGATTCAATTCATGAATCATGATTCGATTCATGATTTATTATTCATGAATCATGATTCAATTTAATGATTCATGAATCATTTCATGATTCATAATTCATGATTTATGATTCATGATTCAATTCATGATTCATGATTCAATTCATGATTCATGATTCATGATTGATGATTCAATTCATTATTCATGATTCATGATTTAATTCATGACTCATTATTGAATTCATGATTCATGATTGAATTCATGATTCATTTCATGATTCATGATTCATAATCCATGATTCAATTCATGATTCATGATTCAATTCATGATTAAATACATGATTCATGATTCAATTCATGACTTATGATTCAATTCATGATTCATGATTCAATTCATGATTCATGATTCATTTCATGATTCATAATTCATGATTTATGATTCATTTCATAATTCATGATTCATGATTCAATTCATGATTCATCATTCAATTCATGATTCATGATTCAATTCATGATTCATTTCATAATTCATGATTCATGATCCATGATTCAATTCATGATTCATGATTCATGATTTAATTCATGATTCATGATTCAATTCATGCTTCATTTCATGATTCATGATTTATGATTCATGATTTTATTCATGATCCATGATTCAATTCATGATTCATGATTCAATTCATGATTCATGATTAAATACATGATTCATGATTCAATTCATGACTCATGATTCAATTCATGACTCATGATTCAATTCATGATCCATGATTCAATTCATGATTCATTTAATGTTTCATGATTTATGATTCAATTCATGATTTATGATTCGATTCATGATTCATGATTCATGAATCATGATTAGATTCATGATTCATGATTCATAAATCATGATTCAATTCATGATTCATGATTCCATTCATGATTCCTGATTCCTGATTCATGATTCATGATTTAATTCATGATTCATGATTCAATTCATGATTCATGATTCAATTTATGATTTATTTCATGATTCATGATTCATGATTCATGATTCAATTCAGGATTCATGATTCAATTCATGATTCATGATTCAATTCATGACTCATGATTCAATTCATGATTCATGAATCAATTTATAATTCATGATTCAAATCATGATTCTTTTAATGATTCAAGATTTATGATTCAATTCATGATTTATGATTCAATTCATGATTCATGATTCATGATTTATGATTTAATTCATGATTCATGATTCAATTTATGATTCATTGCATGATTCATGATTTATGATTCAATTCATGATTTATGATTCGATTCATGATTCATAATTCATGATTTATGATTCATGATTCATGATTTATGATTTAATTCATGTTTCATGATTTAATTTATGATTCATTGCATGAATTATGATTTATGATTCAATTCATGATTTATGATTCGATTCATGATTCATGATTCATGATTCAATTCATGAGTCATGATTTATTTCATGATTCATGATTCAATTCATGATTCATTAATTATGATTCAATTCATGATTCATGATTCATGATTCAATTCATAATTCATGATTCAATTCATGATTCGTGATTCATGATTCCATTCATGATTCAATTCATGATTCATTTCATGATTCATGATTCATGATTCAATTCATGATTCATGATTCATGATTTATGATTCATTTCATGATTCATTAATTCATGATCCATGATTCAATTCATGATTCATGATTCAATTCATGATTCATGATTAAATACATGATTCATGATTCAATTCATGACTCATGATTCAATTCATGATTCAAGATTTAATTCATGATCCATGATTCAATTCATGATTCATTTAATGTTTCATGATTTATGATTCAATTCATGATTTATGATTCGATTCATGATTCATGAATCATGTTTCGATTCATGATTCATGAATCATGATTCGATTCATGATTCATGATTCATAAATCATGATTCAATTCATGATTCATGATTCATGATTCAATTCATGATTCATGATTCATTATTCGATTCATGATTCATGATTCATGATTCAATTCATGATTCCTGATTCCTGATTCATGATTCATGATTCATGATTCAATTCATGACTCATGATTCAATTCATGATTCATTTCATGATTCATGATTCATGATTCAATTCAGGATTCATGATTCAATTCATGATTCATGATTCAATTCATGACTCATGATTCAATTCATGATTCATGAATCAAATTATAATTCATGATTCAAATCATGATTCATTTAATGATTCATGAGTTATGATTCAATTCATGATTTATGATTCGATTCATGATTCATGATTCATAAATCATGATTGGATTCATGATTCATGATTTATGAATCATGATTCAATTCATGATTCAAGATTCATGATTCATGATTCAATTCATGAATCATCATTCGATTCATGATTCATGATTCATGAATCATCATTCAATTCATGATTCATGATTCATGAATCATCATTCGATTCATGATTCATGAATCATGATTTGATTCATGATTCATGATTCATGAATCATGATTCAATTTATAATTCATGATTCATGATTCATGATTAATGATTCAATTCATGAATCATGAATTGAATCATGATTCATGAATTGAATCATGAATCATGAATCATGAATCATGATTAAATTCATGATTCATGATTCATGATTAATGATTCAATTCATGATTTTATTCATGATTCATGATTCAATTCATGATTCATTTCATGATTCCTGATTCATGATCCATGATTAAATTCATGATTCATGATTTAATTCATGATTCATATATTAAATACATGATTCATGATTCAATTCGTGACTCATGATTCAATAAATGATTCATGATTCAATTCATGATTCATTTAATGATTCAAGATTTATGATTTGATTCATGATTTATGATTCATGAATCATGATTCGATTCATGATTCATGATTCATGAATCATGATTCGATTTATGAATCATGATTCATAAATCATGATTCAATTCATGATTCATGATTTATGATTTGATTCATGATTCACGATTCACGAATCATGATTCAATTCATGATTCATGATTCATAAATCATGATTCAATTCATGATTCATGATTCATGATTCAAATCATGATTCAAGTCATGATTCAATTCATGATTCATGATTCATGATTCAATTCATGATTCCTGATTCATGATTCCTGATTCATGATTCAATTTATGATTTATGATTCAATTTATGATTCAATTCATGATTCATGATTTAATTCATGATTTAATTCATGATTTATGATTCATGATTCAATTCATGATTCCTGATTCATGATTCATGATTCATGATTCAATTCATGACTCATGATTCAATTCATGATTCATGAATCAATTTATAACTCATGATTCAATTCATGATTCATGAATCAATTTATAATTCATGATTCAAATCATGATTCATTTAATGATTCATGATTTATGATTCAATTCATGATTTATGATTTGATTCATGATTCATAAATCATGATTCGAATTATGATTCATGATTTATGAATCATGATTCAATTCATGATTTATGATTTAATTCATGAATCATCATTCGATTCATGATTCATGAATCATCATTCGATTCATGATTCATGATTCATAAATCATCATTCGTTTCATGATTCATGAATCATGATTTGATTCATGATTCATGATTCATGAATCATGATTAAATTCATGATTCATGATTCATTTCATGATTCATGATTTTATTCATGATTCATGATTCAATTCATGATTCATGATCCATGATTCAATTCATGATTCATGATTTAATTCATGATTCATGATTAAATACATGATTCATGATTCAATTCGTGACTCATGATTCAATTAATGATTCATGATTCAATTCATGATTCATTTAATGATTCAAGATTTATGATTTGATTCATGATTCATGATTCATGAATCATGATTCGATTCATGATTCATGATTCATGAATCATGATTCGATTTATGAATCATGATTCATAAATCATGATTCAATTCATGATTCATGATTCATAAATCATGATTCAATTCATGATTCATGATTCATGATTCGATTCATGATTCAAGTCATGATTCAATTCATGATTCATGATTCATGATTCAATTCATGATTCATGATTCCTGATTCATGATTCAATTTATGATTTATGATTCAATTCATGATTCAATTCATGATTCAATTCATGATTTAATTCATGATTTATGATTCATGATTCAATTCATGAATCATGATTCAATTTATAATTCATGATTCATGATTCATGAATCATGATTCAATTTATAATTCATGATTCATGATTCATGATTAATGATTCAATTCATGAATCATGAATCAAATCATGATTCATGAATTGAATCATGAATCATGAATCATGAATCATGATTAAATTCATGATTCATGATTCATTTCATGATTCATGATTTATGATTCATGATTTTATTCATGATTCATGATTCAATTCATGATTCATTTCATGATTCATGATTCATGATCCATGATTCAATTCATGATTCATGATTTAATTCATGATTCATATATTAAATACATGATTCATGATTCAATTCGTGACTCATGATTCAATTAATGATTCATGATTCAATTCATGATTCATTTAATGATTCAAGATTTATGATTTGATTCATGATTTATGATTCATGAATCATGATTCGATTCATGATTCATGATTCATGAATCATGATTCGATTTATGAATCATGATTCATAAATCATGATTCATGATTTATGATTTGATTCATGATTCACGATTCACGAATCATGATTCAATTCATAATTCATGATTCATAAATCATGATTCAATTCATGATTCATGATTCATGATTCAAATCATGATTCAAGTCATGATTCAATTCATGATTCATGATTCATGATTCAATTCATGATTCCTGATTCATGATTCCTGATTCATGATTCAATTTATGATTTATGATTCAATTCATGATTCAATTCATGATTCATGATTTAATTCATGATTTAATTCATGATTTATGATTCATGATTCAATTCATGATTCCTGATTCATGATTCATGATTCATGATTCAATTCATGACTCATGATTCAATTCATGATTCATGAATCAATTTATAACTCATGATTCAATTCATGATTCATGAATCAATTTATAATTCATGATTCAAATCATGATTCATTTAATGATTCATGATTTATGATTCAATTCATGATTTATGATTCGATTCATGATTCATAAATCATGATTCGAATTATGATTCATGATTTATGAATCATGATTCAATTCATGATTCATGATATAATTCATGAATCATCATTCGATTCATGATTCATGATTCATGAATCATCATTCGATTCATGATTCATGATTCATAAATCATCATTCGTTTCATGATTCATGAATCATGATTTGATTCATGATTCATGATTCATGAATCATGATTAAATTCATGATTCATGATTCATTTCATGATTCATGATTTTATTCATGATTCATGATTCAATTCATGATTCATGATCCATGATTCAATTCATGATTCATGATTTAATTCATGATTCATGATTAAATACATGATTCATGATTCAATTCGTGACTCATGATTCAATTAATGATTCATGATTCAATTCATGATTCATTTAATGATTCAAGATTTATGATTTGATTCATGATTCATGATTCATGAATCATGATTCGATTCATGATTCATGATTCATGAATCATGATTCGATTTATGAATCATGATTCATAAATCATGATTCAATTCATGATTCATGATTCATAAATCATGATTCAATTCATGATTCATGATTCATGATTCGATTCATGATTCAATTCATGATTCATGATTCATAAATCATGATTCAATTCATGATTCATGATTCATGATTCGATTCATGATTCAAGTCATGATTCAATTCATGATTCATGATTCATGATTCAATTCATGATTCCTGATTCATGATTCCTGATTCATGATTCAATTTATGATTTATGATTCAATTCATGATTCAATTCATGATTCAATTCATGATTTAATTCATGATTTATGATTCATGATTCAATTCATGAATCATGATTCAATTTATAATTCATGATTCATGATTCATGAATCATGATTCAATTTATAATTCATGATTCATGATTCATGATTAATGATTCAATTCATGAATCATGAATCAAATCATGATTCATGAATTGAATCATGAATCATGAATCATGAATCATGATTAAATTCATGATTCATGATTCATTTCATGATTCATGATTTATGATTCATGATTTTATTCATGATTCATGATTCAATTCATGATTCATTTCATGATTCATGATTCATGATCCATGATTCAATTCATGATTCATGATTTAATTCATGATTCATATATTAAATACATGATTCATGATTCAATTCGTGACTCATGATTCAATTAATGATTCATGATTCAATTCATGATTCATTTAATGATTCAAGATTTATGATTTGATTCATGATTTATGATTCATGAATCATGATTCAATTCATGATTCATGATTCATGAATCATGATTCGATTTATGAATCATGATTCATAAATCATGATTCAATTCATGATTCATGATTTATGATTTGATTCATGATTCACGATTCATGAATCATGATTCAATTCATGATTCATGATTCATAAATCATGATTCAATTCATGATTCATGATTTATGATTTGATTCATGATTCACGATTCATGAATCATGATTCAATTCATGATTCATGATTCATAAATCATGATTCAATTCATGATTCATGATTCATGATTCAAATCATGATTCAAGTCATGATTCAATTCATGATTCATGATTCATGATTCAATTCATGATTCCTGATTCATGATTCAATTTATGATTTATGATTCAATTCATGATTCAATTCATGATTCATGATTCAATTCATGATTTAATTCATGATTTATGATTCATGATTCAATTCATGATTCCTGATTCATGATTCATGATTCAATTCATGACTCATGATTCAATTCATGATTCATGAATCAATTTATAACTCATGATTCAATTCATGATTCATGAATCAATTGATAATTCATGATTCAAATCATGATTAATTTAATGATTCATGATTTATGATTCAATTCATGATTTATGATTCGATTCATGATTCATAAATCATGATTCGATTCATGATTCATGATTTATGAATCATGATTCAATTCATGATTCATGATTCATAATTCATGATTCAATTCATGAATCATCATTCGATTCATGATTCATGATTCATGAATCATCATTCGTTTCATGATTCATGAATCATGATTCAATTTATAATTCATGATTCATGATTCATGATTAATGATTCAATTCATGAATCATGAATCGAATCATGATTCATGAATTGAATCATGAATCATGAATCATGATTAAATTCATGATTCATGATTCATTTCATGATTCAAGATTTATGAATCATGATTTTAATCATGATTCATGATTGAATTCATGATTCATGATTGAATTCATGATTCATGATCCATGATTCAATTCATGATTCATGATTTAATTCATGATTCATGATTATATACATGATTCATGATTCAATTCGTGACTCATGATTCAATTAATAATTCATGATTCAATTCATGATTCATTTAATGATTCAAGATTTATGATTTGATTCATGATTCATGATTCATGAATCATGATTCGATTCATGATTCATGATTCATGAATCATGATTCGATTTATGAATCATGATTCATAAATCATGATTCAATTCATGATTCATGATTTATGATTTGATTCATGATTCACGATTCATGAATCATGATTCATAAATCATGATTCAATTCATGATTCATGATTTATGATTTGATTCATGATTCACGATTCATGAATCATGATTCAATTCATGATTCATGATTCATAAATCATGATTCAATTCATGATTCATGATTCATGATTCGATTCATGATTCAAGTCATGATTCAATTCATGATTCATGATTCATGATTCAATTCATGATTCATGATTAAATACATGATTCATGATTCAATTTATGATTTATGATTCAATTCACGATTCATGAATCATGATTCAATTCATGATTCATGATTCATAAATCATGATTCAATTCATGATTCATGATTCATGATTCGATTCATGATTCAAGTCATGATTCAATTCATGATTCATGATTCATGATTCAATTCATGATTCATGATTAAATACATGATTCATGATTCAATTTATGATTTATGATTCAATTCATGATTCATGATTCAATTCTTGATCCATGATTCAATTTATGATTCATTTATTGATTCATGATTTATGATTCAATTCATGATTAATTTATTGATTCATGATTTATGATTCAATTCATGATTTATGATTCGATTCATGATTCATGAATCATGATTCGATTCATGATTCATGATTCATGAATCATGATTTGATTCATGATTCATGATTCATAAATCATGATTCAATTCATGATTCTTGATTCATGATTCAATTCATGATTCATGATTGAATTCATGATTCAATTCATGATTCATGATTCAATTCATGAGTCAATTCATGATTTATGATGCAATTTATGATTCACGATTCATGATTCGATTCATGATTCATGATTTATGAATCATGATTCAATTCATGATTCAAGATTCATGATTCGATTCATGATTCATGATTCAAATCATGATTCAAGTCATGATTCAATTCATGATTCATGATTCAATTCATGATTCCTGATTCATGATTCCTGATTCATGATTCAATTTATGATTTATGATTCAATTCATGATTCAATTCATGATTCATGATTTAATTCATGATTTAATTCATGATTTATGATTCATGATTCAATTCATGATTCCTGATTCATGATTCATGATTCATGATTCAATTCATGACTCATGATTCAATTCATGATTCATGAATCAATTTATAACTCATGATTCAATTCATGATTCATGAATCAATTTATAATTCATGATTCAAATCATGATTCATTTAATGATTCATGATTTATGATTCAATTCATGATTTATGATTCGATTCATGATTCATAAATCATGATTCGAATTATGATTCATGATTTATGAATCATGATTCAATTCATGATTTATGATTTAATTCATGAATCATCATTCGATTCATGATTCATGAATCATCATTCGATTCATGATTCATGATTCATAAATCATCATTCGTTTCATGATTCATGAATCATGATTTGATTCATGATTCATGATTCATGAATCATGATTAAATTCATGATTCATGATTCATTTCATGATTCATGATTTTATTCATGATTCATGATTCAATTCATGATTCATGATCCATGATTCAATTCATGATTCATGATTTAATTCATGATTCATGATTAAATACATGATTCATGATTCAATTCGTGACTCATGATTCAATTAATGATTCATGATTCAATTCATGATTCATTTAATGATTCAAGATTTATGATTTGATTCATGATTCATGATTCATGAATCATGATTCGATTCATGATTCATGATTCATGAATCATGATTCGATTTATGAATCATGATTCATAAATCATGATTCAATTCATGATTCATGATTCATAAATCATGATTCAATTCATGATTCATGATTCATGATTCGATTCATGATTCAAGTCATGATTCAATTCATGATTCATGATTCATGATTCAATTCATGATTCATGATTCCTGATTCATGATTCAATTTATGATTTATGATTCAATTCATGATTCAATTCATGATTCAATTCATGATTTAATTCATGATTTATGATTCATGATTCAATTCATGAATCATGATTCAATTTATAATTCATGATTCATGATTCATGAATCATGATTCAATTTATAATTCATGATTCATGATTCATGATTAATGATTCAATTCATGAATCATGAATCAAATCATGATTCATGAATTGAATCATGAATCATGAATCATGAATCATGATTAAATTCATGATTCATGATTCATTTCATGATTCATGATTTATGATTCATGATTTTATTCATGATTCATGATTCAATTCATGATTCATTTCATGATTCATGATTCATGATCCATGATTCAATTCATGATTCATGATTTAATTCATGATTCATATATTAAATACATGATTCATGATTCAATTCGTGACTCATGATTCAATTAATGATTCATGATTCAATTCATGATTCATTTAATGATTCAAGATTTATGATTTGATTCATGATTTATGATTCATGAATCATGATTCGATTCATGATTCATGATTCATGAATCATGATTCGATTTATGAATCATGATTCATAAATCATGATTCATGATTTATGATTTGATTCATGATTCACGATTCACGAATCATGATTCAATTCATGATTCATGATTCATAAATCATGATTCAATTCATGATTCATGATTCATGATTCAAATCATGATTCAAGTCATGATTCAATTCATGATTCATGATTCATGATTCAATTCATGATTCCTGATTCATGATTCCTGATTCATGATTCAATTTATGATTTATGATTCAATTCATGATTCAATTCATGATTCATGATTTAATTCATGATTTAATTCATGATTTATGATTCATGATTCAATTCATGATTCCTGATTCATGATTCATGATTCATGATTCAATTCATGACTCATGATTCAATTCATGATTCATGAATCAATTTATAACTCATGATTCAATTCATGATTCATGAATCAATTTATAATTCATGATTCAAATCATGATTCATTTAATGATTCATGATTTATGATTCAATTCATGATTTATGATTCGATTCATGATTCATAAATCATGATTCGAATTATGATTCATGATTTATGAATCATGATTCAATTCATGATTCATGATTTAATTCATGAATCATCATTTGATTCATGATTCATGATTCATGAATCATCATTCGATTCATGATTCATGATTCATAAATCATCATTCGTTTCATGATTCATGAATCATGATTTGATTCATGATTCATGATTCATTTCATGATTCATGATTTTATTCATGATTCATGATTCAATTCATGATTCATGATCCATGATTCAATTCATGATTCATGATTTAATTCATGATTCATGATTAAATACATGATTCATGATTCAATTCGTGACTCATGATTCAATTAATGATTCATGATTCAATTCATGATTCATTTAATGATTCAAGATTTATGATTTGATTCATGATTCATGATTCATGAATCATGATTCGATTCATGATTCATGATTCATGAATCATGATTCGATTCATGATTCATGATTCATGAATCATGATTCGATTTATGAATCATGATTCATAAATCATGATTCAATTCATGATTCATGATTCATAAATCATGATTCAATTCATGATTCATGATTCATGATTCGATTCATGATTCAAGTCATGATTCAATTCATGATTCATGATTCATGATTCAATTCATGATTCCTGATTCATGATTCCTGATTCATGATTCAATTTATGATTTATGATTCAATTCATGATTCAATTCATGATTCAATTCATGATTTAATTCATGATTTATGATTCATGATTCAATTCATGAATCATGATTCAATTTATAATTCATGATTCATGATTCATGAATCATGATTCAATTTATAATTCATGATTCATGATTCATGATTAATGATTCAATTCATGAATCATGAATCAAATCATGATTCATGAATTGAATCATGAATCATGAATCATGAATCATGATTAAATTCATGATTCATGATTCATTTCATGATTCATGATTTATGATTCATGATTTTATTCATGATTCATGATTCAATTCATGATTCATTTCATGATTCATGATTCATGATCCATGATTCAATTCATGATTCATGATTTAATTCATGATTCATATATTAAATACATGATTCATGATTCAATTCGTGACTCATGATTCAATTAATGATTCATGATTCAATTCATGATTCATTTAATGATTCAAGATTTATGATTTGATTCATGATTTATGATTCATGAATCATGATTCAATTCATGATTCATGATTCATGAATCATGATTCGATTTATGAATCATGATTCATAAATCATGATTCAATTCATGATTCATGATTTATGATTTGATTCATGATTCACGATTCATGAATCATGATTCAATTCATGATTCATGATTCATAAATCATGATTCAATTCATGATTCATGATTTATGATTTGATTCATGATTCACGATTCATGAATCATGATTCAATTCATGATTCATGATTCATAAATCATGATTCAATTCATGATTCATGATTCATGATTCAAATCATGATTCAAGTCATGATTCAATTCATGATTCATGATTCATGATTCAATTCATGATTCCTGATTCATGATTCAATTTATGATTTATGATTCAATTCATGATTCAATTCATGATTCATGATTCAATTCATGATTTAATTCATGATTTATGATTCATGATTCAATTCATGATTCCTGATTCATGATTCATGATTCAATTCATGACTCATGATTCAATTCATGATTCATGAATCAATTTATAACTCATGATTCAATTCATGATTCATGAATCAATTGATAATTCATGATTCAAATCATGATTAATTTAATGATTCATGATTTATGATTCAATTCATGATTTATGATTCGATTCATGATTCATAAATCATGATTCGATTCATGATTCATGATTTATGAATCATGATTCAATTCATGATTCATGATTCATAATTCATGATTCAATTCATGAATCATCATTCGATTCATGATTCATGATTCATGAATCATCATTCGTTTCATGATTCATGAATCATGATTCAATTTATAATTCATGATTCATGATTCATGATTAATGATTCAATTCATGAATCATGAATCGAATCATGATTCATGAATTGAATCATGAATCATGAATCATGAATCATGATTAAATTCATGATTCATGATTCATTTCATGATTCAAGATTTATGAATCATGATTTTAATCATGATTCATGATTGAATTCATGATTCATGATTGAATTCATGATTCATGATCCATGATTCAATTCATGATTCATGATTTAATTCATGATTCATGATTATATACATGATTCATGATTCAATTCGTGACTCATGATTCAATTAATAATTCATGATTCAATTCATGATTCATTTAATGATTCAAGATTTATGATTTGATTCATGATTCATGATTCATGAATCATGATTCGATTCATGATTCATGATTCATGAATCATGATTCGATTTATGAATCATGATTCATAAATCATGATTCAATTCATGATTCATGATTTATGATTTGATTCATGATTCACGATTCATGAATCATGATTCATAAATCATGATTCAATTCATGATTCATGATTTATGATTTGATTCATGATTCACGATTCATGAATCATGATTCAATTCATGATTCATGATTCATAAATCATGATTCAATTCATGATTCATGATTCATGATTCGATTCATGATTCAAGTCATGATTCAATTCATGATTCATGATTCATGATTCAATTCATGATTCATGATTAAATACATGATTCATGATTCAATTTATGATTTATGATTCAATTCATGATTCATGATTCAATTCTTGATCCATGATTCAATTTATGATTCATTTATTGATTCATGATTTATGATTCAATTCATGATTAATTTATTGATTCATGATTTATGATTCAATTCATGATTTATGATTCGATTCATGATTCATGAATCATGATTCGATTCATGATTCATGATTCATGAATCATGATTTGATTCATGATTCATGATTCATAAATCATGATTCAATTCATGATTCTTGATTCATGATTCAATTCATGATTCATGATTGAATTCATGATTCAATTCATGATTCATGATTCAATTCATGAGTCAGTTCATGATTTATGATGCAATTTATGATTCACGATTCATGATTCGATTCATGATTCATGATTTATGAATCATGATTCAATTCATGATTCAAGATTCATGATTCGATTCATGATTCATGATTCATGATTCAATTCATGATTAATGATTTGATTCATGATTCATGATTCAATTCATGATTCATTTCATGATTCATGATTCATGATCCATGATTCAATTCATGATTTAATTCATGATTCATATATTAAATACATGATTCATGATTCAATTCGTGACTCATGATTCAATTAATGATTCATGATTCAATTCATGATTCATTTAATGATTCAAGATTTATGATTTGATTCATGATTTATGATTCATGAATCATGATTCGATTCATGATTCATGATTCATGAATCATGATTCGATTTATGAATCATGATTCATAAATCATGATTCAATTCATGATTCATGATTTATGATTTGATTCATGATTCACGATTCATGAATCATGATTCAATTCATGATTCATGATTCATAAATCATGATTCAATTCATGATTCATGATTCATGATTCAAATCATGATTCAAGTCATGATTCAATTCATGATTCATGATTATTGATTCAATTCATGATTCCTGATTCATGATTCAATTTATGATTTATGATTCAATTCATGATTCAATTCATGATTCATGATTCAATTCATGATTTAATTCATGATTTATGATTCATGATTCAATTCATGATTCCTGATTCATGATTCATGATTCATGATTCAATTCATGACTCATGATTCAATTCATGATTCATGAATCAATTTATAACTCATGATTCAATTCATGATTCATGAATCAATTGATAATTCATGATTCAAATCATGATTCATTTAATGATTCATGATTTATGATTCAATTCATGATTTATGATTCGATTCATGATTCATAAATCATGATTCGATTCATGATTCATGATTTATGAATCATGATTCAATTCATGATTCATGATTCATAATTCATGATTCAATTCATGAATCATCATTCGATTCATGATTCATGATTCATGAATCATCATTCGATTCATGATTCATGAATCATCATTCGTTTCATGATTTATGAATCATGATTCAATTTATAATTCATGATTCATGATTCATGATTAATGATTCAATTCATGAATCATGAATCGAATCATGATTCATGAATTGAATCATGAATCATGAATCATGAATCATGATTAAATTCATGATTCATGATTCATTTCATGATTCAAGATTTATGAATTATGATTTTAATCATGATTCATGATTGAATTCATGATTCATGATTGAATTCATGATTCATGATCCATGATTCAATTCATGATTCATGATTTAGTTCATGATTCATGATTATATACATGATTCATGATTCAATTCGTGACTCATGATTCAATTAATGATTCATGATTCAATTCATGATTCATTTAATGATTCAAGATTTATGATTTGATTCATGATTCATGATTCATGAATCATGATTCGATTCATGATTCATGAATCATGATTCGATTTATGAATCATGATTCATAAATCATGATTCAATTCATGATTCATGATTTATGATTTGATTCATGATTCACGATTCATGAATCATGATTCATAAATCATGATTCAATTCATGATTCATGATTTATGATTTGATTCATGATTCACGATTCATGAATCATGATTCAATTCATGATTCATGATTCATAAATCATGATTCAATTCATGATTCATGATTCATGATTCAATTCATGATTCATGATTAAATACATGATTCATGATTCAATTTATGATTTATGATTCAATTCATGATCCATGATTCAATTCTTGATCCATGATTCAATTTATGATTCATTTATTGATTCATGATTTATGATTCAATTCATGATTCATTTATTGATTCATGATTTATGATTCAATTCATGATTTATGATTCGATTCATGATTCATGAATCATGATTTGATTCATGATTCATGATTCATGAATCATGATTTGATTCATGATTCATGATTCATAAATCATGATTCAATTCATGATTCTTGATTCATGATTCAATTCATGATTCATGATTCAATTCATGATTCAATTCATAATTCATGATTCAATTCATGAGTCAATTCATGATTTATGATGCAATTTATGATTCACGATTCATGATTCGATTCATGATTCATGATTTATGAATCATGATTCAATTCATGATTCAAGATTCATGATTCGATTCATGATTCATGATTCATGATTCAATTCATGATTAATGATTTGATTCATGATTCATGATTCAATTCATGATTCATGATTCAATTCATAATTCATTTCATGATTCATGATTCATGATTCAATTCATTATTCATGATTCATGATTTAATTCATGATTCATGATTGAATTCATGATTCATGATTCATGATCCATGATTCAATTCATGATTCATGATTCAATTCATGATTAAATACATGATTCATGATTCAATTCATGACTTATGATTCAATTCATGATTCATGATTCAATTCATGATTCATGATTCATTTCATGATTCATAATTCATGATTTATGATTAATTTCATAATTCATGATTCATGATTCAATTCATGATTCATGATTCAATTCATGATTCATTTCATAATTCATGATTCATGATTCATGATTCAATTCATGATTCATGATTCATGATTTAATTCATGATTCATGATTCAATTCATGATTCATTTCATGATTCATGATTTATGATTCATGATTTTATTCATGATCCATGATTCAATTCATGATTCATGATTCAATTCATGATTCATGATTAAATACATGATTCATGATTCAATTCATGATTCATGATTCAATTCATGATCCATGATTCAATTCATGATTCATTTAATGTTTCATGATTTATGATTCAATTCATGATTTATGATTCGATTCATGATTCATGATTCATGAATCATGATTAGATTCATGATTCATGATTGATAAATCATGATTCAATTCATGATTCATGATTCATGATTCAATTCATGATTCCTGATTCATGATTCCTGATTCATGATTCATGATTTAATTCATGATTCATGATTCAATTCATGATTCATGATTCAATTTATGATTTATTTCATGATTCATGATTCATGATTCATGATTCAATTCAGGATTCATGATTCAATTCATGATTCATGATTCAATTCATGACTCATGATTCAATTCATGATTCATGAATCAATTTATAATTCATGATTCAAATCATGATTCATTTAATGATTCAAGATTTATGATTCAATTCATGATTTATGATTCGATTCATGATTCATGATTCATGATTTATGATTTAATTCATGATTCATGATTCAATTTATGATCTATTGCATGATTCATGATTTATGATTCAATTCATGATTTATGATTCGATTCATGATTCATAATTCATGATTCAATTCATGATTCAATTCATGACTCATGATTCATGATTCATGATTTATGATTTAATTCATGATTCATGATTTAATTTATGATTCATTGCATGATTCATGATTTATGATTCAATTCATGATTTATGATTCGATTCATGATTCATGATTCATGATTCAATTCATGATTCATGATTTATTTCATGATTCATGATTCAATTCATGATTCATGAATTATGATTCAATTCATGATTTATGATTCATGATTCAATTCATAATTCATGATTCAATTCATGATTCGTGATTCATGATTCCATTCATGATTCAATTCATGATTCATGATTCAATTCATGATTCTTTTCATGATTCATGATTCATGATTCATGATTCAATTCAAGATTCATGATTCATGATTTATGATTCATGATTTTATTCATGATTCATGATTCAATTCATGATTCATTTCATGATTCATTAATTCATGATCCATGATTCAATTCATGATTCATGATTCAATTCATGATTCATGATTAAATACATGATTCATGATTCAAATCATGATTCAAGTCATGATTCAAATCATGATTCAAGTCATGATTCAATTCATGATTCATGATTATTGATTCAATTCATGATTCCTGATTCATGATTCAATTTATGATTTATGATTCAATTCATGATTCAATTCATGATTCAATTCATGATTTAATTCATGATTTATGATTCATGATTCAATTCATGATTCCTGATTCATGATTCATGATTCATGATTCAATTCATGACTCATGATTCAATTCATGATTCATGAATCAATTTATAACTCATGATTCAATTCATGATTCATGAATCAATTGATAATTCATGATTCAAATCATGATTCATTTAATGATTCATGATTTATGATTCAATTCATGATTTATGATTCGATTCATGATTCATAAATCATGAATCGATTCATGATTCATGATTTATGAATCATGATACAATTCATGATTCATGATTCATAATTCATGATTCAATTCATGAATCATCATTCGATTCATGATTCATGATTCATGAATCATCATTCGATTCATGATTCATGAATCATCATTCGTTTCATGATTTATGAATCATGATTCAATTTATAATTCATGATTCATGATTCATGATTAATGATTCAATTCATGAATCATGAATCGAATCATGATTCATGAATTGAATCATGAATCATGAATCATGAATCATGATTAAATTCATGATTCATGATTCATTTCATGATTCAAGATTTATGAATCATGATTTTAATCATGATTCATGATTGAATTCATGATTCATGATTGAATTCATGATTCATGATCCATGATTCAATTCATGATTCATGATTTAGTTCATGATTCATGATTATATACATGATTCATGATTCAATTCGTGACTCATGATTCAATTAATGATTCATGATTCAATTCATGATTCATTTAATGATTCAAGATTTATGATTTGATTCATGATTCATGATTCATGAATCATGATTCGATTCATGATTCATGATTCATGAATCATGATTCGATTTATGAATCATGATTCATAAATCATGATTCAATTCATGATTCATGATTTATGATTTGATTCATGATTCACGATTCATGAATCATGATTCATAAATCATGATTCAATTCATGATTCATGATTTATGATTTGATTCATGATTCACGATTCATAAATCATGATTCAATTCATGATTCATGATTCATAAATCATGATTCAATTCATGATTCATGATTCATGATTCGATTCATGATTCAAGTCATGATTCAATTCATGATTCATGATTCATGATTCAATTCATGATTCATGATTAAATACATGATTCATGATTCAATTTATGATTTATGATTCAATTCATGATTCATGATTCAATTCTTGATCCATGATTCAATTTATGATTCATTTATTGATTCATGATTTATGATTCAATTCATGATTCATTTATTGATTCATGATTTATGATTCAATTCATGATTTATGATTCGATTCATGATTCATGAATCATGATTTGATTCATGATTCATGAATCATGATTTGATTCATGATTCATGATTCATAAATCATGATTCAATTCATGATTCTTGATTCATGATTCAATTCATGATTCATGATTCAATTCATGATTCAATTCATAATTCATGATTCAATTCATGAGTCAATTCATGATTTATGATGCAATTTATGATTCACGATTCATGATTCGATTCATGATTCATGATTTATGAATCATGATTCAATTCATGATTCAAGATTCATGATTCGATTCATGATTCATGATTCATGATTCAATTCATGATTAATGATTTGATTCATGATTCATGATTCAATTCATGATTCATGATTCAATTCATAATTCATTTCATGATTCATGATTCATGATTCAATTCATTATTCATGATTCATGATTTAATTCATGATTCATGATTGAATTCATGATTCATGATTCATGATCCATGATTCAATTCATGATTCATGATTCAATTCATGATTAAATACATGATTCATGATTCAATTCATGACTTATGATTCAATTCATGATTCATGATTCAATTCATGATTCATGATTCATTTCATGATTCATAATTCATGATTTATGATTAATTTCATAATTCATGATTCATGATTCAATTCATGATTCATGATTCAATTCATGATTCATTTCATAATTCATGATTCATGATTCATGATTCAATTCATGATTCATGATTCATGATTTAATTCATGATTCATGATTCAATTCATGATTCATTTCATGATTCATGATTTATGATTCATGATTTTATTCATGATCCATGATTCAATTCATGATTCATGATTCAATTCATGATTCATGATTAAATACATGATTCATGATTCAATTCATGATTCATGATTCAATTCATGATCCATGATTCAATTCATGATTCATTTAATGTTTCATGATTTATGATTCAATTCATGATTTATGATTCGATTCATGATTCATGATTCATGAATCATGATTAGATTCATGATTCATGATTGATAAATCATGATTCAATTCATGATTCATGATTCATGATTCAATTCATGATTCCTGATTCCTGATTCCTGATTCATGATTCATGATTTAATTCATGATTCATGATTCAATTCATGATTCATGATTCAATTTATGATTTATTTCATGATTCATGATTCATGATTCATGATTCAATTCAGGATTCATGATTCAATTCATGATTCATGATTCAATTCATGACTCATGATTCAATTCATGATTCATGAATCAATTTATAATTCATGATTCAAATCATGATTCATTTAATGATTCAAGATTTATGATTCAATTCATGATTTATGATTCGATTCATGATTCATGATTCATGATTTATGATTTAATTCATGATTCATGATTCAATTTATGATTCATTGCATGATTCATGATTTATGATTCAATTCATGATTTATGATTCGATTCAAGATTCATAATTCATGATTCAATTCATGATTCAATTCATGACTCATGATTCATGATTCATGATTTATGATTTAATTCATGATTCATGATTTAATTTATGATTCATTGCATGATTCATGATTTATGATTCAATTCATGATTTATGATTCGATTCATGATTCATGATTCATGATTCAATTCATGATTCATGATTTATTTCATGGTTCATGATTCAATTCATGATTCATGAATTATGATTCAATTCATGATTTATGATTCATGATTCAATTCATAATTCATGATTCAATTCATGATTCGTGATTCATGATTCCATTCAAGATTCAATTCATGATTCATGATTCAATTCATGATTCTTTTCATGATTCATGATTCATGATTCATGATTCAATTCATGATTCATGATTCATGATTTATGATTCATGATTTTATTCATGATTCATGATTCAATTCATGATTCATTTCATGATTCATTAATTCATGATCCATGATTCAATTCATGATTCATGATTCAATTCATGATTCATGATTAAATACATGATTCATGATTCAATTCATGACTCATGATTCAATTCATGATTCATGATTCAATTCATGATCTATGATTCAATTCATGATTCATTTAATGTTTCATGATTTATGATTCAATTCATGATTTATGATTCGATTCATGATTCATGAATCATGATTCGATTCATGATTCATGATTCATGAATCATAATTTGATTCATGATTCATGATTCATAAATCATGATTCAATATATGATTCATGATTCATGATTCAATTCATGATTCATGATTCATTATTCGATTCATGATTCATGATTCAATTCATGATTCCTGATTCCTGATTCATGATTCATGATTCATGATTTAATTCATGATTCATGATTCAATTCATGATTTATTTCATGATTCATGATTCATGATTCAATTCATGATTCATGAATCAATTTATAATTCATGATTCAATTCATGATTCATTTAATGATTCATGAGTTATGATTCAATTCATGATTTATGATTCGATTCATGATTCATGATTCATAAATCATGATTCGATTCATGATTCATGATTCATGAATCATCATTCGATTCATGATTCATGATTCATGAATCATCATTCGATTCATGATTCATGAATCATGATTTGATTCATGATTCATGATTCAATTCATGATTCATGATTAAATACATGATTCATGATTCAATTCATGACTCATGATTCAATAAATGATTCATGATTAAATTCATGATTCATTTAATGATTCATGACTTATGTTTTGATTCATGATTCATGATTCATGAATCATGATTCGATTCATGATTCATGATTTATGAATCATGATTCGATTTATGATTCATTATTCATAAATCATGATTCAATTCATGATTCATGATTTATTATTCAATTCATGATTAATTTCATGATTCATAAATTATAATTCAATTCATGATTCATGATTTAATTCATGATTCAATTCATGAATCATGATTCATTTCATGATTCATAAATTATGATTCAATTCATGATTCATGATTTAATTCATGATTCAATTCATGAATCATGATTCAATTCATGATTCATGATTCATTTAATAATTCATGAATTATGATTCAATTCATGATTCATGATTCATGATTCAATTCATGATTTAATTCATGAATCATGATTCAATTCATGATTCATGATTCATGAATTATGATTCGATTCATGATTCATGATTCAATTCATGATTCATGATTCAATTCATGATTCATGATTTGAATTATGATTCATGAATCATGATTCAATTCATGATTCATGATTCATGAATCATGATTCAATTCATAATTCAATTCATAATTCATGAATCATGATTCAGTTCATGATTCATGAATCATTATTCAATTCATGATTCATGATTCATGATTCAATTCATGATTCCTGATTCATGATTCCTGATTCATGATTCCTGATTCATGATTCAATTCATGATTCATGATTCATGATTCAATTCATGATTCCTGAATCATGATTCCTGATTCATGATTCCTGATTCATGATTCATGATTCCTGATTCATGATTCAATTCATGATTCATGATTCAATTCATGATTCAATTCATGATTCATGAATCAATTCATGATTTAATTCATGATTTATGATTCATGATTCAATTCATGATTCATGATTCAAATAATGATTCATGATTCAATTCATGATTCAATTCATGATTCAATTCATGATTCATTATTTAATTCATGATTCATGATTCATGATTCAATTCATGATTCATGATTCATGATTCAATTCATGATTCATGATTCAATTCATGATTCAATTCATGATTCATGATTCAATTCATGATTCAATTCATGATTCATTATTTAATTCATGATTCATGATTTATGATTTAATTCATGATTCATGATTCAATTTATGATTCATTGCATGATTCATGATTTATGATTCAATTCATGATTTATGATTCGATTCATGATTTATAATTCATGATTCAATTCATGATTCAATTCATGACTCATGATTCATGATTCATGATTTATGATTTAATTCATGATTCATGATTTAATTTATGATTCATTGCATTATTCATGATTTATGATTCAATTCATGATTTATGATTCAATTCATGATTCATGATTCATGATTCAATTCATGATTCATGATTTATTTCATAATTCATTATTCAATTCATGATTCATGAATTATGATTCAATTCATGATTCATGATTCATGATTCAATTCATAATTCATGATTCAATTCATGATTTGTGATTCATGATTCCATTCATGATTCAATTCATGATTCATGATTCAATTCATGATTCATGATTCATGATTCATGATTCAATTCATGATTCATGATTCATGATTTAATTCATGATTCATGATTCAATTCATGATTCATTTCATGATTCATGATTTATGATTCATGATTTTATTCATGATTCATGATTTAATTCATGATTCATGATTCAATTCATGATTCATTTCATGATTCATGATCCATGAATCAATTCATGATTCATGATTCAACTCATGATTCATGATTAAATACATGATTCAATTCATGACTCATGATTCAATTCATGATCCATGATTCAATTCATGATTCATTTAATGTTTCATGATTTATGATTCAATTCATGATTTATGATTCGATTCATGATTCATGAATCATGATTCGATTCATGATTCATGATTCATGATTCAATTCATGATCCATGATTCAAGATTCATAAATCATGATTCAATTCATGATTCATGATTCATGATTCAATTCATGATTCATGATTCATTATTCGATTCATGATTCATGATTCATTTCATGATTCCTGATTCATTATTCGATTCATGATTCATGATTCATTTCATGATTCCTGATTCATGATTCATGATTCATGATTCATGATTTAATTCATGATTCATGATTCAATTCATGATTTATTTCATGATTCATGATTCATGATTCAATTCAGGATTCATGATTCAATTCATGATTCATGATTCAATTTATGATTCATTTAATGTTTCATGATTTATGATTCAATTCATGATTTATGATTCGATTCATGATTCATGAATCATGATTCGATTCATGATTCATGAATCATGATTCGATTCATGATTCATGATTCATGAATCATGATTCGATTTATGATTCATGATTCATAAATCATGATTCAATTCATGATTCATGATTCATGATTCAATTCATGATTCATGATTCATTATTCGATTCATGATTCATGATTCATGATTCAATTCATGATTCATGATTCAATTCATGATTTATTTCATGATTCATGATTCATGATTCAATTCAGGATTCATGATTCAATTCATGATTCATGATTCAATTCATGACTCATGATTCAATTCATGATTCATGAATCAATTTATAATTCATGATTCAAATCATGATTCATTTAATGATTCATGATTTATGATTCAATTCATGATTTATGATTCGATTCATGATTCATGATTCATAAATCATGATTCGATTCATGATTCATGATTTATGAATCATGATTCAATTCATGATTCATGATTCATGATTCATGATTCAATTCATGAATCATCATTCGATTCATGATTCATGATTCATGAATCATCATTCGATTCATGATTCATGAATCATGATTTGATTCATGATTCATGAATCATGATTCAATTTATAATTCATGATTCATGATTCATGATTAATGATTGAATTCATGAATCATGAATCGAATCATGATTCATGAATTGAATCATGAATCATGAATCATGAATCATGATTAAATTCATGATTCATGATTCATTTCATGATTCATGATTTATGATTCATGATTTTATTCATGATTCATGATTCAATTCATGATTCATTTCATGATTCATGATTCATGATTTTATTCATAATTCATGATTAAATACATGATTCATGATTCAATTCGTGACTCATGATTCAATTAATGATTCATGATTCAATTCATGATTCATTTAATGATTCAAGATTTATGATTTGATTCATGATTCATGATTCATGAATCATGATTAGATTCATGACTCATGATTCATGAATCATGATTCAATTCATGATTCATGATTCATGAATCATGATTCAATTTATGAATCATGATTCATAAATCATGATTCAATTCATGATTCATGATTTATGATTTGATTCATGATTCACGATTCATGAATCATGATTCAATTCATGATTCATGATTCATAAATCATGATTCAATTCATAATTCATGATTCGTGATTCGATTCATGATTCAAGTCATGATTCAATTCATGATTCATGATTCATGATTCCTGATTCGTGATTCAATTTATGATTTATGATTCAATTCATGATTCAATTCATGATTCATGATTCAATTCATGATTTAATTCATGATTCATGATTCAATTCATGATTCATGATTCAATTCATGATTCAATTCATGATTCAGTTCATGATTCATGATTCAATTCATGATTCATGAATCAATTCATGACTCATGATTCAATTCATGATCCATGATTCAATTTATGATTCATTTAATGTTTCATGATTTATGATTCAATTCATGATTTATGATTCGATTCATGATTCATGAATCATGATTCGATTTATGATCCATGATTTATAAATCATGATTCAATTCATGATTCATGATTCATGATTCAATTCATGATTCATGATTCATTATTCGATTCATGATTCATGATTCATGATTCAATTCATGATTCCTGATTCATGATTCATGATTCATGATTCATGATTTAATTCATGATTCATGATTCAATTCATGATTTATTTCATGATTCATGATTCATGATTCAATTCAGGATTCATGATTCAATTCATGATTCATGATTCAATTCATGATTTATTTCATGATTCATGATTCATGATTCAATTCAGGATTCATGATTCAATTCATGATTCATGATTCAATTCATGACTCATGATTCAATTCAAGATTCATGAATCAATTTATAATTCATGATTCAAATCATGATTCATTTAATGATTCATGATTTATGATTCAATTCATGATTTATGATTCGATTCATGATTCATGATTCATAAATCATGATTCGATTCATGATTCATGATTTATGAATCATGATTCAATTCATGATTCATGATTCATGATTCATGATTCAATTCATGAATCATCATTCGATTCATGATTCATGATTCATGAATCATCATTCGATTCATGATTCATGAATCATGATTTGATTCATGATTCATGAATCATGATTCAATATATAATTCATGATTCATGATTCATGATTAATGATTCAATTCATGAATCATGAATCGAATCATGATTCTTGAATTGAATCATGAATCATGAATCATGAATCATGATTAAATTCATGATTCATGATTCATTTCATGATTCATGATTTATGATTCATGATTTTATTCATGTATCATGATTCAATTCATGATTCATTTCATGATTCATGATTCATGATTTAATTCATGATTCATGATTAAATACATGATTCATGATTCAATTTGTGACTCATGATTCAATTAATGATTCATGATTCAATTCATGATTCATTTAATGATTCAAGATTTATGATTTGATTCATGATTCATGATTCATGAATCATGATTCGATTCATGATTCATGATTCATTAATCATGATTCAATTCATGATTCATGATTCATGAATCATGATTCAATTTATGAATCATGATTCATAAATCATGATTCAATTCATGATTCATGATTTATGATTTGATTCATGATTCACGATTCATGAATCATGATTCAATTCATGATTCATGATTCATAAATCATGATTCAATTCATGATTCATGATTCATGATTCGATTCATGATTCAAGTCATGGTTCAATTCATGATTCATGATTCATGATTCCTGATTCATGATTCAATTTATGATTTATGATTCAATTCATGATTCAATTCATGATTCATGATTCAATTCATGATTTAATTCATGATTCATGATTCAATTCATGATTCATGATTCAATTCATGATTCAATTCATGATTCAGTTCATGATTCATGATTCAATTCATGATTCATGATTCATGATTCAATTCATGATTCATGATTCATTATTTCAATTCATGACTCATGATTCAATTTATGATTTATTGCATGATTCATGATTAATGATTCATGATTCAATTCATGATTCATGATTCATGATTTAATTCATGATTCATGATTCAATTCATGATTCATTTCATGATTCATGATTTATGATTCATGATTCAATTCATGATTTATGATTCATGATTCAATTAATGATTCATGATTCATTATTCGATTCATGATTCATGATTGAATTCATGATTCATGATTGAATTCATTATTTATTTAATGCTTCATGATTCATGATTCATGATTCAATTCAGGATTCATGATTCAATTCATGATTCATGATTCAAATCATGACTCATGATTCAATTCATGATTCATGAATCAATTTATAATTCATGATTCATGAATCAATTTATAATTCATGATTCAAATCATGATTCATTTAATGATTCATGATTTATGATTTAATTCATCATTTATGATTCGATTCATGATTCATGATTCATAAATCATGATTCGATTCACGATTCATGATTTATGAATCATGATTCAATTCATGATTCATGATTCATGATTCATGATTTAATTCTTGAATCATCATTCGATTCATGATTCATGATTCATGAATCATCATTTGATTCATGATTCATGATTCATAATTCATGATTCATTTCATGAATTATGATTCATGATTCATGATTTAATTCATGATTCATGATTCAATTCATGATTCATTTCATGATTCATGATTCATGATCTATGATTCAATTCATGATTCATGATTCAATTCATGATTCATGATTAAATACATGATTCATGATTCAATTCATGACTCATGATTCAATTCATAATTCATGATTCAATTCTTGATCCATGATTCAATTTATGATTCATTTATTGATTCATGATTCAATTCTTGATCCATGATTCAATTCATGATTCATTTATTGATTCATGATTTATGATTCAATTCATGATTTTTGATTCGATTCATGAGTCATGAATCATGATTCGATTCATGATTCTTGATTCATGATTCATGATTCATAAATCATGATTCAATTCATGATTCATGATTCATGATTCAATTCATGATTCATGATTCATGATTCAATTCATGATTTAATTCATGATTTATGATGCAATTTATGATTCACGATTCATGATTCGATTCATGATTTATGAATCATGATTCAATTCATGATTCAAGATTCATGATTCGATTCATGATTCATGATTCATGATTCAATTCATGATTAATGATTTGATTCATGATTCATGATTCAATTCATGATTCATGATTCAATTCATGATTCATGATTCATTTCATGATTCATGATTCATGATTCAATTCATTATTCATGATTCATGATTTAAATCATGATTCATGATTCAATTCATGATTCATTTCATGATTCATTTCATGATTCATGATTTATGATTCATGATTTTATTCATGATTCATGATTCAATTCATGATTCATTTCATGATTTATGATCCATGATTCAATTCATGATTCATGATTCAATTCATGATTAAATACATGACTCATGATTCAATTCATGACTCATGATTCAATTCATGATTCATGATTCATTTCATGATTTATAATTCATGATTAATGATTCAATTCATGATTCAATTCATGATTCATAATTTAATTCATGATTCATGATTCATGATTCAATTCATGACTCATGATTCACGATTCATAATTTATGATTCATTGCATGATTCATGATTTATGATTCAATTCATGATTTATGATTTGATTCATGATTCATGATTAAATTCATGATTCATGATTTATTTCATGATTCATGATTCAATTCATGATTCATGATTCAATTCATAATTCATGATTCAATTCATGATTCGTGTTTCATGATTCCATTCATGATTCAATTCATGATTCATGATTTAATTCATGATTCATTTCATGATTCATGATTCATGATTCATGATTCAATTCATGATTCATGATTCATGATTTAATTCATGATTCATGATTCAATTCATGATTCATTTCATGATTCATGATTTATGATTCATGATTTTATTAATGATTTATGATTCAATTCATGATTCATTTCATGATTCATGATCCATGATTCAATTCATGATTCATGATTCAATTCATGATTCATGATTAAATACATGATTCATGATTCAATTCATGACTCATGATTCAATTCATGATTTATGATTCAATTCATGATCCATGATTCAATTCATGATTCATTTAATGTTTCATGATTTATGATTCAATTCATGATTTATGATTCGATTCATGATTCATGAATCATGATTCGATTCATGATTCATAATTCATGAATCATGATTCGATTTATGATTCATGATTCATAAATCATGATTCAATTCATGATTCATAATTCATGATTCAATTCATGATTCATGATTCATTATTCGATTCATGATTCATGATTCATGATTCAATTCATGATTCCAGATTCATGATTCAATTCATGATTCAATTCATGATTCATGATTTAATTCATAATTCATGATTCAATTAATAATTCTTGATTCAATTCATGATTCGTGATTCGTTATTCAATTCATGATTCAATTCATGATTCAATATAGGATTCAATTCAAGATTCATGATTCAAATCATGATTCATGATTCAATTCATGATTCATGATTCATTATTCGATTCATGATTCATGATTCATGATTCAATTCATGATTCCTGATTCCTAAATCATGATTCATGATTCATGATTTAATTCATGATTCATGATTCAATTCATGATTTATTTCATGATTCATGATTCAATTCAGGACTCATGATTCAATTCAGGATTCATGATTCCAATTCATGACTCATTTAATGATTTATGATTCAATTCATGATTTATGATTCGATTCATGATTCATGATTCATAAATCATTATTCAATTCATGATTCATGATTCATGATTCATGATTCAATTCATGAATCATCATTCGATTCATGATTCATGATTCATGAATCATCATTCGATTCATGATTCATGAATCATGATTTGATTCATGATTCATGATTCATGAATCATGATTCAATATATAATTCATGATTCATGATTCATGATTAATGATTCAATTCATGAATCATGAATCGAATCATGATTCTTGAATTGAATCATGAATCATGAATCATGAATCATGATTAAATTCATGATTCATGATTCATTTCATGATTCATGATTCATTTCATGATTCATGATTTATGATTCATGATTTTATTCATGTATCATGATTCAATTCATGATTCATTTCATGATTCATGATTCATGATCCATGATTCAATTCATGATTCATGATTTAATTCATGATTCATGATTAAATACATGATTCATGATTCAATTCGTGACTCATGATTCAATTAATGATTCACGATTCAATTCATGATTCATGATTTAATTCATGATTCATGATTAAATACATGATTCATGATTCAATTCGTGACTCATGGTTCAATTCATGATTCATGATTCAATTCATGATTCATGATTCATGAATCATGATTCGATTTATGAATCATGATTCATAAATCATTATTCAATTCATAATTCATGATTTATGATTTGATTCATGATTCACGATTCATGAATCATGATTCAATTCATGATTCATGATTCATAAATCATGATTCAATTCATGATTCATGATTTGATTCATGATTCAAGTCATGATTCAATTCATGATTCCTGATTCATGATTCCTGATTCATGATTCAATTTATGATTCATGATTCAATTCATGATTCAATTCATGATTCATGATTCAATTCATGATTTAATTCATGATTTATGATTCATGATTCAATTCATGATTCCTGATTCATGATTCATGATTCATGATTCAATTCATGATTCATGATTCAATTCATGATTCAATTCATGATTCAGTTCATGATTCATGATTCAATTCATGATTCATGATTCATGATTCAATTCATGATTTATTATTCATGATTCAATTCATGACTCATGATTCATGATTCATGATTTATGATTTAATTCATGATTCATGATTCAATTTATGATTCATTGCATGATTCATGATTTATGATTCAATTCATGATTTATGATTCGATTCATGATTCATGATTCATGATTCAATTCATGATTCATGATTTATTTCATGATTCATGATTCAATTTATGATTCATGAATTATGATTCAATTCATGATTCATGATTCAATTCATGATTCATGATTCAATTCATGATTCATGATTCAATTCATGATTCATTTCATGATTAATGATTCATGATTCAATTCATGATTCATGATTCATGATTTAATTCATGATTCATGATTTAATTCATGATTCATTTCATGATTCATGATTTATGATTCATGATTCAATTCATGATTCATGATTCATGATTCAAGTCATGATTCATGATTCATGATTTAATTCATGATTCCTGATTCCTGATTCATGATTCAATTCATGAATCATGATTCAATTCATGATTCAATTCATGATTTATGATTCAATTCATGATTCAAGATTCATGATTCGATTCAAGATTCATGATTCATGATTCAATTCATGATTAATGATTTGATTCATGATTCATGATTCAATTCATGAATCATGATTCGATTCATGTTTTATTATTCATGAATTATGATTCGATTCATGATTCATGAATCATTTCATGATTCATAAATCATGATTTATGATTCATGATTCAATTCATGATTCATGATTCAATTCATGATTCATGATTCAATTCATGATTCATTTCATGATTTATGATTCATGATTCATGATTCAATTCATTATTCATGATTCATGATTTAATTCATGATTCATGATTCAATTCATGATTCATTTCATGATTCATGATTTATGATTCATGATTTTATTCATGATTCATGATTCAATTCATGATTCATTTCATGATTCATGATTCATGATCCATGATTCAATTCATGATTCATGATTCAATTCATGATTAAATGCATGATTCATGATTCAATTCATGACTCATGATTCAATTCATGATTCATGATTCAATTCATGAATCATGAATCGAATCATGATTCATGAATTGAATCATGAATCATGAATCATGATTAAATTCATGATTCATGATTCATTTCATGATTCATGATTTATGATTCATGATTTTATTCATGATTCATGATTCAATTCATGATTCATTTCATGATTCATGATTCATGATCCATGATTCAATTCATAATTCATGATTTAATTCATGATTCATGATTAAATACATGAATCATGATTCAATTCGTGACTCATGATTCAATTAATGATTCATGATTCAATTCATGATTCATTTAATGGATCAAGATTTATGATTTGAATTATGATTCATCATTCATGAATCATGATTCGATTCATGATTCATTTATCATGATTTAATTTATGAATCATGATTCATAAATCATGATTCAATTCATGATTCATGATTTATGATTTGATTCATGATTCACGATTAATGAATCATGATTCAATTCATGATTCATGATTCATAAATCATGATTCAATTCATGATTCATGATTCGATTCATGATTCAAGTCATGATTCAATTCATGATTCATGATTCATGATTCAATTCATGATTCATGATTCCTGATTCATGATTCAATTTATGATTTATGATTCAATTCATGATTCAATTCATGATTCAATTCATGATTTAATTCATGATTTATGATTCATGATTCAATTCATGATTCCTGAATCATGATTCATGATTCATGATTCAATGCATGATTCATGATTCAATTCATGATTCAATTCATGATTCAGTTCATGATTCATGATTCAATTCATGATTCATGATTCATGATTCAATTCATGATTCAATTCATGACTCATGATTCATGATTCATGATTTATGATTTAATTCATGATTCATGATTCAATTTATGATTCATTGCATGATTCATGATTAATGATTCATGATTCAATTCATAATTCATGATTCATGATTTAATTCATGATTCATGATTCAATTCATGATTCATTTCATGATTCATGATTTATGATTCATTATTCAATTAATGATTCATGATTCATTATTCGATTCATGATTCATGATTCAATTCATGTTTTCTGATTCCTGATTCATGATTCATGATTCATGATTTATTTCATGATTCATGATTCAAATCATGACTCATGATTCAATTCATGATTCATGAATCAATTTATAATTCATGATTCATGAATCAATTTATAATTCATGATTCAAATCATGATTCATTTAATGATTCATGATTTATGATTTAATTCATCATTTATGATTCGATTCATGATTCATGATTCATAAATCATGATTCGATTCATGATTCATGATTTATGAATCATGATTCAATTCATGATTCATGATTCATGATTTAATTCATGAATCATCATTCGATTCATGATTCATGATTCATGAATCATCATTCGATCCATGATTCATGATTCATGAATCATCATTCGATTCATGATTCATGAATCATGATTTGATTCATGATTCATGATTCATGAATCATGATTCAATTTATGATTCATGATTCATGATTCATGATTCATGATTTAATTCATGAATCATGAATCGAATCATGATTCATGAATTGAATCATGAATCATGAATCATGATTAAATTCATGATTCATGATTCATTTCATGATTCATGATTTATGATTCATGATTTTTTTCATGATTCATGATTCAATTCTTGACTCATGATTCAATTCATGATTCATGAATCAATTTATAATTCATGATTCAAATCATGATTCATTTAATGATTCATGATTTATGATTCAATTGATGATTTATGATTCGATTCCTGATTCATGATTCATAAATCATGATTCGATTCATGATTCATGATTTATGAATCATGATTCAATTCATGATTCATGATTCATGATTCATGATTCAATTCATGAATCATCATTCGATTCATGATTAATGATTCATGAATCATCATTCGATTCATTATTCATGATTCATGAATCATCATTCGATTCATGATTCATGAATCATGATTTGATTCATGATTCATGATTCATGAATCATGATTCAATTTATGATTTATTATTCATGATTCATGATTCATGATTTAATTCATGATTCATGATTTATTACATGATAAATAATTTATAATTCATGATTTTATTCATGAATCATGATACAATTCATGATTCATGATTCAAGATTCATGATTCGATTCATGATTCATGATTTATGAATCATGATTTAATTCATGATTCAAGATTCATGATTCGATTCATGATTCATGATTCATGATTCAATTCATGATTCATGATTCAATTCATGATTCATGATTCATGATTTAATTAATGAATCATGATTCAATTCATGATTCATGATTCAATTCATGAATCATGATTCAATTCATGATTCATGATTCATTTCTTGATTCATGATTCATGATTTATGATTCATGATTCAATTCATGATTCATGATTCAATTCAGTATTTATAATCCAATTCATGATAAATGATTAAATTCATGATTAATGAATACATTTATATTTCATGATTCAATTCATGATTCATTTAATGATTCATGATTTATGATTCAATTCTTGATTTATGATTTCATTCATGATTCATGATTCATAAATTATGATTCAATTCATGATTCATGAATCATGATTTGATTCATGATTCATGATTCATGAATCATCATTTGATTCATGATTCATGATTCATAATTCATGATTCATTTCATGATTCATGATTCATGATTCATGATTTAATTCATGATTCATGATTCAATTCATGATTCATTTCATGATTCATGATTCATGATCTATGATTCAATTCATGATTCATGATTCAATTCATGATTCATGATTAAATACATGATTCATGATTCAATTCATGACTCATGATTCAATTCATAATTCATGATTCAATTCTTGATCCATGATTCAATTCATGATTCATTTATTGATTCATGATTCAATTCTTGATCCATGATTCAATTCATGATTCATTTATTGATTCATGATTTATGATTCAATTCATGATTTTTGATTCGATTCATGATTCATGAATCATGATTCGATTCATGATTCATGATTCATGATTCATGATTCAATTCATGATTCATGATTCATGATTCAATTCATGATTCATGATTCACTATTCGATTCATGATTCATGATTCATGATTCAATTCATGATTCCTGATTCCTGATTCTTGATTCATGATTCATGATTTAATTCATGATTCATGATTCAATTCATGATTCAATTCATGATTCATGATTCAATTCATAATTCAATTCATGATTCATGATTTAATTCATGATTCATGATTTATTACATGATAAATAATTTATGATTCATGATTTTATTCATGAATCATGATACGATTCATGATTCAAGATTCATGATTCGATTCATGATTCATGATTTATGAATCATGATTCAATTCATGATTCAAGATTCATGATTCGATTCATGATTCATGATTCATGATTCAATTCATGATTCATGATTCAATTCATGATTCATGATTCATGATTTAATTAATGAATCATGATTCAATTCATGATTCATGATTCAATTCATGAATCATGATTCAATTCATGATTCATGATTCATTTCTTGATTCATGATTCATGATTTATGATTCATGATTCAATTCATGATTCATGATTCAATTCAGTATTTATAATCCAATTCATGATAAATGATTAAATTAATGATTAATGAATACATTTATATTTCATGATTCAATTCATGATTCATTTAATGATTCATGATTTATGATTCAATTCTTGATTTATGATTTGATTCATGATTCATGATTCATAAATTATGATTCAATTCATGATTCATGAATCATGATTTGATTCATGATTCATGATTCATGAATCATCATTTGATTCATGATTCATGATTCATAATTCATGATTCATTTCATGATTCATGATTCATGATTTAATTCATGATTCATGACTCAATTCATGATTCATTTCATGATTCATGATTCATGATCTATGATTCAATTCATGATTCATAATTCAATTCATGATTCATGATTAAATACATGATTCATGATTCAATTCATGACTCATGATTCAATTCATAATTCATGATTCAATTCTTGATTCATGATTCAATTCATGATTCATTATTCGATTCATGATTCATGATTCAATTAATCATTCCTGATTCATGATTCATGATTCATGATTCAATTCATGATTCATGATTCAATTCATGATTCATGATTCATGATTCAATTCATGATTCATGATTCATGATTCAATTCATTATTCATGATTCATGATTTAATTCATGATTCATGATTCAATTCATGATTCATTTCATGATTCATGATTTATGATTCATGATTTTATTCATGATTCATGATTCAATTCATGATTCATTTCATGATTTATGATCCATGATTCAATTCATGATTCATGATTCAATTCATGATTAAATACATGATTCATGATTCAATTCATGACTCATGATTCAATTCATGATTCATGATTCAATTCATGATTCATGATTCATTTCATGATTCATAATTCATGATTAATGATTCAATTCATGATTCAATTCATGATTCATAATTTAATTCATGATTCATGATTCATGATTCAATTCATGATTCATGATTCATGATTCAATTCATGACTCATGATTCACGATTCATAATTTATGATTTAATTCATGATTCATGATTCAATTTATGATTCATTGCATGATTCATGATTTATGATTCAATGCATGATTTATGATTCGATTCATGATTCATGATTCATGATTTAATTCATGATTCATGATTTATTTCATGATTCATGATTCAATTCATGATTCATGAATTATGATTCAATTCATGATTCATGATTCATGATTCAATTCATAATTCATGATTCAATTCATGATTCGTGATTCATGATTCCATTCATGATTCAATTCATGATTCATGATTCAATTCATGATTCATTTCATGATTCATGATTCATGATTCAATTCATGATTCATGATTCATGATTTAATTCATGATTCATGATTCAATTCGTGATTCATTTCATGATTCATGATTTATGATTAATGATTTTATTCATGATTTATGATTCAATTCATGATTTATTTCATGATTCATGATCCATGATTCAATTCATGATTCATGATTCAATTCATGATTCATGATTAAATACATGATTCATGATTCAATTCATGACTCATGATTCAATTCATGATTTATGATTCAATTCATGATCCATGATTCAATTCATGATTCATTTAATGTTTCATGATTTATGATTCAATTCATGATTTATGATTCGATTCATGATTCATGATTCATGAATCATGATTCAATTCATGATTCATAATTCATGAATCATGATTCGATTTATGATTCATGATTCATAAATCATGATTCAATTCATGATTTATAATTCATGATTCAAATCATGATTCATGATTCATTATTCGATTCATGATTCATGATTCATGATTCAATTCATGATTCAAGATTCATGATTCAATTCATGATTCAATTCATGATTCATGATTCAATTCATAAATCATGATTTAATTAATAATTCTTGATTCAATTCATGATTCGTGATTCGTTATTCAATTCATGATTCAATTCATGATTCAATATATGATTCAATTCAAGATTCATGATTCAAATCATGATTCATGATTCAATTCATGATTCATGATTCATTATTCGATTCATGATTCATGATTCATGATTCAATTCATGATTCCTGATTCCTAAATCATGATTCATGATTCATGATTTAATTCATGATTCATGATTCAATTCATGATTTATTTCATGATTCATGATTCAATTCAGGATTCATGATTCAATTCAGGATTCATGATTCAATTCATGACTCATTTAATGATTTATGATTTATGATTCAATTCATGATTTATGATTCGATTCGTGATTCATGATTCATAAATCATTATTCAATTCATGATTCATGATTCATGATTCATGATTCAATTCATGAATCATCATTCGATTCATGATTCATGATCCATGAATCATCATTCGATTCATGATTCATGATTCATGAATCATCATTCGATTCATGATTCATGAATCATGATTTGATTCATGATTCATGAATCATGATTCAATATATAATTCATGATTCATGATTCATGATTAATGATTCAATTCATGAATCATGAATCGAATCATGATTCTTGAATTGAATCATGAATCATGAATCATGAATCATGATTAAATTCATGATTCATGATTCATTTCATGATTCATGATTTATGATTCATGATTTTATTCATGTATCATGATTCAATTCATGATTCATTTCATGATTCATGATTCATGATCCATGATTCAATTCATGATTCATGATTTAATTCATGATTCATGATTAAATACATGATTCATGATTCAATTCGTAACTCATGATTCAATTCATGATTCATGATTCAATTCATGATTCATTTAATGATTCATGATTTATGATTCGATTCATGATTCATGATTCATGAATCATGATTCGATTTATGAATCATGATTCATAAATCATTATTTAATTCATAATTCATGATTTATGATTTGATTAATGATTCACGATTCATGAATCATGATTCAATTCATGATTCATGATTCATAAATCATGATTCAATTCATGATTCATGATTCATGATTTGATTCATGATTCAAGTCATGATTCAATTCATGATTCATGATTCATGATTCAATTCATGATTCCTGATTCATGATTCCTGATTCATGATTCAATTTAAGATTCATGATTCAATTCATGATTCAATTCATGATTCATGATTCAATTCATGATTTAATTCATGATTTATGATTCATGATTCAATTCATGATTCCTGATTCATGATTCATGATTCATGATTCAATTCATGATTCATGATTCAATTCATGATTCAATTCATGATTCAGTTCATGATTCAAGATTCAATTCATGACTCATGATTCATGATTCATGATTTATGATTTAATTCATGATTCATGATTCAATTTATGATTCATTGCATGATTCATGATTTATGATTCAATTCATGATTTATGATTGGATTCATGATTCATGATTCATGATTCAATTCATGATTCATGATTTATTTCATGATTCATGATTCAATTCATGATTCATGAATTATGATTCAATTCAGGATTCATGATTCAATTCATGATTCATGATTCAATTCATGATTCATGATTCAATTCATGATTCATTTCATGATTCATGATTCATGATTCAATTCATGATTCATGATTCATGATTCAATTCATGATTCATTTCATGATTCATGATTTATGATTCATGATTCAATTCATGATTCATGATTCATGATTCAAGTCATGATTCATGATTCATGATTTAATTCATGATTCCTGATTCCTGATTCATGATTCAATTCATGAATCATGATTCAATTCATGATTCAATTCATGATTTATGATTCAATTCATGATTCAAGATTCATGATTCGATTCAAGATTCATGATTCATGATTCAATTCATTATTAATGATTTGATTCATGATTCATGATTCAATTCATGAATCATGCTTCGATTCATGTTTTATTATTCATGAATTATGATTCGATTCATGATTCATGAATCATTTCATGATTCATAAATCATGATTTATGATTCATGATTCAATTCATGATTCATGATTCAATTCATGATTCATGATTCAATTCATGATTCATTTCATGATTTATGATTCATGATTCATGATTCAATTCATTATTCATGATTCATGATTTAATTCATGATTCATGATTCAATTCATGATTCATTTCATGATTCATGATTTATGATTCATGATTTTATTCATGATTCATGATTCAATTCATGATTCATTTCATGATTCATGATTTATGAATCATGATTCAATTCATGATTCAAGATTCATGATTCGATTCATGATTCATGATTCATGATTCAATTCATAATTCATGATTCAATTCATGATTCATGATTCATGATTTAATTAATGAATCATGATTCAATTCATGATTCATGATTCATTTCTTGATTCATGATTCATGATTTATGATTCATGATTCAATTCTTGATTCATGATTCAATTCAGTATTTATAATCCAATTCATGATAAATGATTAAATTCATGATTAATGAATACATTTATATTTCATGATTCAATTCATGATTCATTTAATGATTCATGATTTATGATTCAATTCTTGATTTATGATTTGATTCATGATTCATAAATTATGATTCAATTCATGATTCATGAATCATGATTTGATTCATGATTCATGATTCATGAATCATCATTTGATTCATGATTCATGATTCATAATTCATGATTCATTTCATGATTCATGATTCATGATTCATGATTTAATTCATGATTCATGATTCAATTCATGATTCATTTCATGATTCATGATTCATGATCTATGATTCAATTCATGATTCATGATTCAATTCATGATTCATGATTAAATACATGATCCATGATTCAATTCATGATTCATTTATTGATTCATGATTCAATTCTTGATCCATGATTCAATTCATGATTCATTTATTGATTCATGATTTATGATTCAATTCATGATTTTTGATTCGATTCATGATTCATGAATCATGATTTGATTCATGATTCATGATTCATGATTCAATTCATGATTCATGATTCATTATTCGATTCATGATTCATGATTCATGATTCATGATTCATAAATCATGATTCAATTCATGATTCATGATTCATGATTCAATTCATGATTCATGATTCATTATTCGATTCATGATTCATGATTCATGATTCAATTCATGATTCCTGATTCCTGATTCTTGATTCATGATTCATGATTTAATTCATGATTCATGATTCAATTCATGATTCAATTCATGATTCATGATTCAATTCATAATTCAATTCATGATTCATGATTCATGATTTAATTCATGATTCATGATACGATTCATGATTCAAGATTCATGATTCGATTCATGATTCATGATTTATGAATCATGATTCAATTCATGATTCAAGATTCATGATTCGATTCATGATTCATTATTCAATTAAAGATTCATGATTCATGATTTAATTAATGAATCATGATTCAATTCATGATTCATGATTCAATTCATGAATCATGATTCAATTCATGATTCATGATTCATTTCTTGATTCATGATTCATGATTTATGATTCATGATTCAATTCATGATTCATGATTCAATTCAGTATTTATAATCCAATTCATGATAAATGATTAAATTCATGATTAATGAATACATTTATATTTCATGATTCAATTCATGATTCATTTAATGATTCATGATTTATGATTCAATTCTTGATTTATGATTTGATTCATGATTCATGATTCATAAATCATGATTTATGATTCATGATTCAATTCATGATTCATGATTCAATTCATGATTCATGATTCAATTCATGATTCATTTCATGATTTATGATTCATGATTCATGATTCAATTCATTATTCATGATTCATGATTTAATTCATGATTCATGATTCAATTCATGATTCATTTCATGATTCATGATTTATGATTCATGATTTTATTCATGATTCATGATTCAATTCATGATTCATTTCATGATTCATGATTTATGAATCATGATTCAATTCATGATTCAAGATTCATGATTCGATTCATGATTCATGATTCATGATTCAATTCATAATTCATGATTCAATTCATGATTCATGATTCATGATTTAATTAATGAATCATGATTCAATTCATGATTCATGATTCATTTCTTGATTCATGATTCATGATTTATGATTCATGATTCAATTCTTGATTCATGATTCAATTCAGTATTTATAATCCAATTCATGATAAATGATTAAATTCATGATTAATGAATACATTTATATTTCATGATTCAATTCATGATTCATTTAATGATTCATGATTTATGATTCAATTCTTGATTTATGATTTGATTCATGATTCATAAATTATGATTCAATTCATGATTCATGAATCATGATTTGATTCATGATTCATGATTCATGAATCATCATTTGATTCATGATTCATGATTCATAATTCATGATTCATTTCATGATTCATGATTCATGATTCATGATTTAATTCATGATTCATGATTCAATTCATGATTCATTTCATGATTCATGATTCATGATCTATGATTCAATTCATGATTCATGATTCAATTCATGATTCATGATTAAATACATGATCCATGATTCAATTCATGATTCATTTATTGATTCATGATTCAATTCTTGATCCATGATTCAATTCATGATTCATTTATTGATTCATGATTTATGATTCAATTCATGATTTTTGATTCGATTCATGATTCATGAATCATGATTCGATTCATGATTCATGATTCATGATTCAATTCATGATTCATGATTCATTATTCGATTCATGATTCATGATTCATGATTCATGATTCATAAATCATGATTCAATTCATGATTCATGATTCATGATTCAATTCATGATTCATGATTCATTATTCGATTCATGATTCATGATTCATGATTCAATTCATGATTCCTGATTCCTGATTCTTGATTCATGATTCATGATTTAATTCATGATTCATGATTCAATTCATGATTCAATTCATGATTCATGATTCAATTCATAATTCAATTCATGATTCATGATTCATGATTTAATTCATGATTCATGATACGATTCATGATTCAAGATTCATGATTCGATTCATGATTCATGATTTATGAATCATGATTCAATTCATGATTCAAGATTCATGATTCGATTCATGATTCATGATTCATGATTCAATTCATGATTCATTATTCAATTAAAGATTCATGATTCATGATTTAATTAATGAATCATGATTCAATTCATGATTCATGATTCAATTCATGAATCATGATTCAATTCATGATTCATGATTCATTTCTTGATTCATGATTCATGATATATGATTCATGATTCAATTCATGATTCATGATTCAATTCAGTATTTATAATCCAATTCATGATAAATGATTAAATTCATGATTAATGAATACATTTATATTTCATGATTCAATTCATGATTCATTTAATGATTCATGATTTATGATTCAATTCTTGATTTATGATTTGATTAATGATTCATGATTCATAAATTATGATTCAATTCATGATTCATGAATCATGATTTGATTCATGATTCATGATTCATGAATCATCATTTGATTCATGATTCATGATTCATAATTCATGATTCATTTCATGATTCATGATTCATGATTCACGATTTAATTCATGATTCATGATTAAATTCATGATTCATTTCATGATTCATGATTCATGATCTATGATTCAATTCATGATTCATGATTCAATTCATGATTCATGATTAAATACATGATTCATGATTCAATTCATGACTCATGATTCAATTCATAATTCATGATTCAATTCTTTATTCATGATTCAATTCATGATCCATTATTCGATTCATGATTCATGATTCAATTCATCATTCCTGATTCATGATTCATGATTCAATTCATGATTCATGATTCATGATTCAATTCATGATTCATGATTCATGATTCAATTCATTATTCATGATTCATGATTTAATTCATGATTCATGATTCAATTCATGATTCATTTCATGATTCATGATTTATGATTCATGATTTTATTCATGATTCATGATTCAATTCATGATTCATTTCATGATTTATGATCCATGATTCAATTCATGATTCATGATTCAATTCATGATTAAATACATGATTCATGATTCAATTCATGACTCATGATTCAATTCATGATTCATGATTCAATTCATGATTCATGATTCATTTCATGATTCATAATTCATGATTAATGATTCAATTCATGATTCTATTCATGATTCATAATTTGATTCATGATTCATGATTCAATTCATGATTCATGATTCATGAATCAATTCATGACTCATGATTCACGATTCATAATTTATGATTTAATTCATGATTCATGATTCAATTTATGATTCATTGCATGATTCATGTGTTATGATTCAATGCATGATTTATGATTCGATTCATGATTCATGATTCATGATTTAATTCATGATTCATGATTCAATTCATGATTCGTGATTCATGATTCCATTCATGATTCAATTCATGATTCATGATTCAATTCATGATTCATTTCATGATTCATGATTCATGATTCAATTCATGATTCATGATTCATGATTTAATTCATGATTCATGATTCAATTCGTGATTCATTTCATGATTCATGATTTATGATTAATGATTTTATTCATGATTTATGATTCAATTCATGATTTATTTCATGATTCATGATCCATGATTCAATTCATGATTCATGATTCAATTCATGATTCATGATTAAATACATGATTCATGATTCAATTCATGACTCATGATTCAATTCATGATTTATGATTCAATTCATGATCCATGATTCAATTCATGATTCATTTAATGTTTCATGATTTATGATTCAATTCATGATTTATGATTCGATTCATGATTCATGATTCATGAATCATGATTCAATTCATGATTCATAATTCATGAATCATGATTCGATTTATGATTCATGATTCATAAATCATGATTCAATTCATGATTCATAATTCATGATTCAATTCATGATTCATGATTCATTATTCGATTCATGATTCATGATTCATGATTCAATTCATGATTCAAGATTCATGATTCAATTCATGATTCAATTCATGATTCATGATTCAATTCATAAATCATGATTTAATTAATAATTCTTGATTCAATTCATGATTCGTGATTCGTTATTCAATTCATGATTCAATTCATGATTCAATATATGATTCAATTCAAGATTCATGATTCAAATCATGATTCATGATTCAATTCATGATTCATGATTCATTATTTGATTCATGATTCATGATTCATGATTCAATTCATGATTCCTGATTCCTAAATCATGATTCATGATTCATGATTTAATTCATGATTCCTGATTCAATTCATGATTTATTTCATGATTCATGATTCAATTCAGGATTCATGATTCAATTCAGGATTCATGATTCAATTCATGACTCATTTAATGATTTATGATTTATGATTCAATTCATGATTTATGATTCGATTCATGATTCATGATTCATAAATCATTATTCAATTCATGATTCATGATTCATGATTCATGATTCAATTCATGAATCATCATTCGATTCATGATTCATGATTCATGAATCATCATTCGATTCATGATTCATGAATCATGATTTGATTCATGATTCATGAATCATGATTCAATATATAATTCATGATTCATTATTCATGATTAATGATTCAATTCATGAATCATGAATCGAATCATGATTCTTGAATTGAATCATGAATCATGAATCATGAATCATGATTAAATTCATGATTCATGATTCATTTCATGATTCATGATTTATGATTCATGATTTTATTCATGTATCATGATTCAATTCATGATTCATTTCATGATTCATGATTCATGATCCATGATTCAATTCATGATTCATGATTTAATTCATGATTCATGATTAAATACATGATTCATGATTCAATTCGTAACTCATGATTCAATTCATGATTCATGATTCAATTCATGATTCATTTAATGATTCATGATTTATGATTCGATTCATGATTCATGATTCATGAATCATGATTCGATTTATGAATCATGATTCATAAATCATTATTTAATTCATAATTCATGATTTATGATTTGATTAATGATTCACGATTCATGAATCATGATTCAATTCATGATTCATGATTCATAAATCATGATTCAATTCATGATTCATGATTCATGATTTGATTCATGATTCAAGTCATGATTCAATTCATGATTCATGATTCATGATTCAATTCATGATTCCTGATTCATGATTCCTGATTCCTGATTCATGATTCAATTTATGATTCATGATTCAATTCATGATTCAATTCATGATTCATGATTCAATTCATGATTTAATTCATGATTTATGATTCATGATTCAATTCATGATTCCTGATTCATGATTCATGATTCATGATTCAATTCATGATTCATGATTCAATTCATGATTCAATTCATGATTCAGTTCATGATTCATGATTCAATTCATGACTCATGATTCATGATTCATGATTTATGATTTAATTCATGATTCATGATTCAATTTATGATTCATTGCATGATTCATGATTTATGATTCAATTCATGATTTATGATTGGATTCATGATTCATGATTCATGATTCAATTCATGATTCATGATTTATTTCATGATTCATGATTCAATTCATGATTCATGAATTATGATTCAATTCAGGATTCATGATTCAATTCATGATTCATGATTCAATTCATGATTCATGATTCAATTCATGATTCATTTCATGATTAATGATTCATGATTCAATTCATGATTCATGATTCATGATTTAATTCATGATTCAATTCATGATTCATTTCATGATTCATGATTTATGATTCATGATTCAATTCATGATTCATGATTTAATTCATGATTCCTGATTCCTGATTCATGATTCAATTCATGAATCATGATTCAATTCATGATTCAATTCATGATTTATGATTCAATTCATGATTCAAGATTCATGATTCGATTCAAGATTCATGATTCATGTTTCAATTCATGATTAATGATTTGATTCATGATTCATGATTCAATTCATGAATCATGATTCGATTCATGTTTTACTATTCATGAATTATGATTCGATTCATGATTCATGAATCATTTCATGATTCATAAATCATGATTTATGATTCATGATTCAATTCATGATTCATGATTCAATTCATGATTCATGATTCAATTTATGATTCATTTCATGATTTATGATTCATGATTCATGATTCAATTCATTATTCATGATTCATGATTTAATTCATGATTCATGATTCAATTCATGATTCATTTCATGATTCATGATTTATGATTCATGAATTTATTCATGATTCATGATTCAATTCATGATTCATTTCATGATTCATGATTTATGAATCATGATTCAATTCATGATTCAAGATTCATGATTCGATTCATGATTCATGATTCATGATTCAATTCATGATTCATGATTCAATTCATGATTCATGATTCATGATTTAATTAATGAATCATGATTCAATTCATGATTCATGATTCATTTCTTGATTCATGATTCATGATTTATGATTCATGATTCAATTCATGATTCATGATTCAATTCAGTATTTATAATTCAATTCATGATAAATGATTAAATTCATGATTAATGAATACATTTATATTTCATGATTCAATTCATGATTCATTTAATGATTCATGATTTATGATTCAATTCTTGATTTATGATTTGATTCATGATTCATGATTCATAAATTATGATTCAATTCATGATTCATGAATCATGATTTGATTCATGATTCATGATTCATGAATTATCATTTGATTCATGATTCATGATTCATAATTCATGATTCATTTCATGATTCATGATTTAATTCATGATTCATGATTCAATTCATGATTCATTTCATGATTCATGATTCATGATCTATGATTCAATTCATGATTCATGATTCAATTCATGATTCATGATTAAATACATGATCCATGATTCAATTCATGATTCATTTATTGATTCATGATTCAATTCTTGATCCATGATTCAATTCATGATTCATTTATTGATTCATGATTTATGATTCAATTCATGATTTTTGATTCGATTCATGATTCATGAATCATGATTCGATTCATGATTCATGATTCATGATTCATGATTCATAAATCATGATTCAATTCATGATTCATGATTCATGATTCAATTCATGATTCATGATTCATTATTCGATTCATGATTCATGATTCATGATTCAATTCATGATTCCTGATTCCTGATTCTTGATTCATGATTCATGATTTAATTCATGATTCATGATTCAATTCATGATTCAATTCATGATTCATGATTCAATTCATAATTCAATTCATGATTCATGATTTAATTCATGATTCATGATTTATTACATGATAAATAATTTATGATTCATGATTTTATTCATGAATCATGATACGATTCATGATTCAAGATTCATGATTCGATTCATGATTCATGATTTATGAATCATGATTCAATTCATGATTCAAGATTCATGATTCGATTCATGATTCATGATTCATGATTCAATTCATGATTCATTATTCAATTCATGATTCATGATTCATGATTTAATTAATGAATCATGATTCAATTCATGATTCATGATTCAATTCATGAATCATGATTCAATTCATGATTCATGATTCATTTCTTGATTCATGATTCATGATTCAATTCATGATTCATGATTCAATTCAGTATTTATAATCCAATTCATGATAAATGATTAAATTCATGATTAATGAATACATTTATATTTCATGATTCAATTCATGATTCATTTAATGATTCATGATTTATGATTCAATTCTTGATTTATGATTTGATTCATGATTCATGATTCATAAATTATGATTCAATTCATGATTCATGAATCATGATTTGATTCATGATTCATGATTCATGAATCATCATTTGATTCATGATTCATGATTCATAATTCATTATTCATTTCATGATTCATGATTCATGATTTAATTCATGATTCATGATTCAATTCATGATTCATTTCATGATTCATGATTCATGATCTATGATTCAATTCATGATTCATGATTCAATTCATGATTCATGATTAAATACATGATTCATGATTCAATTCATGACTCATGATTCAATTCATAATTCATGATTCAATTCATGATTCATTATTCGATTCATGATTCATGATTCAATTCATCATTCCTGATTCATGATTCATGATTCATGATTCAATTCATGATTCATGATTCATGATTCAATTCATGATTCATGATTCATGATTCAATTCATTATTCATGATTCATGATTTAATTCATGATTCATGATTCAATTCATGATTCATTTCATGATTCATGATTTATGATTCATGATTTTATTCATGATTCATGATTCAATTCATGATTCATTTCATGATTTATGATCCATGATTCAATTCATGATTCATGATTCAATTCATGATTAAATACATGATTCATGATTCAATTCATGACTCATGATTCAATTCATGATTCATGATTCAATTCATGATTCATGATTCATTTCATGATTCATAATTCATGATTAATGATTCAATTCATGATTCAATTCATGATTCATAATTTAATTCATGATTCATGATTCATGATTCAATTCATGATTCATGATTCAATTCATGACTCATGATTCACGATTCATAATTTATGATTTAATTCATGATTCATGATTCAATTTATGATTCATTGCATGATTCATGTGTTATGATTCAATGCATGATTTATGATTCGATTCATGATTCATGATTCATGATTTAATTCATGATTCATGATTTATTTCATGATTCATGATTCAATTCATGATTCATGAATTATGATTCAATTCATGATTCATGATTCATGATTCAATTCATAATTCATGATTCAATTCATGATTCGTGATTCATGATTCCATTCATGATTCAATTCATGATTCATGATTCAATTCATGATTCATTTCATGATTCATGATTCATGATTCATGATTCAATTCATGATTCATGATTCATGATTTAATTCATGATTCATGATTCAATTCATGATTCATTTCATGATTCATGATTTATGATTAATGATTTGATTCATGATTTATGATTCAATTCATGATTCATTTCATGATTCATGATCCATGATTCAATTCATGATTCATGATTCAATTCATGATTCATGATTAAATACATGATTCATGATTCAATTCATGACTCATGATTCAATTCATGATTTATGATTCAATTCATGATCCATGATTCAATTCATGATTCATTTAATGTTTCATGATTTATGATTCAATTCATGATTTATGATTCGATTCATGATTCATGATTCATGAATCATGATTCAATTCATGATTCATAATTCATGAATCATGATTCGATTTATGATTCATGATTCATAAATCATGATTCAATTCATGATTCATAATTCATGATTCAATTCATGATTCATGATTCATTATTCGATTCATGATTCATGATTCATGATTCAATTCATGATTCCAGATTCATGATTCAAGTCATGATTCAATTCATGATTCATGATTCATGATTCAATTCATGATTCCTGATTCATGATTCCTGATTCATGATTCAATTTATGATTCATGATTCAATTCATGATTCAATTCATGATTCATGATTCAATTCATGATTTAATTCATGATTTATGATTCATGATTCAATTCATGATTCCTGATTCATGATTCATGATTCATGATTCAATTCATGATTCATGATTCAATTCATGATTCAATTTATGATTCAGTTCATGATTCATGATTCAATTCATGACTCATGATTCATGATTCATGATTTATGATTTAATTCATGATTCATGATTCAATTTATGATTCATTGCATGATTCATGATTCAATTCATGATTTATGATTCGATTCATGATTCATGATTCATGATTCAATTCATGATTCATGATTTATTTCATGATTCATGATTCAATTCATGATTCATGAATCATGATTCAATTCAGGATTCATGATTCAATTCATGATTCATGATTCAATTCATGATTCCAGATTCATGATTCAATTCATGATTCAATTCATGATTCATGATTCAATTCATAAATCATGATTTAATTAATAATTCTTGATTCAATTCATGATTCGTGATTCGTTATTCAATTCATGATTCAATTCATGATTCAATATATGATTCAATTCAAGATTCATGATTCAAATCATGATTCATGATTCAATTCATGATTCATGATTCATTATTCGATTCATGATTCATGATTCATGATTCAATTCATGATTCCTGATTCCTAAATCATGATTCATGATTCATTATTTAATTCATGATTCATGATTCAATTCATGATTTATTTCATGATTCATGATTCAATTCAGGATTCATGATTCAATTCATGATTCATGATTCAATTCATGAATCATCATTCGATTCATGATTCATGATCCATGAATCATCATTCGATTCATGATTCATGATTCATGAATCATCATTCGATTCATGATTCATGAATCATGATTTGATTCATGATTCATGATTCATGAATCATGATTCAATATATAATTCATGATTCATGATTCATGATTAATGATTCAATTCATGAATCATGAATCGAATCATGATTCTTGAATTGAATCATGAATCATGAATCATGAATCATGATTAAATTCATGATTCATGATTCATTTCATGATTCATGATTCATGATCCATGATTCAATTCATGATTCATGATTTAATTCATGATTCATGATTAAATACATGATTCATGATTCAATTCGTGACTCATGATTCAATTCATGATTCATGATTCAATTCATGATTCATTTAATGATTCATGATTTATGATTCGATTCATGATTCATGATTCATGAATCATGATTCGATTTATGAATCATGATTCATAAATCATTATTCAATTCATAATTCATGATTTATGATTTGATTAATGATTCAAGATTCATGAATCATGATTCAATTCATGATTCATGATTCATAAATCATGATTCAATTCATGATTCATGATTCATGATTAATGATTCAATTCATGTATCATGAATCGAATCATGATTCTTGAATTGAATCATGAATCATGAATCATGAATCATGATTAAATTCATGATTCATGATTCATTTCATGATTCATGATTCATGATCCATGATTCAATTCATGATTCATGATTTAATTCATGATTCATGATTAAATACATGATTCATGATTCAATTCGTGACTCATGATTCAATTCATGATTCATGATTCAATTCATGATTCATTTAATGATTCATGATTTATGATTCGATTCATGATTCATGATTCATGAATCATGATTCGATTTATGAATCATGATTCATAAATCATTATTCAATTCATAATTCATGATTTATGATTTGATTAATGATTCACGATTCATGAATCATGATTCAATTCATGATTCATGATTCATAAATCATGATTCAATTCATGATTCATGATTCATGATTTGATTCATGATTCAAGTCATGATTCAATTCATGATTCATGATTCATGATTCAATTCATGATTCCTGATTCATGATTCCTGATTCATGATTCAATTTATGATTCATGATTCAATTCATGATTCAATTCATGATTCATGATTCAATTCATGATTTAATTCATGATTTATGATTCATGATTCAATTCATGATTCCTGATTCATGATTCATGATTCATGATTCAATTCATGATTCATGATTCAATTCATGATTCAATTTATGATTCAGTTCATGATTCATGATTTAATTCATGACTCATGATTCATGATTCATGATTTATGATTTAATTCATGATTCATGATTCAATTTATGATTCATTGCATGATTCATGATTCAATTCATGATTTATGATTCGATTCATGATTCATGATTCATGATTCAATTCATGATTCATGATTTATTTCATGATTCATGATTCAATTCATGATTCATGAATCATGATTCAATTCAGGATTCATGATTCAATTCATGATTCATGATTCAATTCATGATTCATGATTCAATTCATGATTCATTTCATGATTAATGATTCATGATTCAATTCATGATTCATGATTCATGATTTAATTCATGAATCATCATTCGATTCATGATTCATGATCCATGAATCATCATTCGATTCATGATTCATGATTCATGAATCATCATTCGATTCATGATTCATGAATCATGATTTGATTCATGATTCATGATTCATGAATCATGATTCAATATATAATTCATGATTCATGATTCATGATTAATGATTCAATTCATGAATCATGAATCGAATCATGATTCTTGAATTGAATCATGAATCATGAATCATGAATCATGATTAAATTCATGATTCATGATTCATTTCATGATTCATGATTCATGATCCATGATTCAATTCATGATTCATGATTTAATTCATGATTCATGATTAAATACATGATTCATGATTCAATTCGTGACTCATGATTCAATTCATGATTCATGATTCAATTCATGATTCATTTAATGATTCATGATTTATGATTCGATTCATGATTCATGATTCATGAATCATGATTTGATTTATGAATCATGATTCATAAATCATTATTCAATTCATAATTCATGATTTATGATTTGATTAATGATTCACGATTCATGAATCATGATTCAATTCATGATTCATGATTCATAAATCATGATTCAATTCATGATTCATGATTCATGATTAATGATTCAATTCATGAATCATGAATCGAATCATGATTCTTGAATTGAATCATGAATCATGAATCATGAATCATGATTAAATTCATGATTCATGATTCATTTCATGATTCATGATTCATGATCCATGATTCAATTCATGATTCATGATTTAATTCATGATTCATGATTAAATACATGATTCATGATTCAATTCGTGACTCATGATTCAATTCATGATTCATGATTCAATTCATGATTCATTTAATGATTCATGATTTATGATTCGATTCATGATTCATGATTCATGAATCATGATTCGATTTATGAATCATGATTCATAAATCATTATTCAATTCATAATTCATGATTTATGATTTGATTAATGATTCACGATTCATGAATCATGATTCAATTCATGATTCATGATTCATAAATCATGATTCAATTCATGATTCATGATTCATGATTTGATTCATGATTCAAGTCATGATTCAATTCATGATTCATTTCATGATTCCTGATTCATGATTCCTGATTCATGATTCAATTTATGATTCATGATTCAATTCATGATTCAATTCATTAATCATGATTCAATTCATGATTTAATTCATGATTTATGATTCATGATTCAATTCATAATTCCTGATTCATGATTCATGATTCATGATTCATGATTCATGATTCATGATTCAATTCATGATTCATGATTCAATTCATGATTCAATTTATGATTCAGTTCATGATTCATGATTCAATTCATGACTCATGATTCATGATTCATGATTTATGATTTAATTCATGATTCATGATTCAATTTATGATTCATTGCATGATTCATGATTCAATTCATGATTTATGATTCGATTCATGATTCATGATTCATGATTCAATTCATGATTCATGATTTATTTCATGATTCATGATTCAATTCATGATTCATGAATCATGATTCAATTCAGGATTCATGATTCAATTCATGATTCATGATTCAATTCATGATTCATGATTCAATTCATGATTCATTTCATGATTAATGATTCATGATTCAATTCATGATTCATGATTCATGATTTAATTCATGAATCATCATTCGATTCATGATTCATGATCCATGAATCATCATTCGATTCATGATTCATGATTCATGAATCATCATTCGATTCATGATTCATGAATCATGATTTGATTCATGATTTATGATTCATGAATCATGATTCAATATATAATTCATGATTCATGATTCATGATTAATGATTCAATTCATGAATCATGAATCGAATCATGATTCTTGAATTGAATCATGAATCATGAATCATGAATCATGATTAAATTCATGATTCATGATTCATTTCATGATTCATGATTCATGATCCATGATTCAATTCATGATTCATGATTTAATTCATGATTCATGATTAAATACATGATTCATGATTCAATTCGTGACTCATGATTCAATTCATGATTCATGATTCAATTCATGATTCATTTAATGATTCATGATTTATGATTCGATTCATGATTCATGATTCATGAATCATGATTTGATTTATGAATCATGATTCATAAATCATTATTCAATTCATAATTCATGATTTATGATTTGATTAATGATTCACGATTCATGAATCATGATTCAATTCATGATTCATGATTCATAAATCATGATTCAATTCATGATTCATGATTCATGATTAATGATTCAATTCATGAATCATGAATCGAATCATGATTCTTGAATTGAATCATGAATCATGAATCATGAATCATGATTAAATTCATGATTCATGATTCATTTCATGATTCATGATTCATGATCCATGATTCAATTCATGATTCATGATTTAATTCATGATTCATGATTAAATACATGATTCATGATTCAATTCGTGACTCATGATTCAATTCATGATTCATGATTCAATTCATGATTCATTTAATGATTCATGATTTATGATTCGATTCATGATTCATGATTCATGAATCATGATTCGATTTATGAATCATGATTCATAAATCATTATTCAATTCATAATTCATGATTTATGATTTGATTAATGATTCACGATTCATGAATCATGATTCAATTCATGATTCATGATTCATAAATCATGATTCAATTCATGATTCATGATTCATGATTTGATTCATGATTCAAGTCATGATTCAATTCATGATTCATGATTCATGATTCAATTCATGATTCCTGATTCATGATTCCTGATTCATGATTCAATTTATGATTCATGATTCAATTCATGATTCAATTCATTAATCATGATTCAATTCATGATTTAATTCATGATTTATGATTCATGATTCAATTCATGATTCCTGATTCATGATTCATGATTCATGATTCATGATTCAATTCATGATTCATGATTCAATTCATGATTCAATTCATGATTCAGTTCATGATTCATGATTCAATTCATGACTCATGATTCATGATTCATGATTTATGATTTAATTCATGATTCATGATTCAATTTATGATTCATTGCATGATTCATGATTCAATTCATGATTTATGATTCGATTCATGATTCATGATTCATGATTCAATTCATGATTCATGATTTATTTCATGATTCATGATTCAATTCATGATTCATGAATTATGATTCAATTCAGGATTCATGATTCAATTCATGATTCATGATTCAATTCATGATTCATGATTCAATTCATGATTCATGATTCAATTCATGATTCATTTCATGATTAATGATTCATGATTCAATTCATGATTCATGATTCATGATTTAATTCATGATTCAATTCATGATTCATTTCATGATTCATGATTTATGATTCATGATTCAATTCATGATTCATGATTCAAGTCATGATTCATGATTCATGATTTAATTCATGATTCCTGATTCCTGATTCATGATTCAATTCATGAATCATGATTCAATTCATGATTCAATTCATGATTCATTTCATGATTCATGATTTATGATTCATGATTCAATTCATGATTCATGATTCAAGTCATGATTCATGATTCATGATTTAATTCCTGATTCATGATTCATGATTCAATTCATGAATCATGATTCGATTCATGTTTTATTATTCATGAATTATGATTCGATTCATGATTCATGAATCATTTCATGATTCATAAATCATGATTTATGATTAATGATTCAATTCATGATTCATGATTCAATTCCTGATTCATGATTCGATTCATTTCATGATTTATGATTCATGATTCATGATTCAATTCATTATTCATGATTCATGATTTAATTCATGATTCATGATTCAATTCATGATTCATTTCATGATTCATGATTTATGATTCATGATTTTATTCATGATTCATGATTCAATTCATGATTCATTTCATGATTCATGATTCATGATCCATGATTCAATTCATGATTCATGATTCAATTCATGATTAAATACATGATTCATGATTCAATTCATGACTCATGATTCAATTCATGATTCATGATTCAATTCATGATTCATGATTCATTTCATGATTCATAATTCATGATTTATGATTCATGATTCAATTCATGATTCATGATTCAATTCATGATTCATGATTCAATTCATGATTCATTTCATGATTCATGATTCATGATTCATGATTCAATTCATGATTCATGATTTAATTCATGATTCATGATTCAATTCATGATTCATGATTCAATTCATGACTCATGATTTAAATTCATGATTCATGATTCAATTCATGATCCATGATTCAATTCATGATTCATTTAATGTTTCATGATTTATGATTCAATTCATGATTTATGATTCGATTCATGATTCATGATTCATGAATCATGATTCGATTCATGATTCATGATTCATGAATCATGATTCGATTCATGATTCATGATTCATAAATCATGATTCAATTCATAATTCATGATTCATGATTCAATTCATGATTCCTGATTCATGATTCATGATTCATGATTTAATTCATGATTCATGATTCAATTCATGATTCATGATTCAATTCATGATTTATTTCATGATTCATGATTCATGATTCAATTCAGGATTCATGATTCAATTCATGATTCATGATTCAATTAATGACTCATGATTCATAAATCATGATTCGATTCATGATTCATAAATCATGAATCATGATTCAATTTATGATTCATGATTCATGATTCATGATTCATGATTCAATTCATTAATCATGAATCGAATCATGATTCATGAATTGAATCATGAATCATGAATCATGAATCATGATTAAATTGATGATTTATGATTCATTTCATGATTCATGATTTATGATCCATGATTCAATTCATGATTCATGATTCAATTTATGATTCATGATTAAATACATGATTCATGATTCAATTCATGACTCATGATTCGATTAATGATTCAATTCATGATTCATTTAATGATTCATGATTTATGATTTGATTCATGATTCATGATTCATGAATCATGATTCGATTCATAATTCATTATTCATGAATCATGATTCGATTTATGATTCATGATTCATAAATCATGATTCAATTCATGATTCATGATTTATGATTCGATTCATGATTCACGATTCATGAATCATGATTCAATTCATGATTCATGATTCATAAATCATGATTCAATTCATGATTCATGATTCGATTCATGATTCATGTTTCATGATTCAATTCATGATTAATGATTTGATTCATGATTCATGATTCAATTCATGAATCATGATTCGATTCATGTTTTATTATTCATGAATTATGATTCAATTCATGATTCATGAATCATTTCATGATTCATAAATCATGATTCATGATTCAATTCATGATTCATGATTCAATTCATGATTCATGATTCAATTCATGATTCATGATTCAATTCATTATTCATGATTCATGATTTAATTCATGATTCATGATTCAATTCATGATTCATTTCATGATTCATGATTTATGATTCATGATTTTATTCATGATTCATGATTCAATTCATGATTCATTTCATGATTCATGATTCATGATCCATGATTCAATTCATGATTCATGATTCAATTCATGATTAAATACATGATTCATGATTCAATTCATGACTCATGATTCAATTCATGATTCATGATTCAATTCATGATTCATGATTCAATTCATGATTCATAATTCATGATTTATGATTCATGATTCAATTCATGATTCATGATTCAATTCATGATTCATTTCATGATTCATGATTCATGATTCAATTCATGATTCATGATTCATGATTTAATTCATGATTCATGATTCAATTCATGATTCATGATTCAATTCATGATTCATTTCATGATTCATGATTTATGATTCATGATTTTATTTATGATTCATGATTCAATTCATGATTCATTTCATGATTCATGATTCATGATCTATGATTCAATTCATGATTCATGATTCAATTCATGATTCATGATTAAATACATGATTCATGATTCAATTCATGACTCATGATTCAATTCATGATTCATGATTCAATTCATGATCCATGATTCAATTCATGATTCATTTAATGTTTCATGATTTATGATTCAATTCATGATTTATGATTCGATTCATGATTCATGATTCATGAATCATGATTCGATTCATGATTTATGATTCAATTCATGACTCATGATTCAATTCATGATTCATGATTTAATTCATGATCCATGATTCAATTCATGATTCATTTAATGTTTCATGATTTATGATTCAATTCATGATTTATGATTCGATTCATGATTTATGATTCATGAATCATGATTCGATTCATGATACATGATTCATGAATCATGATTAGATTAATGATTCATGATTCATAAATCATGATTCAATTCATAATTCATGATTCATGATTCGATTCATGATTCATAAATCATGAATCATGATTCATGATTTAATTCATGATTCATGATTCAATTCATGATTCATGATTCAATTCATGATTTATTTCATGATTCATGATTCATGATTCATGATTCAATTCAGGATTCATGATTCAATTCATGATTCATGATTCAATTAATGACTCATGATTCATAAATCATGATTCGATTCATGATTCATAAATCATGAATCATGATTCAATTTATGTTTCATGATTCATGATTCATGATTCATGATTCATGATTCAATTCATGAATCATGAATCGAATCATGATTCATGAATTGAATCATGAATCATGAATCATGATTAAATTCATGATTCATGATTCATTTCATGATTCATGATTTATGATTCATGATTTTATTCATGATTCATGATTCAATTCATGATTCATTTCATGATTCATGATTCATGATCCATGATTCAATTCATGATTCATGATTCAATTCATGATTCATGATTAAATACATGATTCATGATTCAATTCATGACTCATGATTCGATTAATGATTCATGATTCAATTCATGATTCATTTAATGATTCATGATTTATGATTTGATTCATGATTCATGATTCATGAATCATGATTCGATTCATAATTCATTATTCATGAATCATGATTCGATTTATGATTCATGATTCATAAATCATGATTCAATTCATGATTCATGATTTATGATTCGATTCAGGATTCACGATTCATGAATCATGATTCAATTCATGATTCATGATTCATAAATCATGATTCAATTCATTATTCATGATTCATGATTTGATTCATTATTCAATTCATGATTCAAAACATGATTCATGAATCATGATTCAATTCATGATTCATGAATCATGATTCAATTCATGATTCATAATCCATTTCATGATTCATAAATTATGATTCAATTCATGATTCATGATTCAATTCATGATTCAATTCATGATTCATGATTCATTTACTAATTCATGAATTATGATTCAATTCATGATTCATGATTTATGATTCAATTCATGATTTAATTCATGAATCATGGTTCAATTCATGATTCATGATTCATGAATTATGATTCGATTCATGATTCATGATTCAATTCATGATTCAATTCATGATTCATGATTTGAATTATGATTCATGAATCATGATTCAATTCATGATTCATGATTCATGAATCATGATTCAATTCATGATTCAATTCATAATTCATGAATCATGATTCAGTTCATGATTCATGAACCATGATTCAATTCATGATTCATGATTCATTTCATGGTTCATGAATTAAGATTCAATTCATGATTCATGATTCATGATTCAATTCATGATTCCTGATTCATGATTCAATTCATGATTTCTGATTCATGATTCCTGATTCATGATTCAATTCATGATTCATGATTCAATTCATGATTCAATTCATGATTCATGATTCATGATTCATGATTCAATATATGAATCATCATTCGATTCATGATTCATGATTCATGAATCATCATTCGATTCATGATTCATGATTCATGAATCATCATTCGATTCATGATTCATGATTCATGAATCATCATTCGATTCATGATTCATGATTCATGAATCATCATTCGATTCATGATTCATGATTCATGAATCATCATTCGATTCATGATTCATGATTCATGAATCATCATTCGATTCATGAATCATGATTTGATTCATGATTCATGATTCAATTTATGATTCATGATTCATGAATCATGATTCATGATTCAATTCATGAATCGAATCATGATTCATGAATTGAATCATGAATCATGAATCATGAATCATGATTCAATTCATGAATCATGAATCATGAATCATGATTAAATTCATGATTCATGATTCATTTCATGATTCATGATTTATGATTCATGATTTTATTCATGATTCATGATTCAATTCATGATTCATTTCATGATTCATGATTCATGATCCATGATTCAATTCATGATTCATGATTCAATTCATGATTCATGATTAAATACATGCTTCATGATTCAATTCATGACTCATGATTCGATTAATGATTCATGATTCGATTCATGATTCATTTAATGATTCATGATTTATGATTTGATTCATGATTCATGATTCATGAATCATGATTCGATTCATGATTCATGATTCATGAATCATGATTCGATTTATGATTCATGATTCATAAATCATGATTCAATTCATGATTCATGATTTATGATTCGATTCATGATTCACGATTCATGAATCATGATTCAATTCATGATTCATGATTCATAAATCATGATTCAATTCATAATTCATGATTCATGATTCGATTCATTATTCAATTCATGATTCAATTCATGATTCATGAATCATAATTCAATTCATGATTCATGAATCATGATTCAATTCATGATTCATAATTCATTTCATGATTCATAAATTATGATTCAATTCATGATTCATGATTCAACTCATGATTCAATTCATGATTCATGATTCAATTCATGATTCATGATTCATGAATTATGATTCGATTCATGATTCAATTCATGATTCATGATTCAATTCATGATTCATGATTTGAATTATGATTCATGAATCATGATTCAATTCATGATTCATGATTTATGAATCATGATTCAATTCATGATTCAATTCATAATTCATGAATCATGATTCAGTTCATGATTCATGAATCATGATTCAATTCATGATTCATGATTCATTTCATGATTCATGAATTATGATTTAATTCATAATTCATGATTCATGATTCAATTCATGATTCCTGATTCATGATTCCTGATTCATGATTCAATTCATGATTCATGATTCAATTCATGATTCAATTCATGATTCATGATTCAATTCATGATTCAATTCATGATTTAATTCATGAATCATGATTCAATTCATGATTCATGATTCATGAATTATGATTCGATTCATGATTCATGATTCAATTCATGATTCATGATTCAATTCATGATTCATGATTTGAATTATGATTCATGAATCATGATTCAATTCATGATTCATGATTTATGAATCATGATTCAATTCATGATTCAATTCATAATTCATGAATCATGATTCAGTTCATGATTCATCAATCATGATTCAATTCATGATTCATGATTCATTTCATGATTCATGAAATATGATTCAATTCATAATTCATGATTCATGATTCAATTCATGATTCCTGATTCATGATTCCTGATTCATGATTCAATTCATGATTCATGATTCAATTCATGATTCAATTCATGATTCATAATTCAATTCATGATTCATAAATTATGATTCAATTCATGATTCATGATTCAATTCATGATTCAATTCATGATTCATGATTCAATTCATGATTCATGATTCATGAATTATGATTCGATTCATGATTCAATTCATGATTCATGATTCAATTCATGATTCATGATTTGAATTATGATTCATGAATCATGATTCAATTCATGATTCATGAATCATGATTCAATTCATGATTCATGATTCATTTCATGATTCATGAATTATGATTTAATTCATAATTCATGATTCATGATTCAATTCATGATTCCTGATTCATGATTCCTGATTCATGATTCAATTCATGATTCATGATTCAATTCATGATTCAATTCATGATTCATGATTCAATTCATGATTCAATTCATGATTTAATTCATGAATCATGATTCAATTCATGATTCATGATTCATGAATTATGATTCGATTCATGATTCATGATTAAATACATGATTCATGATTCAATTCGTGACTCATGATTCAATTCATGATTCATGATTCAATTCATGATTCATTTAATGATTCATGATTTATGATTCGATTCATGATTCATGATTCATGAATCATGATTTGATTTATGAATCATGATTCATAAATCATTATTCAATTCATAATTCATGATTTATGATTTGATTAATGATTCACGATTCATGAATCATGATTCAATTCATGATTCATGATTCATAAATCATGATTCAATTCATGATTCATGATTCATGATTAATGATTCAATTCATGAATCATGAATCGAATCATGATTCTTGAATTGAATCATGAATCATGAATCATGAATCATGATTAAATTCATGATTCATGATTCATTTCATGATTCATGATTCATGATCCATGATTCAATTCATGATTCATGATTTAATTCATGATTCATGATTAAATACATGATTCATGATTCAATTCGTGACTCATGATTCAATTCATGATTCATGATTCAATTCATGATTCATTTAATGATTCATGATTTATGATTCGATTCATGATTCATGATTCATGAATCATGATTCGATTTATGAATCATGATTCATAAATCATTATTCAATTCATAATTCATGATTTATGATTTGATTAATGATTCACGATTCATGAATCATGATTCAATTCATGATTCATGATTCATAAATCATGATTCAATTCATGATTCATGATTCATGATTTGATTCATGATTCAAGTCATGATTCAATTCATGATTCATTTCATGATTCCTGATTCATGATTCCTGATTCATGATTCAATTTATGATTCATGATTCAATTCATGATTCAATTCATTAATCATGATTCAATTCATGATTTAATTCATGATTTATGATTCATGATTCAATTCATGATTCCTGATTCATGATTCATGATTCATGATTCATGATTCATGATTCATGATTCAATTCATGATTCATGATTCAATTCATGATTCAATTTATGATTCAGTTCATGATTCATGATTCAATTCATGACTCATGATTCATGATTCATGATTTATGATTTAATTCATGATTCATGATTCAATTTATGATTCATTGCATGATTCATGATTCAATTCATGATTTATGATTCGATTCATGATTCATGATTCATGATTCAATTCATGATTCATGATTTATTTCATGATTCATGATTCAATTCATGATTCATGAATCATGATTCAATTCAGGATTCATGATTCAATTCATGATTCATGATTCAATTCATGATTCATGATTCAATTCATTATTCATTTCATGATTAATGATTCATGATTCAATTCATGATTCATGATTCATGATTTAATTCATGAATCATCATTCGATTCATGATTCATGATCCATGAATCATCATTCGATTCATGATTCATGATTCATGAATCATCATTCGATTCATGATTCATGAATCATGATTTGATTCATGATTCATGATTCATGAATCATGATTCAATATATAATTCATGATTCATGATTCATGATTAATGATTCAATTCATGAATCATGAATCGAATCATGATTCTTGAATTGAATCATGAATCATGAATCATGAATCATGATTAAATTCATGATTCATGATTCATTTCATGATTCATGATTCATGATCCATGATTCAATTCATGATTCATGATTTAATTCATGATTCATGATTAAATACATGATTCATGATTCAATTCGTGACTCATGATTCAATTCATGATTCATGATTCAATTCATGATTCATTTAATGATTCATGATTTATGATTCGATTCATGATTCATGATTCATGAATCATGATTTGATTTATGAATCATGATTCATAAATCATTATTCAATTCATAATTCATGATTTATGATTTGATTAATGATTCACGATTCATGAATCATGATTCAATTCATGATTCATGATTCATAAATCATGATTCAATTCATGATTCATGATTCATGATTAATGATTCAATTCATGAATCATGAATCATGAATCATGATTTGATTTATGAATCATGATTCATAAATCATTATTCAATTCATAATTCATGATTTATGATTTGATTAATGATTCACGATTCATGAATCATGATTCAATTCATGATTCATGATTCATAAATCATGATTCAATTCATGATTCATGATTCATGATTAATGATTCAATTCATGAATCATGAATCGAATCATGATTCTTGAATTGAATCATGAATCATGAATCATGAATCATGATTAAATTCATGATTCATGATTCATTTCATGATTCATGATTCATGATCCATGATTCAATTCATGATTCATGATTTAATTCATGATTCATGATTAAATACATGATTCATGATTCAATTCGTGACTCATGATTCAATTCATGATTCATGATTCAATTCATGATTCATTTAATGATTCATGATTTATGATTCGATTCATGATTCATGATTCATGAATCATGATTCGATTTATGAATCATGATTCATAAATCATTATTCAATTCATAATTCATGATTTATGATTTGATTAATGATTCACGATTCATGAATCATGATTCAATTCATGATTCATGATTCATAAATCATGATTCAATTCATGATTCATGATTCATGATTTGATTCATGATTCAAGTCATGATTCAATTCATGATTCATGATTCATGATTCAATTCATGATTCCTGATTCATGATTCCTGATTCATGATTCAATTTATGATTCATGATTCAATTCATGATTCAATTCATTAATCATGATTCAATTCATGATTTAATTCATGATTTATGATTCATGATTCAATTCATGATTCCTGATTCATGATTCATGATTCATGATTCATGATTCAATTCATGATTCATGATTCAATTCATGATTCAATTCATGATTCAGTTCATGATTCATGATTCAATTCATGACTCATGATTCATGATTCATGATTTATGATTTAATTCATGATTCATGATTCAATTTATGATTCATTGCATGATTCATGATTCAATTCATGATTTATGATTCGATTCATGATTCATGATTCATGATTCAATTCATGATTCATGATTTATTTCATGATTCATGATTCAATTCATGATTCATGAATTATGATTCAATTCAGGATTCATGATTCAATTCATGATTCATGATTCAATTCATGATTCATGATTCAATTCATGATTCATGATTCAATTCATGATTCATTTCATGATTAATGATTCATGATTCAATTCATGATTCATGATTCATGATTTAATTCATGATTCAATTCATGATTCATTTCATGATTCATGATTTATGATTCATGATTCAATTCATGATTCATGATTCAAGTCATGATTCATGATTCATGATTTAATTCATGATTCCTGATTCCTAATTCATGATTCAATTCATGAATCATGATTCAATTCATGATTCAATTCATGATTCATTTCATGATTCATGATTTATGATTCATGATTCAATTCATGATTCATGATTCAAGTCATGATTCATGATTCATGATTTAATTCCTGATTCATGATTCATGATTCAATTCATGAATCATGATTCGATTCATGTTTTATTATTCATGAATTATGATTCGATTCATGATTCATGAATCATTTCATGATTCATAAATCATGATTTATGATTAATGATTCAATTCATGATTCATGATTCAATTCCTGATTCATGATTCGATTCATTTCATGATTTATGATTCATGATTCATGATTCAATTCATTATTCATGATTCATGATTTAATTCATGATTCATGATTCAATTCATGATTCATTTCATGATTCATGATTTATGATTCATGATTTTATTCATGATTCATGATTCAATTCATGATTCATTTCATGATTCATGATTCATGATCCATGATTCAATTCATGATTCATGATTCAATTCATGATTAAATACATGATTCATGATTCAATTCATGACTCATGATTCAATTCATGATTCATGATTCAATTCATGATTCATGATTCATTTCATGATTCATAATTCATGATTTATGATTCATGATTCAATTCATGATTCATGATTCAATTCATGATTCATGATTCAATTCATGATTCATTTCATGATTCATGATTCATGATTCATGATTCAATTCATGATTCATGATTTAATTCATGATTCATGATTCAATTCATGATTCATGATTCAATTCATGACTCATGATTTAAATTCATGATTCATGATTCAATTCATGATCCATGATTCAATTCATGATTCATTTAATGTTTCATGATTTATGATTCAATTCATGATTTATGATTCGATTCATGATTCATGATTCATGAATCATGATTCGATTCATGATTCATGATTCATGAATCATGATTCGATTCATGATTCATGATTCATAAATCATGATTCAATTCATAATTCATGATTCATGATTCAATTCATGATTCCTGATTCATGATTCATGATTCATGATTTAATTCATGATTCATGATTCAATTCATGATTCATGATTCAATTCATGATTTATTTCATGATTCATGATTCATGATTCAATTCAGGATTCATGATTCAATTCATGATTCATGATTCAATTAATGACTCATGATTCATAAATCATGATTCGATTCATGATTCATAAATCATGAATCATGATTCAATTTATGATTCATGATTCATGATTCATGATTCATGATTCAATTCATTAATCATGAATCGAATCATGATTCATGAATTGAATCATGAATCATGAATCATGAATCATGATTAAATTGATGATTTATGATTCATTTCATGATTCATGATTTATGATCCATGATTCAATTCATGATTCATGATTCAATTTATGATTCATGATTAAATACATGATTCATGATTCAATTCATGACTCATGATTCGATTAATGATTCAATTCATGATTCATTTAATGATTCATGATTTATGATTTGATTCATGATTCATGATTCATGAATCATGATTCGATTCATAATTCATTATTCATGAATCATGATTCGATTTATGATTCATGATTCATAAATCATGATTCAATTCATGATTCATGATTTATGATTCGATTCATGATTCACGATTCATGAATCATGATTCAATTCATGATTCATGATTCATAAATCATGATTCAATTCATGATTCATGATTCGATTCATGATTCATGTTTCATGATTCAATTCATGATTAATGATTTGATTCATGATTCATGATTCAATTCATGAATCATGATTCGATTCATGTTTTATTATTCATGAATTATGATTCAATTCATGATTCATGAATCATTTCATGATTCATAAATCATGATTTATGATTCATGATTCAATTCATGATTCATGATTCAATTCATGATTCATGATTCAATTCATGATTCATGATTCAATTCATTATTCATGATTCATGATTTAATTCATGATTCATGATTCAATTCATGATTCATTTCATGATTCATGATTTATGATTCATGATTTTATTCATGATTCATGATTCAATTCATGATTCATTTCATGATTCATGATTCATGATCCATGATTCAATTCATGATTCATGATTCAATTCATGATTAAATACATGATTCATGATTCAATTCATGACTCATGATTCAATTCATGATTCATGATTCAATTCATGATTCATGATTCAATTCATGATTCATAATTCATGATTTATGATTCATGATTCAATTCATGATTCATGATTCAATTCATGATTCATTTCATGATTCATGATTCATGATTCAATTCATGATTCATGATTCATGATTTAATTCATGATTCATGATTCAATTCATGATTCATGATTCAATTCATGATTCATTTCATGATTCATGATTTATGATTCATGATTTTATTTATGATTCATGATTCAATTCATGATTCATTTCATGATTCATGATTCATGATCTATGATTCAATTCATGATTCATGATTCAATTCATGATTCATGATTAAATACATGATTCATGATTCAATTCATGACTCATGATTCAATTCATGATTCATGATTCAATTCATGATCCATGATTCAATTCATGATTCATTTAATGTTTCATGATTTATGATTCAATTCATGATTTATGATTCGATTCATGATTCATGATTCATGAATCATGATTCGATTCATGATTTATGATTCAATTCATGACTCATGATTCAATTCATGATTCATGATTTAATTCATGATCCATGATTCAATTCATGATTCATTTAATGTTTCATGATTTATGATTCAATTCATGATTTATGATTCGATTCATGATTTATGATTCATGAATCATGATTCGATTCATGATACATGATTCATGAATCATGATTAGATTAATGATTCATGATTCATAAATCATGATTCAATTCATAATTCATGATTCATGATTCGATTCATGATTCATAAATCATGAATCATGATTCATGATTTAATTCATGATTCATGATTCAATTCATGATTCATGATTCAATTCATGATTTATTTCATGATTCATGATTCATGATTCATGATTCAATTCAGGATTCATGATTCAATTCATGATTCATGATTCAATTAATGACTCATGATTCATAAATCATGATTCGATTCATGATTCATAAATCATGAATCATGACTCAATTTATGTTTCATGATTCATGATTCATGATTCATGATTCATGATTCAATTCATGAATCATGAATCGAATCATGATTCATGAATTGAATCATGAATCATGAATCATGATTAAATTCATGATTCATGATTCATTTCATGATTCATGATTTATGATTCATGATTTTATTCATGATTCATGATTCAATTCATGATTCATTTCATGATTCATGATTCATGATCCATGATTCAATTCATGATTCATGATTCAATTCATGATTCATGATTAAATACATGATTCATGATTCAATTCATGACTCATGATTCGATTAATGATTCATGATTCAATTCATGATTCATTTAATGATTCATGATTTATGATTTGATTCATGATTCATGATTCATGAATCATGATTCGATTCATAATTCATTATTCATGAATCATGATTCGATTTATGATTCATGATTCATAAATCATGATTCAATTCATGATTCATGATTTATGATTCGATTCAGGATTCACGATTCATGAATCATGATTCAATTCATGATTCATGATTCATAAATCATGATTCAATTCATTATTCATGATTCATGATTTGATTCATTATTCAATTCATGATTCAAAACATGATTCATGAATCATGATTCAATTCATGATTCATGAATCATGATTCAATTCATGATTCATAATCCATTTCATGATTCATAAATTATGATTCAATTCATGATTCATGATTCAATTCATGATTCAATTCATGATTCATGATTCATTTACTAATTCATGAATTATGATTCAATTCATGATTCATGATTTATGATTCAATTCATGATTTAATTCATGAATCATGGTTCAATTCATGATTCATGATTCATGAATTATGATTCGATTCATGATTCATGATTCAATTCATGATTCAATTCATGATTCATGATTTGAATTATGATTCATGAATCATGATTCAATTCATGATTCATGATTCATGAATCATGATTCAATTCATGATTCAATTCATAATTCATGAATCATGATTCAGTTCATGATTCATGAACCATGATTCAATTCATGATTCATGATTCATTTCATGGTTCATGAATTAAGATTCAATTCATGATTCATGATTCATGATTCAATTCATGATTCCTGATTCATGATTCAATTCATGATTTCTGATTCATGATTCCTGATTCATGATTCAATTCATGATTCATGATTCAATTCATGATTCAATTCATGATTCATGATTCATGATTCATGATTCAATATATGAATCATCATTCGATTCATGATTCATGATTCATGAATCATCATTTGATTCATGATTCATGATTCATGAATCATCATTCGATTCATGATTCATGATTCATGAATCATCATTCGATTCATGATTCATGATTCATGAATCATCATTCGATTCATGATTCATGATTCATGAATCATCATTCGATTCATGATTCATGATTCATGAATCATCATTCGATTCATGAATCATGATTTGATTCATGATTCATGATTCAATTTATGATTCATGATTCATGAATCATGATTCATGATTCAATTCATGAATCGAATCATGATTCATGAATTGAATCATGAATCATGAATCATGAATCATGATTCAATTCATGAATCATGAATCATGAATCATGATTAAATTCATGATTCATGATTCATTTCATGATTCATGATTTATGATTCATGATTTTATTCATGATTCATGATTCAATTCATGATTCATTTCATGATTCATGATTCATGATCCATGATTCAATTCATGATTCATGATTCAATTCATGATTCATGATTAAATACATGCTTCATGATTCAATTCATGACTCATGATTCGATTAATGATTCATGATTCGATTCATGATTCATTTAATGATTCATGATTTATGATTTGATTCATGATTCATGATTCATGAATCATGATTCGATTCATGATTCATGATTCATGAATCATGATTCGATTTATGATTCATGATTCATAAATCATGATTCAATTCATGATTCATGATTTATGATTCGATTCATGATTCACGATTCATGAATCATGATTCAATTCATGATTCATGATTCATAAATCATGATTCAATTCATAATTCATGATTCATGATTCGATTCATTATTCAATTCATGATTCAATTCATGATTCATGAATCATAATTCAATTCATGATTCATGAATCATGATTCAATTCATGATTCATAATTCATTTCATGATTCATAAATTATGATTCAATTCATGATTCATGATTCAACTCATGATTCAATTCATGATTCATGATTCAATTCATGATTCATGATTCATGAATTATGATTCGATTCATGATTCAATTCATGATTCATGATTCAATTCATGATTCATGATTTGAATTATGATTCATGAATCATGATTCAATTCATGATTCATGATTTATGAATCATGATTCAATTCATGATTCAATTCATAATTCATGAATCATGATTCAGTTCATGATTCATGAATCATGATTCAATTCATGATTCATGATTCATTTCATGATTCATGAATTATGATTTAATTCATAATTCATGATTCATGATTCAATTCATGATTCCTGATTCATGATTCCTGATTCATGATTCAATTCATGATTCATGATTCAATTCATGATTCAATTCATGATTCATGATTCAATTCATGATTCAATTCATGATTTAATTCATGAATCATGATTCAATTCATGATTCATGATTCATGAATTATGATTCGATTCATGATTCATGATTCAATTCATGATTCATGATTCAATTCATGATTCATGATTTGAATTATGATTCATGAATCATGATTCAATTCATGATTCATGATTTATGAATCATGATTCAATTCATGATTCAATTCATAATTCATGAATCATGATTCAGTTCATGATTCATCAATCATGATTCAATTCATGATTCATGATTCATTTCATGATTCATGAAATATGATTCAATTCATAATTCATGATTCATGATTCAATTCATGATTCCTGATTCATGATTCCTGATTCATGATTCAATTCATGATTCATGATTCAATTCATGATTCAATTCATGATTCATAATTCAATTCATGATTCATAAATTATGATTCAATTCATGATTCATGATTCAATTCATGATTCAATTCATGATTCATGATTCAATTCATGATTCATGATTCATGAATTATGATTCGATTCATGATTCAATTCATGATTCATGATTCAATTCATGATTCATGATTTGAATTATGATTCATGAATCATGATTCAATTCATGATTCATGAATCATGATTCAATTCATGATTCATGATTCATTTCATGATTCATGAATTATGATTTAATTCATAATTCATGATTCATGATTCAATTCATGATTCCTGATTCATGATTCCTGATTCATGATTCAATTCATGATTCATGATTCAATTCATGATTCAATTCATGATTCATGATTCAATTCATGATTCAATTCATGATTTAATTCATGAATCATGATTCAATTCATGATTCATGATTCATGAATTATGATTCGATTCATGATTCATGATTCAATTCATGATTCATGATTCAATTCATGATTCATGATTTGAATTATGATTCATGAATCATGATTCAATTCATGATTCATGATTTATGAATCATGATTCAATTCATGATTCAATTCATAATTCATGAATCATGATTCAGTTCATGATTCATCAATCATGATTCAATTCATGATTCATGATTCATTTCATGATTCATGAAATATGATTCAATTCATAATTCATGATTCATGATTCAATTCATGATTCCTGATTCATGATTCCTGATTCATGATTCAATTCATGATTCATGATTCAATTCATGATTCAATTCATGATTCATAATTCAATTCATGATTCATAAATTATGATTCAATTCATGATTCATGATTCAATTCATGATTCAATTCATGATTCATGATTCAATTCATGATTCATGATTCATGAATTATGATTCGATTCATGATTCAATTCATGATTCATGATTCAATTCATGATTCATGATTTGAATTATGATTCATGAATCATGATTCAATTCATGATTCATGAATCATGATTCAATTCATGATTCAATTCATAATTCATGAATCATGATTCAGTTCATGATTCATGAATCATGATTCAATTCATGATTCATGATTCATTTCATGATTCATGAATTATGATTCAATTCATAATTCATGATTCATGATTCAATTCATGATTCATGATTCCTGATTCATGATTCAATTAATGATTCATGATTCAATTCATGATTCAATTCATGATTCATGATTCAATTCATGATTCAATTCATGATTTAATTCATGAATCATGATTCAATTCATGATTCATGATTCATGAATTATGATTCGATTCATGATTCATGATTCAATTCATGAATCATGATTCAATTCATGATTCATGATTTGAATTATGATTCATGAATCATGATTCAATTCATGATTCATGATTTATGAATCATGATTCAATTCATGATTCAATTCATAATTCATGAATCATGATTCAGTTCATGATTCATGAATCATGATTCAATTCATGATTCATGATTCATGAATTATGATTCAATTCATAATTCATGATTCATGATTCAATTCATGATTCCTGATTCATGATTCAATTCATGATTCATGATTCAATTCATGATTCAATTCATGATTCATGATTCAATTCATGATTCAATTCATGATTCATGATTTATGATTCAATTTATGAATCATCATTCGATTCATGATTCATGATTCATGAATCATCATTCGATTCATGATTCATGATTCATAAATCATCATTCGATTCATGATTCATGATTCATGAATCATCATTCGATTCATGATTCATGATTCATGAATCATCATTCGATTCTTGATTCATGAATCATGATTTGATTCATGATTCATGATTCATGAATCATCATTCGATTCATGATTCATGATTTATGATTCGATTCATTTTTCACGATTCATGAATCATGATTCAATTCATGATTCATGATTCATAAATCATGATTCCATTCATGATTCATGATTCATGATTCGATTCATTATTCAATTCATGATTCAATTCATGATTCATGAATCATGATTCAATTCATGATTCATGATTCATTTCATGATTCATAAATTATGATTCAATTCATGATTCATGATTCATGATTCAATTCATGATTCATGATTCATGAATTATGATTCAATTCATGATTCATGATTCATGATTCAATTCATGATTCATGATTCATGAATTATGATTCGATTCATGATTCATGATTCAATTCATGATTCATGATTCATGAATTATGATTCGATTCATGATTCATGATTCAATTCATGATTCATGATTCATGAATTATGATTCGATTCATGATTCAATTCATGATTCATGATTCAATTCATGATTCATGATTTGAATTATGATTCATGAATCATGATTCAATTCATGATTCATGATTCATGAATCATAATTCAATTCATGATTCAATTCATAATTCATGAATCATGATTCAGTTCATGATTCATGAATCATGATTCAATTCATGATTCATGATTCATTTCATGATTCATGAATTATGATTCAATTCATGATTCATGATTCATGATTCAATTCCTGATTCCTGATTCATGATTCCTGATTCATGATTCAATTCATGATTCATGATTCAATTCATGATTCAATTCATGATTCAATTCATGATTCATGATTCATGATTCAATTTATGAATCATCATTCGATTCATGATTCATGATTCATGAATCATTATTCGATTCATGATTCATGAATTATGATTTGATTCATGATTCATGATTCATGAATCATGATTCAATTCATGATTCATGATTTATGATTCGATTCATGTTTCACGATTCATGAATCATGATTCAATTCATGATTCATGATTCATAAATCATGATTCCATTCATGATTCATGATTCATGATTCGATTCATTATTCAATTCATGATTCAATTCATGATTCATGAATCATGATTCAATTCATGATTCATGAATCATGATTCAATTCATGATTCATGATTCATTTCATGATTCATAAATTATGATTCAATTCATGATTCATGATTCAATTCATGATTCAATTCATGATTCATGATTCATTTAATAATTCATGAATTATGATTCAATTCATGATTCAATTCATGATTCATGATTCATGAATTATGATTCGATTCATGATTCATGATTCAATTCATGATTCATGATTCATGAATTATGATTCGATTCATGATTCATGATTCAATTCATGATTCATGATTCAATTCATGATTCATGATTTGATTTATGATTCATGAATCATGATTCAATTCATGATTCATGATTCATGAATCATGATTCAATTCATGATTCAATTCATAATTCATGAATCATGATTCAGTTCATGATTCATGAATCATGATTCAATTCATGATTCATGATTCATTTCATGATTCATGAATTATGATTCAATTCATGATTCATGATTCAATTCCTGATTCCTGATTCATGATTCCTGATTCATGATTCAATTCATGATTCATGATTCAATTCATGATTCAATTCATGATTCAATTCATGATTCATGATTCATGAATTATGATTCGATTCATGATTCAATTCATGATTCATGATTCAATTCATGATTCATGATTTGAATTATGATTCATGAATCATCATTCGATTCATGATTCATGATTCATGAATCATTATTCGATTCATGATTCATGAATTATGATTTGATTCATGATTCATGATTCATGAATCATGATTCAATTCATGATTCATGATTCATGATTCAATTCATGATTCATGATTCATTTCATGATTCATGATTTATGATTCATGATTTTATTCATGATTCATGATTCAATTCATGATTTATTTCATGATTCATGATTCATGATCCATGATTCAATTCATGATTCATGATTCAATTCATGATTCATGATTAGATACATGATTCATGATTCAATTCATGATTCATGATTCATAAATCATGATTCATGATTCAATTCATGATTCATTTAATGATTCATGATTTATGATTTGATTCATGAATCATGATTCGATTCATGATTCATGATTCATAAATCATGATTCAATTCATCATTCATGATTTATGATTCGATTCATAATTCACGATTCATGAATCATGATTCAATTCATGATTCATGATTCATAAATCATCATTCAATTCATGATTCATTTCATGATTCATGAATTATGATTCAATTCATGATTCATGATGCAATTCATGATTCCTGATTCCTGATTCATGATTCAATTCATGATTCATGATTCAATTCATGATTCAATTCATGATTCATGATTCAATTCATGATTCAATTCATGATTCATGATTTATGAATCATGATTCAATTCATGATTCAATTCATAATTCATGAATCATGATTCAGTTCATGATTCATCAATCATGATTCAATTCATGATTCATGATTCATTTCATGATTCATGAAATATGATTCAATTCATAATTCATGATTCATGATTCAATTCATGATTCCTGATTCATGATTCCTGATTCATGATTCAATTCATGATTCATGATTCAATTCATGATTCAATTCATGATTCATAATTCAATTCATGATTCATAAATTATGATTCAATTCATGATTCATGATTCAATTCATGATTCAATTCATGATTCATGATTCAATTCATGATTCATGATTCATGAATTATGATTCGATTCATGATTCAATTCATGATTCATGATTCAATTCATGATTCATGATTTGAATTATGATTCATGAATCATGATTCAATTCATGATTCATGAATCATGATTCAATTCATGATTCAATTCATAATTCATGAATCATGATTCAGTTCATGATTCATGAATCATGATTCAATTCATGATTCATGATTCATTTCATGATTCATGAATTATGATTCAATTCATAATTCATGATTCATGATTCAATTCATGATTCATGATTCCTGATTCATGATTCAATTAATGATTCATGATTCAATTCATGATTCAATTCATGATTCATGATTCAATTCATGATTCAATTCATGATTTAATTCATGAATCATGATTCAATTCATGATTCATGATTCATAAATTATGATTCGATTCATGATTCATGATTCAATTCATGAATCATGATTCAATTCATGATTCATGATTTGAATTATGATTCATGAATCATGATTCAATTCATGATTCATGATTTATGAATCATGATTCAATTCATGATTCAATTCATAATTCATGAATCATGATTCAGTTCATGATTCATGAATCATGATTCAATTCATGATTCATGATTCATGAATTATGATTCAATTCATAATTCATGATTCATGAATCATGATTCAATTCATGATTCAATTCATAATTCATGAATCATGATTCAGTTCATGATTCATGAATCATGATTCAATTCATGATTCATGATTCATTTCATGATTCATGAATTATGATTCAATTCATGATTCATGATTCATGATTCAATTCCTGATTCCTGATTCATGATTCCTGATTCATGATTCAATTCATGATTCATGATTCAATTCATGATTCAATTCATGATTCAATTCATGATTCATGATTCATGATTCAATTTATGAATCATCATTCGATTCATGATTCATGATTCATGAATCATTATTCGATTCATGATTCATGAATTATGATTTGATTCATGATTCATGATTCATGAATCATGATTCAATTCATGATTCATGATTTATGATTCGATTCATGTTTCACGATTCATGAATCATGATTCAATTCATGATTCATGATTCATAAATCATGATTCCATTCATGATTCATGATTCATGATTCGATTCATTATTCAATTCATGATTCAATTCATGATTCATGAATCATGATTCAATTCATGATTCATGAATCATGATTCAATTCATGATTCATGATTCATTTCATGATTCATAAATTATGATTCAATTCATGATTCATGATTCAATTCATGATTCAATTCATGATTCATGATTCATTTAATAATTCATGAATTATGATTCAATTCATGATTCATGATTCATGATTCAATTCATGATTCATGATTCATGAATTATGATTCGATTCATGATTCATGATTCAATTCATGATTCATGATTCATGAATTATGATTCGATTCATGATTCATGATTCAATTCATGATTCATGATTCAATTCATGATTCATGATTTGATTTATGATTCATGAATCATGATTCAATTCATGATTCATGATTCATGAATCATGATTCAATTCATGATTCAATTCATAATTCATGAATCATGATTCAGTTCATGATTCATGAATCATGATTCAATTCATGATTCATGATTCATTTCATGATTCATGAATTATGATTCAATTCATGATTCATGATTCATGATTCAATTCCTGATTCCTGATTCATGATTCCTGATTCATGATTCAATTCATGATTCATGATTCAATTCATGATTCAATTCATGATTCAATTCATGATTCATGATTCATGAATTATGATTCGATTCATGATTCAATTCATGATTCATGATTCAATTCATGATTCATGATTTGAATTATGATTCATGAATCATCATTCGATTCATGATTCATGATTCATGAATCATTATTCGATTCATGATTCATGAATTATGATTTGATTCATGATTCATGATTCATGAATCATGATTCAATTCATGATTCATGATTCATGATTCAATTCATGATTCATGATTCATTTCATGATTCATGATTTATGATTCATGATTTTATTCATGATTCATGATTCAATTCATGATTTATTTCATGATTCATGATTCAATTCATGATTCATGATTAGATACATGATTCATGATTCAATTCATGATTCATGATTCATAAATCATGATTCATGATTCAATTCATGATTCATTTAATGATTCATGATTTATGATTTGATTCATGAATCATGATTCGATTCATGATTCATGATTCATAAATCATGATTCAATTCATCATTCATGATTTATGATTCGATTCATAATTCACGATTCATGAATCATGATTCAATTCATGATTCATGATTCATAAATCATCATTCAATTCATGATTCATTTCATGATTCATGAATTATGATTCAATTCATGATTCATGATGCAATTCATGATTCCTGATTCCTGATTCCTGATTCATGATTCAATTCATGATTCATGATTCAATTCATGATTCAATTCATGATTCATGATTCAATTCATGATTCAATTCATGATTCATGATTCATGATTCATGATTCAATTTATGAATCATCATTCGATTCATGATTCATGATTCATGAATCATCATTCGATTCATGATTCATGAATTATGATTTGATTCATGATTCATGATTCATGATTCATGATTCATGATTCAATTCATGAATCATGAATCGAATCATGATTCATGAATTGAATCATGAATCATGAATCATGAATCATGATAAAATTCATGATTCATAATTCATTTCATGATTCATGATTTATGCTTCATGATTCAATTCATGATTCATGATTCAATTTATGAATCATCATTCGATTCATGATTCATGATTCATGAATCATCATTCGATTCATGATTCATGATTCATGAATCATCATTCGATTCATGATTCATGATTCATGAATCATCATTCGATTCATGATTCATGATTCATGAATCATCATTCGATTCATGATTCATGAATCATGATTTGATTCATGATTCATGATTCAATTTATGATTCATGATTCATGAATCATGATTCATGATTCAATTCATGAATCATGAATCGAATCATGATTCATGAATTGAATCATGAATCATGAATCATGAATCATGATTCAATTCATGAATCATGAATCATGAATCATGATTAAATTCATGATTCATGATTCATTTCATGATTCATGATTTATGATTCATGATTTTATTCATGATTAATGATTCAATTCATGATTCATTTCATGATTCATGATTCATGATCCATGATTCAATTCATGATTCATGATTTAATTCATGATTCATGATTAAATACATGCTTCATGATTCAATTCATGACTCATGATTCGATTAATGATTCATGATTCGATTCATGATTCATTTAATGATTCATGATTTATGATTTGATTCATGATTCATGATTCATGAATCATGATTCGATTCATGATTCATGATTCATGAATCATGATTCGATTTATGATTCATGATTCATAAATCATGATTCAATTCATGATTCATGATTTATGATTCGATTCATGATTCACGATTCATGAATCATGATTCAATTCATGATTCATGATTCATAAATCATGATTCAATTCATAATTCATGATTCATGATTCGATTCATTATTCAATTCATTATTCAATTCATGATTCATGAATCATAATTCAATTCATGATTCATGAATCATGATTCAATTCATGATTCATAATTCATTTCATGATTCATAAATTATAATTCAATTCATGATTCATGATTCAATTCATGATTCAATTCATGATTCATGATTGAATTCATGATTCATGATTCATGAATTATGATTCGATTCATGATTCATGATTCAATTCATGATTCATGATTCAATTCATGATTCATGATTTGAATTATGATTCATGAATCATGATTCAATTCATGATTCATGATTTATGAATCATGATTCAATTCATGATTCAATTCATAATTCATGAATCATGATTCAGTTCATGATTCATGAATCATGATTCAATTCATGATTCATGATTCATTTCATGATTCATGAATTATGATTCAATTCATAATTCATGATTCATGATTCAATTCATGATTCCTGATTCATGATTCCTGATTCATGATTCAATTCATGATTCAATTCATGATTCAATTCATGATTCATGATTCAATTCATGATTCAATTCATGATTTAATTCATGAATCATGATTCAATTCATGATTCATGATTCATGAATTATGATTCGATTCATGATTCATGATTCAATTCATGATTCATGATTCAATTCATGATTCATGATTTGAATTATGATTCATGAATCATGATTCAATTCATGATTCATGATTTATGAATCATGATTCAATTCATGATTCAATTCATAATTCATGAATCATGATTCAGTTCATGATTCATGAATCATGATTCAATTCATGATTCATGATTCATTTCATGATTCATGAATTATGATTCAATTCATAATTCATGATTCATGATTCAATTCATGATTCCTGATTCATGATTCCTGATTCATGATTCAATTCATGATTCATGATTCAATTCATGATTCAATTCATGATTCATGATTCAATTCATGATTCAATTCATGATTCATGATTCAATTCATGATTCAATTCATGATTTAATTCATGAATCATGATTCAATTCATGATTCATGATTCATGAATTATGATTCGATTCATGATTCATGATTCAATTCATGATTCATGATTCAATTCATGATTCATGATTTATGAATCATGAATTATTTCATGATTCAATTCATAATTCATGAATCATGATTCAGTTCATGATTCATGAATCATGATTCAATTCATGATTCATGATTCATTTCATGATTCATGAATTATGATTCAATTCATAATTCATGATTCATGATTCAATTCATGATTCAATTCATGATTCATAATTCAATTCATGATTCATAAATTATGATTCAATTCATGATTCATGATTCAATTCATGATTCAATTCATGATTCATGATTCATTTCATGATTCATGATTCATGAATTATGATTCGATTCATGATTCAATTCATGATTCATGATTCAATTCATGATTCATGATTTGAATTATGATTCATGAATCATGATTCAATTCATGATTCATGATTTATGAATCATGATTCAATTCATGATTCAATTCATAATTCATGAATCATGATTCAGTTCATGATTCATGAATCATGATTCAATTCTTGATTCATGATTCATTTCATGATTCATGAATTATGATTCAATTCATAATTCATGATTCATGATTCAATTCATGATTCATGATTCCTGATTCATGATTCAATTCATGATTCAATTCATGATTCAATTCATGATTCATGTTTCAATTCATGATTCAATTCATGATTTAATTCATGAATCATGATTCAATTCATGATTCATGATTCATGAATTATGATTCGATTCATGATTCATGATTCAATTCATGAATCATGATTCAATTCATGATTCATGAATCATGATTCAATTCATGATTCATGATTCATTTCATGATTCATGAATTATGATTCAATTCATAATTCATGATTCATGATTCAATTCATGATTCCTGATTCATGATTCCTGATTCATGATTCAATTCATGATTCATGATTCAATTCATGATTCAATTCATGATTCATGATTCAATTCATGATTCAATTCATGATTTAATTCATGAATCATGATTCAATTCATGATTCATGATTCATGAATTATGATTCGATTCATGATTCATGATTCAATTCATGATTCATGATTTGAATTATGATTCATGAATCATGATTCAATTCATGATTCATGATTTATGAATCATGATTCAATTCATGATTCAATTCATAATTCATGAATCATGATTCAGTTCATGATTCATGAATCATGATTCAATTCATGATTCATGATTCATTTCATGATTCATGAATTATGATTCAATTCATAATTCATGATTCATGATTCAATTCATGATTCCTGATTCATGATTACTGATTCATGATTCAATTCATGATTCATGATTCAATTCATGATTCAATTCATGATTCATAATTCAATTCATGATTCATAAATTATGATTCAATTCATGATTCATGATTCAATTCATGATTCATGATTCATTTCATGATTCATGATTCATGAATTATGATTCGATTCATGATTCAATTCATGATTCATGATTCAATTCATGATTCATGATTTGAATTATGATTCATGAATCATGATTCAATTCATAATTCATGATTTATGAATCATGATTCAATTCATGATTCAATTCATAATTCATGAATCATGATTCAGTTCATGATTCATGAATCATGATTCAATTCATGATTCATGATTTATGAATCATGATTCAATTCATGATTCAATTCATAATTCATGAATCATGATTCAGTTCATGATTCATGAATCATGATTCAATTCATGATTCATGATTCATTTCATGATTCATGAATTATGATTCAATTCATAATTCATGATTCATGATTCAATTCATGATTCATGATTCCTGATTCATGATTCAATTCATGATTCATGATTCAATTCATGATTCATGATTCAATTCATGATTCAATTCATGATTTAATTCATGAATCATGATTCAATTCATGATTCATGATTCATGAATTATGATTCGATTCATGATTCATGATTCAATTCATGAATCATGATTCAATTCATGATTCATGATTTGAATTATGATTCATGAATCATGATTCAATTCATGATTCATGATTTATGAATCATGATTCAATTCATGATTCAATTCATAATTCATGAATCATGATTCAGTTCATGATTCATGAATCATGATTCAATTCATGATTCATGATTCATGAATTATGATTCAATTCATAATTCATGATTCATGATTCAATTCATGATTCCTGATTCATGATTCAATTCATGATTCATGATTCAATTCATGATTCAATTCATGATTCATGATTCAATTCATGATTTAATTCATGATTCATGATTCATGATTTATGATTCAATTTATGAATCATCATTCGATTCATGATTCATGATTCATGAATCATCATTCGATTCATGATTCATGATTCATGAATCATCATTCGATTCATGATTCATGATTCATGAATCATCATTCGATTCATGATTCATGAATCATGATTTGATTCATGATTCATGATTCATGAATCATGATTCAATTTATGATTCATGATTCATGATTCATGATTCATGATTCAATTCATGAATCATGAATCGAATCATGATTCATGAATTGAATCATGAATCATGATTCCTGATTCATGATTCAATTCATGATTCATGATTCAATTCATGATTCGATTCATGATTCATGAATCATCATTCGATTCATGATTCATGATTCATGAATCATCATTCGATTCATGATTCATGAATCATGATTTGATTCATGATTCATGATTCATGAATCATGATTCAATTTATGATTCATGATTCATGATTCATGATTCATGATTCAATTCATGAATCATGAATCGAATCATGATTCATGAATTGAATCATGAATCATGAATCATGATTAAATTCATGATTCATGATTCATAAATCATGATTCAATTCATGATTCATGATTTATGATTCGATTCATGTTTCACGATTCATGATTCATGATTCGATTCATGATTCATGATTCATAATTCATGATTCATGATTCATAAATCATGATTCAATTCATGATTCATGATTTATGATTCGATTCATGTTTCACGATTCATGATTCATGATTCGATTCATGATTCATGATTCATAAATCATGATTCCATTCATGATTCATGATTCATGATTCGATTCATTATTCAATTCATGATTCAATTCATGATTCATGAATCATGATTCAATTCATGTTTCATGAATCATGATTCAATTCATGATTCATGATTCATTTCATGATTCAGAAATTATGATTCAATTCATGATTCATGATTCAATTCATGATTCAATTCATGATTCATGATTCATTTAATAATTCATGAATTATGATTCAATTCATGATTCATGATTCATGATTCAATTCATGATTCATGATTCATGAATTATGATTCGATTCATGATTCATGATTCAATTCATGATTCATGATTCATGAATTATGATTCGATTCATGATTCATGATTCAATTCATGATTCATGATTCAATTCATGATTCATGAATCATGATTCAGTTCATGATTCATGAATCATGATTCAATTCATGATTCATGATTCAGTTCATGATTCATGAATTATGATTCAATTCATGATTCATGATTCATGATTCAATTCATGATTCCTGATTCATGATTCCTGATTCATGATTCAATTCATGATTCATGATTCAATTCATGATTCAATTCATGATTCAATTCATAATTCATGAATCATGATTCAGTTCATGATTCATGAATCATGATTCAATTCATGATTCATGATTCATTTCATGATTCATGAATTATGATTCAATTCATGATTCATGATTCATGATTTAATTCATGATTCCTGATTCATGATTCCTGATTCATGATTCAATTCATGATTCATGATTCAATTAATGATTCAATTCATGATTCAATTCATGATTCATGATTCAATTTATGAATCATCATTCGATTCATGATTCATGATTCATGAATCATTATTCGATTCATGATTCATGAATTAAGATTTGATTCATGATTCATGATTCATGAATCATGATTCAATTCATGATTCATGATTCATGATTCAATTCATGATTCATGATTCATTTCATGATTCATGATTTATGATTCATGATTTTATTCATGATTCATGATTCAATTCATGATTCATTTCATGATTCATGATTCATGATTCATGATTCAATTCATGATTCATGATTCAATTCATGATTCATGATTAGATACATGATTCATGATTCAATTCATTTAATGATTCATGATTTATGATTTGATTCATGAATCATGATTCGATTCATGATTCATGAATCATGATTTAATTTATGATTCATGATTCATAAATCATGATTCAATTCATCATTCATGATTTATGATTCGATTCATAATTCACGATTCATGAATCATGATTCAATTCATGATTCATGATTCATAAATCATCATTCAATTCATGATTCATTTCATGATTCATGAATTATGATTTAATTCATGATTCATGATGCAATTCATGATTCCTGATTCCTGATTCCTGATTCAATTCATGATTCATGATTCAATTCATGATTCAATTCATGATTCATGATTCATGATTCATGATTCAATTTATGAATCATCATTCGATTCATGATTCATGATTCATGAATCATCATTCGATTCATGATTCATGAATTATGATTTGATTCATGATTCATGATTCATGAATCATGATTCAATTCATGATTCATGATTCATGATTCATGATTCATGATTCAATTCATGAATCATGAATCGAATCATGATTTATGAATTAAATCATGAATCATGAATCATGAATCATGATTAAATTCATGATTCATGATTCATTTCATGATTTAGGATTCATGATTCATGATTCATGATTCAATTCATGAATCATGAATCGAATCATGATTCATGAATTAAATCATGAATCATGAATCATGAATCATGATTAAATTCATGATTCATGATTCATTTCATGATTTAGGATTCATGATCCATGATTCATGATTCAATTCATGAATCATGAATCGAATCATGATTCATGAATTGAATCATGAATCATGAATCATGAATAATGATAAAATTCATGATTCATGATTCATTTCATGATTCATGATTTATGATTCATGATTTTATTCATGATTCATGATTCAATTCATGATTCATTTCATGATTCATGATTCATGATCCATGATTCAATTTATGATTCATGATTCAATTTATGATTCATGATTAAATACATGATTCATGATTCAATTCATGATTCATGATTCATAAATCATGATTCATGATTCAATTCATGATTCATTTAATGATTCATGATTTATGATTCGATTCATGATTCATGATTCATGAATCATGATTCAATTTATGATTCATGATTCATAAATCATGATTCAATTCATCATTCATGATTTCTGATTCGATTCATGATTCACGATTCATGAATCCTGATTCAATTCATGATTCATGATTCATAAATCATCATTCAATTCATGATTCATGATTCATGATTCGATTCATGATTCAATTCATGATTCAATTCATGATTCATGAATCATGATTCAATTCATGATTCATGAATCATGATTCAATTCATGATTCATGATTAATTTCATGATTCATAAATTATGATTCAATTCATGATTCATGATTCATTTAATAATTCATGAATTATAATTCAATTCATGATTCATGATTCATGATTCAATTCATGATTTAATTCATGAATCATGATTCAATTCATGATTCATGATTCATGATTTAATTCATGATTCCTGAATCATGATTCCTGATTCATGATTCAATTCATGATTCATGATTCAATTCATGATTCAATTCATGATTCATGATTCAATTCATGATTCATGATTCATGATTCAATTCATGATTCATGATTCATGATTCAATTCATGACTCATGATTCATGAACCATGATTTATGATTTAATTCTTGATTCATGATTCAATTTATGATTTATGATTCATGATTCAATTCATGATTCATAATTTATTTCATGATTCATGATTCAATTCATGATTCATGAATTATGATTCAATTCATGATTCATGATTCATGATTCATGATTCAATTCATGATTCGTGATTCATGATTCCATTCATGATTTAATTCATTATTCATGATTCATTTCATGATTCATAATTCATGATTTATGATTCATGATTCAATTCAGGATTCATGATTCAATTCATGATTCATGATTCAATTCATCATTCATTTCATGATTCCATTCATGATTCAATTCATGATTCATGATTTATGATTCATGATTCAATTCATGATTCATGATTCAATTCATGATTTATGATTCATGATTCAATTCATGATTCATGATTCAATTCATGATTCATTTCATGATTCATGATTCATGATTCATGATTCAATTCATGATTCATGATTCATGATTTAATTCATGATTCATGATTCAATTCATGATTTAATTCATGATTCATGATTCAATTCATGATTTAATTCATGATTCATGATTCAATTCATGAATCATGAATCGAATCATGATTCATGAATTAAATCATGAATCATGAATCATGATTAAATTCATGATTCATGATTCATTTCATGATTTAGGATTCATGATTCATGATTCATGATTCAATTCATGAATCATGAATCAAATCATGATTCATGAATTGAATCATGAATCATGAATCATGAATCATGATAAAATTCATGATTCATGATTCATTTCATGATTCATGATTTATGATTCATGATTTTATTCATGATTCATGATTCAATTCATGATTCATTTCATGATTCATGATTCATGATCCATAATTCAATTTATGATTCATGATTCAATTTATGATTCATGATTAAATACATGATTCATGATTCAATTCATGATTCATGATTCATAAATCATGATTCATGATTCAATTCATGATTCATTTAATGATTCATGATTTATGATTCGATTCATGATTCATGATTCATGAATCATGATTCAATTTATGATTCATAATTCATAAATCATGATTCAATTCATCATTCATGATTTATGATTCGATTCATGATTCACGATTCATGAATCATGATTCAATTCATGATTCATGATTCATAAATCATCATTCAATTCATGATTCATGATTCATGATTCGATTCATGATTCAATTCATGATTCAATTCATGATTCATGAATCATGATTCAATTCATGATTCATGAATCATGATTCAATTCATGATTCATGATTCATTTCATGATTCAAAAATTATAATTCAATTCATGATTCATGATTCAATTCATGATTCAATTCATGAATCATGATTCAATTCATGATTCATGCTTCATTTAATAATTCATGAATTATAATTCAATTCATGATTCATGATTCATGATTCAATTCATGATTTAATTCATGAATCATGATTCAATTCATGATTCATGATTCATGAATTATGATTCGATTCATGATTCATGATTCAATTCATGATTCATGATTCAATTCATGATTCATGATTTGAATTATGATTCATGAATCATGATTTAATTCATGATTCATGATTCATGAATCATGATTCAATTCATGATTCAATTCATAATTCATGAATCATGATTCAGTTCATGATTCATGAATCACAATTCAATTCATGATTCATGATTCATTTCATAATTCATGAATTATGATTCAATTCATGATTCATGATTCATGATTTAATTCATGATTCATGATTCAATTCATGATTCATTTCATGATTCATGATTCATGATCCATGATTCAATTCATGATCCATGATTCAATTCATGATTCATTTAATGTTTCATGATTTATGATTCAATTCATGATTCATGATTCAATTCATGATTCATTTCATGATTCAAGATTCATGATTCAATTCAAGATTCATGATTCAATTCATGATTCATGATTCAATTCATGACTCATGATTCAATTCATGATTCATGAATCAATTTATAATTCATGATTCAAATCATGATTCATTTAATGATTCAAGATTTATGATTCAATTCATGATTTATGATTCGATTTATGATTCATGATTCATAAATCATGATTCGATTCATGATTCATGATTTATGAATCATGATTCAATTCATGATTCATGATTCATGATTCATGATTCAATTCATGAATCATCATTCGATTCATGATTCATGATTCATGAATCATCATTCGATTCATGATTCATGATTCATGAATCATCATTCGATTCATGATTCATGAATCATGATTTGATTCATGATTCATGATTCATGAATCATGATTCAATTTATGATTCATGATTCATGATTCATAATTCATGATTCAATTCATGAATCATGAATCGAATCATGATTCATGAATTGAATCATGAATCATGAATCATGATTAAATTCATGATTCATGATTCATTTCATGATTCATGATTTATGATTCAATTCATGATTTATGAATAGATTCATGATTTATGATTCATGAATCATGATTCGATTCATGATTCATGATTCATGATTCATGAATCATGAATCATAATTCATGATTTATGATTTATTAATCATGATTCATGATTCATGAATCATGATTTAATTCATGATTCATGATTTATGAATCATTATTCGATTCATGATTCATGATTCATGATTTAATTTATGATTCATGAATTGATTCATGATTCATGATTCATGATTCTAGTCATGATTCATGATACAATTCATGACTCATGATTTAATTCATGATTCATGATTCAATTCATGATTCATGATTTAATTCATGATTCATTTAAAGATTCATGATTTATGATTCAATTCATGATTTATGATTCAATTCATGATTCATGATTCATGATTCAATTCATGATTTAATTCATGAATCATGATTTGATTCATGATTCATGATTCTTTTCATGATTTATGATTCATGATTCAATTCATGATTCATGATTCAATTCATGATTCAATTCATGATTCATGATTCAATTCATGATTCATGATTCAATTCATGTTTCATGATTCAATTCATGATTCGTGATTCATGATTCAATTCATGATTCAATTCATGATTCATGATTCAATTCGTGATTCATGATTCAATATATGATTCAATTATGATTCATGATTCAAATTATGATTCATGATTCAATTCATGAATTATGATTCAATTCATGATTCATGATTCAATTCATGATTCATGATTCAATTCATGAATCATGAATAGAATCATGATTCATGAATTGAATCATGAATCATGAATCATGATTAAATTCATGATTCATGATTCATGATTTATGATTCAATTCATGATTTATGAATAGATTCATGATTTATGATTCATGAATCATGATTCATGATTCATGAATCATGATTTAATTCATGATTCATGATTTATGAATCATTATTCGATTCATGATTCATGATTCATGATTTAATTTATGATTCATGAATTGATTCATGATTCATGATTCATGATTCTAGTCATGATTCATGATACAATTCATGACTCATGATTTAATTCATGATTCATGATTCAATTCATGATTCATGATTCAATTCATGATTCATGATTTAATTCATGATTCATTTAAAGATTCATGATTTATGATTCAATTCATGATTTATGATTCAATTCATGATTCATGATTCATGAATCATGATTCGATTCATGATTCATGATTCGATTCATGATTCATGATTCATGATTCAATTCATGATTTAATTCATGAATCATGATTTGATTCATGATTCATGATTCATGAATCATGATTCGATTCATGATTCATGATTCGATTCATGATTCATGATTCAATTCATGATTTAATTCATGAATCATGATTTGATTCATGATTCCTGATTCTTTTCATAATTTATGATTCGTGATTCAATTCATGATTCATGATTCAATTCATGTTTCATGATTCAATTCATGATTCGTGATTCATGATTCAATTCATGATTCAATTCATGATTCATGATTCAATTCGTGATTCATGATTCAATATCTGATTCAATTATGATTCATGATTCAAATTATGATTCATGATTCAATTCATGAATTATGATTCAATTCATGATTCATGATTCAATTCATGATTCATGATTAATGATTCAATTCATGATTCATGATTCATGATTCATTATTCGATTCATGATTCATGATTCATGATTCAATTCATTATTCATGATTTAATTCATGATTCATGATTCAATATATGATTCAATTCATGATTCATGATTCAAATCATGATTCATGATTCATGATTCATGATTCATGATTCAATTTATGATTCATGATTCGATTCATGATTCCTGACTCATGATTCAATTCATGACTCATGATTCATGATTCATGATTCATGATTTAATTCATGATTCATGATTTAATTCATGATTCATCATTCAGTTCATGATTCATTTCATGATTCATGAATCATGATTCGATTCATGATTCATGATTCAATTTATGATTCATGATTCGATTCATGATTCCTGACTCATGATTCAATTCATGATTCATGATTCATGATTCATGATTCATGATTTAATTCATGATTCATGATTTAATTCATGATTCATCATTCAGTTCATGATTCATTTCATGATTCATGAATCATGATTCGATTCATGATTCATGATTCATAAATCATGATTCGATTTATGATTCATGATTCAGTAATCATGATTCAATTCATGATTCATGATTCATGATTTGATTCATGATTCATGATTTATGATTCATGATTCAATTCATGATTCATGATTCATTTCATGATTCAATTCATGATTCAATTCATGATTCAAATCTTGATTCATGATTCATGATTTAATTCATGATTCAATTCATGAATCATGATTCAATTCATGATTCATGCTTCATTTAATAATTCATGAATTATAATTCAATTCATGATTCATGATTCATGATTCAATTCATGATTTAATTCATGAATCATGATTCAATTCATGATTCATGATTCATGAATTATGATTCGATTCATGATTCATGATTCAATTCATGATTCATGATTCAATTCATGATTCATGATTTGAATTATGATTCATGAATCATGATTTAATTCATGATTCATGATTCATGAATCATGATTCAATTCATGATTCAATTCATAATTCATGAATCATGATTCAGTTCATGATTCATGAATCACAATTCAATTCATGATTCATGATTCATTTCATGATTCATGAATTATGATTCAATTCATGATTCATGATTCATGATTTAATTCATGATTCATGATTCAATTCATGATTCATTTCATGATTCATGATTCATGATCCATGATTCAATTCATGATCCATGATTCAATTCATGATTCATTTAATGTTTCATGATTTATGATTCAATTCATGATTCATGATTCAATTCATGATTCATTTCATGATTCAAGATTCATGATTCAATTCAAGATTCATGATTCAATTCATGATTCATGATTCAATTCATGACTCATGATTCAATTCATGATTCATGAATCAATTTATAATTCATGATTCAAATCATGATTCATTTAATGATTCAAGATTTATGATTCAATTCATGATTTATGATTCGATTTATGATTCATGATTCATAAATCATGATTCGATTCATGATTCATGATTTATGAATCATGATTCAATTCATGATTCATGATTCATGATTCATGATTCAATTCATGAATCATCATTCGATTCATGATTCATGATTCATGAATCATCATTCGATTCATGATTCATGATTCATGAATCATCATTCGATTCATGATTCATGAATCATGATTTGATTCATGATTCATGATTCATGAATCATGATTCAATTTATGATTCATGATTCATGATTCATAATTCATGATTCAATTCATGAATCATGAATCGAATCATGATTCATGAATTGAATCATGAATCATGAATCATGATTAAATTCATGATTCATGATTCATTTCAAGATTCATGATTTATGATTCAATTCATGATTTATGAATAGATTCATGATTTATGATTCATGAATCATGATTCGATTCATGATTCATGATTCATGATTCATGAATCATGAATCATAATTCATGATTTATGATTTATTAATCATGATTCATGATTCATGAATCATGATTTAATTCATGATTCATGATTTATGAATCATTATTCGATTCATGATTCATGATTCATGATTTAATTTATGATTCATGAATTGATTCATGATTCATGATTCATGATTCTAGTCATGATTCATGATACAATTCATGACTCATGATTTAATTCATGATTCATGATTCAATTCATGATTCATGATTTAATTCATGATTCATTTAAAGATTCATGATTTATGATTCAATTCATGATTTATGATTCAATTCATGATTCATGATTCATGAATCATGATTCGATTCATGATTCATGATTCGATTCATGATTCATGATTCATGATTCAATTCATGATTTAATTCATGAATCATGATTTGATTCATGATTCATGATTCTTTTCATGATTTATGATTCATGATTCAATTCATGATTCATGATTCAATTCATGATTCAATTCATGATTCATGATTCAATTCATGATTCATGATTCAATTCATGTTTCATGATTCAATTCATGATTCGTGATTCATGATTCAATTCATGATTCAATTCATGATTCATGATTCAATTCGTGATTCATGATTCAATATATGATTCAATTATGATTCATGATTCAAATTATGATTCATGATTCAATTCATGATTCATGATTCAAATCATGATTCATGATTCATGATTCAATTCATGAATTATGATTCAATTCATGATTAATGATTCAATTCATGATTCCTGACTCATGATTCAATTCATGACTCATGATTCATGATTCATGATTCATGATTTAATTCATGATTCATGATTTAATTCATGATTCATCATTCAGTTCATGATTCATTTCATGATTCATGAATCATGATTCGATTCATGATTCATGATTCAATTTATGATTCATGATTCGATTCATGATTCCTGACTCATGATTCAATTCATGATTCATGATTCATGATTCATGATTCATGATTTAATTCATGATTCATGATTTAATTCATGATTCATCATTCAGTTCATGATTCATTTCATGATTCATGAATCATGATTCGATTCATGATTCATGATTCATAAATCATGATTCGATTTATGATTCATGATTCAGTAATCATGATTCAATTCATGATTCATGATTCATGATTTGATTCATGATTCATGATTTATGATTCATGATTCAATTCATGATTCATGATTCATTTCATGATTCAATTCATGATTCAATTCATGATTCAAATCTTGATTCATGATTCATGATTTAATTCATGATTCAATTCATGAATCATGATTCAATTCATGATTCATGCTTCATTTAATAATTCATGAATTATAATTCAATTCATGATTCATGATTCATGATTCAATTCATGATTTAATTCATGAATCATGATTCAATTCATGATTCATGATTCATGAATTATGATTCGATTCATGATTCATGATTCAATTCATGATTCATGATTCAATTCATGATTCATGATTTGAATTATGATTCATGAATCATGATTTAATTCATGATTCATGATTCATGAATCATGATTCAATTCATGATTCAATTCATAATTCATGAATCATGATTCAGTTCATGATTCATGAATCACAATTCAATTCATGATTCATGATTCATTTCATGATTCATGAATTATGATTCAATTCATGATTCATGATTCATGATTTAATTCATGATTCATGATTCAATTCATGATTCATTTCATGATTCATGATTCATGATCCATGATTCAATTCATGATCCATGATTCAATTCATGATTCATTTAATGTTTCATGATTTATGATTCAATTCATGATTCATGATTCAATTCATGATTCATTTCATGATTCAAGATTCATGATTCAATTCAAGATTCATGATTCAATTCATGATTCATGATTCAATTCATGACTCATGATTCAATTCATGATTCATGAATCAATTTATAATTCATGATTCAAATCATGATTCATTTAATGATTCAAGATTTATGATTCAATTCATGATTTATGATTCGATTTATGATTCATGATTCATAAATCATGATTCGATTCATGATTCATGATTTATGAATCATGATTCAATTCATGATTCATGATTCATGATTCATGATTCAATTCATGAATCATCATTCGATTCATGATTCATGATTCATGAATCATCATTCGATTCATGATTCATGATTCATGAATCATCATTCGATTCATGATTCATGAATCATGATTTGATTCATGATTCATGATTCATGAATCATGATTCAATTTATGATTCATGATTCATGATTCATAATTCATGATTCAATTCATGAATCATGAATCGAATCATGATTCATGAATTGAATCATGAATCATGAATCATGATTAAATTCATGATTCATGATTCATTTCAAGATTCATGATTTATGATTCAATTCATGATTTATGAATAGATTCATGATTTATGATTCATGAATCATGATTCGATTCATGATTCATGATTCATGATTCATGAATCATGAATCATAATTCATGATTTATGATTTATTAATCATGATTCATGATTCATGAATCATGATTTAATTCATGATTCATGATTTATGAATCATTATTCGATTCATGATTCATGATTCATGATTTAATTTATGATTCATGAATTGATTCATGATTCATGATTCATGATTCTAGTCATGATTCATGATACAATTCATGACTCATGATTTAATTCATGATTCATGATTCAATTCATGATTCATGATTTAATTCATGATTCATTTAAAGATTCATGATTTATGATTCAATTCATGATTTATGATTCAATTCATGATTCATGATTCATGAATCATGATTCGATTCATGATTCATGATTCGATTCATGATTCATGATTCATGATTCAATTCATGATTTAATTCATGAATCATGATTTGATTCATGATTCATGATTCTTTTCATGATTTATGATTCATGATTCAATTCATGATTCATGATTCAATTCATGATTCAATTCATGATTCATGATTCAATTCATGATTCATGATTCAATTCATGTTTCATGATTCAATTCATGATTCGTGATTCATGATTCAATTCATGATTCAATTCATGATTCATGATTCAATTCGTGATTCATGATTCAATATATGATTCAATTATGATTCATGATTCAAATTATGATTCATGATTCAATTCATGAATTATGATTCAATTCATGATTCATGATTCAATTCATGATTCATGATTCAATTCATGAATCATGAATAGAATCATGATTCATGAATTGAATCATGAATCATGAATCATGATTAAATTCATGATTCATGATTCATGATTTATGATTCAATTCATGATTTATGAATAGATTCATGATTTATGATTCATGAATCATGATTCAAATCATGATTCATGATTCATGATTCATGAATCATGAATCATGATTCATGATTTATGATTTATTAATCATGATTCATGATTCATGAATCATGATTTAATTCATGATTCATGATTTATGAATCATTATTCGATTCATGATTCATGATTCATGATTTAATTTATGATTCATGAATTGATTCATGATTCATGATTCATGATTCTAGTCATGATTCATGATACAATTCATGACTCATGATTTAATTCATGATTCATGATTCAATTCATGATTCATGATTCAATTCATGATTCATGATTTAATTCATGATTCATTTAAAGATTCATGATTTATGATTCAATTCATGATTTATGATTCAATTCATGATTCATGATTCATGAATCATGATTCGATTCATGATTCATGATTCGATTCATGATTCATGATTCAATTCATGATTTAATTCATGAATCATGATTTGATTCATGATTCATGATTCATGAATCATGATTCATGATTCGATTCATGATTCATGATTCATGATTCAATTCATGATTTAATTCATGAATCATGATTTGATTCATGATTCCTGATTCTTTTCATAATTTATGATTCGTGATTCAATTCATGATTCATGATTCAATTCATGTTTCATGATTCAATTCATGATTCGTGATTCATGATTCAATTCATGATTCAATTCATGATTCATGATTCAATTCGTGATTCATGATTCAATATCTGATTCAATTATGATTCATGATTCAAATTATGATTCATGATTCAATTCATGAATTATGATTCAATTCATGATTCATGATTCAATTCATGATTCATGATTAATGATTCAATTCATGATTCATGATTCATGATTCATTATTCGATTCATGATTCATGATTCATGATTCAATTCATTATTCATGATTTAATTCATGATTCATGATTCAATATATGATTCAATTCATGATTCATGATTCAAATCATGATTCATGATTCATGATTCAATTCATGAATTATGATTCAATTCATGATTAATGATTCAATTCATGATTCATGATTCATTATTCGATGCATGTTTCATTATTTGATTCATGTTTCATGATTCATGATTCATGATTCGATTCATGATTCATGATTCATGATTCATGATTCATGATTCAATTTATGATTCATGATTCGATTCATGATTCCTGACTCATGATTCAATTCATGACTCATGATTCATGATTCATGATTCATGATTTAATTCATGATTCATGATTTAATTCATGATTCATCATTCAGTTCATGATTCATTTCATGATTCATGAATCATGATTCGATTCATGATTCATGATTCATAAATCATGATTCGATTTATGATTCATGATTCAGTAATCATGATTCAATTCATGATTCATGATTCATGATTTGATTCATGATTCATGATTTATGATTCATGATTCAATTCATGATTCATGATTCATTTCATGATTCATGATTCAATTCATGATTCAATTCATGATTCAAATCTTGATTCATGATTCATGATTTAATTCATGATTCATGACTCAATTCATGATTCATGATTTAATTCATGATTCATGATTCATGATTCAATTCATGATTCATGATTCATGATTCAATTCATGATTCAATACATAATTCATGATTCATGATTCAATTCATGATGCATGATTCATGATTCATGATTCATGATTCATGAATCATGATTCAATTCATGATTCATTATTCGATGCATGTTTCATTATTTGATTCATGTTTCATGATTCATGATTCAATTCATGATTCATGATTCGATTCATGATTCATGATTCATGATTCATGATTCATGATTCAACTTATGATTCATGATTCGATTCATGATTCCTGACTCATGATTCAATTCATGACTCATGATTCATGATTCATGATTCATGATTTAATTCATGATTCATGATTTAATTCATGATTCATCATTCAGTTCATGATTCATTTCATGATTCATGAATCATGATTCGATTCATGATTCATGATTCATAAATCATGATTCGATTTATGATTCATGATTCAGTAATCATGATTCAATTCATGATTCATGATTTGATTCATGATTCATGATTTATGATTCATGATTCAATTCATGATTCATTTCATGATTCATGATTCAATTCATGATTGAATTCATGATTCAAATCTTGATTCATGATTCATGATTTAATTCATGATTCATGATTCAATTCATGATTCATGATTCAATTCATGACTCATGATTCAATTCATGATTCATGAATCAATTTATAATTCATGATTCAAATCATGATTCATTTAATGATTCAAGATTTATGATTCAATTCATGATTTATGATTCGATTTATGATTCATGATTCATAAATCATGATTCGATTCATGATTCATGATTTATGAATCATGATTCAATTCATGATTCATGATTCATGATTCATGATTCAATTCATGAATCATCATTCGATTCATGATTCATGATTCATGAATCATCATTCGATTCATGATTCATGATTCATGAATCATCATTCGATTCATGATTCATGAATCATGATTTGATTCATGATTCATGATTCATGAATCATGATTCAATTTATGATTCATGATTCATGATTCATAATTCATGATTCAATTCATGAATCATGAATCGAATCATGATTCATGAATTGAATCATGAATCATGAATCATGATTAAATTCATGATTCATGATTCATTTCATGATTCATGATTTATGATTCAATTCATGATTTATGAATAGATTCATGATTTATGATTCATGAATCATGATTCGATTCATGATTCATGATTCATGATTCATGAATCATGAATCATGATTCGATTCATGATTCATGATTCATGATTCATGAATCATGAATCATAATTCATGATTTATGATTTATTAATCATGATTCATGATTCATGAATCATGATTTAATTCATGATTCATGATTTATGAATCATTATTCGATTCATGATTCATGATTCATGATTTAATTTATGATTCATGAATTGATTCATGATTCATGATTCATGATTCTAGTCATGATTCATGATACAATTCATGACTCATGATTTAATTCATGATTCATGATTCAATTCATGATTCATGATTTAATTCATGATTCATTTAAAGATTCATGATTTATGATTCAATTCATGATTTATGATTCAATTCATGATTCATGATTCATGAATCATGATTCGATTCATGATTCATGATTCGATTCTTGATTCATGATTCATGATTCAATTCATGATTTAATTCATGAATCATGATTTGATTCATGATTCATGATTCATGAATCATGATTCGATTCATGATTCATGATTCGATTCATGATTCATGATTCATGATTCAATTCATGATTTAATTCATGAATCATGATTTGATTCATGATTCATGATTCAATTCATGATTCATGATTCAATTCATGTTTCATGATTCAATTCATGATTCGTGATTCATGATTCAATTCATGATTCAATTCATGATTCATGATTCAATTCGTGATTCATGATTCAATATCTGATTCAATTATGATTCATGATTCAAATTATGATTCATGATTCAATTCATGAATTATGATTCAATTCATGATTCATGATTCAATTCATGATTCATGATTAATGATTCAATTCATGATTCATGATTCATGATTCATTATTCGATTCATGATTCATGATTCATGATTCAATTCATTATTCATGATTTAATTCATGATTCATGATTCAATATATGATTCAATTCATGATTCATGATTCAAATCATGATTCATGATTCAATTCATGAATTATGATTCAATTCATGATTAATGATTCAATTCATAATTCATGATTCATAATTCAATTCATGATTCATGATTCATTATTCGATGCATGTTTCATTATTTGATTCATGTTTCATGATTCATGATTCATGATTCAATTCATGATTCATGATTCGATTCATGATTCATGATTCATGATTCATGATTCAATTTATGATTCATGATTCGATTCATGATTCCTGACTCATGATTCAATTCATGACTCATGATTCATGATTCATGAATCATGATTTAATTCATGATTCATGATTTAATTCATGATTCATCATTCAGTTCATGATTCATTTCATGATTCATGAATCATGATTCGATTCATGATTCATGATTCATAAATCATGATTCGATTTATGATTCATGATTCAGTAATCATGATTCAATTCATGATTCATGATTCATGATTTGATTCATGATTCATGATTTATGATTCATGATTCAATTCATGATTCATGATTCATTTCATGATTCATGATTCAATTCATGATTCAATTCATGATTCAAATCTTGATTCATGATTCATGATTTAATTCATGATTCATGACTCAATTCATGATTCATGATTTAATTCATGATTCATGATTCATGATTCAATTCATGATTCATGATTCATGATTCAATTCATGATTCAATACATGATTCATGATTCATGATTCAATTCATGTTGCATGATTCATGATTCATGATTCATGATTCATGAATCATGATTCAATTCATGATTCATGATTCATAAATCATGATTCAATTCATGATTCATGATTCGATTCATGATTCAATTCATGATTCATTTCATGAATCAAGATTTGATTCATGATTTAATTCATGATTCATGATTCAATTCATGATTCAATTTATGATTTATGATTCAATTCATGATTCATGATTCAATTTATGATTTATGATTCAACTCATGATTCAATTCATGATTCATGATTCAATTCGTGATTCATGATTTATGATTCAATTCATGACTCATGATTCAATTCATGATTCATTTCATGATTCATGATTTATGATTCAATTCATGATTTATGATTCGATTCATGATTCATGATTCATGAATCATGATTCAATTCATGAATCATGATTTATGAATCATGATTCATGAATCATGATTCAATTCATGTTTCATGATTCATAAATCATAATTCGATTCATGATTCATGATTCAAGATTCGATTCATGATTCAATTCATGATTCAATTCATGAATCAAGATTTGATTCATGATTCATGATTTAATTCATGATTCATGATTCAATTCATGATTCAATTCATGATTTATGATTCAATTCATGATTCATGATTCAATTTATGATTCATGATTCAACTCCTGATTCAATTCATGATTCATGATTCAATTCGTGATTCATGATTCATGATTCAATTCGTGATTCATGATTCATGATTCAATTCATGATTCATGATTCAATTCATGATTCATGATTCATGATTCATGATTTAATTAATGATTCATGATTTAATTAATGATTCTTGATTTAATATATGATTCAATTCATGATTCATGATTTAAATCATAATTCATGATTCAATTCATGATTCATGATTCAATTCATGATTCATGATTCAATTCATGATTCATGATTCAATTCATGATTCATGATTCATGATTCAATTCATAATTCATGATTCATGATTCAATTCATGATTCATGATTCAATTCATGATTCATTATTTGATTCATGATTCATGATACATGAATCATGATTCAATTCTTGATTCATGATTCATAAATCATGATTTAATTCATGATTCATGATTCTTTTAATGATTCATAATTCATGATTCAATTCAAGAATTATGATTCAATTCATGATTCAATTCATGATTCATGATTCAATTCATGTTTCTTGATTCAATTCATCATTCGTGATTCATGATTCAATTCATGATTCAATTCATGATTCATGATTCAATTCATGATTCATGATTTATGATTCATGATTCAATTCAGGATTCATGATTCAATTCATGATTCATGATTCAATTCATCATTCATTTCATGATTCCATTCATGATTCAATTCATGATTCATGATTTATGATTCATGATTCAATTCATGATTCATGATTCAATTCATGATTTATGATTCATGATTCAATTCATGATTCATGATTCAATTCATGATTCATTTCATGATTCATGATTCATGATTCATGATTCAATTCATGATTCATGATTCATGATTTAATTCATGATTCATGATTCAATTCATGATTTAATTCATGATTCATGATTCAATTCATGATTTAATTCATGATTCATGATTCAATTCATGAATCATGAATCGAATCATGATTCATGAATTAAATCATGAATCATGAATCATGATTAAATTCATGATTCATGATTCATTTCATGATTTAGGATTCATGATTCATGATTCATGATTCAATTCATGAATCATGAATCAAATCATGATTCATGAATTGAATCATGAATCATGAATCATGAATCATGATAAAATTCATGATTCATGATTCATTTCATGATTCATGATTTATGATTCATGATTTTATTCATGATTCATGATTCAATTCATGATTCATTTCATGATTCATGATTCATGATCCATAATTCAATTTATGATTCATGATTCAATTTATGATTCATGATTAAATACATGATTCATGATTCAATTCATGATTCATGATTCATAAATCATGATTCATGATTCAATTCATGATTCATTTAATGATTCATGATTTATGATTCGATTCATGATTCATGATTCATGAATCATGATTCAATTTATGATTCATAATTCATAAATCATGATTCAATTCATCATTCATGATTTATGATTCGATTCATGATTCACGATTCATGAATCATGATTCAATTCATGATTCATGATTCATAAATCATCATTCAATTCATGATTCATGATTCATGATTCGATTCATGATTCAATTCATGATTCAATTCATGATTCATGAATCATGATTCAATTCATGATTCATGAATCATGATTCAATTCATGATTCATGATTCATTTCATGATTCAAAAATTATAATTCAATTCATGATTCATGATTCAATTCATGATTCAATTCATGAATCATGATTCAATTCATGATTCATGCTTCATTTAATAATTCATGAATTATAATTCAATTCATGATTCATGATTCATGATTCAATTCATGATTTAATTCATGAATCATGATTCAATTCATGATTCATGATTCATGAATTATGATTCGATTCATGATTCAATTCATGATTCATGATTCAATTCATGATTCATGATTTGAATTATGATTCATGAATCATGATTTAATTCATGATTCATGATTCATGAATCATGATTCAATTCATGATTCAATTCATAATTCATGAATCATGATTCAGTTCATGATTCATGAATCACAATTCAATTCATGATTCATGATTCATTTCATAATTCATGAATTATGATTCAATTCATGATTCATGATTCATGATTTAATTCATGATTCATGATTCAATTCATGATTCATTTCATGATTCATGATTCATGATCCATGATTCAATTCATGATCCATGATTCAATTCATGATTCATTTAATGTTTCATGATTTATGATTCAATTCATGATTCATGATTCAATTCATGATTCATTTCATGATTCAAGATTCATGATTCAATTCAAGATTCATGATTCAATTCATGATTCATGATTCAATTCATGACTCATGATTCAATTCATGATTCATGAATCAATTTATAATTCATGATTCAAATCATGATTCATTTAATGATTCAAGATTTATGATTCAATTCATGATTTATGATTCGATTTATGATTCATGATTCATAAATCATGATTCGATTCATGATTCATGATTTATGAATCATGATTCAATTCATGATTCATGATTCATGATTCATGATTCAATTCATGAATCATCATTCGATTCATGATTCATGATTCATGAATCATCATTCGATTCATGATTCATGATTCATGAATCATCATTCGATTCATGATTCATGAATCATGATTTGATTCATGATTCATGATTCATGAATCATGATTCAATTTATGATTCATGATTCATGATTCATAATTCATGATTCAATTCATGAATCATGAATCGAATCATGATTCATGAATTGAATCATGAATCATGAATCATGATTAAATTCATGATTCATGATTCATTTCATGATTCATGATTTATGATTCAATTCATGATTTATGAATAGATTCATGATTTATGATTCATGAATCATGATTCGATTCATGATTCATGATTCATGATTCATGAATCATGAATCATAATTCATGATTTATGATTTATTAATCATGATTCATGATTCATGAATCATGATTTAATTCATGATTCATGATTTATGAATCATTATTCGATTCATGATTCATGATTCATGATTTAATTTATGATTCATGAATTGATTCATGATTCATGATTCATGATTCTAGTCATGATTCATGATACAATTCATGACTCATGATTTAATTCATGATTCATGATTCAATTCATGATTCATGATTTAATTCATGATTCATTTAAAGATTCATGATTTATGATTCAATTCATGATTTATGATTCAATTCATGATTCATGATTCATGATTCAATTCATGATTTAATTCATGAATCATGATTTGATTCATGATTCATGATTCTTTTCATGATTCATGATTCAATTCATGATTCATGATTCAATTCATGATTCAATTCATGATTCATGATTCAATTCATGATTCATGATTCAATTCATGTTTCATGATTCAATTCATGATTCGTGATTCATGATTCAATTCATGATTCAATTCATGATTCATGATTCAATTCGTGATTCATGATTCAATATATGATTCAATTATGATTCATGATTCAAATTATGATTCATGATTCAATTCATGAATTATGATTCAATTCATGATTCATGATTCAATTCATGATTCATGATTCAATTCATGAATCATGAATAGAATCATGATTCATGAATTGAATCATGAATCATGAATCATGATTAAATTCATGATTCATGATTCATGATTTATGATTCAATTCATGATTTATGAATAGATTCATGATTTATGATTCATGAATCATGATTCATGATTCATGAATCATGATTTAATTCATGATTCATGATTTATGAATCATTATTCGATTCATGATTCATGATTCATGATTTAATTTATGATTCATGAATTGATTCATGATTCATGATTCATGATTCTAGTCATGATTCATGATACAATTCATGACTCATGATTTAATTCATGATTCATGATTCAATTCATGATTCAATTCATGATTCATGATTTAATTCATGATTCATTTAAAGATTCATGATTTATGATTCAATTCATGATTTATGATTCAATTCATGATTCATGATTCATGAATCATGATTCGATTCATGATTCATGATTCGATTCATGATTCATGATTCATGATTCAATTCATGATTTAATTCATGAATCATGATTTGATTCATGATTCATGATTCATGAATCATGATTCGATTCATGATTCATGATTCGATTCATGATTCATGATTCAATTCATGATTTAATTCATGAATCATGATTTGATTCATGATTCCTGATTCTTTTCATAATTTATGATTCGTGATTCAATTCATGATTCATGATTCAATTCATGTTTCATGATTCAATTCATGATTCGTGATTCATGATTCAATTCATGATTCAATTCATGATTCATGATTCAATTCGTGATTCATGATTCAATATCTGATTCAATTATGATTCATGATTCAAATTATGATTCATGATTCAATTCATGAATTATGATTCAATTCATGATTCATGATTCAATTCATGATTCATGATTAATGATTCAATTCATGATTCATGATTCATGATTCATTATTCGATTCATGATTCATGATTCATGATTCAATTCATTATTCATGATTTAATTCATGATTCATGATTCAATATATGATTCAATTCATGATTCATGATTCAAATCATGATTCATGATTCATGATTCATGATTCATGATTCAATTTATGATTCATGATTCGATTCATGATTCCTGACTCATGATTCAATTCATGACTCATGATTCATGATTCATGATTCATGATTTAATTCATGATTCATGATTTAATTCATGATTCATCATTCAGTTCATGATTCATTTCATGATTCATGAATCATGATTCGATTCATGATTCATGATTCAATTTATGATTCATGATTCGATTCATGATTCCTGACTCATGATTCAATTCATGATTCATGATTCATGATTCATGATTCATGATTTAATTCATGATTCATGATTTAATTCATGATTCATCATTCAGTTCATGATTCATTTCATGATTCATGAATCATGATTCGATTCATGATTCATGATTCATAAATCATGATTCGATTTATGATTCATGATTCAGTAATCATGATTCAATTCATGATTCATGATTCATGATTTGATTCATGATTCATGATTTATGATTCATGATTCAATTCATGATTCATGATTCATTTCATGATTCAATTCATGATTCAATTCATGATTCAAATCTTGATTCATGATTCATGATTTAATTCATGATTCAATTCATGAATCATGATTCAATTCATGATTCATGCTTCATTTAATAATTCATGAATTATAATTCAATTCATGATTCATGATTCATGATTCAATTCATGATTTAATTCATGAATCATGATTCAATTCATGATTCATGATTCATGAATTATGATTCGATTCATGATTCATGATTCAATTCATGATTCATGATTCAATTCATGATTCATGATTTGAATTATGATTCATGAATCATGATTTAATTCATGATTCATGATTCATGAATCATGATTCAATTCATGATTCAATTCATAATTCATGAATCATGATTCAGTTCATGATTCATGAATCACAATTCAATTCATGATTCATGATTCATTTCATGATTCATGAATTATGATTCAATTCATGATTCATGATTCATGATTTAATTCATGATTCATGATTCAATTCATGATTCATTTCATGATTCATGATTCATGATCCATGATTCAATTCATGATCCATGATTCAATTCATGATTCATTTAATGTTTCATGATTTATGATTCAATTCATGATTCATGATTCAATTCATGATTCATTTCATGATTCAAGATTCATGATTCAATTCAAGATTCATGATTCAATTCATGATTCATGATTCAATTCATGACTCATGATTCAATTCATGATTCATGAATCAATTTATAATTCATGATTCAAATCATGATTCATTTAATGATTCAAGATTTATGATTCAATTCATGATTTATGATTCGATTTATGATTCATGATTCATAAATCATGATTCGATTCATGATTCATGATTTATGAATCATGATTCAATTCATGATTCATGATTCATGATTCATGATTCAATTCATGAATCATCATTCGATTCATGATTCATGATTCATGAATCATCATTCGATTCATGATTCATGATTCATGAATCATCATTCGATTCATGATTCATGAATCATGATTTGATTCATGATTCATGATTCATGAATCATGATTCAATTTATGATTCATGATTCATGATTCATAATTCATGATTCAATTCATGAATCATGAATCGAATCATGATTCATGAATTGAATCATGAATCATGAATCATGATTAAATTCATGATTCATGATTCATTTCAAGATTCATGATTTATGATTCAATTCATGATTTATGAATAGATTCATGATTTATGATTCATGAATCATGATTCGATTCATGATTCATGATTCATGATTCATGAATCATGAATCATAATTCATGATTTATGATTTATTAATCATGATTCATGATTCATGAATCATGATTTAATTCATGATTCATGATTTATGAATCATTATTCGATTCATGATTCATGATTCATGATTTAATTTATGATTCATGAATTGATTCATGATTCATGATTCATGATTCTAGTCATGATTCATGATACAATTCATGACTCATGATTTAATTCATGATTCATGATTCAATTCATGATTCATGATTTAATTCATGATTCATTTAAAGATTCATGATTTATGATTCAATTCATGATTTATGATTCAATTCATGATTCATGATTCATGAATCATGATTCGATTCATGATTCATGATTCGATTCATGATTCATGATTCATGATTCAATTCATGATTTAATTCATGAATCATGATTTGATTCATGATTCATGATTCTTTTCATGATTTATGATTCATGATTCAATTCATGATTCATGATTCAATTCATGATTCAATTCATGATTCATGATTCAATTCATGATTCATGATTCAATTCATGTTTCATGATTCAATTCATGATTCGTGATTCATGATTCAATTCATGATTCAATTCATGATTCATGATTCAATTCGTGATTCATGATTCAATATATGATTCAATTATGATTCATGATTCAAATTATGATTCATGATTCAATTCATGAATTATGATTCAATTCATGATTCATGATTCAATTCATGATTCATGATTCAATTCATGAATCATGAATAGAATCATGATTCATGAATTGAATCATGAATCATGAATCATGATTAAATTCATGATTCATGATTCATGATTTATGATTCAATTCATGATTTATGAATAGATTCATGATTTATGATTCATGAATCATGATTCAAATCATGATTCATGATTCATGATTCATGAATCATGAATCATGATTCATGATTTATGATTTATTAATCATGATTCATGATTCATGAATCATGATTTAATTCATGATTCATGATTTATGAATCATTATTCGATTCATGATTCATGATTCATGATTTAATTTATGATTCATGAATTGATTCATGATTCATGATTCATGATTCTAGTCATGATTCATGATACAATTCATGACTCATGATTTAATTCATGATTCATGATTCAATTCATGATTCATGATTCAATTCATGATTCATGATTTAATTCATGATTCATTTAAAGATTCATGATTTATGATTCAATTCATGATTTATGATTCAATTCATGATTCATGATTCATGAATCATGATTCGATTCATGATTCATGATTCGATTCATGATTCATGATTCAATTCATGATTTAATTCATGAATCATGATTTGATTCATGATTCATGATTCATGAATCATGATTCATGATTCGATTCATGATTCATGATTCATGATTCAATTCATGATTTAATTCATGAATCATGATTTGATTCATGATTCCTGATTCTTTTCATAATTTATGATTCGTGATTCAATTCATGATTCATGATTCAATTCATGTTTCATGATTCAATTCATGATTCGTGATTCATGATTCAATTCATGATTCAATTCATGATTCATGATTCAATTCGTGAGTCATGATTCAATATCTGATTCAATTATGATTCATGATTCAAATTATGATTCATGATTCAATTCATGAATTATGATTCAATTCATGATTCATGATTCAATTCATGATTCATGATTAATGATTCAATTCATGATTCATGATTCATGATTCATTATTCGATTCATGATTCATGATTCATGATTCAATTCATTATTCATGATTTAATTCATGATTCATGATTCAATATATGATTCAATTCATGATTCATGATTCAAATCATGATTCATGATTCATGATTCAATTCATGAATTATGATTCAATTCATGATTAATGATTCAATTCATGATTCATGATTCATTATTCGATGCATGTTTCATTATTTGATTCATGTTTCATGATTCATGATTCATGATTCGATTCATGATTCATGATTCATGATTCATGATTCATGATTCAATTTATGATTCATGATTCGATTCATGATTCCTGACTCATGATTCAATTCATGACTCATGATTCATGATTCATGATTCATGATTTAATTCATGATTCATGATTTAATTCATGATTCATCATTCAGTTCATGATTCATTTCATGATTCATGAATCATGATTCGATTCATGATTCATGATTCATAAATCATGATTCGATTTATGATTCATGATTCAGTAATCATGATTCAATTCATGATTCATGATTCATGATTTGATTCATGATTCATGATTTATGATTCATGATTCAATTCATGATTCATGATTCATTTCATGATTCATGATTCAATTCATGATTCAATTCATGATTCAAATCTTGATTCATGATTCATGATTTAATTCATGATTCATGACTCAATTCATGATTCATGATTTAATTCATGATTCATGATTCATGATTCAATTCATGATTCATGATTCATGATTCAATTCATGATTCAATACATAATTCATGATTCATGATTCAATTCATGATGCATGATTCATGATTCATGATTCATGATTCATGAATCATGATTCAATTCATGATTCATTATTCGATGCATGTTTCATTATTTGATTCATGTTTCATGATTCATGATTCAATTCATGATTCATGATTCGATTCATGATTCATGATTCATGATTCATGATTCATGATTCAACTTATGATTCATGATTCGATTCATGATTCCTGACTCATGATTCAATTCATGACTCATGATTCATGATTCATGATTCATGATTTAATTCATGATTCATGATTTAATTCATGATTCATCATTCAGTTCATGATTCATTTCATGATTCATGAATCATGATTCGATTCATGATTCATGATTCATAAATCATGATTCGATTTATGATTCATGATTCAGTAATCATGATTCAATTCATGATTCATGATTTGATTCATGATTCATGATTTATGATTCATGATTCAATTCATGATTCATTTCATGATTCATGATTCAATTCATGATTGAATTCATGATTCAAATCTTGATTCATGATTCATGATTTAATTCATGATTCATGATTCAATTCATGATTCATGATTCAATTCATGACTCATGATTCAATTCATGATTCATGAATCAATTTATAATTCATGATTCAAATCATGATTCATTTAATGATTCAAGATTTATGATTCAATTCATGATTTATGATTCGATTTATGATTCATGATTCATAAATCATGATTCGATTCATGATTCATGATTTATGAATCATGATTCAATTCATGATTCATGATTCATGATTCATGATTCAATTCATGAATCATCATTCGATTCATGATTCATGATTCATGAATCATCATTCGATTCATGATTCATGATTCATGAATCATCATTCGATTCATGATTCATGAATCATGATTTGATTCATGATTCATGATTCATGAATCATGATTCAATTTATGATTCATGATTCATGATTCATAATTCATGATTCAATTCATGAATCATGAATCGAATCATGATTCATGAATTGAATCATGAATCATGAATCATGATTAAATTCATGATTCATGATTCATTTCATGATTCATGATTTATGATTCAATTCATGATTTATGAATAGATTCATGATTTATGATTCATGAATCATGATTCGATTCATGATTCATGATTCATGATTCATGAATCATGAATCATGATTCGATTCATGATTCATGATTCATGATTCATGAATCATGAATCATAATTCATGATTTATGATTTATTAATCATGATTCATGATTCATGAATCATGATTTAATTCATGATTCATGATTTATGAATCATTATTCGATTCATGATTCATGATTCATGATTTAATTTATGATTCATGAATTGATTCATGATTCATGATTCATGATTCTAGTCATGATTCATGATACAATTCATGACTCATGATTTAATTCATGATTCATGATTCAATTCATGATTCATGATTTAATTCATGATTCATTTAAAGATTCATGATTTATGATTCAATTCATGATTTATGATTCAATTCATGATTCATGATTCATGAATCATGATTCGATTCATGATTCATGATTCGATTCTTGATTCATGATTCATGATTCAATTCATGATTTAATTCATGAATCATGATTTGATTCATGATTCATGATTCATGAATCATGATTCGATTCATGATTCATGATTCGATTCATGATTCATGATTCATGATTCAATTCATGATTTAATTCATGAATCATGATTTGATTCATGATTCATGATTCAATTCATGATTCATGATTCAATTCATGTTTCATGATTCAATTCATGATTCGTGATTCATGATTCAATTCATGATTCAATTCATGATTCATGATTCAATTCGTGATTCATGATTCAATATCTGATTCAATTATGATTCATGATTCAAATTATGATTCATGATTCAATTCATGAATTATGATTCAATTCATGATTCATGATTCAATTCATGATTCATGATTAATGATTCAATTCATGATTCATGATTCATGATTCATTATTCGATTCATGATTCATGATTCATGATTCAATTCATTATTCATGATTTAATTCATGATTCATGATTCAATATATGATTCAATTCATGATTCATGATTCAAATCATGATTCATGATTCATGATTCAATTCATGAATTATGATTCAATTCATGATTAATGATTCAATTCATAATTCATGATTCATAATTCAATTCATGATTCATGATTCATTATTCGATGCATGTTTCATTATTTGATTCATGTTTCATGATTCATGATTCATGATTCAATTCATGATTCATGATTCGATTCATGATTCATGATTCATGATTCATGATTCAATTTATGATTCATGATTCGATTCATGATTCCTGACTCATGATTCAATTCATGACTCATGATTCATGATTCATGAATCATGATTTAATTCATGATTCATGATTTAATTCATGATTCATCATTCAGTTCATGATTCATTTCATGATTCATGAATCATGATTCGATTCATGATTCATGATTCATAAATCATGATTCGATTTATGATTCATGATTCAGTAATCATGATTCAATTCATGATTCATGATTCATGATTTGATTCATGATTCATGATTTATGATTCATGATTCAATTCATGATTCATGATTCATTTCATGATTCATGATTCAATTCATGATTCAATTCATGATTCAAATCTTGATTCATGATTCATGATTTAATTCATGATTCATGACTCAATTCATGATTCATGATTTAATTCATGATTCATGATTCATGATTCAATTCATGATTCATGATTCATGATTCAATTCATGATTCAATACATGATTCATGATTCATGATTCAATTCATGTTGCATGATTCATGATTCATGATTCATGATTCATGAATCATGATTCAATTCATGATTCATGATTCATAAATCATGATTCAATTCATGATTCATGATTCGATTCATGATTCAATTCATGATTCATTTCATGAATCAAGATTTGATTCATGATTTAATTCATGATTCATGATTCAATTCATGATTCAATTTATGATTTATGATTCAATTCATGATTCATGATTCAATTTATGATTTATGATTCAACTCATGATTCAATTCATGATTCATGATTCAATTCGTGATTCATGATTTATGATTCAATTCATGACTCATGATTCAATTCATGATTCATTTCATGATTCATGATTTATGATTCAATTCATGATTTATGATTCGATTCATGATTCATGATTCATGAATCATGATTCAATTCATGAATCATGATTTATGAATCATGATTCATGAATCATGATTCAATTCATGTTTCATGATTCATAAATCATAATTCGATTCATGATTCATGATTCAAGATTCGATTCATGATTCAATTCATGATTCAATTCATGAATCAAGATTTGATTCATGATTCATGATTTAATTCATGATTCATGATTCAATTCATGATTCAATTCATGATTTATGATTCAATTCATGATTCATGATTCAATTTATGATTCATGATTCAACTCCTGATTCAATTCATGATTCATGATTCAATTCGTGATTCATGATTCATGATTCAATTCGTGATTCATGATTCATGATTCAATTCATGATTCATGATTCAATTCATGATTCATGATTCATGATTCATGATTTAATTAATGATTCATGATTTAATTAATGATTCTTGATTTAATATATGATTCAATTCATGATTCATGATTTAAATCATAATTCATGATTCAATTCATGATTCATGATTCAATTCATGATTCATGATTCAATTCATGATTCATGATTCAATTCATGATTCATGATTCATGATTCAATTCATAATTCATGATTCATGATTCAATTCATGATTCATGATTCAATTCATGATTCATTATTTGATTCATGATTCATGATACATGAATCATGATTCAATTCTTGATTCATGATTCATAAATCATGATTTAATTCATGATTCATGATTCTTTTAATGATTCATAATTCATGATTCAATTCAAGAATTATGATTCAATTCATGATTCAATTCATGATTCATGATTCAATTCATGTTTCTTGATTCAATTCATCATTCGTGATTCATGATTCAATTCATGATTCAATTCATGATTCATGATTCAATTTGTGATTCATGATTCAATATATGATTCAAATTATGATTCATGATTCAAATCATGATTCATGATTCATGATTCAAATCATGATTCATGATTCATGGTTCAATTCATGAATTATGATTCAATTCATGATTCATGATTCAATTCATGATTCATGATTCAATTCATGATTCATTATTCGATTCATGATTCATGATTGAATTCATGATTCATGATTCAATTCATGATTCGTGATTCATGATTCAATTCATGATTCAATTTATGATTCATGATTCAATTCATGATTCATGATTCAATATATGATTCAATTCATGATTCAAATCATGATTCATGATTCATGATTCAATTCATGAATTATGATTCAATTCATGATTCATGATTCGATTCATGAATCATGATTCATGAATCATGATTCAATTCATGATTCATGATTCATAAATCATGATTCGATTAATGATTTATGATTCATGGTTCGATTCATGATTCAATTCATGATTCAATTCATGAATCAAGTTTTGATTCATGATTGATGATTCATGATTTAATTCATGATTCATGATTCAATTCATGATTCAATTCATGATTTATGATTCAATTCATGATTCATGATTCAATTTATGATTCATGATTCAACTCATGATTCAATTCATGATTCAATTCGTGATTCATGATTCATGATTCAATTTATGATTCAATTCATGATTCATGATTCATGATTCAATTCATAATTCATGATTCAATTCATGATTCATGATTCTTGATTCCATTCATGATACATGAATCAATATATGATTCAATTCATGATTCAAATCATGATTCATTATTCAATTCATGATTCATGATTCATGATTCAATTCATGATTCATTATTCGATTCATGGTTCATGATTCATGATTCAGTTCATGATTCCTGATTCCTGATTCATGATTCATGATTCATGATTCATGATTCAATTCATGATTCATGATTCAATTCATGATTCAATTCATGATTCATGATTCAATTCATGATTCATGATTCATGATTCAATTCATGATTCAATTCATGATTCATGATTCAATTCATGATTCATGATTCAATTCATGATTCATGATTCATGATTCAATTCATGATTCAATTCATGATTCATGATTCAATCCATGATTCATGATTCAATTCATGATTCGTGATTCATGATTCAATTCATGATTCATTTCATGATTCATGATTTATGATTCAATTCATGATTTATGATTTGATTCATGATTCATGATTCATGATTCATGATTCAATTCATGAATCATGATTCATGAATCATGATTCATGATTCATGATTCGATTCATGATTCGATTCATGATTCATGATTCGATTCATGATTCAATTCATGATTCAATTCATGATTCATGATTCAATTCATGATTCAATTCATGATTCATGATTCAATTCATGATTCATGATTCATGATTCAATTCATGATTCATGATTCATGATTCATGATTAAATTCATGATTCAATTCATGATTCATGATTTAATTCATGATTCAATTCATGATTCATGATTCAATTCATGATTCAATTCATGATTCATGATTCAATTCATGATTCATGATTCATGAATCAATTCATGATTCATGATTCATGATTCATGATTCATGATTCATGATTCAATTTATGATTCAATTCATGATTCATGATTCAATTCATGATTCAATTCATGATTCATGATTCAATTCATGATTCAATTCATGATTCATGATTCAATTCATGATTCATGATTCAATTCATGATTCATGATTCATGATTCATGATTCAATTCATGATTCAATTCATGATTCATGATTCAATCCATGATTCATGATTCATGATTCAATTCATGATTCATGATTCATGACTCATGATTCAATTTATGATTCATTTCATGATTCATGATTTATGATTCAATTCATGATTTATGATTCGATTCATGATTCATGATTCATGATTCATGATTCATAATTCGATTCATGATTCAATTCATGATTCAATTCAAGAATCAAGATTTGATTCATGATTCATGATTTAATTCATGATTCATGATTCAATTCATGATTCAATTCATGATTTATGATTCAATTCATGATTCATGATTCAATTTATGATTCATGATTCAACTCATGATTCAATTCATGATTCATGATTCAATTCGTTATTCATGATTCATGATTCAATTCATGATTCATGATTCAATTCGTGATTCATGATTCATGATTCAATTCATGATTCATGATTCAATTCATGATTCATGATTCATGATTTAATTCATGATTCATGATTTAATATATGATTCAATTCATGATTCATGATTCAAATCATAATTCATGATTCAATTCATGATTCAATTCATGATTCATGATTCAATTCATGATTCATGATTCATGATTCAATTCATAATTCATGATTCATGATTCAATTCATGATTCATTATTTGATTCCTGATTCATGATTCATGATTCATGATTCAATTCATGATTCATGATTCATGATTCAATTCATGATTCATGATTCATGATTCAATTAATGACTCCTGATTCAATTCATGATTCATTTCATGATTCATGATTTATGATTCAATTCATGATTTATGAATCGATTCATGATTTATGATTCATGAATGATGATTCGATTCATGATTCATGATTCATGAATCATGAATCATGATTTATGATTTATTAATCATGATTCATGATTCATGAATCATGATTTGATTCATGATTCATGATTTATGAATCATGATTCGATTCATGATTCCTAATTCATGATTTAATTCATGATTCATGATTTGATTCATGATTCATGATTCTATTCATAATTCATGATTCAATTCATGACTCATGATTTAATTCATGATTCATGATTCAATTCATGATTTATGATTTAATTCATGATTTATGATTCAATTCATGATTCATGATTCATGAATCATGATTCGATTCATGATTCATGATACATGAATCATGATACATGAATCATGATTCAATTCTTGATTCATGATTAATAAATCATGATTCAATTCATGATTCATGATTCGATTCATGATTCATGATTCAATTCATGATTAAATTCATGAATCATGATTTGATTCATGATTCATGATTCAATTTATGATTCATGATTCAACTCATGATTCAATTCATGATTCATGATTCAATTCGTGATTCATGATTCATGATTCAATTCATGATTCATGATTCAATTCGTGATTCATGATTCATGATTCAATTCATGATTCATGATTCAATTCATGATTCATGATTCATGATTTAATTAATGATTCATGATTTAATATATGATTCAATTCATGATTCATGATTCAAATCATAATTCATGATTCAATTCATGATTTAATTCATGATTCATGATTCAATTCATGATTCATGATTCATGATTCAATTCATAATTCATGATTCATGATTCAATTCATGATTCATGATTCAATTCATGATTCATGATTCAATTCATGATTCACGATTCATGACTCAATTCATGATTCATGATTCATTATTTGATTCCTGATTCATGATTCATGATTCATGATTCAATTCATGATTCATGATTCATGATTCAATTCATGATTCATGATTCAATTAATGACTCCTGATTCAATTCATGATTCATTTCATGATTCATGATTTATGATTCAATTCATGATTTATAAATCGATTCATGATTTATGATTCATGAATCATGATTCGATTCATGATTCATGATTTATGAATCATGAATCATGATTCATGATTTATGATTTATTAATCATGATTCATGAATCATGAATCATGATTTGATTCATGATTCATGATTTATGAATCATGATTCATGATTTGATTCATGATTCATGATTCTATTCATAATTCATGATTCAATTCATGATTCATGATTCTATTCATAATTCATGATTCAATTCATGACTCATGATTTAATTCATGATTCATGATTCAATTCATGATTCATGATTTAATTCATGATTCATTTAAAGAATCATGATTTATGATTCAATTCATGATTTATGATTTAATTCATGATTTATGATTCAATTCATGATTCATGATTCATGAATCATGATTCGATTCATGATTCATGATACATGAATCATGATTCAATTCTTGATTCATGATTAATAAATCATGATTTGATTCATGATTCATGATTCTTTTCATGATTCATAATTCATGATTCAATTCATGATTCATGATTCAATTGATGATTCAATTCATGATTCATGATTGAATTCATGATTCGTGATTCATGATTCAATTCATGATTTAATTCATTATTCATGATTCAATTTGTGATTCATGATTCAATATATGATTCAATTCATGATTCATGATTCAAATCATGATTCATGATTCCATTCATGATTCATTATTCGATTCATGATTCATGATTCAATTCATGATTCATAATTCAATTCATGATTCGTGATTCATGATTCAATTCATGATTCAATTCATGATTCATGATTCAATTCATGATTCATGATTCAATATATGATTCAATTCATGATTCAAATCATGATTCATGATTCAATTCATGAATTATGATTCAATTCATGATTCATGATTCAATTCATGATTCATGATTCATGATTCAATTCATGATTCATGATTCATTATTCGATTCATGTTTCATTATTCAATTCATGATTCATGATTCATGATTCAATTCATGATTCATGATTCGATTCATGATTCATGATTCATGATTCATAATTCAATTTATGACTCATGATTCATGATTCATGATTCATGATTTAATTCATGATTCATGATTTAATTCATGATTTATGATTTAATTCATGATTCATAATTCAGTTCATGATTCATTTCATGATTCATGATTTATGATTAAATTCTTGATTTATGATTCGATTCATGATTCATGAATCATGATTCGAATCATGATTCATGATTCATGAATCATGATTCGATTTATGATTCATGATTCAGGAATCATGATTTAATTCATGATTTATGATTTAATTCATGATTCATAATTCAGTTCATGATTCATTTCATGATTCATGATTTATGATTAAATTCTTGATTTATGATTCGATTCATGATTCATGAATCATGATTCGAATCATGATTCATGATTCATGAATCATGATTCGATTTATGATTCATGATTCAGGAATCATGATTCGATTCATGATTCATGATTCAATTCATGATTCATGATTCATGATTCAATTCATGATTCATGATTCATGATTTGATTCATGATTCATGATTCATGATTCATGATTCAATTCATGATTCATGATTCATTTCATGATTCATGATTCAATTCATGATTCATGATTCATGATTCAATTCATGACTCATGATTCAATTCATGATTCATTTCATGATTCATGATTTATGATTCAATTCATGATTTATGATTCAATTCATGATTCATGATTCATAAATCATGATTCGATTCATGAATCGATTCATGATTCAATTCATGATTCAATTCATGAATCAAGATTTGATTCATGATTCATGATTCATGATTTAATTCATGATTCATGATTAAATTCATGATTCAATTCATGATTCAAATCTTGATTCATGATTCATGATTTAATTCATGATTCATGACTCAATTCATGATTCATGATTCAATTCATGATTCATGATTCATGATTCAATTCATGATTCATGATTCATGATTCAATTCCTGATTCAATTCATGATTCATGATTCATGATTCATAATTCAATTCATGATTCATGATTCATGATTCAATTCATGATTCAATTCATGACTCATGATTCAATTCATGATTCATTTCATGATTCATGATTTATGATTCAATTCATAATTTATGATTCGATTCATGATTCAATTCATGATTTATGATTCGATTCATGAGTCATGATTCATGATTCATGATTCATGAATCATGATTCGATTCATGAATCATGATTCATGAATCATTGTTCGATTCATGAATCATGATTCAATTCATGATTCATGATTCATAAATCATGATTCGATACATGGTTCATGGTTCGATTCATGATTCAATTCATGAATCAAGTTTTGATTCATGATTCATGATTCATGATTTAATTCATGATTCATGATTCATGATTTAATTCATGATTCATGATTCAATTCATGATTTAATTCATGATTTATGATTCAATTCATGATTCATGATTCAATTGATGATTCATGATTCAACTCAGGATTCAATTCATGATTCAATTCGTGATTCATGATTCATAATTCAATTCATTATTCATGATTCAATTCATGATTCGTGATTCTTGATTCCATTCATGATTCATGAATCAATATATGATTCAATTTATGATTCAAATCATGATTCATGATTCAATTCATGATTCATGATTCATGATTCAATTCATGATTCATGATTCATTATTCGATTCATGGTTCATGATTCATGATTCAATTCATGATTCCTGATTCCTGATTCATGATTCATGATTCATGATTCATGATTCATGATTCAATTCATGATTCATGATTCAATTCATGATTCAATTCATGATTCATGATTCAATTCATGATTCATGATTCAATTTATGATTCATGATTCATGATTCATGATTCAATTCATGATTCAATTCATGATTCATGATTCAATTCATGATTCATGATTCATAATTCATGATTCAATTCATGATTCATGATTCATGATTCAATTCATGATTCATGATTCATGACTCAATTCATGACTCATGATTCAATTCATGATTCATTTCATGATTCATGATTTATGATTCAATTCATGATTTATGATTCGATTCATGATTCATGATTCATGATTTAATTCATGACTCATGATTCAATTCATGATTCATTTCATGATTCATGATTTTATGATTCAATTCATGATTTATGATTCGATTCATGATTCATGATTCATGATTCATGATTCAATTCATGAATCATGATTCATGAATCATGATTCATAAATCATGATTCATGATTCATTATTCATGAATCATGATTCAATTCATGATTCATGATTCATAAATCATGATTCGATTCATGATTCATGATTCATGATTCGATTCATGATTCAATTCATGATTCAATTCATGAATCAAGATTTGATTCATGATTCATTATTCATGATTTAATTAATGATTCATGATTCAATTCATGATTCAATTCATGATTTATGATTCAATTCATGATTCATGATTCAATTTATGATTCATGATTCAAATTATGATTCAATTCATGATTCATGATTCATGATTCAATTCATGATTCATGATTCATTCATGATTCATGATTCATGATTCATGATTTAATTAATGATTCATGATTTCATATATGATTCAATTCATGATTCATGATTTAAATCATAATTCATGATTCAATTCATGATTCATGATTCAATTCATGATTCATGATTCAATTCATGATTCATGATTCAATTCATAATTCATGATTCATGATTCAATTCATGATTCATGATTCAATTCATGATTCATGATTCAATTCTTGATTCATGATTCATGATTCAATTCATGATTCATGATTCATTATTTGATTCATGATTCATGATTCAATTCATGATTCATGATTCAATTCATGATTCATGATTCATGATTCAATTAATGACTCCTGATTCAATTCATGATTCATTTCATGATTCATGATTTATGATTCAATTCATGATTTATGAATCGATTCATGATTTATGATTCATGAATCATGATTCGATTCATGATTCATGATTCATGAATCATGAATCATGATTCATGATTTATGATTTATTAATCATGATTCATGATTCATGAATCATGAATCATGATTCATGATTTATGATTTATTAATCATGATTCATGATTCATGAATCATGATTTGATTCATGATTCATGATTTATGAATCATGATTCGATTCATGAATTATGATTCATGATTTAATTCATGATTCATGATTTGATTCATGATTCATTATTCTTAATTCTATTCATAATTCATGATTCAATTCATGACTCATGATTTAATTCATGATTCATGATTCAATTCATGATTCATGATTTAATTCATGATTCATTTAAAGATTCATGATTTATGATTCAATTCATGATTTATGATTTAATTCATGATTTATGATTCAATTCATGATTCATGATTCATGAATCATGATTCGATTCATGATTCATGATACATGAATCATGATTCAATTCTTGATTCATAAATCATGATTTAATTCATGATTCATGATTCGAATTATTAATTCATGAGTCATGATTCAATTCATGATTTAATTCATGAATCATGATTCAATTCATATTTCATGATTCAATTCATCATTCAATTCATGATTCATGATTCAATTCACGTTTCATGATTCAATTTATGATTCGTGATTCATGATTCAATTCATGATTCAATTCATGATTCATGATTCAATTCGTGATTCATGATTCAATATATGATTCAAATCATGATTCATGATTCAATTCATGATTCATGATTCATGATTCAATTCATGATTTATGATTCATTATTCGATTCATGATTCATGATTCAATTCATGATTCATGATTCAATTCATGATTCGTGATTCATGATTCAATTCATGATTCAATTCATGATTCAATTCATGATTCATGATTCAATTCATGATTCATGATTCAATAGATGATTCAATTCATGATTCAAATCATGAATTATGATTCATGATTCAATTCATGAATTATGATTCAATTCATGATTCATGATTCGATTCATGAATCATGATTCAATTCATGATTCATGATTCAATTCATGATTCGTGATTCATGATTCAATTCATGATTCATGATTCAATTAATGATTCATGATTCAATATATGATTCAATTCATGATTCAAATCATGATTCATGATTCATGATTCAATTCATGAATTATGATTCAATTCATGATTCATGATTCGATTCATGAATTATGATTCAATTCATGATTCATGATTCATAAATCATGATTCAATTCATGATTCATGATTCATAAATCATGATTTGATCCATGATTCATGATTCATGGTTCGATTCATGATTCAATTCATGATTCAATTCATGAATCAAGTTTTGATTCATGATTCATGATTTAATTCATGATTCATGATTCAATTCATGATTCAATTCATGATTTATGATTCAATTCATGATTCATGATTCAATTTATGATTCATGATTCAACTCATGATTCAATTCATGATTCAATTCGTGATTCATGATTCATGATTCAATTCATGATTCAATTCATGATTCATGATTCATGATTCAATTCATAATTCATGATTCCATTCATGATTCATGAATCAATATATGATTCAATTCATGATTCAAATCATGATTCATGATTCAATTCATGATTTATGATTCATGATTCATGATTCAATTCATGATTCATGATTCATTATTCGATTCATGGTTCATGATTTATGATTCAATTCATGATTCCTGATTCCTGATTCATGATTCATGATTCATGATTCAATTCATGATTCATGATTCAATTCATGATTCAATTCATGATTCATGATTCAATTCATGATTCATGATTCATGATTCAATTCATGATTCATGATTCATGATTCAATTCATGATTCAATTCATGATTCATGATTTAATCCATGATTCATGATTCATGATTCAATTCATGATTCATGATTCATGATTCATGATTCAATTCATGATTCATGATTCATGATTCAATTCATGATTCATGATTCATGATTCAATTCATGACTCATGATTCAATTCATAAATCATTTCATGATTCATGATTTATGATTGAATTCATGATTTATGATTCGATTCATGATTCATGATTCATGATTCACGATTCATGATTCAATTCATGATTCAATTCATGAATCAAGATTTGATTCATGATTCATGATTCAATATATGATTCAATTCATGATTCAATTCATGATTCATGATTCATGATTCAATTCATGAATTATGATTCAATTCATGATTCATGATTCGATTCATGAATTATGATTCAATTCATGATTCATGATTCATAAATCATGATTTGATCCATGATTCATGATTCATGGTTCGATTCATGATTCAATTCATGATTCAATTCATGAATCAAGTTTTGATTCATGATTCATGATTTAATTCATGATTCATGATTCAATTCATGATTCAATTCATGATTTATGATTCAATTCATGATTTACGATTCAATTTATGATTCATGATTCAACTCATGATTCAATTCCTGATTCATGATTCAATTTCTGATTCATGATTCATGATTCAATGCATGATTTATGATTGAATTCATGATTCATTTCATGATTCATGATTTATGATTCAATTCATGATTTATGATTAGAATCATGATTCATGATTCATGAATCATGATTCATGATTCATGAATCATGATTCAATTCATGAATCATGATTTATGAATCATGATTCATGAATCACGATTCAATTCATGATTCATGATTCATAAATCATGATTCGATTCATGATTCATGATTCATGATTCAATTTATGATTCATGATTCAACTCCTGATTCAATTCATGATTCATGATTCAATTCGTGATTCATGATTCATGATTCAATTCATGATTCATTCATGATTCATGATTCATGATTCATGATTTAATTAATGATTCATGATTTAATATATGATTCAATTCATGATTCATGATTCAAATCATATTTCATGATTCAATTCATGATTCATGATTCAATTCATGATTCATGATTCAATTCATAATTCATGATTCATGATTCAATTCATGATTCATGATTCATTATTTGATTCATGATTCATGATTCAATTCATGATTCCTGATTCCTAATTCATGATTCATGATTCAATTCATGATTCATGATTCATGATTCAATTCATGATTCATGATTCAATTAATCACTCCTGATTCAATTCATGATTCATTTCATGATTTATAATTTATGATTCAATTCATGATTCATGAATCGATTCATGATTTATGATTCATAATTCATGATTCGATTCATGATTCATTATTCATGAATCATGAATCATGATTCATGATTCATGAATCATGAATCATGATTCATGATTTATGATTTATTAATCATGATTCATGATTTATGAATCATGATTCGATTCATGATTCATGATTTAATTCCTGATTCATGATTCAATTCATGATTCATGATTTAATTCATGATTCATTTAAAGATTCATGATTTATGATTCAATTCATGATTTATGATTTAATTCATGATTTATGATTCAATTCATGATTCATGATTCATGAATCATGATTCGATTCATGATTCAATTCATGATTAAATTCATGAATCATGATTTGATTCATGATTCATGATTCTTTTCATGATTCATAATTCATGATTCAATTCATGATTCATGATTCAATTCATGATTCAATTCATAATTCATGATTCAATTCATGATTCATGATTCAATTCATGTTTCATGATTCAATTCATGATTCGTGATTCATGATTCAATTCATGATTCAATTCATGATTCATGATTCAATTCGTGATTCATGATTTATGATTCAATTCATGATTCAATTCATGATTCATGATTCATAATTCAATTCATAATTCATGATTCAATTCATGATTCGTGATTCTTGATTCCATTCATGATTCATGAATCAATATATGATTCAATTTATGATTCAAATTATGATTCATGATTCAATTCATGATTCATGATTCATGATTCAATTCATGATTCATGATTCATTATTCGATTCATGGTTCATGATTCATGATTCAATTCATGATTCCTGATTCATGATTCATGATTCATGATTCATGATTCAATTCATGATTCAATTCATGATTCATGATTCAATTCATGATTCATGATTCAATTCATGATTCATGATTCAATTCATGATTCATGATTCATGATTCATGATTCAATTCATGATTCATGATTCATGATTCAATTCATGATTCATGATTCATGATTCAATTCATGATTCAATTCATGACTCATGATTCAATTCATGATTCATTTCATGATTCATGATTTATGATTCAATTCATGATTTATGATTCGATTCATGATTCATGATTCATTATTTAATTCATGACTCATGATTCAATTCATGATTCATTTCATGATTCATGATTTATGATTAAATTCATGATTTATGATTCGATTCATGAATCATGATTCATGATTCATTATTCATGACTCATGATTCAATTCATGATTCATGATTCATGATTCGATTCATGATTCAATTCATGATTCAATTCATGAATCAAGATTTGATTCATGATTCATTATTCATGATTTAATTAATGATTCATGATTCAATTCATGATTCAATTCATGATTTATGATTCAATTCATGATTCATGATTCAATTTATGATTCATGATTTAAATTATGATTCAATTCATGATTTATGATTCAATTCATGATTCATGATTCAATTCATGATTCATGATTCAATTCATGATTCATGATTCAATTCATAATTCATGATTCATGATTCAATTCATGATTCATGATTCAATTCATGATTCATGATTCAATTCTTGATTCATGATTCATGATTCAATTCATGATTCATGATTCATTATTTGATTCATGATTCATGATTCAATTCATAATTCCTGATTCATGATTCATGATTCATGATTCAATTCATGATTCATGATTCATGATTCAATTCATGATTCATGATTCATGATTCAATTCATGATTCAATTCATGACTCATGATTCAATTCATGATTCATTTCATGATTCATGATTTATGATTCAATTCATGATTTATGATTCGATTCATGATTCATGATTCATTATTTAATTCATGACTCATGATTCAATTCATGATTCATTTCATGATTCATGATTTATGATTCAATTCATGATTTATGATTCGATTCATGAATCATGATTCATGATTCATTATTCATGAATCATGATTCAATTCATGATTCATGATTCATGATTCATGATTCGATTCATGATTCAATTCATGATTCAATTCATGAATCAAGATTTGATTCATGATTCATTATTCATGATTTAATTAATGATTCATGATTCAATTCATGATTCAATTCATGATTTATGATTCAATTCATGATTCATGATTCAATTTATGATTCATGATTCAAATTATGATTCAATTCATGATTTATGATTCAATTCATGATTCATGATTCAACTCATGATTCATGATTCAATTCATGATTCATGATTCAATTCATGATTCATGATTCAATTCATAATTCATGATTCATGATTCAATTCATGATTCATGATTCAATTCATGATTCATGATTCAATTCTTGATTCATGATTCATGATTCAATTCATGATTCATGATTCATTATTTGATTCATGATTCATGATTCAATTCATAATTCCTGATTCATGATTCATGATTCATGATTCAATTCATGATTCATGATTCATGATTCAATTCATGATTCATGATTCATGATTCAATTAATGACTCCTGATTCAATTCATGATTCATTTCATGATTCATGATTTATGATTCAATTCATGATTTATGAATCGATTCATGATTTATGATTCATGAATCAGGATTCGATTCATGATTCATGATTCATGAATCATGAATCATGATTCATGATTTATGATTTATTAATCATGATTCATGATTCATGAATCATGAATCATGATTCATGATTTATGATTTATTAATCATGATTCATGATTCATGAATCATGATTTGATTCATGATTCATGATTTATGAATCATGATTCGATTCATGAATTATGATTTATGATTTAATTCTTGATTCATGATTTGATTCATGATTCATTATTCTTGATTCTAATCATAATTCATGATTCAATTCATGACTCATGATTTAATTCATGATTCATGATTCAATTCATGATTCATGATTTAATTCATGATTCATTTAAAGATTCATGATTTATGATTCAATTCATGATTTATGATTTAATTCATGATTTATGATTCGATTCATGATTCATGATACATGAATCATGATTCAATTCTTGATTCATGATTCATAAATCATGATTTAATTCATGATTCATGATTCGAATTATTAATTCATGATTCATGATTCAATTCATGATTTAATTCATGAATCATGATTCAATTCATGTTTCATGATTCAATTCATCATTCAATTCATGATTCATGATTCAATTCACGTTTCATGATTCAATTCATGATTCGTGATTCATGATGCAATTCATGATTCAATTCATGATTCATGATTCAATTCGTGATTCATGATTCAATATATGATTCAATTCATGATTCATGATTCAATTCATGATTCATGATTCATGATTCAATTCATGATTTGTGATTCATTATTCGATTCATGATTCATGATTAAATTCATGATTCATGATTCAATTCATGATTCGTGATTCATGATTCAATTCATGATTCAATTCATGATTCATGATTCAATTCATGATTCATGATTCATGATTCAATTCATGATTTATGATTCAATTCATGATTCATGATTCAATTTATGATTCATGATTCAACTCATGATTCAATTCATGATTCAATTCGTGATTCATGATTCATGATTCAATTCATGATTCAATTCATGATTCATGATTCATGATTCAATTCATAATTCATGATTCCATTCATGATTCATGAATCAATATATGATTCAATTCATGATTCAAATCATGATTCATGATTCAATTCATGATTTATGATTCATGATTCATGATTCAATTCATGATTCATGATTCATTATTCGATTCATGGTTCATGATTTATGATTCAATTCATGATTCCTGATTCCTGATTCATGATTCATGATTCAATTCATGATTCATGATTCAATTCATGATTCAATTCATGATTCATGATTCAATTCATGATTCATGATTCATGATTCAATTCATGATTCATGATTCATGATTCATGATTCAATTCATGATTCATGATTCATGATTCATGATTCAATTCATGATTCAATTCATGATTCATGATTTAATCCATGATTCATGATTCATGATTCAATTCATGATTCATGATTCATGATTCAATTCATGATTCATGATTCATGATTCAATTCATGATTCATGATTCATGATTCAATTCATGACTCATGATTCAATTCATAAATCATTTCATGATTCATGATTTATGATTGAATTCATGATTTATGATTCGATTCATGATTCATGATTCATGATTCCCGATTCATGATTCAATTCATGATTCAATTCATGAATCAAGGTTTGATTCATGATTCATGATTAATGATTTAATTCATGATTCATGATTCAATTCATGATTCAATTCATGATTTATGATTCAATTCATGATTTACGATTCAATTTATGATTCATGATTCAACTCATGATTCAATTCCTGATTCATGATTCAATTTGTGATTCATGATTCAATGCATGACTCATGATTCAATTCATGATTCATTTCATGATTCATGATTTATGATTCAATTCATGATTTATGATTAGATTCATGATTCATGATTCGATTAATGATTAATGATTCAATTCATGATTCATTTAATGATTCATGATTTATGATTTGATTCATGATTCATGATTCATGAATCATGATTCGATTCATAATTCATTATTCATGAATCATGATTCGATTTATGATTCATGATTCATAAATCATGATTCAATTCATGATTCATGATTTATGATTCGATTCATGATTCACGATTCATGAATCATGATTCAATTCATGATTCATGATTCATAAATCATGATTCAATTCATGATTCATGATTCATGATTCGATTCATGATTAATGATTTGATTCATGATTCATGATTCAATTCATGAATCATGATTCGATTCATGATTTATTATTCATGAATTATGATTCAATTCATGATTCATAAATCATGATTTATGATTCATGATTCAATTCATGATTCATGATTCAAATTATGATTCATGATTCAATTCATTATTCATGATTCAATTCATTATTCATGATTCATGATTTAATTCATGATTCATGATTCAATTCATGATTCATTTCATGATTCATGATTTATGATTCATGATTTTATTCATGATTCATGATTCAATTCATGATTCATTTCATGATTCATGATTCATGATCCATGATTCAATTCATGATTCATGATTCAATTCATGATTAAATACATGATTCATGATTCAATTCATGACTCATGATTCAATTCATGATACATGATTCAATTCATGATTCATGATTCAATTCATGATTCATGATTCAATTCATGATTCATGATTCAATTCATGATTCATTTCATGATTCATGATTCATGATTCATGATTCAATTCATGATTCATGATTCATGATTTAATTCATGATTCATGATTCAATTCATGATTCATGATTCAATTCATGATTCATGATTCAATTCATGATTCATTTCATGATTCATGATTTATGATTCATGATTCATGATTCATGATTTAATTCATGATTCATGATTCAATTCATGATTCATGATTCAATTCATGATTCATTTCATGATTCATGATTTATGATTCATGATTTTATTCATGATTCATGATTGAATTCATGATTCATTTCATGATTCATGATTCATGATCCATGATTCAATTCATGATTCATGATTCAATTCATGATTCATGATTAAATACATGATTCATGATTCAATTCATGATTCATGATTCAATTCATGATCCATGATTCAATTCATGATTCATTTAATGTTTCATGATTTATGATTCAATTCATGATTTATGATTCGATTCATGATTCATGATTCATGAATCATGATTCGATTCATGATTTATGATTCAATTCATGACTCATGATTCAATTCATGATTCATGATTCAATTCATGATCCATGATTCAATTCATGATTCATTTAATGTTTCATGATTTATGATTCAATTCATGATTTATGATTCGATTCATGATTCATGAATCATGATTCGATTCATGATTCATGATTCATGAATCATGATTAGATTAATGATTCATGATTCATAAATCATGATTCAATTCATAATTCATGATTCATGATTCAATTCATGATTCCTGATTCAAGATTCATGATTTAATTCATGATTCAATTCATGATTCATGATTCAATTCATGATTTATTTCATGATTCATGATTCATGATTCATGATTCAATTCAGGATTCATGATTCAATTCATGATTCATGATTCAATTAATGACTCATGATTCATAAATCATGATTCGATTCATGATTAATAAATCATGAATCATGATTCAATTTATGATTCATGATTCATGATTCATGATTCATGATTCAATTCATGAATCATGAATCGAATCATGATTCATGAATTGAATCATGAATCATGAATCATGAATCATGATTAAATTCATGATTCATGATTCATTTCATGATTCATGATTTATGATTCATGATTTTATTAATGATTCATGATTCAATTCATGATTCATTTCATGATTCATGATTCATGATCCATGATTCAATTCATGATTCATGATTCAATTCATGATTCATGATTAAATACATGATTCATGATTCAATTCATGACTCATGATTCGATTAATGATTCATGATTCAATTCATGATTCATTTAATGATTCATGATTTATGATTTGATTCATGATTCATGATTCATGAATCATGATTCGATTCATAATTCATTATTCATGAATCATGATTCGATTTATGATTCATGATTCATAAATCATGATTCAATTCATGATTCATGATTTATGATTCGATTCATGATTCACGATTCATGAATCATGATTCAATTCATGATTCATGATTCATAAATCATGATTCAATTCATGATTCATGATTCATGATTTGATTCATTATTCAATTCATGATTCAAAGCATGATTCATGAATCATGATTCAATTCATGATTCATGAATCATGATTCAATTCATGATTCATAATCCATTTCATGATTCATAAATTATGATTCAATTCACGATTCATGATTCAATTCATGATTCAATTCATGATTCATGATTCATTTACTAATTCATGAATTATGATTCATGATTCATGATTCATGATTTATGATTCAATTCATGATTTAATTCATGAATCATGGTTCAATTCATGATTCATGATTCATGAATTATGATTCGATTCATGATTCATGATTCAATTCATGATTCAATTCATAATTCATGAATCATGATTCAGTTCATGATTCATGAACCATGATTCAATTCATGATTCATGATTCATTTCATGGTTCATGAATTATGATTCAATTCATGATTCCTGATTCATGATTCCTGATTCATGATTCAATTCATGATTCATGATTCAATTCATGATTCAATTCATGATTCATGATTCATGATTCAATTTATGAATCATCATTCGATTCATGATTCATGATTCATGAATCATCATTCGATTCATGATTCATGATTCATGAATCATCATTCGATTCATGATTCATGATTCATGAATCATCATTCGATTCATGATTCATGATTCATGAATCATCATTCGATTCATGATTCATGATTCATGAATCATCATTCGATTCATGATTCATGATTCATGAATCATCATTCGATTCATGATTCATGATTCATGAATCATCATTCGATTCATGATTCATGAATCATGATTCATGAATCATGATTCATGATTCAATTTATGATTCATGATTCATGAATCATGATTCATGATTCAATTCCTGAATCATGAATCGAATCATGATTCATGAATTGAATCATGAATCATGAATCATGAATCATGATTCAATTCATGAATCATGAATAATGAATCATGATTAAATTCATGATTCATGATTCATTTCATGATTCATGATTTATGATTCATGATTTTATTCATGATTCATGATTCAATTCATGATTCATTTCATGATTCATGATTCATGATCCATGATTCAATTCATGATTCATGATTCAATTCATGATTCATGATTAAATACATGCTTCATGATTCAATTCATGACTCATGATTCGATTAATGATTCATAATTCGATTCATGATTCATTTAATGATTCATGATTTATGATTTGATTCATGATTCATGATTCATGAATCATGATTCGATTCATGATTCATGATTCATGAATCATGATTCGATTTATGATTCATGATTCATAAATCATGATTCAATTCATGATTCATGATTTAAGATTCGATTCATGATTCACGATTCATGAATCATGATTCAATTCATGATTCCTGATTCATAAATCATGATTCAATTCATAATTCATGAATCATAATTCAATTCATGATTCATGAATCATGATTCAATTCATGATTCATAATTCATTTCATGATTCATAAATTATGATTCAATTCATGATTCATGATTCATTTCATGATTCATAAATTATGATTCAATTCATGATTCATGATTCAATTCATGATTCGATTCATGATTCATGATTCAATTCATGATTCATGATTCAATTTATGATTCATGATTTGAATTATGATTCATGAATCATGATTCAATTCATGATTCATGATTTATGAATCATGATTCAATTCATGATTCAATTCATAATTCATGATTCATTTCATGATTCATGAATTATGATTCAATTCATAATTCATGATTCATGATTCAATTCATGATTCCTGATTCATGATTCCTGATTCATGATTCAATTCATGATTCATGATTCAATTCATGATTCAATTCATGATTCATAATTCAATTCATGATTCATAAATTATGATTCAATTCATGATTCATGATTCAATTCATGATTCAATTCATGATTCATGATTCATGAATTATGATTCATAAATTATGATTCAATTCATGATTCATGATTCAATTCATGATTCAATTCATGATTCATGATTCATGAATTATGATTCGATTCATGATTCAATTCATGATTCATGATTCAATTCATGATTCATGATTTGAATTATGATTCATGAATCATGATTCAATTCATGATTCATGATTTATGAATCATGATTCAATTCATGATTCAATTCATAATTCATGAATCATGATTCAGTTCATGATTCATGAATCATGATTCAATTCATGATTCATGATTCATTTCATGATTCATGAATTATGATTCAATTCATAATTCATGATTCATGATTCAATTCATGATTCATGATTCCTGATTCATGATTCAATTCATGATTCATGATTCAATTCATGATTCAATTCATGATTCATGATTCAATTCATGATTCAATTCATGATTTAATTCATGAATCATGATTCAATTCATGATTCATGATTCATGAATTATGATTCGATTCATGATTCATGATTCAATTCATGAATCATGATTCAATTCATGATTCATGATTTGAATTATGATGCATGAATCATGATTCAATTCATGATTCATGATTTATGAATCATGATTCAATTCATGATTCAATTCATAATTCATGAATCATGATTCAGTTCATGATTCATGAATCATGATTCAATTCATGATTCATGATTCATGAATTATGATTCAATTCATAATTCATGATTCATGATTCAATTCATGATTCCTGATTCATGATTCAATTCATGATTCATGATTCAATTCATGATTCAATTCATGATTCATGATTCAATTCATGATTCATGATTCATGATTTATGATTCAATTTATGAATCATCATTTGATTCATGATTCATGATTCATGAATCATGAATCATGATTCATGAATCATGATTTGATTCATGATTCATGATTCATGAATCATGATTCAATTTATGATTCATGATTCATGATTCATGATTCATGATTCAATTCATGAATCATGAATCGAATCATGATTCATGAATTGAATCATGAATCATGATTCCTGATTCATGATTCAATTCATGATTCATGATTCAATTCATGATTCAATTCATGATTCATGATTCAATTCATGATTCAATTCCTGATTCATGATTCCTGATTCATGATTCAATTTATGAATCATCATTCGATTCATAATTCATGATTCATGAATAATCATTCGATTCATGATTCATGATTCATGAATCATCATTCGAGTCATAATTCATGATTCATGAATCATCATTCGATTCATGATTCATGAATCATGATTTGATTCATGATTCATGATTCATGAATCATGATTCAATTTATGATTCATGATTCATGATCCATGATTCAATTCATGATTTATGATTCAATTCATGATTCATGATTAAATACATGCTTCATGATTCAATTCATGACTCATGATTCGATTAATGATTCATGATGCAATTCATGATTCATTTAATGATTCATGATTTATGATTTGATTCATGATTCATGAATCATGATTCGATTCATGATTCATGATTCATGAATCATGATTCGATTTATGATTCATGATTCATAAATCATGATTCAATTCATGATTCATGATTTGAATTATGATTCATGAATCATGATTCAATTCATGATTCATGATTTATGAATCATGATTCAATTCATGATTCAATTCATAATTCATGAATCATGATTCAGTTCATGATTCATGAATCATGATTCAATTCATGATTCATGATTCATTTCATGATTCATGAATTATGATTCAATTCATAATTCATGATTCATGATTCAATTCATGATTCATGATTCCTGATTCATGATTCAATTCATGATTCATGATTCAATTCATGATTCAATTCATGATTCATGATTCAATTCATGATTCAATTCATGATTTAATTCATGAATCATGATTCAATTCATGATTCATGATTCATGAATTATGATTCGATTCATGATTCATGATTCAATTCATGAATCATGATTCAATTCATGATTCATGATTTGAATTATGATGCATGAATCATGATTCAATTCATGATTCATGATTTATGAATCATGATTCAATTCATGATTCAATTCATAATTCATGAATCATGATTCAGTTCATGATTCATGAATCATGATTCAATTCATGATTCATGATTCATGAATTATGATTCAATTCATAATTCATGATTCATGATTCAATTCATGATTCCTGATTCATGATTCAATTCATGATTCATGATTCAATTCATGATTCAATTCATGATTCATGATTCAATTCATGATTCATGATTCATGATTTATGATTCAATTTATGAATCATCATTTGATTCATGATTCATGATTCATGAATCATGAATCATGATTCATGAATCATGATTTGATTCATGATTCATGATTCATGAATCATGATTCAATTTATGATTCATGATTCATGATTCATGATTCAATTCATGAATCATGAATCGAATCATGATTCATGAATTGAATCATGAATCATGATTCCTGATTCATGATTCAATTCATGATTCATGATTCAATTCATGATTCAATTCATGATTCATGATTCAATTCATGATTCAATTCCTGATTCATGATTCCTGATTCATGATTCAATTTATGAATCATCATTCGATTCATAATTCATGATTCATGAATAATCATTCGATTCATGATTCATGATTCATGAATCATCATTCGATTCATAATTCATGATTCATGAATCATCATTCGATTCATGATTCATGAATCATGATTTGATTCATGATTCATGATTCATGAATCATGATTCAATTTATGATTCATGATTCATAAATCATGATTCAATTCATGATTCATGATTTATGATTCGATTCATGTTTCACGATTCATGAATCATGATTCAATTCATGATTCATGATTCATAAATCATGATTCCATTCATGATTCATGATTCATGATTCGATTCATTATTCAATTCATGATTCAATTCATGATTCATGAATCATGATTCAATTCATGATTCATGAATCATGATTCAATTCATGATTCATGATTCATTTCATGATTCTTAAATTATGATTCAATTCATGATTCATGATTCAATTCATGATTCAATTCATGATTCATGATTCATTTAATAATTCATGAATTATGATTCAATTCATGATTCATGATTCATGATTCAATTCATGATTCATGATTCATGAATTATGATTCGATTCATGATTCATGATTCATGATTCATGAATTATGATTCGATTCATGATTCATGATTCAATTCATGATTCATGATTCAATTCATGATTCATGATTTGAATTATGATTCATGAATCATGATTCAATTCATGATTCATGAATCATGATTCAATTCATGATTCAATTCATAATTCATGAATCATGATTCAGTTCATGATTCATGAATCATGATTCAATTCATGATTCATGATTCATTTCATGATTCATGAATTATGATTCAATTCATGATTCATGATTCATGATTCAATTCATGATTCCTGATTCATGATTCCTGATTCATGATTCAATTCATGATTCATGATTCAATTCATGATTCAATTCATGATTCAATTCATGATTCATGATTCATGATTCAATTTATGAATCATCATTCGATTCATGATTCATGATTCATGAATCATTATTCGATTCATGATTCATGAATTATGATTTGATTCATGATTCATGATTCATGAATCATGATTCAATTCATGATTCATGATTCATGATTCAATTCATGATTCATGATTCATTTCATGATTCATGATTTATGATTCATGATTTTATTCATGATTCATGATTCAATTCATGATTCATTTCATGATTCATGATTCATGATCCATGATTCAATTCATGATTCATGATTCAATTCATGATTCATGATTAGATACATGATTCATGATTCAATTCATGATTCATGATTCATAAATCATGATTCATGATTCAATTCATGATTCATTTAATGATTCATGATTTATGATTTGATTCATGAATCATGATTCGATTCATGATTCATGATTCATGAATCATGATTCAATTTATGATTCATGATTCATAAATCATGATTCAATTCATCATTCATGATTTATGATTCGATTCATAATTCACGATTCATGAATCATGATTCAATTCATGATTCATGATTCATAAATCATCATTCAATTCATGATTCATGATGCAATTCATGATTCCTGATTCCTGATTCCTGATTCATGATTCAATTCATGATTCATGATTCAATTCATGATTCAATTCATGATTCATGATTCAATTCATGATTCAATTCATGATTCATGATTCATGATTCATGATTCAATTTATGAATCATCATTCGATTCATGATTCATGATTCATGAATCATCATTTGATTCATGATTCATGAATTATGATTTGATTCATGATTCATGATTCATGAATCATGATTCAATTCATGATTCATGATTCATGATTCATGATTCATGATTCAATTCATGAATCATGAATCGAATCATGATTCATGAATTAAATCATGAATCATGAATCATGAATCATGATTAAATTCATGATTCATGATTCATTTCATGATTTCGGATTCATGATTCATGATTCATGATTCAATTCATGAATCATGAATCGAATCATGATTCATGAATTGAATCATGAATCATGAATCATGAATCATGATAAAATTCATGATTCATGATTTTTTTCATGATTCATGATTTATGATTCATGATTTTATTCATGATTCATGATTCAATTCATGATTCATTTCATGATTCATGATTCATGATCCATGATTCAATTTATGATTCATGATTCAATTTATGATTCATGATTAAATACATGATTCATGATTCAATTCATGATTCATGATTCATAAATCATGATTCATGATTCAATTCATGATTCATTTAATGATTCATGATTTATGATTCGATTCATGATTCATGATTCATGAATCATGATTCAATTTATGATTCATGATTCATAAATCATGATTCAATTCATCATTCATGATTTATGATTCGATTCATGATTCACGATTCATGAATCATGATTCAATTCATGATTCATGATTCATAAATCATCATTCAATTCATGATTCATGATTCATGATTCGATTCATGATTCAATTCATGATTCAATTCATGATTCATGAATCATGATTCAATTCATGATTCATGAATCATGATTCAATTCATGATTCATGATTAATTTCATGATTCATAAATTATGATTCAATTCATGATTCATGATTCATTTAATAATTCATGAATTATAATTCAATTCATGATTCATGATTCATGATTCAATTCATGATTTAATTCATGAATCATGATTCAATTCATGATTCATGATTCATGAATTATGATTCGATTCATGATTCATGATTCAATTCATGATTCATGATTCAATTCATGATTCATGATTTGAATTATGATTCATGAATCATGTTTCAATTCATGATTCATGGTTCATGAATCATGATTCAATTCATGATTCAATTCATAATTCATGAATCATGATTCAGTTCATGATTCATGAATCATGATTCAATTCATGATTCATGATTCATTTCAGGATTCATGAATTATGATTCAATTCATGATTCATGATTCATGATTTAATTCATGATTCCTGATTCCTGATTCATGATTCAATTCATGATTCATGATTCAATTCATGATTCAATTCATGATTCATGATTCAATTCATGATTCAATTCATGATTTATGATTCATGATTCAATTCATGATTCCTGATTCTTGATTCATGATTCATGATTCAATTCATGATTCATGATTCAATTCATGATTCAATTCATGATTCATGATTCAATTCATGATTCAATTCATGATTCATGATTCAATTCATGATTCATGATTCATGATTCAATTCATGATTCATGATTCATGATTCAATTCATGACTCATGATTCATGATTTATGATTTAATTCTTGATTCATGATTCAATTTATGATTCATTGCATGATTCATGATTTATGATTCAATTCATGATTTATGATTCGATTCATGATTCATGATTCATGATTCAATTCATGATTCATAATTTATTTCATGATTCATGATTCAATTCATGATTCATGAATTATGATTCAATTCATTATTCATGATTCATGATTCAATTCATGATTCGTGATTCATGATTCTATTCATGATTTAATTCATGATTCATGATTCAATTTATGATTCATGATTCATTTCATGATTCATAATTCATGATTTATGATTCATGATTCAATTCAGGATTAATGATTCAATTTATGATTCATGATTCAATTCATGATTCATTTCATGATTCCATTCATGATTCAATTCATGATTCATGATTCAATTCATGATTCATGATTCATTTCATGATTCATAATTCATGATTTATGATTCATGATTCAATTCATGATTCATGATTCAATTCATGATTCATTTCATGATTCATGATTCATGATTCATGATTCAATTCATGATTCATGATTCATGATTTAATTCATGATTCATGATTCAATTCATGATTCATGATTCATGATTCATGATTCAATTCATGAATCATGAATCGAATCATGATTCATGAATTAAATCATGAATCATGAATCATGATTAAATTCATGATTCATGATTCATTTCATGATTTAGGATTCATGATTCATGATTCATGATTCAATTCATGAATCATGAATCGAATCATAATTCATGATTCATGAATAATCATTCGATTCATGATTCATGATTCATGAATCATCATTCGATTCATAATTCATGATTCATGAATCATCATTCGATTCATGATTCATGAATCATGATTTGATTCATGATTCATGATTCATGAATCATGATTCAATTTATGATTCATGATTCATAAATCATGATTCAATTCATGATTCATGATTTATGATTCGATTCATGTTTCACGATTCATGAATCATGATTCAATTCATGATTCATGATTCATAAATCATGATTCCATTCATGATTCATGATTCATGATTCGATTCATTATTCAATTCATGATTCAATTCATGATTCATGAATCATGATTCAATTCATGATTCATGAATCATGATTCAATTCATGATTCATGATTCATTTCATGATTCTTAAATTATGATTCAATTCATGATTCATGATTCAATTCATGATTCAATTCATGATTCATGATTCATTTAATAATTCATGAATTATGATTCAATTCATGATTCATGATTCATGATTCAATTCATGATTCATGATTCATGAATTATGATTCGATTCATGATTCATGATTCATGATTCATGAATTATGATTCGATTCATGATTCATGATTCAATTCATGATTCATGATTCAATTCATGATTCATGATTTGAATTATGATTCATGAATCATGATTCAATTCATGATTCATGAATCATGATTCAATTCATGATTCAATTCATAATTCATGAATCATGATTCAGTTCATGATTCATGAATCATGATTCAATTCATGATTCATGATTCATTTCATGATTCATGAATTATGATTCAATTCATGATTCATGATTCATGATTCAATTCATGATTCCTGATTCATGATTCCTGATTCATGATTCAATTCATGATTCATGATTCAATTCATGATTCAATTCATGATTCAATTCATGATTCATGATTCATGATTCAATTTATGAATCATCATTCGATTCATGATTCATGATTCATGAATCATTATTCGATTCATGATTCAATTTATGATTCATGATTCATTTCATGATTCATAATTCATGATTTATGATTCATGATTCAATTCAGGATTAATGATTCAATTTATGATTCATGATTCAATTCATGATTCATTTCATGATTCCATTCATGATTCAATTCATGATTCATGATTCAATTCATGATTCATGATTCATTTCATGATTCATAATTCATGATTTATGATTCATGATTCAATTCATGATTCAATTCATGATTCATGATTCAATTCATGATTCAATTCATGATTCATGATTCAATTCATGATTCATGATTCATGATTCAATTCATGATTCATGATTCATGATTCAATTCATGACTCATGATTCATGATTTATGATTTAATTCTTGATTCATGATTCAATTTATGATTCATTGCATGATTCATGATTTATGATTCAATTCATGATTTATGATTCGATTCATGATTCATGATTCATGATTCAATTCATGATTCATAATTTATTTCATGATTCATGATTCAATTCATGATTCATGAATTATGATTCAATTCATTATTCATGATTCATGATTCAATTCATGATTCGTGATTCATGATTCTATTCATGATTTAATTCATGATTCATGATTCAATTTATGATTCATGATTCATTTCATGATTCATAATTCATGATTTATGATTCATGAATTATGATTCGATTCATGATTCATGATTCAATTCATGATTCATGATTCAATTCATGATTCATGATTTGAATTATGATTCATGAATCATGTTTCAATTCATGATTCATGGTTCATGAATCATGATTCAATTCATGATTCAATTCATAATTCATGAATCATGATTCAGTTCATGATTCATGAATCATGATTCAATTCATGATTCATGATTCATTTCAGGATTCATGAATTATGATTCAATTCATGATTCATGATTCATGATTTAATTCATGATTCCTGATTCCTGATTCATGATTCAATTCATGATTCATGATTCAATTCATGATTCAATTCATGATTCATGATTCAATTCATGATTCAATTCATGATTTATGATTCATGATTCAATTCATGATTCCTGATTCTTGATTCATGATTCATGATTCAATTCATGATTCATGATTCAATTCATGATTCAATTCATGATTCATGATTCAATTCATGATTCAATTCATGATTCATGATTCAATTCATGATTCATGATTCATGATTCAATTCATGATTCATGATTCATGATTCAATTCATGACTCATGATTCATGATTTATGATTTAATTCTTGATTCATGATTCAATTTATGATTCATTGCATGATTCATGATTTATGATTCAATTCATGATTTATGATTCGATTCATGATTCATGATTCATGATTCAATTCATGATTCATAATTTATTTCATGATTCATGATTCAATTCATGATTCATGAATTATGATTCAATTCATTATTCATGATTCATGATTCAATTCATGATTCGTGATTCATGATTCTATTCATGATTTAATTCATGATTCATGATTCAATTTATGATTCATGATTCATTTCATGATTCATAATTCATGATTTATGATTCATGATTCAATTCAGGATTAATGATTCAATTTATGATTCATGATTCAATTCATGATTCATTTCATGATTCCATTCATGATTCAATTCATGATTCATGATTCAATTCATGATTCATGATTCATTTCATGATTCATAATTCATGATTTATGATTCATGATTCAATTCATGATTCATGATTCAATTCATGATTCATTTCATGATTCATGATTCATGATTCATGATTCAATTCATGATTCATGATTCATGATTTAATTCATGATTCATGATTCAATTCATGATTCATGATTCATGATTCATGATTCAATTCATGAATCATGAATCGAATCATGATTCATGAATTAAATCATGAATCATGAATCATGATTAAATTCATGATTCATGATTCATTTCATGATTTAGGATTCATGATTCATGATTCATGATTCAATTCATGAATCATGAATCGAATCATAATTCATGATTCATGAATAATCATTCGATTCATGATTCATGATTCATGAATCATCATTCGATTCATAATTCATGATTCATGAATCATCATTCGATTCATGATTCATGAATCATGATTTGATTCATGATTCATGATTCATGAATCATGATTCAATTTATGATTCATGATTCATAAATCATGATTCAATTCATGATTCATGATTTATGATTCGATTCATGTTTCACGATTCATGAATCATGATTCAATTCATGATTCATGATTCATAAATCATGATTCCATTCATGATTCATGATTCATGATTCGATTCATTATTCAATTCATGATTCAATTCATGATTCATGAATCATGATTCAATTCATGATTCATGAATCATGATTCAATTCATGATTCATGATTCATTTCATGATTCTTAAATTATGATTCAATTCATGATTCATGATTCAATTCATGATTCAATTCATGATTCATGATTCATTTAATAATTCATGAATTATGATTCAATTCATGATTCATGATTCATGATTCAATTCATGATTCATGATTCATGAATTATGATTCGATTCATGATTCATGATTCATGATTCATGAATTATGATTCGATTCATGATTCATGATTCAATTCATGATTCATGATTCAATTCATGATTCATGATTTGAATTATGATTCATGAATCATGATTCAATTCATGATTCATGAATCATGATTCAATTCATGATTCAATTCATAATTCATGAATCATGATTCAGTTCATGATTCATGAATCATGATTCAATTCATGATTCATGATTCATTTCATGATTCATGAATTATGATTCAATTCATGATTCATGATTCATGATTCAATTCATGATTCCTGATTCATGATTCCTGATTCATGATTCAATTCATGATTCATGATTCAATTCATGATTCAATTCATGATTCATGATTCATGATTCAATTTATGAATCATCATTCGATTCATGATTCATGATTCATGAATCATTATTCGATTCATGATTCAATTTATGATTCATGATTCATTTCATGATTCATAATTCATGATTTATGATTCATGATTCAATTCAGGATTAATGATTCAATTTATGATTCATGATTCAATTCATGATTCATTTCATGATTCCATTCATGATTCAATTCATGATTCATGATTCAATTCATGATTCATGATTCATTTCATGATTCATAATTCATGATTTATGATTCATGATTCAATTCATGATTCATGATTCAATTCATGATTCATTTCATGATTCATGATTCATGATTCATGATTCAATTCATGATTCATGATTCATGATTTAATTCATGATTCATGATTCAATTCATGATTCATGATTCATGATTCATGATTCAATTCATGAATCATGAATCGAATCATGATTCATGAATTAAATCATGAATCATGAATCATGATTAAATTCATGATTCATGATTCATTTCATGATTTAGGATTCATGATTCATGATTCATGATTCAATTCATGAATCATGAATCGAATCATGATTCATGAATTGAATCATGAATCATGAATCATGATAAAATTCATGATTCATGATTCATTTCATGATTCAAGATTTATGATTCATGATTTTATTCATGATTCATGATTCAATTCATGATTCATTTCATGATTCATGATTCAATTTATGATTCATGATTCAATTTATGATTCATGATTAAATACATGATTCATGATTCAATTCATGATTCATGATTCATAAATCATGATTCATGATGCAATTCATGATTCATTTAATGATTCATGATTTATGATTCGATTCATGATTCATGATTCATGAATCATGATTCAATTTATGATTCATGATTCATAAATCATGATTCAATTCATCATTCATGATTTATGATTCGATTCATGATTCACGATTCATGATTCATGATTCAATTCATTATTCATGATTCATAAATCATCATTCAATTCATGATTCATGATTCATGATTCGATTCATGATTCAATTCATGATTCAATTCATGATTCATGAATCATGATTCAATTCATGATTCATGAATCATGATTCAATTCATGATTCATGATTAATTTCATGATTCATAAATTATGATTCAATTCATGATTCATGATTCATTTAATAATTCATGAATTATGATTCGATTCATGATTCATGATTCAATTCTTGATTCATGATTCAATTCATGATTCATGATTTGAATTATGATTTATGAATCATGATTCAATTCATGATTCATGAATCATGATTCAGTTCATGATTCATGAATCATGATTCAATTCATGATTCATGAATCATGATTCAATTCATGATTCATGATTCATTTCATGATTCATGAATTATGATTCAATTCATGATTCATGATTCATGATTTAATTCATGATTCCTGATTCATGATTCCTGATTCATGATTCAATTCATGATTCAATTCATGATTCAATTCATGATTCATGATTCAATTCATGATTCAATTCATGATTTATGATTCATGATTCAATTCATGATTCCTGATTCTTGATTCATGATTCAATTCATGATTCATGATTCAATTCATGATTCATGATTCAATTCATGATTCAATTCATGATTCATGATTCAATTCATGATTCAATTCATGATTCATGATTCAATTCATGATTCATGATTCATGATTCAATTCATGATTCATGATTCATGATTCAATTCATGACTCATGATTCATGATTTATGATTAAATCTTGATTCATGATTCAATTTATGATTCATTGCATGATTCATGATTTATGATTCAATTCATGATTTATGATTCGATTCATGATTCATGATTCATGATTCAATTCATGATTCATAATTTATTTCATGATTCATGATTCAATTTATGATTCATGAATTATGATTCAATTCATGATTCATGATTCATGATTCATGATTCAATTCATGATTCGTGATTCATGATTCCATTCATGATTTAATTCATGATTCATGATTCAATTTATGATTCATGATTCATTTCATGATTCATAATTCATGATTTATGATTCATGATTCAATTCAGGATTAATGATTCAATTTATGATTCATGATTCAATTCATGATTCATTTCATGATTCCATTCATGATTCAATTCATGATTCATGATTCAATTCATGATTCATGATTCATTTCATGATTCATAATTCATGATTTATGATTCATGATTCAATTCATGATTCATGATTCAATTCATGATTCATTTCATGATTCATGATTCATGATTCATGATTCAATTCATGATTCATGATTCATGATTTAATTCATGATTCATGATTCAATTCATGATTCATGATTCATGATTCATGATTCAATTCATGAATCATGAATCGAATCATGATTCATGAATTAAATCATGAATCATGAATCATGATTAAATTCATGATTCATGATTCATTTCATGATTTAGGATTCATGATTCATGATTCATGATTCAATTCATGAATCATGAATCGAATCATAATTCATGATTCATGAATAATCATTCGATTCATGATTCATGATTCATGAATCATCATTCGATTCATAATTCATGATTCATGAATCATCATTCGATTCATGATTCATGAATCATGATTTGATTCATGATTCATGATTCATGAATCATGATTCAATTTATGATTCATGATTCATAAATCATGATTCAATTCATGATTCATGATTTATGATTCGATTCATGTTTCACGATTCATGAATCATGATTCAATTCATGATTCATGATTCATAAATCATGATTCCATTCATGATTCATGATTCATGATTCGATTCATTATTCAATTCATGATTCAATTCATGATTCATGAATCATGATTCAATTCATGATTCATGAATCATGATTCAATTCATGATTCATGATTCATTTCATGATTCTTAAATTATGATTCAATTCATGATTCATGATTCAATTCATGATTCAATTCATGATTCATGATTCATTTAATAATTCATGAATTATGATTCAATTCATGATTCATGATTCATGATTCAATTCATGATTCATGATTCATGAATTATGATTCGATTCATGATTCATGATTCATGATTCATGAATTATGATTCGATTCATGATTCATGATTCAATTCATGATTCATGATTCAATTCATGATTCATGATTTGAATTATGATTCATGAATCATGATTCAATTCATGATTCATGAATCATGATTCAATTCATGATTCAATTCATAATTCATGAATCATGATTCAGTTCATGATTCATGAATCATGATTCAATTCATGATTCATGATTCATTTCATGATTCATGAATTATGATTCAATTCATGATTCATGATTCATGATTCAATTCATGATTCCTGATTCATGATTCCTGATTCATGATTCAATTCATGATTCATGATTCAATTCATGATTCAATTCATGATTCAATTCATGATTCATGATTCATGATTCAATTTATGAATCATCATTCGATTCATGATTCATGATTCATGAATCATTATTCGATTCATGATTCAATTTATGATTCATGATTCATTTCATGATTCATAATTCATGATTTATGATTCATGATTCAATTCAGGATTAATGATTCAATTTATGATTCATGATTCAATTCATGATTCATTTCATGATTCCATTCATGATTCAATTCATGATTCATGATTCAATTCATGATTCATGATTCATTTCATGATTCATAATTCATGATTTATGATTCATGATTCAATTCATGATTCATGATTCAATTCATGATTCATTTCATGATTCATGATTCATGATTCATGATTCAATTCATGATTCATGATTCATGATTTAATTCATGATTCATGATTCAATTCATGATTCATGATTCATGATTCATGATTCAATTCATGAATCATGAATCGAATCATGATTCATGAATTAAATCATGAATCATGAATCATGATTAAATTCATGATTCATGATTCATTTCATGATTTAGGATTCATGATTCATGATTCATGATTCAATTCATGAATCATGAATCGAATCATGATTCATGAATTGAATCATGAATCATGAATCATGATAAAATTCATGATTCATGATTCATTTCATGATTCAAGATTTATGATTCATGATTTTATTCATGATTCATGATTCAATTCATGATTCATTTCATGATTCATGATTCAATTTATGATTCATGATTCAATTTATGATTCATGATTAAATACATGATTCATGATTCAATTCATGATTCATGATTCATAAATCATGATTCATGATGCAATTCATGATTCATTTAATGATTCATGATTTATGATTCGATTCATGATTCATGATTCATGAATCATGATTCAATTTATGATTCATGATTCATAAATCATGATTCAATTCATCATTCATGATTTATGATTCGATTCATGATTCACGATTCATGATTCATGATTCAATTCATTATTGATGATTTATAAATCATCATTCAATTCATGATTCATGATTCATGATTCGATTCATGATTCAATTCATGATTCAATTCATGATTCATGAATCATGATTCAATTCATGATTCATGAATCATGATTCAATTCATGATTCATGATTAATTTCATGATTCATAAATTATGATTCAATTCATGATTCATGATTCATTTAATAATTCATGAATTATGATTCGATTCATGATTCATGATTCAATTCATGATTCATGATTCAATTCATGATTCATGATTTGAATTATGATTTATGAATCATGATTCAATTCATGATTCATGAATCATGATTCAGTTCATGATTCATGAATCATGATTCAATTCATGATTCATGAATCATGATTCAATTCATGATTCATGATTCATTTCATGATTCATGAATTATGATTCAATTCATGATTCATGATTCATGATTTAATTCATGATTCCTGATTCATGATTCCTGATTCATGATTCAATTCATGATTCAATTCATGATTCAATTCATGATTCATGATTCAATTCATGATTCAATTCATGATTTATGATTCATGATTCAATTCATGATTCCTGATTCTTGATTCATGATTCAATTCATGATTCATGATTCAATTCATGATTCATGATTCAATTCATGATTCAATTCATGATTCATGATTCAATTCATGATTCATGATTCATGATTCAATTCATGATTCATGATTCATGATTCAATTCATGACTCATGATTCATGATTTATGATTAAATCTTGATTCATGATTCAATTTATGATTCATTGCATGATTCATGATTTATGATTCAATTCATGATTTATGATTCGATTCATGATTCATGATTCATGATTCAATTCATGATTCATAATTTATTTCATGATTCATGATTCAATTTATGATTCATGAATTATGATTCAATTCATGATTCATGATTCATGATTCATGATTCAATTCATGATTCGTGATTCATGATTCCATTCATGATTTAATTCATGATTCATGATTCAATTTATGATTCATGATTCATTTCATGATTCATAATTCATGATTTCTGATTCATGATTCAATTCAGGATTCATGATTCAATTCATGATTCATGATTCAATTCATGATTCATTTCATGATTCCATTCATGATTCAATTTATGATTCATGATTCAATTCATGATTCATGATTCAATTCATGATTCATGATTCAATTCATGATTCATGATTCATGATTCATGATTCAATTCATGATTCATGATTCATGATTTAATTCATGATTCATGATTCAATTCATGATTCATGATTCATGATTCATGATTCAATTCATGAATCATGAATCGAATCATGATTCATGAATTAAATCATGAATCATGAATCATGATTAAATTCATGATTCATGATTCATTTCATGATTTAGGATTCATGATTCATGATTCATGATTCAATTCATGAATCATGAATCGAATCATGATTCATGAATTGAATCATGAATCATGAATCATGAATCATGATAAAATTCATGATTCATGATTCATTTCATGATTCATGATTTATGATTCATGATTTTATTCATGATTCATGATTCAATTCATGATTCATTTCATGATTCATGATTCATGATCCATAATTCAATTTATGATTCATGATTCAATTTATGATTCATGATTAAATACATGATTCATGATTCAATTCATGATTCATGATTCATAAATCATGATTCATGATTCAATTCATGATTCATTTAATGATTCATGATTTATGATTCGATTCATGATTCATGATTCATGAATCATGATTCAATTTATGATTCATGATTCATAAATCATGATTCAATTCATCATTCATGATTTATGATTCGATTCATGATTCACGATTCATGAATCATGATTCAATTCATGATTCATGATTCATAAATCATTATTCAATTCATGATTCATGATTCATGATTCAATTCATGATTCAATTCATGATTCAATTCATGATTCATGAATCATGATTCAATTCATGATTCATGAATCATGATTCATTTCATGATTCATGATTCATTTCATGATTCATAAATTATAATTCAATTCATGATTCATGATTCAATTCATGATTCAATTCATGAATCATGATTCAATTCATGATTCATGATTCATTTAATAATTCATGAATTATAATTCAATTCATGATTCATGATTCATGATTCAATTCATGATTTAATTCATGAATCATGATTCAATTCATGATTCATGATTCATGAATTATGATTCGATTCATGATTCATGATTCAATTCATGATTCATGATTCAATTCATGATTCATGATTTGAATTATGATTCATGAATCATGATTCAATTCATGATTCATGATTCATGAATCATGATTCAATTCATGATTCAATTCATAATTCATGAATCATGATTCAGTTCATGATTCATGAATCACAATTCAATTCATGATTCATGATTCATTTCATGATTCATGAATTATGATTCAATTCATGATTCATGATTCATGATTCAATTCATGATTCAATTCATGATTCAATTCATGATTCAATTCATGATTTATGATTCATGATTTAATTCATGATTCCTGATTCATGATTCATGATTCATTATTCAATTCAGGATTCATGATTCATTATTTAATTCATGATTCATAATTCAATTCATGATTCATTTCATGATTCATGATTTATGATTCATAATTTAATTCATGATTCATGATTCAATTCATGATTCATTTCATGATTCATGATTCATGATCCATGATTCAATTCATGATCCATGATTCAATTCATGATTCATTTAATGTTTCATGATTTATGATTCAATTTATGACTCATGATTCAATTCATGATTCATGAATCAATTTATAATTCATGATTCAAATCATGATTCATTTAATGATTCAAGATTTATGATTCAATTCATGATTTATGATTCGATTTATGATTCATGATTCATAAATCATGATTCGATTCATGATTCATGATTTATGAATCATGATTCAATTCATGATTCATGATTCAATTCATGAATCATGATTCGATTCATGATTCATGATTCATGAATCATCATTCGATTCATGATTTATGATTCATGAATCATCATTCGATTCATGATTCATGAATCATGATTTGATTCATGATTCATGATTCATGAATCATGATTCAATTTATGATTCATGATTCATGATTCATAATTCATGATTCAATTCATGAATCATGAATCGAATCATGATTCATGAATTGAATCATGAATCATGAATCATGATTAAATTCATGATTCATGATTCATTTCATGATTCATGATTTATGATTCAATTCATGATTTATGAATAGTTTCATGATTTATGATTCATGAATCATGATTCGATTCATGATTCATGATTCATGATTCATGAATCATGAATCATGATTCATGATTTATGATTTATTAATCATGATTCATGATTCATGAATCATGATTTAATTCATGTTTCATGATTTATGAATCATTATTCGATTCATGATTCATGATTCATGATTTAATTTATGATTCATGAATTGATTCATGATTCATGATTCATGATTCTAGTCATGATTCATGATACAATTCATGACTCATGATCTAATTCATGATTCATGATTCAATTCATGATTCATGATTTAATTCATGATTCATTTAAAGATTCATGATTTATGATTCAATTCATGATTTATGAATCAATTCATGATTCATGATTCATGAATCATGATTCGATTTATGATTCATGATTCGATTCATGATTCATGATTCATGATTCAATTCATGATTTAATTCATGAATCATGATTTGATTCATGATTCATGATTCTTTTCATGATTTATGATTCATGATTCAATTCATGATTCATGATTCAATTCATGATTCAATTCATGATTCATGATTCAATTCATGATTCATGATTCAATTCATGTTTCATGATTCAATTCATGATTCGTGATTCATTATTCAATTCATGATTCAATTCATGATTCATGATTCAATTCGTGATTCATGATTCAATATATGATTCAATTATGATTCATGATTCAAATTATGATTCATGATTCAATTCATGAATTATGATTCAATTCATGATTCATGATTCAATTCATGATTCATGATTAATGATTCAATTCATGATTCATTATTCATGATTCATTATTCGATTCATGATTCATGATTCATGATTCAATTCATTATTCATGATTTAATTCATGATTCATGATTCAATATATGATTCAAATCATGATTCATGATTCAATTCATGAATTATGATTCAATTCATGAATTATGATTCAATTCATGATTAATGATTCAATTCATAATTCATGATTCATGATTCAATTCATGATTCATGATTCATTATTCGATGCATGTTTCATTATTTGATTCATGTTTCATGATTCATGATTCATGATTCAATTCATGATTCATGATTCGATTCATGATTCATGATTCATGATTCAATTTATGATTCATGATTCGATTCATGATTCATGATTCCTGACTCATGATTCAATTCATGACTCATGATTCATGATTCATGATTCATGATTTAATTCATGATTCATGATTTAATTCATGATTCATCATTCAGTTCATGATTCATTTCATGATTCATGAATCATGATTCGATTCATGATTCATGATTCATAAATCATGATTCGATTTATGATTCATGATTCAGTAATCATGATTCAATTCATGATTCATGATTCATGATTTGATTCATGATTCATGATTTATGATTCATGATTCAATACATGATTCATGATTCATTTCATGATTCATGATTCAATTCATGATTCAATTCATGATTCAAATCTTGATTCATGATTCATGATTTAATTCATGATTCATGACTCAATTCATGATTCATGATTTAATTCATGATTCATGATTCATGATTTAATTCATGATTCATGATTTAATTCATGATTCATGATTCATGATTTAATTCATGATTCATGATTCATGATTCAATTCATGATTCAATACATGATTCATGATTCATGATTCAATTCATGATGCATGATTCATGATTCATGATTCATGATTCATGAATCATGATTCAATTCATGATTCATGATTCATAAATCATGATTCGATTCATGATTCATGATTCGATTCATGATTCAATTCATGATTCATTTCATGAATCAAAATTTGATTCATGATTTAATTCATGATTCATGATTCAATTCATGATTCAATTCATGATTTATGATTCAATTCATGATTCATGATTCAATTTATGATTTATGATTCAACTCATGATTCAATTCATGATTCATGATTTAATTCGTGATTCATGATTTATGATTCAATTCATGACTCATGATTCAATTCATGATTCATGATTCGATTCATGATTCAATTCATGATTCATTTCATGAATCAAGATTTGATTAATGATTTAATTCATGATTCATGATTCAATTTATGATTCAATTTATGATTTATGATTCAATTCATGATTCATGATTCAATTTATGATTTATGATTCAACTCATGATTCAATTCATGATTCATGATTTAATTTGTGATTCATGATTTATGATTCAATTCATGACTCATGATTCAATTCATGATTCATGATTCGATTCATGATTCAATTCATGATTCATTTCATGAATCAAGATTTGATTCATGATTTAATTCATGATTCATGATTCAATTCATGATTCAATTTATGATTTATGATTCAATTCATGATTTAATTCATGAATCATGATTTGATTCATGATTCATGATTCTTTTCATGATTTATGATTCATGATTCAATTCATGATTCATGATTCAATTCATGATTCAATTCATGATTCATGATTCAATTCATGATTCATGATTCAATTCATGTTTCATGATTCAATTCATGATTCGTGATTCATTATTCAATTCATGATTCAATTCATGATTCATGATTCAATTCGTGATTCATGATTCAATATATGATTCAATTATGATTCATGATTCAAATTATGATTCATGATTCAATTCATGAATTATGATTCAATTCATGATTCATGATTCAATTCATGATTCATGATTAATGATTCAATTCATGATTCATTATTCATGATTCATTATTCGATTCATGATTCATGATTCATGATTCAATTCATTATTCATGATTTAATTCATGATTCATGATTCAATATATGATTCAAATCATGATTCATGATTCAATTCATGAATTATGATTCAATTCATGAATTATGATTCAATTCATGATTAATGATTCAATTCATAATTCATGATTCATGATTCAATTCATGATTCATGATTCATTATTCGATGCATGTTTCATTATTTGATTCATGTTTCATGATTCATGATTCATGATTCAATTCATGATTCATGATTCGATTCATGATTCATGATTCATGATTCATGATTCATGATTCAATTTATGATTCATGATTCGATTCATGATTCATGATTCCTGACTCATGATTCAATTCATGACTCATGATTCATGATTCATGATTCATGATTTAATTCATGATTCATGATTTAATTCATGATTCATCATTCAGTTCATGATTCATTTCATGATTCATGAATCATGATTCGATTCATGATTCATGATTCATAAATCATGATTCGATTTATGATTCATGATTCAGTAATCATGATTCAATTCATGATTCATGATTCATGATTTGATTCATGATTCATGATTTATGATTCATGATTCAATACATGATTCATGATTCATTTCATGATTCATGATTCAATTCATGATTCAATTCATGATTCAAATCTTGATTCATGATTCATGATTTAATTCATGATTCATGACTCAATTCATGATTCATGATTTAATTCATGATTCATGATTCATGATTTAATTCATGATTCATGATTTAATTCATGATTCATGATTCATGATTTAATTCATGATTCATGATTCATGATTCAATTCATGATTCAATACATGATTCATGATTCATGATTCAATTCATGATGCATGATTCATGATTCATGATTCATGATTCATGAATCATGATTCAATTCATGATTCATGATTCATAAATCATGATTCGATTCATGATTCATGATTCGATTCATGATTCAATTCATGATTCATTTCATGAATCAAAATTTGATTCATGATTTAATTCATGATTCATGATTCAATTCATGATTCAATTCATGATTTATGATTCAATTCATGATTCATGATTCAATTTATGATTTATGATTCAACTCATGATTCAATTCATGATTCATGATTTAATTCGTGATTCATGATTTATGATTCAATTCATGACTCATGATTCAATTCATGATTCATGATTCGATTCATGATTCAATTCATGATTCATTTCATGAATCAAGATTTGATTAATGATTTAATTCATGATTCATGATTCAATTTATGATTCAATTTATGATTTATGATTCAATTCATGATTCAATTTATGATTTATGATTCAACTCATGATTCAATTCATGATTCATGATTTAATTTGTGATTCATGATTTATGATTCAATTCATGACTCATGATTCAATTCATGATTCATGATTCGATTCATGATTCAATTCATGATTCATTTCATGAATCAAGATTTGATTCATGATTTAATTCATGATTCATGATTCAATTCATGATTCAATTTATGATTTATGATTCAATTCATGATTCATGATTCAATTTATGATTTATAATTCAACTCATGATTCAATTCATGATTCATGATTCAATTCGTGATTCATGATTTATGATTCAATTCATGACTCATGATTCAATTCATGATTCATTTCATGATTCATGATTTATGATTCAATTCATGATTTATGATTCGATTCATGATTCATGATTCATGAATCATGATTCAATTCATGAATCATGATTTATGAATCATGATTCATGAATCATGATTCAATTCATGATTCATGATTCATAAATCATAATTCGATTCATGATTCATGATTCAAGATTCGATTCATGATTCAATTCATGATTCAATTCATGAATCAAGATTTGATTCATGATTCATGATTTAATTCATGATTCATGATTCAAATTATGATTCAATTCATGATTTATGATTCAATTCATGATTCATGATTCAATTTATGATTCATGATTCAACTCCTGATTCAATTCATGATTCATGATTCAATTCGTGATTCATGATTCATGATTCAATTCGTGATTCATGATTCATGATTCAATTCATGATTCAATTCATGATTCATGATTCAATCCATGATTCATTTCATGATTCATGATTTATGATTCAATTCATGATTCATGATTCAATCCATGATTCAATTCATGATTCATGATTCATGATTCAATTCATGATTCATTTCATGATTCATGATTTATGATTCAATTCATGATTTATGATTCGATTCATGATTCATGATTCATGATTCATGATTTAATTCATGAATCATGATTCATGAATCATGATTCATGAATCATGATTCATGATTCATGATTCGATTCATGATTCAATTCATGATTCAATTCATGATTCATGATTCAATTCATGATTCAATTCATGATTCATGATTCAATTCATGATTCAAATCATGATTCATGATTCAATTCATGATTCATGATTCATGATTCAATTCATGATTCATGATTCATGATTCAATTCATGATTCAATTCATGATTCATGATTCAATTCATGATTCAATTCATGATTCATGATTCAATTCATGATTCAATTCATGATTCATGATTCAATTCATGATTCATGATTCATGAATCAATTCATGATTCATGATTCATGATTCATGATTCATGATTCAATTTATGATTCAATTCATGATTCATGATTCAATTCATGATTCATGATTCAATTCATGATTCAATTCATGATTCATGATTCAATTCATGATTCATGATTCAATTCATGATTCATGATTCATGATTCATGATTCAATTCATGATTCAATTCATGATTCATGATTCAATCCATGATTCATGATTCATGATTCAATTCATGAATCATGATTCATGACTCATGATTCAATTTATGATTCATTTCATGATTCATGATTTATGATTTGATTCATGATTCATGATTCATGATTCATGATTCATAATTCGATTTATGATTCAATTCATGATTCAATTCAAGAATCAAGATTTGATTCATGATTCATGATTTAATTCATGATTCATGATTCAATTCATGATTCAATTCATGATTTATGATTCAATTCATGATTCATAATTCAATTTATGATTCATGATTCAACTCATGATTCAATTCATGATTCATGATTCAATTCGTGATTCATGATTCATGATTCAATTCATGATTCATGATTCAATTCGTGATTCATGATTCATGATTCAATTCATGATTCATGATTCAATTCATGATTCATGATTCATGATTTAATTAATGATTCATGATTTAATATATGATTCAATTCATGATTCATGATTCATGATTCAATTCATGATTCAATTCATGATTCAATTCATGATTCATGATTCAATTCATGATTCATGATTCATGATTCAATTCATAATTCATGATTCATGATTCAATTCATGATTCATGATTCAATTCATGATTCATGATTCAATTCATGATTCACGATTCATGACTCAATTCATGATTCATGATTCATTATTTGATTCCTGATTCATGATTCATGATTCATGATTCAATTCATGATTCATGATTCATGATTCAATTAATGACTCCTGATTCAATTCATGATTCATTTCATGATTCATGATTTATGATTCAATTCATGATTTATGAATCGATTCATGATTTATGATTCATGAATCATGATTCGATTCATGATTCATGATTCATGAAACATGAATCATGATTTATGATTTATTAATCATGATTCATGATTCATGAATCATGATTTGATTCATGATTCATGATTTATGAATCATGATTCGATTCATGATTCCTAATTCATGATTTAATTCATGATTCATGATTTGATTCATGATTCATGATTCTATTCATAATTCATGATTCAATTCATGACTCATGATTTAATTCATGATTCATGATTCAATTCATGATTCATGATTTAATTCATGATTCATTTAAAGATTCATGATTTATGATTCAATTCATGATTTATGATTTAATTCATGATTTATGATTCAATTCATGATTCATGATTCATGAATCATGATTCAATTCATGATTCATGATACATGAATCATGATTCAATTCATGATTCAATTCATGATTCATGATTCAATTCATGATTCAATTCATGATTCATGATTTAATTCATGATTCAATTCATGATTCATGATTCAATTCATGATTCATGATTCATGAATCAATTCATGATTCATGATTCATGATTCATGATTCATGATTCAATTTATGATTCAATTCATGATTCATGATTCAATTCATGATTCAATTCATGATTCATGATTCAATTCATGATTCAATTCATGATTCATGATTCAATTCATGATTCATGATTCAATTCATGATTCATGATTCATGATTCATGATTCAATTCATGATTCAATTCATGATTCATGATTCAATCCATGATTCATGATTCATGATTCAATTCATGATTCATGATTCATGACTCATGATTCAATTTATGATTCATTTCATGATTCATGATTTATGATTCAATTCATGATTTATGATTTGATTCATGATTCATGATTCATGATTCATGATTCATAATTCGATTCATGATTCAATTCATGATTCAATTCAAGAATCAAGATTTGATTCATGATTCATGATTTAATTCATGATTCATGATTCAATTCATGATTCAATTCATGATTTATGATTCAATTCATGATTCATGATTCAATTTATGATTCATGATTCAACTCATGATTCATTTCATGATTCATGATTCAATTCGTGATTCATGATTCATGATTCAATTCATGATTCATGATTCAATTCGTAATTCATGATTCATGATTCAATTCATGATTCATGATTCAATTCATGATTCATGATTCATGATTTAATTAATGATTCATGATTTAATATATGATTCAATTCATGATTCATGATTCAAATCATAATTCATGATTCAATTCATGATTCAATTCATGATTCATGATTCAATTCATGATTCATGATTCATGATTCAATTCATAATTCATGATTCATGATTCAATTCATGATTCATGATTCAATTCATGATTCACGATTCATGACTCAATTCATGATTCATGATTCATTATTTGATTCCTGATTCATGATTCATGATTCATGATTCAATTCATGATTCATGATTCATGATTCAATTCATGATTCATGATTCATGATTCAATTAATGACTCCTGATTCAATTCATGATTCATTTCATGATTCATAAATTATGTTTCAATTCATGATTTATGAATCGATTCATGATTTATGATTCATGAATCATGATTCGATTCATGATTCATGATTCATGAATCATGAATCATGATTTATGATTTATTAATCATGATTCATGATTCATGAATCATTATTTGATTCATGATTCATGATTTATGAATCATGATTCGATTCATGATTCCTAATTCATGATTTAATTCATGATTCATGATTTGATTCATGATTCATGATTCTATTCATAATTCATGATTCAATTCATGACTCATGATTTAATTCATGATTCATGATTCAATTCATGATTCATGATTTAATTCATGATTCATTTAAAGATTCATGATTTATGATTCAATTCATGATTTATGATTTAATTCATGATTTATGATTCAATTCATGATTCATGATTCATGAATCATGATTCAATTCATGATTCATGATACATGAATCATGATTCAATTCTTGATTCATGATTAATAAATCATGATTCAATTCATGATTCATGATTCGATTCATGATTCATGATTCATGATTCAATTCATGATTAAATTCATGAATCATGATTTGATTCATGATTCATGATTCAATTTATGATTCATGATTCAACTCATGATTCAATTCATGATTCATGATTCAATTCGTGATTCATGATTCATGATTTAATTCATGATTCCTGATTCAATTCGTGATTCATGATTCAATTCATGATTCATGATTCAATTCATGATTCATGATTCATGATTTAATTAATGATTCATGATTTAATATATGATTCAATTCATGATTCATGATTGAAATCATAATTCATGATTCAATTCATGATTCAATTCATGATTCAATTCATGATTCATGATTCAATTCATGATTCAATTCATGATTCATGATTGAAATCATAATTCATGATTCAATTCATGATTCAATTCATGATTCAATTCATGATTCATGATTCAATTCATGATTCATGATTCATGATTCAATTCATAATTCATGATTCATGATTCAATTCATGATTCATGATTCAATTCATGATTCATGATTCAATTCATGATTCACGATTCATGACTCAATTCATGATTCATTATTTGATTCCTGATTCATGATTCATGATTCATGATTCAATTCATGATTCATGATTCATGATTCAATTCATGATTCATGATTCATGATTCAATTAATGACTCCTGATTCAATTCATGATTCATTTCATGATTCATGATTTATGATTCAATTCATAATTTATGAATCGATTCATGATTTATGATTCATGAATCATGATTTGATTCATGATTCATGAATCATGAATCATGATTCATGATTCATGAATCATGAATCATGATTCATGATTTATGATTTATTAATCATGAATCATGATTCATGAATCATGATTTGATTCATGATTCATGATTTATGAATCATGATTCGATTCATGATTCCTAATTCATGATTTAATTCATGATCCATGATTTGATTCATGATTCATGATTCTATTCATAATTCATGATTCAATTCATGACTCATGATTTAATTCATGATTCATGATTCAATTCATGATTCATGATTTAATTCATGATTCATTTAAAGATTCATGATTTATGATTCAATTCATGATTTATGATTTAATTCATGATTTATGATTCAATTCATGATTCATGATTCATGAATCATGATTCGATTCATGATTCATGATACATGAATCATGATTCAATTCTTGATTCATGATTAATAAATCATGATTCAATTCATGATTCATGATTCGATTCATGATTCATGATTCAATTCATGATTAAATTCATGAATCATGATTTGATTCATGATTCATGATTCTTTTCATGATTCATAATTCATGATTCAATTCATGATTCATGATTCAATTCATGATTCAATTCATGATTCATGATTCAATTCATGATTCGTGATTCATGATTCAATTCATGATTTAATTCATTATTCATGATTCAATTTGTGATTCATGATTCAATATATGATTCAATTCATGATTCATGATTCAAATCATGATTCATGATTCATGATTCAATTCATGAATTATGATTCAATTCATGATTCATGATTCAATTCATGATTCATGATTCATGATTCAATTCATGATTCATTATTCGATTCATGATTCATGATTCAATTCATGATTCATAATTCAATTCATGATTCGTGATTCATGATTCAATTCATGATTCAATTCATGATTCATGATTCAATTCATGATTCATGATTCAATATATGATTCAATTCATGATTCAAATCATGATTCATGATTCATGATTCAATTCATGAATTATGATTCAATTCATGATTCATGATTCAATTCATGATTCATGATTCATGATTCAATTCATGATTCATGATTCATTATTCGATTCATGTTTCATTATTCAATTCATGATTCATGATTCATGATTCAATTCATGATTCATGATTCAATATATGATTCAATTCATGATTCAAATCATGATTCATGATTCATGATTCAATTCATGAATTATGATTCAATTCATGATTCATGATTCAATTCATGATTCATGATTCATGATTCAATTCATGATTCATGATTCATTATTCGATTCATGTTTCATTATTCAATTCATGATTCATGATTCAATTCATGATTCATGATTCGATTCATGATTCATGATTCATGATTCATGATTCAATTTATGACTCATGATTCATGATTCATGATTCATGATTTAATTCATGATTCATGATTTAATTCATGATTTATGATTTAATTCATGATTCATGATTCAGTTCATGATTCATTTCATGATTCATGATTTATGATTAAATTCTTGATTTATGATTCGATTCATGATTCATGAATCATGATTCGAATCATGATTCATGATTCATGAATCATGATTCGATTTATGATTCATGATTCAGGAATCATGATTCGATTCATGATTCATGATTCAATTCATGATTCATGATTCATGATTCAATTCATGATTCATGATTCATGATTTGATTCATGATTCATGATTCATGATTCATGATTCAATTCATGATTCATGATTCATTTCATGATTCATGATTCAATTCATGATTCATGATTCATGATTCAATTCATGACTCATGATTCAATTCATGATTCATTTCATGATTCATGATTTATGATTCAATTCATGATTTATGATTCAATTCATGATTCATGATTCATAAATCATGATTCGATTCATGAATCGATTCATGATTCAATTCATGATTCAATTCATGAATCAAGATTTGATTCATGATTCATGATTCATGATTTAATTCATGATTCATGATTAAATTCATGATTCAATTCATGATTCAAATCTTGATTCATGAATCATGATTTAATTCATGATTCATGACTCAATTCATGATTCATGATTCAATTCATGATTCATGATTCATGATTCAATTCATGATTCATGATTCATGATTCAATTCATGATTCATGATTCATGATTCAATTCATGATTCAATTCATGATTCATGATTCATGATTCATAATTCAATTCATGATTCATGATTCATGATTCAATTCATGATTCAATTCATGACTCATGATTCAATTCATGATTCATGATTTATGATTCAATTTATAATTTATGATTCGATTCATGATTCAATTCATGATTTATGATTCGATTCATGAGTCATGATTCATGATTCATGATTCATGAATCATGATTCGATTCATGAATCATCATTCATGAATCATTGTTCGATTCATGAATCATGATTCAATTCATGATTCATGATTCATAAATCATGATTCGATTCATGGTTCATGGTTCGATTCATGATTCAATTCATGATTCAATTCATGAATCAAGTTTTGATTCATGATTCATGATTCATGATTTAATTCATGATTCATGATTCATGATTCATGATTTAATTCATGATTCATGATTCAATTCATGATTCAATTCATGATTTATAATTCAATTCATGATTCATGATTCAATTTATGATTCATGATTCAACTCAGGATTCAATTCATGATTCAATTCGTGATTCATGATTCATAATTCAATTCATGATTCATGATTCAATTTATGATTCATGATTCAACTCAGGATTCAATTCATGATTCAATTCGTGATTCATGATTCATAATTCAATTCATAATTCATGATTCAATTCATGATTCGTGATTCTTGATACCATTCATGATTCATGAATCAATATATGATTCAATTTATGATTCAAATCATGATTCATGATTCAATTCATGATTCATGATTCATGATTCAAATCATGATTCATGATTCATTATTCGATTCATGGTTCATGATTCATGATTCAATTCATGATTCCTGATTCCTGATTCATGATTCATGATTCAATTCATGATTCATGATTCAATTCATGATTCATGATTCATGATTCATGATTCAATTCATGATTCATGATTCATGATTTAATTCATGACTCATGATTCAATTCATGATTCATTTCATGATTCATGATTTATGATTCAATTCATGATTTATGATTCGATTCATGATTCATGATTCATGATTCATGATTCAATTCATGAATCATGATTCATGAATCATGATTCATGAATCATGATTCATGATTCATTATTCATGAATCATGATTCAATTCATGATTCATGATTCATAAATCATGATTCGATTCATGATTCATGATTCATGATTCGATTCATGATTCAATTCATGATTCAATTCATGAATCAAGATTTGATTCATGATTCATTATTCATGATTTAATTAATGATTCATGATTCAATTCATGATTCAATTCATGATTTATGATTCAATTCATGATTCATGATTCAATTTATGATTCATGATTCAAATTATGATTCAATTCATGATTTATGATTCAATTCATGATTCATGATTCATGATTCAATTCATGATTCATGATTCATTCATGATTCATGATTCATGATTTAATTAATGATTCATGATTTCATATATGATTCAATTCATGATTTATGATTTAAATCATAATTCATGATTCAATTCATGATTCATGATTCAATTCATAATTCATGATTCATGATTCAATTCATGATTCATGATTCAATTCATGATTCATGATTCAATTCTTGATTCATGATTCAATTCATGATTCATGATTCATTATTTGATTCATGATTCATGATTTATAAATCATGATTCGATTCATGAATTATGATTCATGATTTAATTCATGATTCATGATTCATGATTTATGATTCATGATTCAATTCATGATTCATGATTCAATTCATGATTCAATTCATGATTCATGATTCAATTCATGATTCATGATTCAATTCATGATTCATGATTCATGATTCATGATTCAATTCATGATTCAATTCATGATTCATGATTCAATTCATGATTCATAAATCATGATTCGATTCATGAATCGATTCATGATTCAATTCATGATTCAATTCATGAATCAAGATTTGATTCATGATTCATGATTTAATTCATGATTCATGATTAAATTCATGATTCATGATTAAATTCATGATTCAATTCATGATTTAAATCTTGATTCATGAATCATGATTTAATTCATGATTCATGACTCAATTCATGATTCATGATTCAATTCATGATTCATGATTCATGATTCAATTCATGATTCATGATTCATGATTCAATTCATGATTCATGATTCATGATTCAATTCATGATTCAATTCATGATTCATGATTCATAATTCAATTCATGATTCATGATTCATGATTCAATTCATGATTCAATTCATGACTCATGATTCAATTCATGATTCATTTTATGATTCATGATTTATGATTCAATTCATAATTTATGATTCGATTCATGATTCGATTCATGGTTCATGGTTCGATTCATGATTCAATTCATGATTCAATTCATGAATCAAGTTTTGATTCATGATTCATGATTCAATTCATGATTCAATTCATGATTTATGATTCAATTCATGATTCATGATTCAATTTATGATTCATGATTCAACTCAGGATTCAATTCATGATTCAATTCGTGATTCATGATTCATAATTCAATTCATAATTCATGATTCAATTCATGATTCGTGATTCTTGATACCATTCATGATTCATGAATCAATATATGATTCAATTTATGATTCAAATCATGATTCATGATTCAATTCATGATTCATGATTCATGATTCAATTCATGATTCATGATTCATTATTCGATTCATGGTTCATGATTCATGATTCAATTCATGATTCCTGATTCCTGATTCATGATTCATGATTCATGATTCAATTCATGATTCATGATTCAATTCATGATTCAATTCATGATTCATGATTCAATTCATGATTCATGATTCAATTCATGATTCATGATTCATGATTCATGATTCAATTCATGATTCAATTCATGATTCATGATTCAATTCATGATTCATGATTCATGATTCAATTCATGATTCATGATTCATGATTCAATTCATGATTCATGATTCATGATTCAATTCATGACTCATGATTCAATTCATGATTCATTTCATGATTCATGATTTATGATTCAATTCATGATTTATGATTCGATTCATGATTCATGATTCATGATTTAATTCATGACTCATGATTCAATTCATGATTCATGATTCAATTCATGATTCATGATTCATGATTCATGATTCAATTCATGATTCATGATTCATGATTCAATTCATGATTCATGATTCATGATTCAATTCATGACTCATGATTCAATTCATGATTCATTTCATGATTCATGATTTATGATTCAATTCATGATTTATGATTCGATTCATGATTCATGATTCATGATTTAATTCATGACTCATGATTCAATTCATGATTCATTTCATGATTCATGATTTATGATTCAATTCATGATTTATGATTCGATTCATGATTCATGATTCATGAATCATGATTCAATTCATGAATCATGATTCATGAATCATGATTCATGAATCATGATTCATGATTCATTATTCATGAATCATGATTCAATTCATGATTCATGATTCATAAATCATGATTCGATTCATGATTCATGATTCGATTCATGATTCAATTCATGATTCAATTCATGATTTATGATTCAATTCATGATTCATGATTCAATTTATGATTCATGATTCAAATTATGATTCAATTCATGATTTATGATTCAATTCATGATTCATGATTCATGATTCAATTCATGATTCATGATTCATTCATGATTCATGATTCATGATTCATGATTTAATTAATGATTCATGATTTCATATATGATTCAATTCATGATTTATGATTTAAATCATAATTCATGATTCAATTCATGATTCAATTCATGATTCATGATTCAATTCATAATTCATGATTCATGATTCAATTCATGATTCATGATTCAATTCATGATTCATGATTCAATTCTTGATTCATGATTCATGATTCAATTCATGATTCATGATTCATTATTTGATTCATGATTCATGATTTATAAATCATGATTCGATTCATGAATTATGATTCATGATTTAATTCATGATTCATGATTCATGATTCATGATTCAATTCATGATTCAATTCATGATTCATGATTCAATTCATGATTCATGATTCATGATTCAATTCATGATTCATGATTCATGATTCAATTCATGATTCATGATTCAATTCATGACTCATGATTCAATTCATGATTCATTTCATGATTCATGATTTATGATTCAATTCATGATTTATGATTCGATTCATGATTCATGATTCATGATTTAATTCATGACTCATGATTCAATTCATGATTCATGATTCAATTCATGATTCATGATTCATGATTCAATTCATGATTCAATTCATGATTCATGATTCATGATTCATGATTCATGATTCATGATTCAATTCATGATTCATGATTCATGATTTAATTCATGACTCATGATTCAATTCATGATTCATTTCATGATTCATGATTTATGATTCAATTCATGATTTATGATTCGATTCATGATTCATGATTCATGATTCATGATTCAATTCATGAATCATGATTCATGAATCATGATTCATGAATCATGATTCATGAATCATGATTCATGAATCATGATTCATGATTCATTATTCATGAATCATGATTCAATTCATGATTCATGATTCATAAATCATGATTCGATTCATGATTCATGATTCATGATTCGATTCATGATTCAATTCATGATTCAATTCATGAATCAAGATTTGATTCATGATTCATGATTCATCATTCGATTCATGATTCAATTCATGATTCAATTCATGAATCAAGATTTGATTCATTATTCATTATTCATGATTTAATTAATGATTCATGATTCAATTCATGATTCAATTCATGATTTATGATTCAATTCATGATTCATGATTCAATTTATGATTCATGATTCAAATTATGATTCAATTCATGATTTATGATTCAATTCATGATTCATGATTCATGATTCATGATTCAATTCATGATTCATTCATGATTCATGATTCATGATTCATGATTTAATTAATGATTCATGATTCATGATTCAATTCATGATTCATGATTCATGATTCAATTAATGACTCCTGATTCAATTCATGATTCATTTCATGATTCATGATTTATGATTCAATTCATGATTTATGAATCGATTCATGATTTATGATTCATGAATCATGATTCGATTCATGATTCATGATTCATGAATCATGAATCATGATTCATGATTTATGATTTATTAATCATGATTCATGATTCATGAATCATGAATCATGATTTATGATTTATTAATCATGATTCATGATTCATGAATCATGATTTGATTCATGATTCATTATTCTTGATTCTATTCATAATTCATGATTCAATTCATGACTCATGATTTAATTCATGATTCATGATTCAATTCATGATTCATGATTTAATTCATGATTCATTTAAAGATTCATGATTTATGATTCAATTCATGATTTATGATTTAATTCATGATTTATGATTCAATTCATGATTCATGATTCATGAATCATGATTTGATTCATGATTCATGATACATGAATCATGATTCAATTCTTGATTCATGATTCATAAATCATGATTTAATTCATGATTCATGATTCGAATTATTAATTCATGATTCATGATTCAATTCATGATTTAATTCATGAATCATGATTCAATTTATGTTTCATGATTCAATTCATCATTCAATTCATGATTCATGATTCAATTCACGTTTCATGATTCAATTCATGATTCGTGATTCATGATTCAATTCATGATTCAATTCATGATTCATGATTCAATTCGTGATTCATGATTCAATATATGATTCAATTCATGATTCATGATTCAATTCATGATTCATGATTCATGATTCAATTCATGATTTATAATTCATTATTCGATTCATGATTCATGATTCAATTCATGATTCATGATTCAATTCATGATTCGTGATTCATGATTCAATTCATGATTCAATTCATGATTCAATTCATGATTCATGATTCAATTCATGATTCATGATTCAATAGATGATTCAATTCATGATTCAAATCATGAATTATGATTCATGATTTAATTCATGAATTATGATTCAATTCATGATTCATGATTCGATTCATGAATCATGAATTGAATCATGAATTGAATCATGAATCATGAATCATGAATCATGAATTGAATCATGAATCATGAATCATGAATTGAATCATGAATCATGAATTGAATCATGAATTGAATCATGAATCATGAATCATGAATTGAATCATGAATCATGAATCATGAATCAGGAATCAGGAATCATGAATTGAATCATAAATCATGAACCATGAATCGAATAATGAATCATGAATCATGAATTGAATCATGAATCATGAATCATAAATCATGAATTGAATCATGAATCATGATTTGAATCATGAATTGAATCATATATTGATTCATGAATCATGACTCACGAATTGAATCATGAATTGAATCATGAGTGTAATCATGAATCATAAATTGAATCATGAATCATGAATTGAATCATAAATCATGAATTGAATCATGAATTGAATCATGAATCATGAATTAAATCATGAATCATGAATCATGAATCAAAACTTGATTCATGAATTGAATCATGAATTGAATCATGAATCGAACCATGAATCATGAATCATGGATCAAATCATGATTTATGAATCATGAATCATGAATTGAATCATGATTTATGAATCATGAATCATGAATTGAATCATAATTCATGAATCGAATCATGAATCATGAATTGAATCATAATTCATGAATTGAATCATGAATCATGAATCATGATTTGAATCATGAATTGAATCATATATTGAATCATGAATCATTAATTGAATCATGAATCATGAATTGAATCATGAATCACGAATCATGAATTGAATCATGAATCATGAATTGAATCATAATTCATGATTCCATTCATGATTCATGAATCAATATATGATTCAATTCATGATTCAAATCATTATTCATGATTCAATTCATGATTTATGGTTCATGATTCATGATTCAATTCATGATTCATGATTCATTATTCGATTCATGGTTCATGATTTATGATTCAATTCATGATTCCTGATTCATGATTCATGATTCATGATTCAATTCATGATTCATGATTCAATTCATGATTCAATTCATGATTCATGATTCAATTCATGATTCATGATTCATGATTCAATTCATGATTCATGATTCATGATTCATGATTCAATTCATGATTCATGATTTAATCCATGATTCATGATTCATGATTCAATTCATGACTCATGATTCAATTCATAAATCATTTCATGATTCATGATTTATGATTGAATTCATGATTTATGATTCGATTCATGATTCATGATTCATGATTCACGATTCATGATTCAATTCATGATTCAATTCATGAATCAAGATTTGATTCATGATTCATGATTAATGATTTAATTCATGATTCATGATTCAATTCATGATTCAATTCATGATTTATGATTCAATTCATGATTTACGATTCAATTTATGATTCATGATTCAACTCATGATTCAATTCCTGATTCATGATTCAATTTGTGATTCATGATTCATGATTCAATGCATGACTCATGATTCAATTCATGATTCATTTCATGATTCATGATTTATGATTTATTAATCATGATTCATAATTCATGAATCATGAATCATGATTCATGATTTATGATTTATTAATCATGATTCATGATTCATGAATCATGATTTGATTCATGATTCATTATTCTTGATTCTATTCATAATTCATGATTCAATTCATGACTCATGATTTAATTCATGATTCATGATTCAATTCATGATTCATGATTTAATTCATGATTCATTTAAAGATTCATGATTTATGATTCAATTCATGATTTATGATTTAATTCATGATTTATGATTCAATTCATGATTCATGATTCATGAATCATGATTCGATTCATGATTCATGATACATGAATCATGATTCAATTCTTGATTCATGATTCATAAATCATGATTTAATTCATGATTCATGATTCGAATTATTAATTCATGATTCATGATTCAATTCATGATTTAATTCATGAATCATGATTCAATTCACGTTTCATGATTCAATTCATGATTCGTGATTCATGATTCAATTCATGATTCAATTCATGATTCATGATTCAATTCGTGATTCATGATTCAATATATGATTCAATTCATGATTCATGATTCAATTCATGATTCATGATTCATGATTCAATTCATGATTTATAATTCATTATTCGATTCATGATTCATGATTCAATTCATGATTCATGATTCAATTCATGATTCGTGATTCATGATTCAATTCATGATTCAATTCATGATTCAATTCATGATTCATGATTCAATTCATGATTCATGATTCAATAGATGATTCAATTCATGATTCAAATCATGAATTATGATTCATGATTTAATTCATGAATTATGATTCAATTCATGATTCATGATTCGATTCATGAATCATGAATTGAATCATGAATTGAATCATGAATCATGAATCATGAATCATGAATTGAATCATGAATCATGAATCATGAATTGAATCATGAATCATGAATTGAATCATGAATTGAATCATGAATCATGAATCATGAATTGAATCATGAATCATGAATCATGAATCAGGAATCAGGAATCATGAATTGAATCATAAATCATGAACCATGAATCGAATAATGAATCATGAATCATGAATTGAATCATAAATCATGAATTGAATCATGAATTGAATCATGAATCATGAATTAAATCATGAATCATGAATCATGAATCAAAACTTGATTCATGAATTGAATCATGAATTGAATCATGAATCGAACCATGAATCATGAATCATGGATCAAATCATGATTTATGAATCATGAATCATGAATTGAATCATGATTTATGAATCATGAATCATGAATTGAATCATAATTCATGAATCGAATCATGAATCATGAATTGAATCATAATTCATGAATTGAATCATGAATCATGAATCATGATTTGAATCATGAATTGAATCATATATTGAATCATGAATCATTAATTGAATCATGAATCATGAATTGAATCATGAATCACGAATCATGAATTGAATCATGAATCATGAATTGAATCATAATTCATGATTCCATTCATGATTCATGAATCAATATATGATTCAATTCATGATTCAAATCATTATTCATGATTCAATTCATGATTTATGGTTCATGATTCATGATTCAATTCATGATTCATGATTCATTATTCGATTCATGGTTCATGATTTATGATTCAATTCATGATTCCTGATTCATGATTCATGATTCATGATTCAATTCATGATTCATGATTCAATTCATGATTCATGATTCATGATTCAATTCATGATTCATGATTCATGATTCATGATTCAATTCATGATTCATGATTTAATCCATGATTCATGATTCATGATTCAATTCATGACTCATGATTCAATTCATAAATCATTTCATGATTCATGATTTATGATTGAATTCATGATTTATGATTCGATTCATGATTCATGATTCATGATTCACGATTCATGATTCAATTCATGATTCAATTCATGAATCAAGATTTGATTCATGATTCATGATTAATGATTTAATTCATGATTCATGATTCAATTCATGATTCAATTCATGATTTATGATTCAATTCATGATTTACGATTCAATTTATGATTCATGATTCAACTCATGATTCAATTCCTGATTCATGATTCAATTTGTGATTCATGATTCATGATTCAATGCATGACTCATGATTCAATTCATGATTCATTTCATGATTCATGATTTATGATTCAATTCATGATTTATGATTAGATTCATGATTCATGATTCATGAATCATGATTCAATTCATGAATCATGATTTATGAATCATGATTCATGAATCACGATTCAATTCATGATTCATGATTCATAAATCATGATTCGATTCATGATTCATGATTCATGATTCAATTTATGATTCATGATTCAACTCCTGATTCAATTCATGATTCATGATTCAATTCGTGATTCATGATTCATGATTCAATTCATGATTCATTCATGATTCATGATTCATGATTTAATTAATGATTCATGATTTAATATATGATTCAATTCATGATTCATGATTCAAATCATATTTCATGATTCAATTCATGATTCATGATTCAATTCATGATTCATGATTCATGATTCAATTCATAATTCATGATTCATGATTCAATTCATGATTAATGATTCAATTCATGATTCATGATTCAATTCATGATTAATGATTCAATTCATGATTCATGATTCAATTCATGATTCATGATTCAATTCATGACTCATGATTCATTATTTGATTCATGATTCATGATTCAATTCATGATTCCTGATTCCTAATTCATGATTCATGATTCAATTCATGATTCATGATTCATGATTCAATTCATGATTCATGATTCAATTAATCACTCCTGATTCAATTCATGATTCATTTCATGATTCATAATTTATGATTCAATTCATGATTCATGTATCGATTCATGATTTATGATTCATGAATCATGATTCGATTCATGATTCATTATTCATGAATCATGAATCATGATTCATGATTCATGAATCATGAATCATGATTCATGATTCATGAATCATGAATCATGATTCATGATTTATGATTTATTAATCATGATTCATGATTTATGAATCATGATTCGATTCATGATTCATGATTCATGATTTAATTCCTGATTCATGATTCAATTCATGATTCATGATTTAATTCATGATTCATTTAAAGATTCATGATTTATGATTCAATTCATGATTCATGAATTGAATCATGAATCATGAATCATGATAAAATTCATGATTCATGATTCATTTCATGATTCAAGATTTATGATTCATGATTTTATTCATGATTCATGATTCAATTCATGATTCATTTCATGATTCATGATTCAATTTATGATTCATGATTCAATTTATGATTCATGATTAAATACATGATTCATGATTCAATTCATGATTCATGATTCATAAATCATGATTCATGATGCAATTCATGATTCATTTAATGATTCATGATTTATGATTCGATTCATGATTCATGATTCATGAATCATGATTCAATTTATGATTCATGATTCATAAATCATGATTCAATTCATCATTCATGATTTATGATTCGATTCATGATTCACGATTCATGATTCATGATTCAATTCATTATTCATGATTCATAAATCATCATTCAATTCATGATTCATGATTCATGATTCGATTCATGATTCAATTCATGATTCAATTCATGATTCATGAATCATGATTCAATTCATGATTCATGAATCATGATTCAATTCATGATTCATGATTAATTTCATGATTCATAAATTATGATTCAATTCATGATTCATGATTCATTTAATAATTCATGAATTATGATTCGATTCATGATTCATGATTCAATTCATGATTCATGATTCAATTCATGATTCATGATTTGAATTATGATTTATGAATCATGATTCAATTCATGATTCATGAATCATGATTCAGTTCATGATTCATGAATCATGATTCAATTCATGACTCATGATTCATGATTTATGATTAAATCTTGATTCATGATTCAATTTATGATTCATTGCATGATTCATGATTTATGATTCAATTCATGATTTATGATTCGATTCATGATTCATGATTCATGATTCAATTCATGATTCATAATTTATTTCATGATTCATGATTCAATTTATGATTCATGAATTATGATTCAATTCATGATTCATGATTCATGATTCATGATTCAATTCATGATTCGTGATTCATGATTCCATTCATGATTTAATTCATGATTCATGATTCAATTTATGATTCATGATTCATTTCATGATTCATAATTCATGATTTCTGATTCATGATTCAATTCAGGATTCATGATTCAATTCATGATTCATGATTCAATTCATGATTCATTTCATGATTCCATTCATGATTCAATTTATGATTCATGATTCAATTCATGATTCATGATTCAATTCATGATTCATGATTCAATTCATGATTCATGATTCATGATTCATGATTCAATTCATGATTCATGATTCATGATTTAATTCATGATTCATGATTCAATTCATGATTCATGATTCATGATTCATGATTCAATTCATGAATCATGAATCGAATCATGATTCATGAATTAAATCATGAATCATGAATCATGATTAAATTCATGATTCATGATTCATTTCATGATTTAGGATTCATGATTCATGATTCATGATTCAATTCATGAATCATGAATCGAATCATGATTCATGAATTGAATCATGAATCATGAATCATGAATCATGATAAAATTCATGATTCATGATTCATTTCATGATTCATGATTTATGATTCATGATTTTATTCATGATTCATGATTCAATTCATGATTCATTTCATGATTCATGATTCATGATCCATAATTCAATTTATGATTCATGATTCAATTTATGATTCATGATTAAATACATGATTCATGATTCAATTCATGATTCATGATTCATAAATCATGATTCATGATTCAATTCATGATTCATTTAATGATTCATGATTTATGATTCGATTCATGATTCATGATTCATGAATCATGATTCAATTTATGATTCATGATTCATAAATCATGATTCAATTCATCATTCATGATTTATGATTCGATTCATGATTCACGATTCATGAATCATGATTCAATTCATGATTCATGATTCATAAATCATCATTCAATTCATGATTCATGATTCATGATTCAATTCATGATTCAATTCATGATTCAATTCATGATTCATGAATCATGATTCAATTCATGATTCATGAATCATGATTCATTTCATGATTCATGATTCATTTCATGATTCATAAATTATAATTCAATTCATGATTCATGATTCAATTCATGATTCAATTCATGAATCATGATTCAATTCATGATTCATGATTCATTTAATAATTCATGAATTATAATTCAATTCATGATTCATGATTCATGATTCAATTCATGATTTAATTCATGAATCATGATTCAATTCATGATTCATGATTCATGAATTATGATTCGATTCATGATTCATGATTCAATTCATGATTCATGATTCAATTCATGATTCATGATTTGAATTATGATTCATGAATCATGATTCAATTCATGATTCATGATTCATGAATCATGATTCAATTCATGATTCAATTCATAATTCATGAATCATGATTCAGTTCATGATTCATGAATCACAATTCAATTCATGATTCATGATTCATTTCATGATTCATGAATTATGATTCAATTCATGATTCATGATTCATGATTCAATTCATGATTCAATTCATGATTCAATTCATGATTCAATTCATGATTTATGATTCATGATTTAATTCATGATTCCTGATTCATGATTCATGATTCATTATTCAATTCAGGATTCATGATTCATTATTTAATTCATGATTCATAATTCAATTCATGATTCATTTCATGATTCATGATTTATGATTCATAATTTAATTCATGATTCATGATTCAATTCATGATTCATTTCATGATTCATGATTCATGATCCATGATTCAATTCATGATCCATGATTCAATTCATGATTCATTTAATGTTTCATGATTTATGATTCAATTTATGACTCATGATTCAATTCATGATTCATGAATCAATTTATAATTCATGATTCAAATCATGATTCATTTAATGATTCAAGATTTATGATTCAATTCATGATTTATGATTCGATTTATGATTCATGATTCATAAATCATGATTCGATTCATGATTCATGATTTATGAATCATGATTCAATTCATGATTCATGATTCATGATTCATGATTCAATTCATGAATCATGATTCGATTCATGATTCATGATTCATGAATCATCATTCGATTCATGATTTATGATTCATGAATCATCATTCGATTCATGATTCATGAATCATGATTTGATTCATGATTCATGATTCATGAATCATGATTCAATTTATGATTCATGATTCATGATTCATAATTCATGATTCAATTCATGAATCATGATTCATTTCATGATTCATGATTTATGATTCAATTCATGATTTATGAATAGTTTCATGATTTATGATTCATGAATCATGATTCGATTCATGATTCATGATTCATGATTCATGAATCATGAATCATGATTCATGATTTATGATTTATTAATCATGATTCATGATTCATGAATCATGATTTAATTCATGTTTCATGATTTATGAATCATTATTCGATTCATGATTCATGATTCATGATTTAATTTATGATTCATGAATTGATTCATGATTCATGATTCATGATTCTAGTCATGATTCATGATACAATTCATGACTCATGATCTAATTCATGATTCATGATTCAATTCATGATTCATGATTTAATTCATGATTCATTTAAAGATTCATGATTTATGATTCAATTCATGATTTATGAATCAATTCATGATTCATGATTCATGAATCATGATTCGATTTATGATTCATGATTCGATTCATGATTCATGATTCATGATTCAATTCATGATTTAATTCATGAATCATGATTTGATTCATGATTCATGATTCTTTTCATGATTTATGATTCATGATTCAATTCATGATTCATGATTCAATTCATGATTCAATTCATGATTCATGATTCAATTCATGATTCATGATTCAATTCATGTTTCATGATTCAATTCATGATTCGTGATTCATTATTCAATTCATGATTCAATTCATGATTCATGATTCAATTCGTGATTCATGATTCAATATATGATTCAATTATGATTCATGATTCAAATTATGATTCATGATTCAATTCATGAATTATGATTCAATTCATGATTCATGATTCAATTCATGATTAATGATTCAATTCATAATTCATGATTCATGATTCAATTCATGATTCATGATTCATTATTCGATGCATGTTTCATTATTTGATTCATGTTTCATGATTCATGATTCATGATTCAATTCATGATTCATGATTCGATTCATGATTCATGATTCATGATTCATGATTCATGATTCAATTTATGATTCATGATTCGATTCATGATTCATGATTCCTGACTCATGATTCAATTCATGACTCATGATTCATGATTCATGATTCATGATTTAATTCATGATTCATGATTTAATTCATGATTCATCATTCAGTTCATGATTCATTTCATGATTCATGAATCATGATTCGATTCATGATTCATGATTCATAAATCATGATTCGATTTATGATTCATGATTCAGTAATCATGATTCAATTCATGATTCATGATTCATGATTTGATTCATGATTCATGATTTATGATTCATGATTCAATTCATGATTCATGATTCATTTCATGATTCATGATTCAATTCATGATTCAATTCATGATTCAAATCTTGATTCATGATTCATGATTTAATTCATGATTCATGACTCAATTCATGATTCATGATTTAATTCATGATTCATGATTCATGATTTAATTCATGATTCATGATTTAATTCATGATTCATGATTCATGATTTAATTCATGATTCATGATTCATGATTCAATTCATGATTCAATACATGATTCATGATTCATGATTCAATTCATGATGCATGATTCATGATTCATGATTCATGATTCATGAATCATGATTCAATTCATGATTCATGATTCATAAATCATGATTCGATTCATGATTCATGATTCGATTCATGATTCAATTCATGATTCATTTCATGAATCAAGATTTGATTCATGATTTAATTCATGATTCATGATTCAATTCATGATTCAATTCATGATTTATGATTCAATTCATGATTCATGATTCAATTTATGATTTATGATTCAACTCATGATTCAATTCATGATTCATGATTTAATTCGTGATTCATGATTTATGATTCAATTCATGACTCATGATTCAATTCATGATTCATGATTCGATTCATGATTCAATTCATGATTCATTTCATGAATCAAGATTTGATTAATGATTTAATTCATGATTCATGATTCAATTCATGATTCAATTTATGATTTATGATTCAATTCATGATTCATGATTCAATTTATGATTTATGATTCAACTCATGATTCAATTCATGATTCATGATTTAATTTGTGATTCATGATTTATGATTCAATTCATGACTCATGATTCAATTCATGATTCATGATTCGATTCATGATTCAATTCATGATTCATTTCATGAATCAAGATTTGATTCATGATTTAATTCATGATTCATGATTCAATTCATGATTCAATTTATGATTTATGATTCAATTCATGATTCATGATTCAATTTATGATTTATAATTCAACTCATGATTCAATTCATGATTCATGATTCAATTCGTGATTCATGATTTATGATTCAATTCATGACTCATGATTCAATTCATGATTCATTTCATGATTCATGATTTATGATTCAATTCATGATTTATGATTCGATTCATGATTCATGATTCATGAATCATGATTCAATTCATGAATCATGATTTATGAATCATGATTCATGAATCATGATTCAATTCATGATTCATGATTCATAAATCATAATTCGATTCATGATTCATGATTCAAGATTCGATTCATGATTCAATTCATGATTCAATTCATGAATCAAGATTTGATTCATGATTCATGATTTAATTCATGATTCATGATTCAAATTATGATTCAATTCATGATTTATGATTCAATTCATGATTCATGATTCAATTTATGATTCATGATTCAACTCCTGATTCAATTCATGATTCATGATTCAATTCGTGATTCATGATTCATGATTCAATTCGTGATTCATGATTCATGATTCAATTCATGATTCAATTCATGATTCATGATTCAATCCATGATTCATTTCATGATTCATGATTCAATCCATGATTCATTTCATGATTCATGATTCAATCCATGATTCAATTCATGATTCATGATTCATGATTCAATTCATGATTCATTTCATGATTCATGATTTATGATTCAATTCATGATTTATGATTCGATTCATGATTCATGATTCATGATTCATGATTTAATTCATGAATCATGATTCATGAATCATGATTCATGAATCATGATTCATGATTCATGATTCGATTCATGATTCAATTCATGATTCAATTCATGATTCATGATTCAATTCATGATTCAATTCATGATTCATGATTCAATTCATGATTCAAATCATGATTCATGATTCAATTCATGATTCATGATTCATGATTCAATTCATGATTCATGATTCATGATTCAATTCATGATTCAATTCATGATTCATGATTCAATTCATGATTCAATTCATGATTCATGATTCAATTCATGATTCAATTCATGATTCATGATTCAATTCATGATTCATGATTCATGAATCAATTCATGATTCATGATTCATGATTCATGATTCATGATTCAATTTATGATTCAATTCATGATTCATGATTCAATTCATGATTCAATTCATGATTCATGATTCAATTCATGATTCAATTCATGATTCATGATTCAATTCATGATTCATGATTCAATTCATGATTCATGATTCATGATTCATGATTCAATTCATGATTCAATTCATGATTCATGATTCAATCCATGATTCATGATTCATGATTCAATTCATGAATCATGATTCATGACTCATGATTCAATTTATGATTCATTTCATGATTCATGATTTATGATTTGATTCATGATTCATGATTCATGATTCATGATTCATAATTCGATTTATGATTCAATTCATGATTCAATTCAAGAATCAAGATTTGATTCATGATTCATGATTTAATTCATGATTCATGATTCAATTCATGATTCAATTCATGATTTATGATTCAATTCATGATTCATAATTCAATTTATGATTCATGATTCAACTCATGATTCAATTCATGATTCATGATTCAATTCGTGATTCATGATTCATGATTCAATTCATGATTCATGATTCAATTCGTGATTCATGATTCATGATTCAATTCATGATTCATGATTCAATTCATGATTCATGATTCATGATTTAATTAATGATTCATGATTTAATATATGATTCAATTCATGATTCATGATTCAAATCATAATTCATGATTCAATTCATGATTCAATTCATGATTCATGATTCAATTCATGATTCATGATTCATGATTCAATTCATAATTCATGATTCATGATTCAATTCATGATTCATGATTCAATTCATGATTCATGATTCAATTCATGATTCACGATTCATGACTCAATTCATGATTCATGATTCATTATTTGATTCCTGATTCATGATTCATGATTCATGATTCAATTCATGATTCATGATTCATGATTCAATTAATGACTCCTGATTCAATTCATGATTCATTTCATGATTCATGATTTATGATTCAATTCATGATTTATGAATCGATTCATGATTTATGATTCATGAATCATGATTCGATTCATGATTCATGATTCATGAAACATGAATCATGATTTATGATTTATTAATCATGATTCATGATTCATGAATCAAGATTTGATTCATGATTCATGATTTATGAATCATGATTCGATTCATGATTCCTAATTCATGATTTAATTCATGATTCATGATTTGATTCATGATTCATGATTCTATTCATAATTCATGATTCAATTCATGACTCATGATTTAATTCATGATTCATGATTCAATTCATGATTCATGATTTAATTCATGATTCATTTAAAGATTCATGATTTATGATTTAATTCATGATTTATGATTCAATTCATGATTCATGATTCATGAATCATGATTCAATTCATGATTCATGATACATGAATCATGATTCAATTCATGATTCAATTCATGATTCATGATTCAATTCATGATTCAATTCATGATTCATGATTTAATTCATGATTCAATTTATGATTCATGATTCAATTCATGATTCATGATTCATGAATCAATTCATGATTCATGATTCATGATTCATGATTCATGATTCAATTTATGATTCAATTCATGATTCATGATTCAATTCATGATTCAATTCATGATTCATGATTCAATTCATGATTCAATTCATGATTCATGATTCAATTCATGATTCATGATTCAATTCATGATTCATGATTCATGATTCATGATTCAATTCATGATTCAATTTATGATTCATGATTCAATCCATGATTCATGATTCATGATTCAATTCATGATTCATGATTCATGACTCATGATTCAATTTATGATTCATTTCATGATTCATGATTTATGATTCAATTAATGATTTATGATTTGATTCATGATTCATGATTCATGATTCATGATTCATAATTCGATTCATGATTCAATTCATGATTCAATTCAAGAATCAAGATTTGATTCATGATTCATGATTTAATTCATGATTCATGATTCAATTCATGATTCAATTCATGATTTATGATTCAATTCATGATTCATGATTCAATTTATGATTCATGATTCAACTCATGATTCATTTCATGATTCATGATTCAATTCGTGATTCATGATTCATGATTCAATTCATGATTCATGATTCAATTCGTAATTCATGATTCATGATTCAATTCATGATTCATGATTCAATTCATGATTCATGATTCATGATTTAATTAATGATTCATGATTTAATATATGATTCAATTCATGATTCATGATTCAAATCATAATTCATGATTCAATTCATGATTCAATTCATGATTCATGATTCAATTCATGATTCATGATTCATGATTCAATTCATAATTCATGATTCATGATTCAATTCATGATTCATGATTCAATTCATGATTCACGATTCATGACTCAATTCATGATTCATGATTCATTATTTGATTCCTGATTCATGATTCATGATTCATGATTCAATTCATGATTCATGATTCATGATTCAATTCATGATTCATGATTCATGATTCAATTAATGACTCCTGATTCAATTCATGATTCATTTCATGATTCATAAATTATGTTTCAATTCATGATTTATGAATCGATTCATGATTTATGATTCATGAATCATGATTCGATTCATGATTCATGATTCATGAATCATGAATCATGATTTATGATTTATTAATCATGATTCATGATTCATGAATCATGATTTGATTCATGATTCATGATTTATGAATCATGATTCGATTCATGATTCCTAATTCATGATTTAATTCATGATTCATGATTTGATTCATGATTCATGATTCTATTCATAATTCATGATTCAATTCATGACTCATGATTTAATTCATGATTCATGATTCAATTCATGATTCATGATTTAATTCATGATTCATTTAAAGATTCATGATTTATGATTCAATTCATGATTTATGATTTAATTCATGATTTATGATTCAATTCATGATTCATGATTCATGAATCATGATTCAATTCATGATTCATGATACATGAATCATGATTCAATTCTTGATTCATGATTAATAAATCATGATTCAATTCATGATTCATGATTCGATTCATGATTCATGATTCATGATTCAATTCATGATTAAATTCATGAATCATGATTTGATTCATGATTCATGATTCAATTTATGATTCATGATTCAACTCATGATTCAATTCATGATTCATGATTCAATTCGTGATTCATGATTCATGATTTAATTCATGATTCCTGATTCATGATTTAATTCATGATTCCTGATTCAATTCGTGATTCATGATTCAATTCATGATTCATGATTCAATTCATGATTCATGATTCATGATTTAATTAATGATTCATGATTTAATATATGATTCAATTCATGATTCATGATTGAAATCATAATTCATGATTCAATTCATGATTCAATTCATGATTCAATTCATGATTCATGATTCAATTCATGATTCATGATTCATGATTCAATTCATAATTCATGATTCATGATTCAATTCATGATTCATGATTCAATTCGTAATTCATGATTCATGATTCAATTCATGATTCATGATTCAATTCATGATTCATGATTCATGATTTAATTAATGATTCATGATTTAATATATGATTCAATTCATGATTCATGATTCAAATCATAATTCATGATTCAATTCATGATTCAATTCATGATTCATGATTCAATTCATGATTCATGATTCATGATTCAATTCATAATTCATGATTCATGATTCAATTCATGATTCATGATTCAATTCATGATTCACGATTCATGACTCAATTCATGATTCATGATTCATTATTTGATTCCTGATTCATGATTCATGATTCATGATTCAATTCATGATTCATGATTCATGATTCAATTCATGATTCATGATTCATGATTCAATTAATGACTCCTGATTCAATTCATGATTCATTTCATGATTCATAAATTATGTTTCAATTCATGATTTATGAATCGATTCATGATTTATGATTCATGAATCATGATTCGATTCATGATTCATGATTCATGAATCATGAATCATGATTTATGATTTATTAATCATGATTCATGATTCATGAATCATGATTTGATTCATGATTCATGATTTATGAATCATGATTCGATTCATGATTCCTAATTCATGATTTAATTCATGATTCATGATTTGATTCATGATTCATGATTCTATTCATAATTCATGATTCAATTCATGACTCATGATTTAATTCATGATTCATGATTCAATTCATGATTCATGATTTAATTCATGATTCATTTAAAGATTCATGATTTATGATTCAATTCATGATTTATGATTTAATTCATGATTTATGATTCAATTCATGATTCATGATTCATGAATCATGATTCAATTCATGATTCATGATACATGAATCATGATTCAATTCTTGATTCATGATTAATAAATCATGATTCAATTCATGATTCATGATTCGATTCATGATTCATGATTCATGATTCAATTCATGATTAAATTCATGAATCATGATTTGATTCATGATTCATGATTCAATTTATGATTCATGATTCAACTCATGATTCAATTCATGATTCATGATTCAATTCGTGATTCATGATTCATGATTTAATTCATGATTCCTGATTCATGATTTAATTCATGATTCCTGATTCAATTCGTGATTCATGATTCAATTCATGATTCATGATTCAATTCATGATTCATGATTCATGATTTAATTAATGATTCATGATTTAATATATGATTCAATTCATGATTCATGATTGAAATCATAATTCATGATTCAATTCATGATTCAATTCATGATTCAATTCATGATTCATGATTCAATTCATGATTCATGATTCATGATTCAATTCATAATTCATGATTCATGATTCAATTCATGATTCATGATTCAATTCATGATTCATGATTCAATTCATGATTCACGATTCATGACTCAATTCATGATTCATTATTTGATTCCTGATTCATGATTCATGATTCATGATTCAATTCATGATTCATGATTCATGATTCAATTCATGATTCATGATTCATGATTCAATTAATGACTCCTGATTCAATTCATGATTCATTTCATGATTCATGATTTATGATTCAATTCATGATTTATGAATCGATTCATGATTTATGATTCATGAATCATGATTTGATTCATGATTCATGAATCATGAATCATGATTCATGATTTATGATTTATTAATCATGAATCATGATTCATGAATCATGATTTGATTCATGATTCATGATTTATGAATCATGATTCGATTCATGATTCCTAATTCATGATTTAATTCATGATCCATGATTTGATTCATGATTCATGATTCTATTCATAATTCATGATTCAATTCATGACTCATGATTTAATTCATGATTCATGATTCAATTCATGATTCATGATTTAATTCATGATTCATTTAAAGATTCATGATTTATGATTCAATTCATGATTTATGATTTAATTCATGATTTATGATTCAATTCATGATTCATGATTCATGAATCATGATTCGATTCATGATTCATGATACATGAATCATGATTCAATTCTTGATTCATGATTAATAAATCATGATTCAATTCATGATTCATGATTCGATTCATGATTCATGATTCAATTCATGATTAAATTCATGAATCATGATTTGATTCATGATTCATGATTCTTTTCATGATTCATAATTCATGATTCAATTCATGATTCATGATTCAATTCATGATTCAATTCATGATTCATGATTCAATTCATGATTCGTGATTCATGATTCAATTCATGATTTAATTCATTATTCATGATTCAATTTGTGATTCATGATTCAATATATGATTCAATTCATGATTCATGATTCAAATCATGATTCATGTTTCATGATTCAATTCATGAATTATGATTCAATTCATGATTCATGATTCAATTCATGATTCATGATTCATGATTCAATTCATGATTCATTATTCGATTCATGATTCATGATTCAATTCATGATTCATAATTCAATTCATGATTCGTGATTCATGATTCAATTCATGATTCAATTCATGATTCATGATTCAATTCATGATTCATGATTCAATATATGATTCAATTCATGATTCAAATCATGATTCATGATTCATGATTCAATTCATGAATTATGATTCAATTCATGATTCATGATTCAATTCATGATTCATGATTCATGATTCAATTCATGATTCATGATTCATTATTCGATTCATGTTTCATTATTCAATTCATGATTCATGATTCATGATTCAATTCATGATTCATGATTCAATATATGATTCAATTCATGATTCAAATCATGATTCATGATTCATGATTCAATTCATGAATTATGATTCAATTCATGATTCATGATTCAATTCATGATTCATGATTCATGATTCAATTCATGATTCATGATTCATTATTCGATTCATGTTTCATTATTCAATTCATGATTCATGATTCAATTCATGATTCATGATTCGATTCATGATTCATGATTCATGATTCATGATTCAATTTATGACTCATGATTCATGATTCATGATTCATGATTTAATTCATGATTCATGATTTAATTCATGATTTATGATTTAATTCATGATTCATGATTCAGTTCATGATTCATTTCATGATTCATGATTTATGATTAAATTCTTGATTTATGATTCGATTCATGATTCATGAATCATGATTCGAATCATGATTCATGATTCATGAATCATGATTCGATTTATGATTCATGATTCAGGAATCATGATTCGATTCATGATTCATGATTCAATTCATGATTCATGATTCATGATTCAATTCATGATTCATGATTCATGATTTGATTCATGATTCATGATTCATGATTCATGATTCAATTCATGATTCATGATTCATTTCATGATTCATGATTCAATTCATGATTCATGATTCATGATTCAATTCATGACTCATGATTCAATTTATGATTCATTTCATGATTCATGATTTATGATTCAATTCATGATTTATGATTCAATTCATGATTCATGATTCATAAATCATGATTCGATTCATGAATCGATTCATGATTCAATTCATGATTCAATTCATGAATCAAGATTTGATTCATGATTCATGATTCATGATTTAATTCATGATTCATGATTAAATTCATGATTCAATTCATGATTCAAATCTTGATTCATGAATCATGATTTAATTCATGATTCATGACTCAATTCATGATTCATGATTCAATTCATGATTCATGATTCATGATTCAATTCATGATTCATGATTCATGATTCAATTCATGATTCATGATTCATGATTCAATTCATGATTCAATTCATGATTCATGATTCATGATTCATAATTCAATTCATGATTCATGATTCATGATTCAATTCATGATTCAATTCATGACTCATGATTCAATTCATGATTCATGATTTATGATTCAATTTATAATTTATGATTCGATTCATGATTCAATTCATGATTTATGATTCGATTCATGAGTCATGATTCATGATTCATGATTCATGAATCATGATTCGATTCATGAATCATCATTCATGAATCATTGTTCGATTCATGAATCATGATTCAATTCATGATTCATGATTCATAAATCATGATTCGATTCATGGATCATGGTTCGATTCATGATTCAATTCATGATTCAATTCATGAATCAAGTTTTGATTCATGATTCATGATTCATGATTTAATTCATGATTCATGATTCATGATTCATGATTTAATTCATGATTCATGATTCAATTCATGATTCAATTCATGATTTATAATTCAATTCATGATTCATGATTCAATTTATGATTCATGATTCAACTCAGGATTCAATTCATGATTCAATTCGTGATTCATGATTCATAATTCAATTCATGATTCATGATTCAATTTATGATTCATGATTCAACTCAGGATTCAATTCATGATTCAATTCGTGATTCATGATTCATAATTCAATTCATAATTCATGATTCAATTCATGATTCGTGATTCTTGATACCATTCATGATTCATGAATCAATATATGATTCAATTTATGATTCAAATCATGATTCATGATTCAATTCATGATTCATGATTCATGATTCAAATCATGATTCATGATTCATTATTCGATTCATGGTTCATGATTCATGATTCAATTCATGATTCCTGATTCCTGATTCATGATTCATGATTCAATTCATGATTCATGATTCAATTCATGATTCATGATTCATGATTCATGATTCAATTCATGATTCATGATTCATGATTTAATTCATGACTCATGATTCAATTCATGATTCATTTCATGATTCATGATTTATGATTCAATTCATGATTTATGATTCGATTCATGATTCATGATTCATGATTCATGATTCAATTCATGAATCATGATTCATGAATCATGATTCATGAATCATGATTCATGATTCATTATTCATGAATCATGATTCAATTCATGATTCATGATTCATAAATCATGATTCGATTCATGATTCATGATTCATGATTCGATTCATGATTCAATTCATGATTCAATTCATGAATCAAGATTTGATTCATGATTCATTATTCATGATTTAATTAATGATTCATGATTCAATTCATGATTCAATTCATGATTTATGATTCAATTCATGATTCATGATTCAATTTATGATTCATGATTCAAATTATGATTCAATTCATGATTTATGATTCAATTCATGATTCATGATTCATGATTCAATTCATGATTCATGATTCATTCATGATTCATGATTCATGATTCATGATTTAATTAATGATTCATGATTTCATATATGATTCAATTCATGATTTATGATTTAAATCATAATTCATGATTCAATTCATGATTCATGATTCCATTCATAATTCATGATTCATGATTCAATTCATGATTCATGATTCAATTCATGATTCATGATTCAATTCTTGATTCATGATTCAATTCATGATTCATGATTCATTATTTGATTCATGATTCATGATTTATAAATCATGATTCGATTCATGAATTATGATTCATGATTTAATTCATGATTCATGATTCATGATTCATGATTCAATTCATGATTCATGATTCAATTCATGATTCAATTCATGATTCATGATTCAATTCATGATTCATGATTCAATTCATGATTCATGATTCATGATTCATGATTCAATTCATGATTCAATTCATGATTCATGATTCAATTCATGATTCATGATTCATGATTCAATTCATGATTCATGATTCGATTCATGATTCATGATTCATGATTCATGATTCAATTTATGACTCATGATTCATGATTCATGATTCATGATTTAATTCATGATTCATGATTTAATTCATGATTTATGATTTAATTCATGATTCATGATTCAGTTCAAGATTCATTTCATGATTCATGATTTATGATTAAATTCTTGATTTATGATTCGATTCATGATTCATGAATCATGATTCGAATCATGATTCATGATTCATGAATCATAGTTCGATTTATGATTCATGATTCAGGAATCATGATTCGATTCATGATTCATGATTCAATTCATGATTCATGATTCATGATTCAATTCATGATTCATGATTCATGATTTGATTCATGATTCATGATTCATGATTCATGATTCAATTCATGATTCATGATTCATTTCATGATTCATGATTCAATTCATGATTCATGATTCATGATTCAATTCATGACTCATGATTCAATTCATGATTCATTTCATGATTCATGATTTATGATTCAATTCATGATTTATGATTCAATTCATGATTCATAAATCATGATTCGATTCATGAATCGATTCATGATTCAATTCATGATTCAATTCATGAATCAAGATTTGATTCATGATTCATGATTTAATTCATGATTCATGATTAAATTCATGATTCATGATTAAATTCATGATTCAATTCATGATTTAAATCTTGATTCATGAATCATGATTTAATTCATGATTCATGACTCAATTCATGATTCATGATTCAATTCATGATTCATGATTCATGATTCAATTCATGATTCATGATTCATGATTCAATTCATGATTCATGATTCATGATTCAATTCATGATTCAATTCATGATTCATGATTCATAATTCAATTCATGATTCATGATTCATGATTCAATTCATGATTCAATTCATGACTCATGATTCAATTCATGATTCATTTTATGATTCATGATTTATGATTCAATTCATAATTCATGATTCGATTCATGATTCAATTCATGATTTATGATTCGATTCATGAGTCATGATTCATGATTCATGATTCATGAATCATGATTCGATTCATGAATCATGATTCATGAATCATTGTTCGATTCATGAATCATGATTCAATTCATGATTCATGATTCATAAATCATGATTCGATTCATGGTTCATGGTTCGATTCATGATTCAATTCATGATTCAATTCATGAATCAAGTTTTGATTCATGATTCATGATTCAATTCATGATTCAATTCATGATTTATGATTCAATTCATGATTCATGATTCAATTTATGATTCATGATTCAACTCAGGATTCAATTCATGATTCAATTCGTGATTCATGATTCAATTCATGATTCGTGATTCTTGATACCATTCATGATTCATGAATCAATATATGATTCAATTTATGATTCAAATCATGATTCATGATTCAATTCATGATTCATGATTCATGATTCAATTCATGATTCATGATTCATTATTCGATTCATGGTTCATGATTCATGATTCAATTCATGATTCCTGATTCCTGATTCATGATTCATGATTCATGATTCATGATTCAATTCATGATTCATGATTCAATTCATGATTCAATTCATGATTCATGATTCAATTCATGATTCATGATTCAATTCATGATTCATGATTCATGATTCATGATTCAATTCATGATTCAATTCATGATTCATGATTCAATTCATGATTCATGATTCATGATTCAATTCATGATTCATGATTCATGATTCAATTCATGATTCATGATTCATGATTCAATTCATGACTCATGATTCAATTCATGATTCATTTCATGATTCATGATTTATGATTCAATTCATGATTTATGATTCGATTCATGATTCATGATTCATGATTTAATTCATGACTCATGATTCAATTCATGATTCATGATTCAATTCATGATTCATGATTCATGATTCAATTCATGATTCATGATTCAATTCATGATTCATGATTCATGATTCAATTCATGATTCATGATTCATGATTCAATTCATGACTCATGATTCAATTCATGATTCATTTCATGATTCATGATTTATGATTCAATTCATGATTTATGATTCGATTCATGATTCATGATTCACGATTTAATTCATGACTCATGATTCAATTCATGATTCATTTCATGATTCATGATTTATGATTCAATTCATGATTTATGATTCGATTCATGATTCATGATTCATGAATCATGATTCAATTCATGAATCATGATTCATGAATCATGATTCATGAATCATGATTCATGATTCATTATTCATGAATCATGATTCAATTCATGATTCATGATTCATAAATCATGATTCGATTCATGATTCATGATTCGATTCATGATTCAATTCATGATTCAATTCATGAATCAAGATTTGATTCATGATTCATTATTCATGATTTAATTAATGATTCATGATTCAATTCATGATTCAATTCATGATTTATGATTCAATTCATGATTCATGATTCAATTTATGATTCATGATTCAAATTATGATTCAATTCATGATTTATGATTCAATTCATGATTCATGATTCATGATTCAATTCATGATTCATGATTCATTCATGATTCATGATTCATGATTCATGATTTAATTAATGATTCATGATTTCATATATGATTCAATTCATGATTTATGATTTAAATCATAATTCATGATTCAATTCATGATTCAATTCATGATTCATGATTCAATTCATAATTCATGATTCATGATTCAATTCATGATTCATGATTCAATTCATGATTCATGATTCAATTCTTGATTCATGATTCATGATTCAATTCATGATTCATGATTCATTATTTGATTCATGATTCATGATTTATAAATCATGATTCGATTCATGAATTATGATTCATGATTTAATTCATGATTCATGATTCATGATTCATGATTCAATTCATGATTCAATTCATGATTCATGATTCAATTCATGATTCAGGATTCATGATTCAATTCATGATTCATGATTCATGATTCAATTCATGATTCATGATTCAATTCATGACTCATGATTCAATTCATGATTCATTTCATGATTCATGATTTATGATTCAATTCATGATTTATGATTCGATTCATGATTCATGATTCATGATTTAATTCATGACTCATGATTCAATTCATGATTCATGATTCAATTCATGATTCATGATTCATGATTCAATTCATGATTCAATTCATGATTCATGATTCATGATTCATGATTCATGATTCAATTCATGATTCATGATTCATGATTTAATTCATGACTCATGATTCAATTCATGATTCATTTCATGATTCATGATTTATGATTCAATTCATGATTTATGATTCGATTCATGATTCATGATTCATGATTTAATTCATGACTCATGATTCAATTCATGATTCATTTCATGATTCATGATTTATGATTCAATTCATGATTTATAATTTGATTCATGATTCATGATTCATGATTCATGATTCAATTCATGAATCATGATTCATGAATCATGATTCATGAATCATGATTCATGAATCATGATTCATGAATCATGATTCATGATTCATTATTCATGAATCATGATTCAATTCATGATTCATGATTCATAAATCATGATTCGATTCATGATTCATGATTCATGATTCGATTCATGATTCAATTCATGATTCAATTCATGAATCAAGATTTGATTCATGATTCATGATTCATCATTCGATTCATGATTCAATTCATGATTCAATTCATGAATCAAGATTTGATTCATGATTCATTATTCATGATTTAATTAATGATTCATGATTCAATTCATGATTCAATTCATGATTTATGATTCAATTCATGATTCATGATTCAATTTATGATTCATGATTCAAATTATGATTCAATTCATGATTTATGATTCAATTCATGATTCATGATTCATGATTCATGATTCAATTCATGATTCATTCATGATTCATGATTCATGATTCATGATTCAATTCATGATTCATGATTCATGATTCAATTAATGACTCCTGATTCAATTCATGATTCATTTCATGATTCATGATTTATGATTCAATTCATGATTTATGAATCGATTCATGATTTATGATTCATGAATCATGATTCGATTCATGATTCATGATTCATGAATCATGAATCATGATTCATGATTTATGATTTATTAATCATGATTCATGATTCATGAATCATGAATCATGATTCATGATTTATGATTTATTAATCATGATTCATGATTCATGAATCATGATTTGATTCATGATTCATTATTCTTGATTCTATTCATAATTCATGATTCAATTCATGACTCATGATTTAATTCATGATTCATGATTCAATTCATGATTCATGATTTAATTCATGATTCATTTAAAGATTCATGATTTATGATTCAATTCATGATTTATGATTTAATTCATGATTTATGATTCAATTCATGATTCATGATTCATGAATCATGATTCGATTCATGATTCATGATACATGAATCATGATTCAATTCTTGATTCATGATTCATAAATCATGATTTAATTCATGATTCATGATTCGAATTATTAATTCATGATTCATGATTCAATTCATGATTTAATTCATGAATCATGATTCAATTTATGTTTCATGATTCAATTCATCATTCAATTCATGATTCATGATTCAATTCACGTTTCATGATTCAATTCATGATTCGTGATTCATGATTCAATTCATGATTCAATTCATGATTCATGATTCAATTCGTGATTCATGATTCAATATATGATTCAATTCATGATTCATGATTCAATTCATGATTCATGATTCATGATTCAATTCATGATTTATAATTCATTATTCGATTCATGATTCATGATTCAATTCATGATTCATGATTCAATTCATGATTCGTGATTCATGATTCAATTCATGATTCAATTCATGATTCAATTCATGATTCATGATTCAATTCATGATTCATGATTCAATAGATGATTCAATTCATGATTCAAATCATGAATTATGATTCATGATTTAATTCATGAATTATGATTCAATTCATGATTCATGATTCGATTCATGAATCATGAATTGAATCATGAATTGAATCATGAATCATGAATCATGAATCATGAATTGAATCATGAATCATGAATCATGAATTGAATCATGAATCATGAATTGAATCATGAATTGAATCATGAATCATGAATCATGAATTGAATCATGAATCATGAATCATGAATCAGGAATCAGGAATCATGAATTGAATCATAAATCATGAACCATGAATCGAATAATGAATCATGAATCATGAATTGAATCATGAATCATGAATCATAAATCATGAATTGAATCATGAATCATGATTTGAATCATGAATTGAATCATATATTGATTCATGAATCATGACTCACGAATTGAATCATGAATTGAATCATGAGTGTAATCATGAATCATAAATTGAATCATGAATCATGAATTGAATCATAAATCATGAATTGAATCATGAATTGAATCATGAATCATGAATTAAATCATGAATCATGAATCATGAATCAAAACTTGATTCATGAATTGAATCATGAATTGAATCATGAATCGAACCATGAATCATGAATCATGGATCAAATCATGATTTATGAATCATGAATCATGAATTGAATCATGATTTATGAATCATGAATCATGAATTGAATCATAATTCATGAATCGAATCATGAATCATGAATTGAATCATAATTCATGAATTGAATCATGAATCATGAATCATGATTTGAATCATGAATTGAATCATATATTGAATCATGAATCATTAATTGAATCATGAATCATGAATTGAATCATGAATCACGAATCATGAATTGAATCATGAATCATGAATTGAATCATAATTCATGATTCCATTCATGATTCATGAATCAATATATGATTCAATTCATGATTCAAATCATTATTCATGATTCAATTCATGATTTATGGTTCATGATTCATGATTCAATTCATGATTCATGATTCATTATTCGATTCATGGTTCATGATTTATGATTCAATTCATGATTCCTGATTCATGATTCATGATTCATGATTCAATTCATGATTCATGATTCAATTCATGATTCAATTCATGATTCATGATTCAATTCATGATTCATGATTCATGATTCAATTCATGATTCATGATTTAATCCATGATTCATGATTCATGATTCAATTCATGACTCATGATTCAATTCATAAATCATTTCATGATTCATGATTTAAGATTGAATTCATGATTTATGATTCGATTCATGATTCATGATTCATGATTCACGATTCATGATTCAATTCATGATTCAATTCATGAATCAAGATTTGATTCATGATTCATGATTAATGATTTAATTCATGATTCATGATTCAATTCATGATTCAATTCATGATTTATGATTCAATTCATGATTTACGATTCAATTTATGATTCATGATTCAACTCATGATTCAATTCCTGATTCATGATTCAATTTGTGATTCATGATTCATGATTCAATGCATGACTCATGATTCAATTCATGATTCATTTCATGATTCATGATTTATGATTTATTAATCATGATTCATAATTCATGAATCATGAATCATGATTCATGATTTATGATTTATTAATCATGATTCATGATTCATGAATCATGATTTGATTCATGATTCATTATTCTTGATTCTATTCATAATTCATGATTCAATTCATGACTCATGATTTAATTCATGATTCATGATTCAATTCATGATTCATGATTTAATTCATGATTCATTTAAAGATTCATGATTTATGATTCAATTCATGATTTATGATTTAATTCATGATTTATGATTCAATTCATGATTCATGATTCATGAATCATGATTCGATTCATGATTCATGATACATGAATCATGATTCAATTCTTGATTCATGATTCATAAATCATGATTTAATTCATGATTCATGATTCGAATTATTAATTCATGATTCATGATTCAATTCATGATTTAATTCATGAATCATGATTCAATTTATGTTTCATGATTCAATTCATCATTCAATTCATGATTCATGATTCAATTCACGTTTCATGATTCAATTCATGATTCGTGATTCATGATTCAATTCATGATTCAATTCATGATTCATGATTCAATTCGTGATTCATGATTCAATATATGATTCAATTCATGATTCATGATTCAATTCATGATTCATGATTCATGATTCAATTCATGATTTATAATTCATTATTCGATTCATGATTCATGATTCAATTCATGATTCATGATTCAATTCATGATTCGTGATTCATGATTCAATTCATGATTCAATTCATGATTCAATTCATGATTCATGATTCAATTCATGATTCATGATTCAATAGATGATTCAATTCATGATTCAAATCATGAATTATGATTCATGATTTAATTCATGAATTATGATTCAATTCATGATTCATGATTCGATTCATGAATCATGAATTGAATCATGAATTGAATCATGAATCATGAATCATGAATCATGAATTGAATCATGAATCATGAATCATGAATTGAATCATGAATCATGAATTGAATCATGAATTGAATCATGAATCATGAATCATGAATTGAATCATGAATCATGAATCATGAATCAGGAATCAGGAATCATGAATTGAATCATAAATCATGAACCATGAATCGAATAATGAATCATGAATCATGAATTGAATCATAAATCATGAATTGAATCATGAATTGAATCATGAATCATGAATTAAATCATGAATCATGAATCATGAATCAAAACTTGATTCATGAATTGAATCATGAATTGAATCATGAATCGAACCATGAATCATGAATCATGGATCAAATCATGATTTATGAATCATGAATCATGAATTGAATCATGATTTATGAATCATGAATCATGAATTGAATCATAATTCATGAATCGAATCATGAATCATGAATTGAATCATAATTCATGAATTGAATCATGAATCATGAATCATGATTTGAATCATGAATTGAATCATATATTGAATCATGAATCATTAATTGAATCATGAATCATGAATTGAATCATGAATCACGAATCATGAATTGAATCATGAATCATGAATTGAATCATAATTCATGATTCCATTCATGATTCATGAATCAATATATGATTCAATTCATGATTCAAATCATTATTCATGATTCAATTCATGATTTATGGTTCATGATTCATGATTCAATTCATGATTCATGATTCATTATTCGATTCATGGTTCATGATTTATGATTCAATTCATGATTCCTGATTCATGATTCATGATTCATGATTCAATTCATGATTCATGATTCAATTCATGATTCAATTCATGATTCATGATTCAATTCATGATTCATGATTCATGATTCAATTCATGATTCATGATTCATGATTCATGATTCAATTCATGATTCATGATTTAATCCATGATTCATGATTCAATTCATGACTCATGATTCAATTCATAAATCATTTCATGATTCATGATTTATGATTGAATTCATGATTTATGATTCGATTCATGATTCATGATTCATGATTCACGATTCATGATTCAATTCATGATTCAATTCATGAATCAAGATTTGATTCATGATTCATGATTAATGATTTAATTCATGATTCATGATTCAATTCATGATTCAATTCATGATTTATGATTCAATTCATGATTTACGATTCAATTTATGATTCATGATTCAACTCATGATTCAATTCCTGATTCATGATTCAATTTGTGATTCATGATTCATGATTCAATGCATGACTCATGATTCAATTCATGATTCATTTCATGATTCATGATTTATGATTCAATTCATGATTTATGATTAGATTCATGATTCATGATTCATGAATCATGATTCAATTCATGAATCATGATTTATGAATCATGATTCATGAATCACGATTCAATTCATGATTCATGATTCATAAATCATGATTCGATTCATGATTCATGATTCATGATTCAATTTATGATTCATGATTCAACTCCTGATTCAATTCATGATTCATGATTCAATTCGTGATTCATGATTCATGATTCAATTCATGATTCATTCATGATTCATGATTCATGATTTAATTAATGATTCATGATTTAATATATGATTCAATTCATGATTCATGATTCAAATCATATTTCATGATTCAATTCATGATTCATGATTCAATTCATGATTCATGATTCATGATTCAATTCATAATTCATGATTCATGATTCAATTCATGATTAATGATTCAATTCATGATTCATGATTCAATTCATGATTAATGATTCAATTCATGATTCATGATTCAATTCATGATTCATGATTCAATTCATGACTCATGATTCATTATTTGATTCATGATTCATGATTCAATTCATGATTCCTGATTCCTAATTCATGATTCATGATTCAATTCATGATTCATGATTCATGATTCAATTCATGATTCATGATTCAATTAATCACTCCTGATTCAATTCATGATTCATTTCATGATTCATAATTTATGATTCAATTCATGATTCATGTATCGATTCATGATTTATGATTCATGAATCATGATTCGATTCATGATTCATTATTCATGAATCATGAATCATGATTCATGATTCATGAATCATGAATCATGATTCATGATTCATGAATCATGAATCATGATTCATGATTTATGATTTATTAATCATGATTCATGATTTATGAATCATGATTCGATTCATGATTCATGATTCATGATTTAATTCCTGATTCATGATTCAATTCATGATTCATGATTTAATTCATGATTCATTTAAAGATTCATGATTTATGATTTAATTCATGATTTATGATTTAATTCATGATTTATGATTCAATTCATGATTCATGATTCATGAATCATGATTCGATTCATGATTCAATTCATGATTAAATTCATGAATCATGATTTGATTCATGATTCATGATTCTTTTCATGATTCATAATTCATGATTCAATTCATGATTCATGATTCAATTCATGATTCAATTCATGATTCATGATTCAATTCATGATTCATGATTCAATTCATGTTTCATGATTCAATTCATGATTCGTGATTCATGATTCAATTCATGATTCAATTCATGATTCATGATTCAATTCGTGATTCATGATTTATGATTCAATTCATGATTCAATTCATGATTCATGATTCATAATTCAATTCATAATTCATTAATTCAATTCATGATTCGTGATTCTTGATTCCATTCATGATTCATGAATCAATATATGATTCAATTTATGATTCAAATCATGATTCATGATTCAATTCATGATTCATGATTCATGATTCAATTCATGATTCATGATTCATTATTCGATTCATGGTTCATGATTCATGATTCAATTCATGATTCCTGATTCATGATTCATGATTCAATTCATGATTCAATTCATGATTCATGATTCATGATTCATGATTCAATTCATGATTCATGATTCATGATTCAATTCATGATTCATGATTCATGATTCAATTCATGACTCATGATTCAATTCATGATTCATTTCATGATTCATGATTTATGATTCAATTCATGATTTATGATTCGATTCATGATTCATGATTCATGATTTAATTCATGACTCATGATTCAATTCATGATTCATTTCATGATTCATGATTTATGATTCAATTCATGATTTATGATTCGATTCATGAATCATGATTCATGATTCATTATTCATGAATCATGATTCAATTCATGATTCATGATTCATAAATCATGATTCGATTCATGATTCAATTCATGATTCAATTCATAAATCAAGATTTGATTCATGATTCATTATTCATGATTTAATTAATGATTCATGATTCAATTTATGATTCAATTCATGATTTATGATTCAATTCATGATTCATGATTCAATATATGATTCATGATTCAAATTATGATTTAATTCATGATTTATGATTCAATTCATGATTCATGATTCATGATTCAATTCATGATTTATGATTCAATTCATGATTCATGATTCAATATATGATTCATGATTCAAATTATGATTTAATTCATGATTTATGATTCAATTCATGATTCATGATTCATGATTCAATTCATGATTCATGATTCATTCATGATTCATGATTCATGATTCATGATTTAATTAATGATTCATGATTTCATATATGATTCAATTCATGATTCATGATTTAAATCATAATTCATGATTCAATTCATGATTCATGATTCAATTCATGATTCATGATTCAATTCATGATTCATGATTCAATTCATGATTCATGATTCAATTCATAATTCATGATTCATGATTCAATTCATGATTCATGATTCAATTCATGATTCATGATTCAATTCTTGATTCATGATTCATGATTCAATTCATGATTCATGATTCATTATTTGATTCATGATTCATGATTCAATTCATAATTCCTGATTCCTGATTCATGATTCATGATTCATGATTCAATTCATGATTCATGATTCATGATTCAATTCATGATTTATGATTCATGATTCAATTAATGACTCCTGATTCAATTCATGATTCATTTCATGATTCATGATTTATGATTCAATTCATGATTTATGAATTGATTCATGATTTATGATTCATGAATCATGATTCGATTCATGATTCATGATTTATTAATCATGATTCATGATTCATGAATCATGAATCATGATTCATGATTTATGATTTATTAATCATGATTCATGATTCATGAATCATGATTTGATTCATGATTCATGATTTATGAATCATGATTCGATTCATGAATTATGATTCATGATTTAATTCATGATTCATGATTTGATTCATGATTCATTATTCTTGATTCTATTCATAATTCATGATTCAATTCATGACTCATGATTTAATTCATGATTCATGATTCAATTCATGATTCATGATTTAATTCATGATTCATTTAAAGATTCATGATTTATGATTCAATTCATGATTTATGATTTAATTCATGATTTATGATTCGATTCATGATTCATGATACATGAACCATGATTCAATTCTTGATTCATGATTCATAAATCATGATTTAATTCATGATTCATGATTCGAATTATTAATTCATGATTCGAATTATTAATTCATGATTCATGATTCAATTCATGATTTAATTCATGAATCATGATTCAATTCATGTTTCATGATTCAATTCATCATTCAATTCATGATTCAATTCACGTTTCATGATTCAATTCATGATTCATGATTCAATTCATGATTCATAATTCAATTCATGATTCATGATTCAATTTATAATTCATGATTCATGATTCAATTCATGATTCATGATTCAATTCATGATTCATGATTCAATTCTTGATTCATGATTCATGATTCAATTCATGATTCATGATTCATTATTTGATTCATGATTCATGATTCAATTCATCATTCATTTCATGATTCATGATTTATGATTCAATTCATGATTTATGATTCGATTCATGATTCATGATTCATGATTTAATTCATGACTCATGATTCAATTCATGATTCATTTCATGATTCATGATTTATGATTCAATTCATGATTTATGATTCGATTCATGATTCATGATTCATGATTCATGATTCAATTCATGAATCATGATTCATGAATCATGATTCATGAATCATGATTCATGATTCATTATTCATGAATCATGATTCAATTCATGATTCATGATTCATAAATCATGATTCGATTCATGATTCATGATTCATGATTCGATTCATGATTCAATTCATGATTCAATTCATGAATCAAGATTTGATTCATGATTCATGATTCATGATTCGATTCATGATTCAATTCATGATTCAATTCATGAATCAAGATTTGATTCATGATTCATTATTCATGATTTAATTAATGATTCATGATTCAATTCATGATTCAATTCATGATTTATGATTCAATTCATGATTCATGATTCAATTTATGATTCATGATTCAAATTATGATTCAATTCATGATTTATGATTCAATTCATGATTCATGATTCATGATTCAATTCATGATTCATGATTCATTCATGATTCATGATTCATGATTTAATTAATGATTCATGATTTCATATATGATTCAATTCATGATTTATGATTTAAATCATAATTCATGATTCAATTCATGATTCATGATTCAATTCATGATTCATGATTCAATTCATGATTCATGATTCAATTCATAATTTATGATTCATGATTCAATTCATGATTCATGATTCAATTCATGATTCATGATTCAATTCTTGATTCATGATTCATGATTCAATTCATGATTCATGATTCATTATTTGATTCATGATTCATGATTCAATTCATAATTCCTGATTCCTGATTCATGATTCATGATTCATGATTCAATTCTTGATTCATGATTCATGATTCAATTCATGATTCATGATTCATTATTTGATTCATGATTCATGATTCAATTCATAATTCCTGATTCATGATTCATGATTCATGATTCATGATTCAATTCATGATTCATGATTCATGATTCAATTCATGATTCATGATTCATGATTCAATTAATGACTCCTGATTCAATTCATGATTCATTTCATGATTCATGATTTATGATTCAATTCATGATTTATGAATCGATTCATGATTTATGATTCATGAATCATGATTCGATTCATGATTCATGATTCATGAATCATGAATCATGATTCATGATTTATGATTTATTAATCATGATTCATGATTCATGATTCATGAATCATGATTCATGATTTATGATTTATTAATCATGATTCATGATTCATGAATCAGGATTTGATTCATGATTCATGATTTATGAATCATGATTCATGATTTATGAATTATGATTCATGATTTAATTCATGATTCATGATTCATTATTCTTGATTCTATTCATAATTCATGATTCAATTCATGACTCATGATTTAATTCATGATTCATGATTCAATTCATGATTCATGATTTAATTCATGATTCATTTAAAGATTCATGATTTATGATTCAATTCATGATTTATGATTTAATTCATGATTTATGATTCAATTCATGATTCATGATTCATGAATCATGATTCGATTCATGATTCATGATACATGAATCATGATTCAATTCTTGATTCATGATTCATAAATCATGATTTAATTCATGATTCATGATTCGAATTATTAATTCATGATTCATGATTCAATTCATGATTTAATTCATGAATCATGATTCAATTCATGTTTCATGATTCAATTCATCATTCAATTCATGATTCATGATTCAATTCACGTTTCATGATTCAATTCATGATTCGTGATTCATGATTCAATTCATGATTCAATTCATGATTCATGATTCAATTCGTGATTCATGATTCAATATATGATTCAATTCATGATTCATGATTCAATTCATGATTCATGATTCATGATTCAATTCATGATTTATGATTCATTATTCTATTCATGATTCATGATTCAATTCATGATTCATGATTCAATTCATGATTCGTGATTCATGATTCAATTCATGATTCAATTCATGATTCAATTCATGATTCATGATTCAATTCATGATTCATGATTCAATAGATGATTCAATTCATGATTCAAATCATGAATTATGATTCATGATTTAATTCATGAATTATGATTCAATTCATGATTCATGATTCGATTCATGAATCATGATTCATGAATCATGATTCATGAATCATGATTCAATTCATGATTCATGATTCAATTCATGATTCGTGATTCATGATTCAATTCATGATTCATGATTCAATTAATGATTCATGATTCAATATATGATTCAATTCATGATTCATGATTCAATTCATGAATTATGATTCAATTCATGATTCATGATTCGATTCATGAATTATGATTCAATTCATGATTCATGATTCATAAATCATGATTCAATTCATGATTCATGATTCATAAATCATGATTTGATCCATGATTCATGATTCATGGTTCGATTCATGATTCAATTCATGATTCAATTCATGAATCAAGTTTTGATTCATGATTCATGATTCATGATTTAATTCATGATTCATGATTCAATTCATGATTCAATTCATGATTTATAGTTCAATTCATGATTCATGATTCAATTTATGATTCATGATTACACTCATGATTCAATTCATGATTCAATTCGTGATTCATGATTCATGATTCAATTCATGATTCAATTCATGATTCATGATTCATGATTCAATTCATAATTCATGATTCCATTCATGATTCATGAATCAATATATGATTCAATTCATGATTCAAATCATGATTCATGAATCAATTCATGATTTATGATTCATGATTCATGATTCAATTCATGATTTATGATTCATTATTCGATTCATGGTTCATGATTTATGATTCAATTCATGATTCCTGATTCCTGATTCATGATTCATGATTCAATTCATGATTCATGATTCATGATTCAATTCATGATTCAATTCATGATTCATGATTCAATTCATGATTCATGATTCATGATTCAATTCATGATTCATGATTCAATTCTTGATTCATGATTCATGATTCAATTCATGATTCATGATTCATTATTTGATTCATGATTCATGATTCAATTCATGATTCATTTCATGATTCATGATTTATGATTCAATTCATGATTTATGATTCGATTCATGATTCATGATTCATGATTTAATTCATGACTCATGATTCAATTCATGATTCATTTCATGATTCATGATTTATGATTCAATTCATGATTTATGATTCGATTCATGATTCATGATTCATGATTCATGATTCAATTCATGAATCATGATTCATGAATCATGATTCATGAATCATGATTCATGATTCATGAATCATGATTCAATTCATGATTCATGATTCATAAATCATGATTCGATTCATGATTCATGATTCATGATTCAATTCATGATTCAATTCATGATTCAATTCATGAATCAAGATTTGATTCATGATTCATGATTCATGATTCGATTCATGATTCAATTCATGATTCAATTCATGAATCAAGATTTGATTCATGATTCATTATTCATGATTTAATTAATGATTCATGATTCAATTCATGATTCAATTCATGATTTATGATTCAATTCATGATTCATGATTCAATTTATGATTCATGATTCAAATTATGATTCAATTCATGATTTATGATTCAATTCATGATTCATGATTCATGATTCAATTCATGATTCATGATTCATTCATGATTCATGATTCATGATTTAATTAATGATTCATGATTTCATATATGATTCAATTCATGATTTATGATTTAAATCATAATTCATGATTCAATTCATGATTCATGATTCAATTCATGATTCATGATTCAATTCATGATTCATGATTCAATTCATAATTTATGATTCATGATTCAATTCATGATTTATGATTCAATTCATGATTCATGATTCAATTCTTGATTCATGATTCATGATTCAATTCATGATTCATGATTCATTATTTGATTCATGATTCATGATTCAATTCATAATTCCTGATTCATGATTCATGATTCATGATTCATGATTCAATTCTTGATTCATGATTCATGATTCAATTCATGATTCATGATTCATTATTTGATTCATGATTCATGATTCAATTCATAATTCCTGATTCATGATTCATGATTCATGATTCAATTCATGATTCATGATTCATGATTCAATTCATGATTCATGATTCATGATTCAATAAATGACTCCTGATTCAATTCATGATTCATTTCATGATTCATGATTTATGATTCAATTCATGATTTATGAATCGATTCATGATTTATGATTCATGAATCATGATTCGATTCATGATTCATGATTCATGAATCATGAATCATGATTCATGATTTATGATTTATTAATCATGATTCATGATTCATGATTCATGAATCATGATTCATGATTTATGATTTATTAATCATGATTCATGATTCATGAATCATGATTTGATTCATGATTCATGATTTATGAATCATGCTTCATGATTTATGAATTATGATTCATGATTTAATTCATGATTCATGATTTGATTCATGATTCATTATTCTTGATTCTATTCATAATTCATGATTCAATTCATGACTCATGATTTAATTCATGATTCATGATTCAATTCATGATTCATGATTTAATTCATGATTCATTTAAAGATTCATGATTTATGATTCAATTCATGATTTATGATTTAATTCATGATTTATGATTCAATTCATGATTCATGATTCATGAATCATGATTCGATTCATGATTCATGATACATGAATCATGATTCAATTCTTGATTCATGATTCATAAATCATGATTTAATTCATGATTCATGATTCGAATTATTAATTCATGATTCATGATTCAATTCATGATTTAATTCATGAATCATGATTCAATTCATGTTTCATGATTCAATTCATCATTCAATTCATGATTCATGATTCAATTCACGTTTCATGATTCAATTCATGATTCGTGATTCATGATTCAATTCATGATTCAATTCATGATTCATGATTCAATTCGTGATTCATGATTCAATATATGATTCAATTCATGATTCATGATTCAATTCATGATTCATGATTCATGATTCAATTCATGATTTATGATTCATTATTCTATTCATGATTCATGATTCAATTCATGATTCATGATTCAATTCATGATTCGTGATTCATGATTCAATTCATGATTCAATTCATGATTCAATTCATGATTCATGATTCAATTCATGATTCATGATTCAATAGATGATTCAATTCATGATTCAAATCATGAATTATGATTCATGATTTAATTCATGAATTATGATTCAATTCATGATTCATGATTCGATTCATGAATCATGATTCATGAATCATGATTCATGAATCATGATTCAATTCATGATTCATGATTCAATTCATGATTCGTGATTCATGATTCAATTCATGATTCATGATTCAATTAATGATTCATGATTCAATATATGATTCAATTCATGATTCAAATCATGATTCATGATTCATGATTCAATTCATGAATTATGATTCAATTCATGATTCATGATTCGATTCATGAATTATGATTCAATTCATGATTCATGATTCATAAATCATGATTCAATTCATGATTCATGATTCATAAATCATGATTTGATCCATGATTCATGATTCATGGTTCGATTCATGATTCAATTCATGATTCAATTCATGAATCAAGTTTTGATTCATGATTCATGATTCATGATTTAATTCATGATTCATGATTCAATTCATGATTCAATTCATGATTTATAATTCAATTCATGATTCATGATTCAATTTATGATTCATGATTACACTCATGATTCAATTCATGATTCAATTCGTGATTCATGATTCATGATTCAATTCATGATTCAATTCATGATTCATGATTCATGATTCAATTCATAATTCATGATTCCATTCATGATTCATGAATCAATATATGATTCAATTCATGATTCAAATCATGATTCATGAATCAATTCATGATTTATGATTCATGATTCATGATTCAATTCATGATTCATGATTCATTATTCGATTCATGGTTCATGATTTATGATTCAATTCCTGATTCCTGATTCCTGATTCATGATTCATGATTCAATTCATGATTCATGATTCATGATTCAATTCATGATTCAATTCATGATTCATGATTCAATTCATGATTCATGATTCATGATTCAATTCATGATTCATGATTCATGATTCATGATTCAATTCATGATTCAATTCATGATTCATGATTTAATCCATGATTCATGATTCATGATTCAATTCATGATTCATGATTCATGATTCAATTCATGATTCATGATTCATGATTCAATTCATGATTCATGATTCATGATTCAATTCATGACTCATGATTCAATTCATAAATCATTTCATGATTCATGATTTATGATTGAATTCATGATTTATGATTCGATTCATGATTCATGATTCATGATTCACGATTCATGATTCAATTCATGATTCAATTCATGAATCAAGATTTGATTCATGATTCATGATTCAATATATGATTCAATTCATGATTCAAATCATGATTCATGATTCATGATTCAATTCATGAATTATGATTCAATTCATGATTCATGATTCGATTCATGAATTATGATTCAATTCATGATTCATGATTCATAAATCATGATTCAATTCATGATTCATGATTCATAAATCATGATTTGATCCATGATTCATGATTCATGGTTCGATTCATGATTCAATTCATGATTCAATTCATGAATCAAGTTTTGATTCATGATTCATGATTCATGATTTAATTCATGATTCATGATTCAATTCATGATTCAATTCATGATTTATGATTCAATTCATGATTCATGATTCAATTTATGATTCATGATTCAACTCATGATTCAATTCATGATTCAATTCGTGATTCATGATTTATGATTCAATTCATGATTCAATTCATGATTCATGATTCATGATTCAATTCATAATTCATGATTCCATTCATGATTCATGAATCAATATATGATTCAATTCATGATTCAAATCATTATTCATGATTCAATTCATGATTTATGATTCATAATTCATGATTCAATTCATGATTCATGATTCATTATTCGATTCATGGTTCATGATTTATGATTCAATTCATGATTCCTGATTCCTGATTCATGATTCATGATTCAATTCATGATTCATGATTCAATTCATGATTCAATTCATGATTCATGATTCAATTCATGATTCAATTCATGATTCATGATTCAATTCATGATTCATGATTCAATTCATGATTCATGATTCATGATTCATGATTCAATTCATGATTCATGATTTAATCCATGATTCATGATTCATGATTCAATTCATGACTCATGATTCAATTCATAAATCATTTCATGATTCATGATTTATGATTGAATTCATGATTTATGATTCGATTCATGATTCATGATTCATGATTCACGATTCATGATTCAATTCATGATTCAATTCATGAATTATGATTTAATTCATGATTCATGGTTCAATTCATGATTCATGATTCATGATTCAATTCATGATTCATGAATCATTATTCGATTCATGATTCATGATTCAATTCATGATTCATGAATCATTATTCGATTCATGATTCATGATTCAATTCATGATTTATGATTCAATTCATGATTCGTGATTCATGATTCAATTCATGATTTAATTCATGATTCATGATTCAATTCATTATTCATGATTCAATATATGATTAAATTCATGATTCAATTCGTGATTCATGATTCATGATTCAATTCATGACTCATGATTCAATTCATGATTCATTTCATGATTCATGATTTATGATTCAATTCATGATTTATGATTCGATTCATGATTCATGATTCATGAATCATGATTCAATTCATGAATCATGATTTATGAATCATGATTCATGAATCATGATTTATGAATCATGATTCATGAATCATGATTCAATTCATGATTCATGATTCATGATTCGATTCATGATTCAATTCATGATTCAATTCATGAATCAAGATTTGATTCATGATTCATGATTCATGATTTTATTCATTATTCATGATTCAATTCATGATTCAATATTCAATTCATGATTCATGATTCAATTCATGATTCATGATTCATGATTTAATTAATGATTCATGATTTAATATATGATTCAATTCATGATTCATGATTGAAATCATAATTCATGATTCAATTCATGATTCATGATTCAATTCATGATTTATGATTCAATTCATGATTCATGATTCAATTCATGATTCATGATTCATGATTCAATTCATGATTCATGATTCATGATTCAATTCATGATTCATGATTCAATTCATGATTCATGATTCATGATTCAATTCATGATTCATGATTCATTATTTGATTCATGATTCATGATTCAATTCATGATTCCTGATTCCTGATTCATGATTCATGATTGAATTCATGATTCATGATTCATGATTCAATTCATGATTCATGATTCAATTAATGACTCCTTATTCAATTCATGATTCATTTCATGATTCATGATTTATGATTCAATTCATGATTTATGAATTGATTCAAGATTTATGATTCAATTCATGATTTATGAATTGATTCATGATTTATGATTCATGAATCATGATTCGATTCATGATTCATGAACCATGAATCATGATTCATGATTTATGATTTATTAATCATTATTCTTGATTCATGAATCATAATTTGATTCATGATTCATGATTTATCAATCATGATTTGATTTATGATTCATGATTCATGATTTAATTCATGATTCATGATTTGATTCCTGATTCATGATTCATGATTCTATTCATGATTCATGATTCAATTCATGATTCATGATTTAATTCATGATTCATTTAAAGATTCATGATTTATGATTCAATTCATGATTTATGATTTAATTCATGATTTATGATTCAATTCATGATTCATGATTTATGAATCATGATTCAATTCTTGATTCATGATTCATAAATCATGATTCAAATTATGATTCATGATTCGATTCATGATTCATGATTCATGATTCAATTCATGATTAAATTCATGAATCATGATTTGATTCATGATTCATGATTCTTTTCATGATTCATGATTCATGATTCAATTCATGATTCATGATTCAATTCATGATTCAATTCATGATTCATGATTCAATTCATGATTCATGATTCAATTCATGTTTCATGATTCAATTTATGATTCGTGATTCATGATTCAATTCATGATTCATGATTCAATTCATGTTTCATGATTCAATTCATGATTCGTGATTCATGATTCAATTCATGTTTTAATTCATGATTCATGATTTAATTTGTGATTCATTATTCAATATGTGATTCAATTCATGTTTCATGATTCAAATCATGATTCATGAATCATGATTCAATTCATGAATTATGATTCAATTCATGATTCATGATTCAATTCATGATTCATGATTCATGATTCAATTCATGATTCATGATTCATGATTCAATTCATGATTCATGATTCATTATTTGATTCATGATTCATGATTCAATTCATGATTCCTGATTCCTGATTCATGATTCATGATTCAATTCATGATTCATGGTTCATGATTCAATTCATGATTCTTGATTCATGATTCAATTCATGATTCATGATTCATTATTTGATTCATGATTCATGATTCAATTTATGATTCCTGATTCATGATTCATGATTCATGATTGAATTCATGATTCATGATTCATGATTCAATTCATGATTCAATTAATGACTCCTTATTCAATTCATGATTCATTTCATGATTCATGATTTATGATTCAATTCATGATTTATGAATTGATTCATGATTTATGATTCATGAATCATGATTCAATTCATGATTCATGAATCATGAATCATGATTCATGATTTATGATTTATTAATCATTATTCTTGATTCATGAATCATGATTTGATTCATGATTCATGATTTATCAATCATGATTTGATTTATGATTCATGATTCATGATTTAATTCATGATTCATGATTTGATTCATGATTCATGATTCATGATTCTATTCATGATTCATGATTCAATTCATGATTCATGATTCAATTCATGATTCATGATTTAATTCATGATTCATTTAAAGATTCATGATTTATGATTCAATTCATGATTTATGATTTAATACATGATTTATGATTCAATTCATGATTCATGATTTATGCATCATGATTCAATTCTTGATTCATGATTCATAAATCATGATTCAATTCATGATTCATGATTCAATTCTTGATTCATGATTCATGATTCAATTCATGATTGAATTCATGAATCATGATTTGATTCATGATTCATGATTCTTTTCATGATTCATGATTCATGATTCATGATTCAATTCATGATTCAATTCATGATTCATGATTCAATTCATGATTCATGATTCAATTCATTTTTCATGATTCAATTTATGATTCGTGATTCATGATTCAATTCATGATTCATGATTCAATTCATGTTTCATGATTCAATTCATGATTCGTGATTCATGATTCAATTCATGATTCAATTCATGATTCATGATTTAATTCGTGATTCATGATTCAATATGTTATTCAATTCATGATTCATGATTCAAATCATGATTCATGAATCATGATTCAATTCATGAATTATGATTCAATTCATGATTCATGATTCAATTCATGATTCATGATTTAATATATGATTCAATTCATGATTCATGATTCATGATTTAATTAATGATTCATGATTTAATATATGATTCAATTCATGATTCATGATTCAAATCATAATTCATGATTTAAATTATGATTCATGATTCATATCATGATTTATGATTCAATTCATGATTCATGATTGAATTCATGATTCATGATTCAATTCATGATTCAATTAATGACTCCTTATTCAATTCATGATTCATTTCATGATTCATGATTTATGATTCAATTCATGATTTATGAATTGATTCATGATTTATGATTCATGCATCATGATTCGATTCATGATTCATGAATCATGAATTATGATTCATGATTTATGATTTATTAATCATTATTCTTGATTCATGAATCATGATTTGATTCATGATTCATGATTTATCAATCATGATTTGATTTATGATTCATGATTCATGATTTAATTCATGATTCATGATTTGATTCATGATTCATGATTCTATTCATGATTCATGATTCAATTCATGATTCATGATTCAATTCATGATTCATGATTTAATTCATGATTCATTTAAAGATTCATGATTTATGATTCAATTCATGATTTATGATTTAATACATGATTTATGATTCAATTCATGATTCATGATTTATGCATCATGATTCAATTCTTGATTCATGATTCATAAATCATGATTCAATTCATGATTCATGATTCGATTCATGATTCATGATTCATGATTCAATTCATGATTGAATTCATGAATCATGATTTGATTCATGATTCATGATTCTTTTCATGATTCATGATTCATGATTCAATTCATGATTCATGATTCAATTCATGATTCAATTCATGATTCATGATTCAATTCATGATTCATGATTCAATTCATGTTTCATGATTCAATTTATGATTCGTGATTCATTATTCAATTCATGATTCATGATTCAATTCATATTTCATGATTCAATTCATGATTCGTGATTCATGATTCAATTCATGATTCAATTCATGATTCATGATTTAATTCGTGATTCATGATTCAATATGTTATTCAATTCATGATTCATGATTCAAATCATGATTCATGAATCATGATTCAATTCATGAATTATGATTCAATTCATGATTCATGATTCAATTCATGATTCATGATTTAATATATGATTCAATTCATGATTCATGATTCATGATTTAATTAATGATTCATGATTTAATATATGATTCAATTCATGATTTATGATTCAAATCATAATTCATGATTCAAATTATGATTCATGATTCAATTCATGATTTATGATTCAATTCATGATTCATGATTTAATTCATGATTTATTTAAAGATTCATGATTTATGATTCAATTCATGATTCATGATTTAATTCATGATTTATTTAAAGATTCATGATTTATGATTCAATTCATGATTTATGATTTAATTCATGATTTATGATTCAATTCATGATTCATGATTTATGAATCATGATTCAATTCTTGATTCATGATTCATAAATCATGATTCAATTCATGATTCATGATTTAATTCATGATTCATGATTCATGATTCAATTCATGATTGAATTCATGAATCATGATTTGATTCATGATTCATGATTCTTTTCATGATTCATGATTCAATTCATGATTCATGATTCAATTCATGATTCAATTCATGATTCATGATTCAATTCATGATTTATGATTCAATTCATGTTTCATGATTCAATTCATGATTCGTGATTCATGATTCAATTCATGATTCAATTCATGATTCATGATTTAATTTGTGATTCATGATTCAATATGTGATTCAATTCATGATTCATGATTCAAATCATGATTCATGAATCATGATTCAATTCATGAATTATGATTCAATTCATGATTCATGGTTCAATTCATGATTCATGATTCATGATTCAATTCATGATTCATGATTCATTATTCGATTCATGATTCATGATTCAATTCATGATTCATGAATCATTATTCGATTCATGATTCATGATTCAATTCATGATTCATGATTCAATTCATGATTCGTGATTCATGATTCAATTCATGATTTAATTCATGATTCATGATTCAATTCATTATTCATGATTCAATATATGATTAAATTCATGATTCATGATTCATGATTCAATTCATGAATTATGATTTAATTCATGATTCATGATTCAATTCATGATTCATGATTCATTATTTGATTCATGTTTCATTATTCGATTCATGTTTCATGATTCATGATTCATGATTTAATTCATGATTCATGATATAATTCATGATTCATGATTCAATTAATGACTCCTTATTCAATTCATGATTCATTTCATGATTCATGATTTATGATTCAATTCATGATTTATGAATTGATTCATGATTTATGATTCATGAATCATGATTCGATTCATGATTCATGAATCATGAATCATGATTCATGATTTATGATTTATTAATCATTATTCTTGATTCATGAATCATGATTTGATTCATGATTCATGATTTATCAATCATGATTTGATTTATGATTCATGATTCATGATTTAATTCATGATTCATGATTTGATTCATGATTCATGATTCATGATTCTATTCATGATTCATGATTCAATTCATGACTCATGATTTAATTCATGATTCATGATTCAATTCATGATTCATGATTTAATTCATGATTCATGATTCGATTCATGATTCATGATTCATGATTCATGATTCAATTCATGATTCATGATTCATGATTCATGATTCAATTCATGATTCATGATTCGATTCATGATTCATCATTCATGATTTTATTCATGATTCATGATTCAATTCATGAATTATGATTCAATTCATGATTCATGATTCAATTCATGATTCATGATTCATGATTCAATTCATGATTCATGATTCATTATTCGATTCATGATTCATGATTCAATTCATGATTAATGATTCATTATTCGATTCATGATTTATGATTCAATTCATGATTCATGATTCAATTCATGATTCGTGATTCATGATTCAATTCATGATTTAATTCATGATTCATGATTCAATTCATGATTCATGATTCAATTCATGATTCATGATTTAATTCATGATTCATTTAAAGATTCATGATTTATGATTCAATTCATGATTTATGATTTAATACATGATTTATGATTCAATTCATGATTCATGATTTATGAATCATGATTCAATTCTTGATTCATGATTCATAAATCATGATTCAATTCATGATTCATGATTCGATTCATGATTCATGATTCATGATTCAATTCATGATTCATGATTCAATTCATGATTCAATTCATGATTCATGATTCAATTCATGATTCAATTCATGATTCATGATTCAATTCATGATTCATGATTCAATTCATGTTTCATGATTCAATTTATGATTCGTGATTCATGATTCAATTCATGATTCAATTCATGATTCATGATTTAATTCGTGATTCATGATTCAATATGTTATTCAATTCATGATTCATGATTCAAATCATCATTCATGAATCATGATTCAATTCATGAATTATGATTCAATTCATGATTCATGATTCAAATCATCATTCATGAATCATGATTCAATTCATGAATTATGATTCAATTCATGATTCAATTCATGATTTAATATATGATTCAATTCATGATTCATGATTTAATTAATGATTCATGATTTAATATATGATTCAATTCATGATTCCTGATTCAAATCATAATTCATGATTCAAATTATGATTCATGATTCAATTCATGATTTATGATTCAATTCATGATTCATGATTCAATTTATGATTCATGATTCATGATTCAATTCATGATTCATGATTCATGATTCAATTCATGATTCCTGATTCATGATTCATGATTCATGATCGAATTCATGATTCATGATTCAATTCATGATTCATGATTCAATTAATGACTCCTTATTCAATTCATGATTCATTTCATGATTCATGATTTATGATTCAATTCATGATTTATGAATTGATTCATGATTTATGATTCATGAATCATGATTCGATTCATGATTCATGAATCATGAATCATGATTCATGATTTATGATTTATTAATCATTATTCTTGATTCATGAATCATGATTTGATTCATGATTCATGATTTATCCATCATGATTTGATTTATGATTCATGATTCATGATTTAATTCATGATTCATGATTTGATTCATGATTCATGATTCTATTCATGATTCATGATTCAATTCATGATTCTTGATTCAATTCATGATTCATGATTTAATTAATGATTCATGATTTAATATATGATTCAATTCATGATTCATGATTCAAATCATAATTCATGATTCAAATTATGATTCATGATTCAATTCATGATTTATGATTCAATTCATGATTCATGATTGAATTCATGATTCATGATTCAATTCATGATTCATGATTCAATTAATGACTCCTTATTCAATTCATGATTCATTTCATGATTCATGATTTATGATTCAATTCATGATTTATGAATTGATTCATGATTTATTATTCATGAATCATGATTCGATTCATGATTCATAAATCATGAATTATGATTCATGATTTATGATTTATTAATCATTATTCTTGATTCATGAATCATGATTTGATTCATGATTCATGATTTATCAATCATGATTTAATTTATGATTCATGATTCATGATTTAATTCATGATTCATGATTTGATTCATGATTCATGATTCATGATTCTATTCATGATTCATGATTCAATTCATGATTCATGATTCAATTCATGATTCATTTAAAGATTCATGATTTATGATTCAATTCATGATTTATGATTTAATTCATGATTTATGATTCAATTCATGATTCATGATTTATGAATCATGATTCAATTCTTGATTCATGATTCATAAATCATGATTCAATTCATGATTCATGATTTAATTCATGATTCATGATTCATGATTCAATTCATGATTGAATTCATGAATCATGATTTGATTCATGATTCATGATTCTTTTCATGATTCATGATTCATGATTCAATTCATGATTCATGATTCAATTCATGATTCAATTCATGATTCATGATTCAATTCATGTTTCATGATTCAATTTATGATTCGTGATTCATGATTCAATTCATGATTCATGATTCAATTCATGATTCAATTCATGATTCATGATTCAATTCATGATTCATGATTCAATTCATGTTTCATGATTCAATTTATGATTCGTGATTCATGATTCAATTCATGATTTATGATTCAATTCATGTTTCATGATTCAATTCATGATTCGTGATTCATGATTCAATTCATGATTCAATTCATGATTCATGATTTAATTTGTGATTCATGATTCAATATGTGATTCAATTCATGATTCATGATTCAAATCATGATTCATGAATCATGATTCAATTCATGAATTATGATTCAATTCATGATTCATGGTTCAATTCAAGATTCATGATTCATGATTCAATTCATGATTCATGATTCATTATTCGATTCATGATTCATGATTCAATTCATGATTCATGAATCATTATTCGATTCATGATTCATGATTCAATTCATGATTCATGATTCAATTCATGATTCGTGATTCATGATTCAATTCATGATTTAATTCATGATTCATGATTCAATTCATTATTCATGATTCAATATATGATTAAATTCATGATTCATGATTCAAATCATGATTCATGATTCATGATTCAATTCATGAATTATGATTTAATTCATGATTCATGATTCAATTCATGATTCATGATTCATTATTTGATTCATGTTTCATTATTCGATTCATGTTTCATGATTCATGATTCATGATTTAATTCATGATTCATGATATAATTCATGATTCATGATTCAATTAATGACTCCTTATTCAATTCATGATTCATTTCATGATTCATGATTTATGATTCAATTCATGATTTATGAATTGATTCATGATTTATGATTCATGAATCATGATTCGATTCATGATTCATGAATCATGAATCATGATTCATGATTTATGATTTATTAATCATTATTCTTGATTCATGAATCATGATTTGATTCATGATTCATGATTTATCAATCATGATTTGATTTATGATTCATGATTCATGATTTAAATCATGATTCATGATTTGATTCATGATTCATGATTCATGATTCTATTCATGATTCATGATTCAATTCATGACTCATGATTTAATTCATGATTCATGATTCAATTCATGATTCATGATTTAATTCATGATTCATTTAAAGATTCATGATTTATGATTCAAATTATGATTTATGATTCAATTCATGATTCATGGTTCAATTCATGATTCATGATTCATGATTCAATTCATGATTCATGATTCATTATTCGATTCATGATTCATGATTCAATTCATGATTCATGAATCATTATTCGATTCATGATTCATGATTCAATTCATGATTCATGATTCAATTCATGATTCGTGATTCATGATTCAATTCATGATTCGTGATTCATGATTCAATTCATGATTTAATTCATGATTCATGATTCAATTCATTATTCATGATTCAATATATGATTAAATTCATGATTCAATTCGTGATTCATGATTCATGATTTAATTCATGACTCATGATTCAATTCATGATTCATTTCATGATTCATGATTTATGATTCAATTCATGATTTATGATTCGATTCATGATTCATGATTCATGAATCATGATTCAATTCATGAATCATGATTCATGAATCATGATTCAATTCATGAATCATGATTTATGAATCATGATTCATGAATCATGATTTATGAATCATGATTCATGAATCATGATTCAATTCATGATTCATGATTCATGATTCGATTCATGATTCAATTCATGATTCAATTCATGAATCAAGATTTGATTCATGATTCATGATTCATGATTTTATTCATTATTCATGATTCAATTCATGATTCAATTCATGATTTATGATTCAATTCATGATTCATGATTCAATTTATGATTCATGATTCAACTCATGATTCAATTCATGATTCATGATTTAATTTGTGATTCATGATTGATGATTCAATTCATGATTCAATTCATGATTCAATTCATGATTCATGATTCAATTCATGATTCATGATTCATGATTTAATTAATGATTCATGATTTAATATATGATTCAATTCATGATTCATGATTGAAATCATAATTCATGATTCAATTCATGATTCATGATTCAATTCATGATTTATGATTCAATTCATGATTCATGATTCAATTCATGATTCATGATTCATGATTCAATTCATGATTCATGATTCAATTCATGATTCATGATTCATGATTCAATTCATGATTCATGATTCATTATTTGATTCATGATTCATGATTCAATTCATGAATCCTGATTCCTGATTCATGATTCATGATTGAATTCATGATTCATGATTCATGATTCAATTCATGATTCATGATTCAATTAATGACTCCTTATTCAATTCATGATTCATTTCATGATTCATGATTTATGATTCAATTCATGATTTATGAATTGATTCAAGATTTATGATTCAATTCATGATTTATGAATTGATTCATGATTTATGATTCATGAATCATGATTCGATTCATGATTCATGAATCATGAATCATGATTCATGATTTATGATTTATTATTCATTATTCTTGATTCATGAATCATAATTTGATTCATGATTCATGATTTATCAATCATGATTTGATTTATGATTCATGATTCATGATTTAATTCATGATTCATGATTTGATTCCTGATTCATGATTCATGATTCTATTCATGATTCATGATTCAATTCATGATTCATGATTTAATTCATGATTCATTTAAAGATTCATGATTTATGATTCAATTCATGATTTATGATTTAATTCATGATTTATGATTCAATTCATGATTCATGATTTATGAATCATGTTTCAATTCTTGATTCATGATTCATAAATCATGATTCAAATTATGATTCATGATTCGGTTCATGATTCATGATTCATGATTCAATTCATGATTGAATTCATGAATCATGATTTGATTCATGATTCATGATTCTTTTCATGATTCATGATTCATGATTCAATTCATGATTCATGATTCAATTCATGATTCAATTCATGATTCATGATTCAATTCATGATTCATGATTCAATTCATGTTTCATGATTCAATTTATGATTCGTGATTCATGATTCAATTCATGATTCATGATTCAATTCATGTTTCATGATTCAATTCATGATTCGTGATTCATGATTCAATTCATGATTCAATTCATGATTCATGATTTAATTCGTGATTCATTATTCAATATGTGATTCAATTCATGATTCATGATTCAAATCATAATTCATGAATCATGATTCAATTCATGAATTATGATTCAATTCATGATTCATGATTCAATTCATGATTCATGATTCATGATTCAATTCATGATTCATGATTCATGATTCAATTCATGATTCATGATTCATTATTTGATTCATGATTCATGATTCAATTCATGATTCCTGATTCCTGATTCCTGATTCATGATTCAATTCATGATTCATGATTCATGATTCAATTCATGATTCATGATTCATGATTCAATTCATGATTCATGATTCATTATTTGATTCATGATTCATGATTCAATTCATGATTCCTGATTCATGATTCATGATTCATGATTGAATTCATGATTCATGATTCATGATTCAATTCATGATTCAATTAATGACTCCTTATTCAATTCATGATTCATTTCATGATTCATGATTTATGATTCAATTCATGATTTATGAATTGATTCATGATTTATGATTCATGAATCATGATTCAATTCATGATTCATGAATTATGAATCATGATTCATGATTTATGATTTATTAATCATTATTCTTGATTCATGAATCATGATTTGATTCATGATTCATGATTTATCAATCATGATTTGATTTATGATTCATGATTCATGATTTAATTCATGATTCATGATTTGATTCATGATTCATGATTCTATTCATGATTCATGATTCAATTCATGATTCATGATTCAATTCATGATTCATGATTTAATTCATGATTCATTTAAAGATTCATGATTTATGATTCAATTCATGATTTATGATTTAATACATGATTTATGATTCAATTCATGATTCATGATTTATGCATCATGATTCAATTCTTGATTCATGATTCATAAATCATGATTCAATTCATGATTCATGATTCGATTCATGATTCATGATTCATGATTCAATTCATGATTGAATTCATGAATCATGATTTGATTCATGATTCATGATTCTTTTCATGATTCATGATTCATGATTCAATTCATGATTCATGATTCAATTCATGATTCAATTCATGATTCATGATTCAATTCATGATTCATGATTCAATTCATGTTTCATGATTCAATTTATGATTAGTGATTCATGATTCAATTCATGATTCATGATTCAATTCATGTTTCATGATTCAATTCATGATTAGTGATTCATGATTCAATTCATGATTCAATTCATGATTCATGATTTAATTCGTGATTCATGATTCAATATGTTATTCAATTCATGATTCATGATTCAAATCATGATTCATGAATCATGATTCAATTCATGAATTATGATTCAATTCATGATTCATGATTCAATTTATGATTCATGATTTAATATATGATTCAATTCATGATTCATGATTCATGATTTAATTAATGATTCATGATTTAATATATGATTCAATTCATGATTCATGATTCAAATCATAATTCATGATTCAAATTATGATTCATGATTCAATTCATGATTTATGATTCAATTCATGATTCATGATTGAATTCATGATTCATGATTCAATTCATGATTCAATTAATGACTCCTTATTCAATTCATGATTCATTTCATGATTCATGATTTATGATTCAATTCATGATTTATGAATTGATTCATGATTTATGATTCATGAATCATGATTCGATTCATGATTCATGAATCATGAATTATGATTCATGATTTATGATTTATTAATCATTATTCTTGATTCATGAATCATGATTTGATTCATGATTCATGATTTATCAATCATGATTTGATTTATGATTCATGATTCATGATTTAATTCATGATTCATGATTTGATTCATGATTCATGATTCATGATTCTATTCATGATTCATGATTCAATTCATGATTCATGATTCAATTCATGATTCATGATTTAATTCATGATTCATTTAAAGATTCATGATTTATGATTCAATTCATGATTTATGATTTAATTCATGATTTATGATTCAATTCATGATTCATGATTTATGAATCATGATTCAATTCTTGATTCATGATTCATAAATCATGATTCAATTCATGATTCATGATTTAATTCATGATTCATGATTCATGATTCAATTCATGATTGAATTCATGAATCATGATTTGATTCATGATTCATGATTTTTTTCATGATTCATGATTCATGATTCAATTCATGATTCATGATTCAATTCATGATTCATGATTCAATTCATGATTCATGATTCAATTCATGTTTCATGATTCAATTTATGATTCGTGATTCATGATTCAATTCATGATTTATGATTCAATTAATGTTTCATGATTCAATTCATGATTCGTGATTCATGATTCAATTAATGATTCAATTCATGATTCATGATTTAATTCGTGATTCATGATTCAATATGTGATTCAATTCATGATTCATGATTTAAATCATGATTCATGAATCATGATTCAATTCATGAATTATGATTCAATTCATGATTCATGGTTCAATTCATGATTCATGATTCATGATTCAATTCATGATTCATGATTCATTATTCGATTCATGATTCATGATTCAATTCATGATTCATGAATCATTATTCGATTCATGATTCATGATTCAATTCATGATTCATGATTCAATTCATGATTCGTGATTCATGATTCAATTCATGATTTAATTCATGATTCATGATTCAATTCATTATTCATGATTCAATATATGATTAAATTCATGATTCATGATTCAAATCATGATTCATGATTCATGATTCAATTCATGAATTATGATTTAATTCATGATTCATGATTCAATTCATGATTCATGATTCATTATTTGATTCATGTTTCATTATTCGATTCATGCTTCATGATTCATGATTCATGATTTAATTCATGATTCATGATATAATTCATGATTCATGATTCAATTAATGACTCCTTATTCAATTCATGATTCATTTCATGATTCATGATTTATGATTCAATTCATGATTTATGAATTGATTCATGATTTATGATTCATGAATCATAATTCGATTCATGATTCATGAATCATGAATCATGATTCATGATTTATGATTTATTAATCATTATTCTTGATTCATGAATCATGATTTGATTCATGATTCATGATTTATCAATCATGATTTGATTTATGATTCATGATTCATGATTTTATTCATGATTCATGATTTGATTCATGATTCATGATTCATGATTCTATTCATGATTCATGATTCAATTCATGACTCATGATTTAATTCATGATTCATGATTCAATTCATGATTCATGATTTAATTCATGATTCATTTAAAGATTCATGATTTATGATTCAAATTATGATTTATGATTTAATTCATGATTTATGATTCAATTCATGATTCATGATTTATGAATCATGATTCAATTCTTGATTCATGATTCATAAATCATGATTCAATTCATGATTCATGATTCGATTCATGATTCATGATTCATGATTCAATTCATGATTGAATTCATGAATCATGATTTGATTCATGATTCATGATTCTTTTCATGATTCACGATTCATGATTCAATTCATGATTCATGATTCAATTCATGATTCAATTCATTATTCATGATTCAATTCATGATTCATGATTCAATTCATGTTTCATGATTCAATTCATGATTCGTGATTCATGATTCAATTCATGATTCAATTCATGATTCATGATTTAATTTGTGATTCATGATTCAATATGTAATTCAATTCATGATTCATGATTCAAATCATGATTCATAAATCATGATTCAATTCATGAATTATGATTCAATTCATGATTCATGATTCAATTCATGATTCATGATTCATGATTCAATTCATGATTCATGATTCATTATTCGATTCATGATTCATGATTCAATTCATGATTCATGATTCATTATTCGATTCATGATTCATGATTCAATTCATGATTCATGATTCAATTCATGATTCGTGATTCATGATTCAATTCATGATTCAATTCATGATTCATGATTCAATTCATGATTCATGATTCAATTCATGTTTCATGATTCAATTTATGATTCGTGATTCATGATTCAATTCATGATTTATGATTCAATTCATGTTTCATGATTCAATTCATGATTCGTGATTCATGATTCAATTAATGATTCAATTCATGATTCATGATTTAATTTGTGATTCATGATTCAATATGTGATTCAATTCATGATTCATGATTTAAATCATGATTCATGAATCATGATTCAATTCATGAATTATGATTCAATTCATGATTCATGGTTCAATTCATGATTCATGATTCATGATTCAATTCATGATTCATGATTCATTATTCGATTCATGATTCATGATTCAATTCATGATTCATGAATCATTATTCGATTCATGATTCATGATTCAATTCATGATTCATGATTCAATTCATGATTCGTGATTCATGATTCAATTCATGATTTAATTCATGATTCATGATTCAATTCATTATTCATGATTCAATATATGATTAAATTCATGATTCATGATTCAAATCATGATTCATGATTCAATTCATGAATTATGATTTAATTCATGATTCATGATTCAATTCATGATTCATGATTCATTATTTGATTCATGTTTCATTATTCGATTCATGCTTCATGATTCATGATTCATGATTTAATTCATGATTCATGATATAATTCATGATTCATGATTCAATTAATGACTCCTTATTCAATTCATGATTCATTTCATGATTCATGATTTATGATTCAATTCATGATTTATGAATTGATTCATGATTTATGATTCATGAATCATGATTCGATTCATGATTCATGAATCATGAATCATGATTCATGATTTATGATTTATTAATCATTATTCTTGATTCATGAATCATGATTTGATTCATGATTCATGATTTATCAATCATGATTTGATTTATGATTCATGATTCATGATTTAATTCATGATTCATGATTTGATTCATGATTCATGATTCATGATTCTATTCATGATTCATGATTCAATTCATGACTCATGATTTAATTCATGATTCATGATTCAATTCATGATTCATGATTTAATTCATGATTCATTTAAATATTCATGATTTATTATTCAAATTATGATTTATGATTTAATTCATGATTTATGATTCAATTCATGATTCATGATTTATGAATCATGATTCAATTCTTGATTCATGATTCATAAATCATGATTCAATTCATGATTCATGATTCGATTCATGATTCATGATTCATGATTCAATTCATGATTGATTTCATGAATCATGATTTGATTCATGATTCATGATTCTTTTCATGATTCACGATTCATGATTCAATTCATGATTCATGATTCAATTCATGATTCAATTCATTATTCATGATTCAATTCATGATTCATGATTCAATTCATGTTTCATGATTAAATTTATGATTCGTGATTCATGATTCAATTCATGATTCATGATTCAATTTATGTTTCATGATTCAATTCATGATTCGTGATTCATGATTCAATTCATGATTCAATTCATGATTCATGATTTAATTCGTGATTCATGATTCAATATGTGATTCAATTCATGATTCATGATTCAAATCATGATTCATGAATCATGATTCAATTCATGAATTATGATTCAATTCATGATTCATGATTCAATTCATGATTCATGATTCATGATTCAATTCATGATTCATGATTCATTATTCGATTCATGATTCATGATTCAATTCATGATTCATGATTCATTATTCGATTCATGATTCATGATTCAATTCATGATTCATGATTCAATTCATGATTCGTGATTCATGATTCAATTCATGATTTAATTCATGATTCATGATTCAATTCATGATTCATGATTCAATTCATGATTCATGATTTAATTCATGATTCATTTAAAGATTCATGATTTATGATTCAATTCATGATTTATGATTTAATACATGATTTATGATTCAATTAATGATTCATGATTTATGAATCATGATTCAATTCTTGATTCATGATTCATAAATCATGATTCAATTCATGATTCATGATTTAATTCATGATTCATGATTCATGATTCAATTCATGATTGAATTCATGAATCATGATTTGATTCATGATTCATGATTCTTTTCATGATTCATGATTCATGATTCAATTCATGATTCATGATTCAATTCATGATTCATGATTCAATTCATGATTCATGATTCAATTCATGTTTCATGATTCAATTTATGATTCGTGATTCATGATTCAATTCATGATTTATGATTCAATTAATGTTTCATGATTCAATTCATGATTCGTGATTCATGATTCAATTAATGATTCAATTCATGATTCATGATTTAATTCGTGATTCATGATTCAATATGTGATTCAATTCATGATTCATGATTTAAATCATGATTCATGAATCATGATTCAATTCATGAATTATGATTCAATTCATGATTCATGGTTCAATTCATGATTCATGATTCATGATTCAATTCATGATTCATGATTCATTATTCGATTCATGATTCATGATTCAATTCATGATTCATGAATCATTATTCGATTCATGATTCATGATTCAATTCATGATTCATGATTCAATTCATGATTCGTGATTCATGATTCAATTCATGATTTAATTCATGATTCATGATTCAATTCATTATTCATGATTCAATATATGATTAAATTCATGATTCATGATTCAAATCATGATTCATGATTCATGATTCAATTCATGAATTATGATTTAATTCATGATTCATGATTCAATTCATGATTCATGATTCATTATTTGATTCATGTTTCATTATTCGATTCATGCTTCATGATTCATGATTCATGATTTGATTCATGATTCATGATATAATTCATGATTCATGATTCAATTAATGACTCCTTATTCAATTCATGATTCATTTCATGATTCATGATTTATGATTCAATTCATGATTTATGAATTGATTCATGATTTATGATTCATGAATCATAATTCGATTCATGATTCATGAATCATGAATCATAATTCATGATTTATGATTTATTAATCATTATTCTTGATTCATGAATCATGATTTGATTCATGATTCATGATTTATCAATCATGATTTGATTTATGATTCATGATTCATGATTTAATTCATGATTCATGATTTGATTCATGATTCATGATTCATGATTCTATTCATGATTCATGATTCAATTCATGACTCATGATTTAATTCATGATTCATGATTTAATTCATGATTCATTTAAAGATTCATGATTTATGATTCAAATTATGATTTATGATTTAATTCATGATTTATGATTCAATTCATGATTCATGATTTATGAATCATGATTCAATTCTTGATTCATGATTCATAAATCATGATTCAATTCATGATTCATGATTCGATTCATGATTCATGATTCATGATTCAATTCATGATTGAATTCATGAATCATGATTTGATTCATGATTCATGATTCTTTTCATGATTCACGATTCATGATTCAATTCATGATTCATGATTCAATTCATGATTCAATTCATTATTCATGATTCAATTCATGATTCATGATTCAATTCATGTTTCATGATTCAATTCATGATTCGTGATTCATGATTCAATTCATGATTCAATTCATGATTCATGATTTAATTCGTGATTCATGATTCAATATGTAATTCAATTCATGATTCATGATTCAAATCATGATTCATAAATCATGATTCAATTCATGAATTATGATTCAATTCATGATTCATGATTCAATTCATGATTCATGATTCATGATTCAATTCATGATTCATGATTCATTATTCGATTCATGATTCATGATTCAATTCATGATTCATGATTCATTATTCGATTCATGATTCATGATTCAATTCATGATTCATGATTCAATTCATGATTCGTGATTCATGATTCAATTCATGATTCATGATTCAATTAATGACTCCTTATTCAATTCATGATTCATTTCATGATTCATGATTTATGATTCAATTCATGATTTATGAATTGATTCATGATTTATGATTCATGAATCATGATTCGATTCATGATTCATGAATCATGAATCATGATTCATGATTTATGATTTATTAATCATTATTCTTGATTCATGAATCATGATTTGATTCATGATTCATGATTTATCCATCATGATTTGATTTATGATTCATGATTCATGATTTAATTCATGATTCATGATTTGATTCATGATTCATGATTCATGATTCTATTCATGATTCATGATTCAATTCATGATTCTTGATTCAATTCATGATTCATGATTTAATTCATGATTCATTTAAAGATTCATGATTTATGATTCAATTCATGATTTATGATTTAATTCATGATTTATGATTCAATTCATGATTCATGATTTATGAATCATGATTCAATTCTTGATTCATGATTAATAAATCATGATTCAATTCATGATTCATGATTCGATTCATGATTCATGATTCATGATTCAATTCATGATTGAATTCATGAATCATGATTTGATTCATGATTCATGATTCTTTTCATGATTCATGATTCATGATTCAATTCATGATTCATGATTCAATTCATGATTCAATTCATGATTCATGATTCAATTCATGATTCATGATTCAATTCATGTTTCATGATTCAATTTATGATTCGTGATTCATGATTCAATTCATGATTCATGATTCAATTCATGTTTCATGATTCAATTCATGATTCGTGATTCATGATTCAATTCATGATTCAATTCATGATTCATGATTTAATTCGTGATTCATGATTCAATATGTGATTCAATTCATGATTCATGATTCAAATCATGATTCATGAATCATGATTCAATTCATGAATTATGATTCAATTCATGATTCATGATTCAATTCATGATTCATGATTCATGATTAAATTCATGATTCATGATTCATTATTCGATTCATGATTCATGATTCAATTCATGATTCATGAATCATTATTCGATTCATGATTCATGATTCAATTCATGATTCATGATTCAATTCATGATTCGTGATTCATGATTCAATTCATGATTTAATTCATGATTCATGATTCAATTCATGATTCATGATTCAATATATGATTCAATTCATGATTCATGATTGAAATCATGATGCATGATTCATGATTCAATTCATGAATTATGATTTAATTCATGATTCATGATTCAATTCATGATTCATGATTCATTATTTGATTCATGTTTCATTATTCGATTCATGTTTCATGATTCATGATTCATGATTTAATTCATGATTCATGATTCAATTCATGATTCATGATTCAATTAATGACTCCTTATTCAATTCATGATTCATTTCATGATTCATGATTTATGATTCAATTCATGATTTATGAATTGATTCATGATTTATGATTCATGAATCATGATTCGATTCATGATCATGAATCATGATTCATGATTTATGATTTATTAATCATTATTCTTGATTCATGAATCATGATTTGATTCATGATTCATGATTTATCAATCATGATTTAATTTATGATTCATGATTCATGATTTAATTCATGATTCATGATTTGATTCATGATTCATGATTCATGATTCTATTCATGATTCATGATTCAATTCATGACTCATGATTTAATTCATGATTCATGATTCAATTCATGATTCATGATTTAATTCATGATTCATTTAAAGATTCATGATTTATGATTCAAATTATGATTTATGATTTAATTCATGATTTATGATTCAATTCATGATTCATGATTTATGAATCATGATTCAATTCTTGATTCATGATTCATAAATCATGATTCAATTCATGATTCATGATTCGATTCATGATTCATGATTCATGATTCAATTCATGATTGAATTCATGAATCATGATTTGATTCATGATTCATGATTCTTTTCATGATTCACGATTCATGATTCAATTCATGATTCATGATTCAATTCATGATTCAATTCATTATTCATGATTCAATTCATGATTCATGATTCAATTCATGTTTCATGATTCAATTCATGATTCGTGATTCATGATTCAATTCATGATTCAATTCATGATTCATGATTTAATTTGTGATTCATGATTCAATATGTAATTCAATTCATGATTCATGATTCAAATCATGATTCATAAATCATGATTCAATTCATGAATTATGATTCAATTCATGATTCATGATTCAATTCATGATTCATGATTCATGATTCAATTCATGATTCATGATTCATTATTCGATTCATGATTCATGATTCAATTCATGATTCATGATTCATTATTCGATTCATGATTCATGATTCAATTCATGATTCATGATTCAATTCATGATTCGTGATTCATGATTCAATTCATGATTCAATTCATGATTCATGATTCAATTCATGATTCATGATTCAATTCATGTTTCATGATTCAATTTATGATTCGTGATTCATGATTCAATTCATGATTTATGATTCAATTCATGTTTCATGATTCAATTCATGATTCGTGATTCATGATTCAATTAATGATTCAATTCATGATTCATGATTTAATTTGTGATTCATGATTCAATATGTGATTCAATTCATGATTCATGATTTAAATCATGATTCATGAATCATGATTCAATTCATGAATTATGATTCAATTCATGATTCATGGTTCAATTCATGATTCATGATTCATGATTCAATTCATGATTCATGATTCATTATTCGATTCATGATTCATGATTCAATTCATGATTCATGAATCATTATTCGATTCATGATTCATGATTCAATTCATGATTCATGATTCAATTCATGATTCGTGATTCATGATTCAATTCATGATTTAATTCATGATTCATGATTCAATTCATTATTCATGATTCAATATATGATTAAATTCATGATTCATGATTCAAATCATGATTCATGATTCAATTCATGAATTATGATTTAATTCATGATTCATGATTCAATTCATGATTCATGATTCATTATTTGATTCATGTTTCATTATTCGATTCATGCTTCATGATTCATGATTCATGATTTAATTCATGATTCATGATATAATTCATGATTCATGATTCAATTAATGACTCCTTATTCAATTCATGATTCATTTCATGATTCATGATTTATGATTCAATTCATGATTTATGAATTGATTCATGATTTATGATTCATGAATCATGATTCGATTCATGATTCATGAATCATGAATCATGATTCATGATTTATGATTTATTAATCATTATTCTTGATTCATGAATCATGATTTGATTCATGATTCATGATTTATCAATCATGATTTGATTTATGATTCATGATTCATGATTTAATTCATGATTCATGATTTGATTCATGATTCATGATTCATGATTCTATTCATGATTCATGATTCAATTCATGACTCATGATTTAATTCATGATTCATGATTCAATTCATGATTCATGATTTAATTCATGATTCATTTAAATATTCATGATTTATTATTCAAATTATGATTTATGATTTAATTCATGATTTATGATTCAATTCATGATTCATGATTTATGAATCATGATTCAATTCTTGATTCATGATTCATAAATCATGATTCAATTCATGATTCATGATTCGATTCATGATTCATGATTCATGATTCAATTCATGATTGATTTCATGAATCATGATTTGATTCATGATTCATGATTCTTTTCATGATTCACGATTCATGATTCAATTCATGATTCATGATTCAATTCATGATTCAATTCATTATTCATGATTCAATTCATGATTCATGATTCAATTCATGTTTCATGATTAAATTTATGATTCGTGATTCATGATTCAATTCATGATTCATGATTCAATTTATGTTTCATGATTCAATTCATGATTCGTGATTCATGATTCAATTCATGATTCAATTCATGATTCATGATTTAATTCGTGATTCATGATTCAATATGTGATTCAATTCATGATTCATGATTCAAATCATGATTCATGAATCATGATTCAATTCATGAATTATGATTCAATTCATGATTCATGATTCAATTCATGATTCATGATTCATGATTCAATTCATGATTCATGATTCATTATTCGATTCATGATTCATGATTCAATTCATGATTCATGATTCATTATTCGATTCATGATTCATGATTCAATTCATGATTCATGATTCAATTCATGATTCGTGATTCATGATTCAATTCATGATTTAATTCATGATTCATGATTCAATTCATGATTCATGATTCAATTCATGATTCATGATTTAATTCATGATTCATTTAAAGATTCATGATTTATGATTCAATTCATGATTTATGATTTAATACATGATTTATGATTCAATTAATGATTCATGATTTATGAATCATGATTCAATTCTTGATTCATGATTCATAAATCATGATTCAATTCATGATTCATGATTTAATTCATGATTCATGATTCATGATTCAATTCATGATTGAATTCATGAATCATGATTTGATTCATGATTCATGATTCTTTTCATGATTCATGATTCATGATTCAATTCATGATTCATGATTCAATTCATGATTCATGATTCAATTCATGATTCATGATTCAATTCATGTTTCATGATTCAATTTATGATTCGTGATTCATGATTCAATTCATGATTTATGATTCAATTAATGTTTCATGATTCAATTCATGATTCGTGATTCATGATTCAATTAATGATTCAATTCATGATTCATGATTTAATTCGTGATTCATGATTCAATATGTGATTCAATTCATGATTCATGATTTAAATCATGATTCATGAATCATGATTCAATTCATGAATTATGATTCAATTCATGATTCATGGTTCAATTCATGATTCATGATTCATGATTCAATTCATGATTCATGATTCATTATTCGATTCATGATTCATGATTCAATTCATGATTCATGAATCATTATTCGATTCATGATTCATGATTCAATTCATGATTCATGATTCAATTCATGATTCGTGATTCATGATTCAATTCATGATTTAATTCATGATTCATGATTCAATTCATTATTCATGATTCAATATATGATTAAATTCATGATTCATGATTCAAATCATGATTCATGATTCATGATTCAATTCATGAATTATGATTTAATTCATGATTCATGATTCAATTCATGATTCATGATTCATTATTTGATTCATGTTTCATTATTCGATTCATGCTTCATGATTCATGATTCATGATTTGATTCATGATTCATGATATAATTCATGATTCATGATTCAATTAATGACTCCTTATTCAATTCATGATTCATTTCATGATTCATGATTTATGATTCAATTCATGATTTATGAATTGATTCATGATTTATGATTCATGAATCATAATTCGATTCATGATTCATGAATCATGAATCATAATTCATGATTTATGATTTATTAATCATTATTCTTGATTCATGAATCATGATTTGATTCATGATTCATGATTTATCAATCATGATTTGATTTATGATTCATGATTCATGATTTAATTCATGATTCATGATTTGATTCATGATTCATGATTCATGATTCTATTCATGATTCATGATTCAATTCATGACTCATGATTTAATTCATGATTCATGATTTAATTCATGATTCATTTAAAGATTCATGATTTATGATTCAAATTATGATTTATGATTTAATTCATGATTTATGATTCAATTCATGATTCATGATTTATGAATCATGATTCAATTCTTGATTCATGATTCATAAATCATGATTCAATTCATGATTCATGATTCGATTCATGATTCATGATTCATGATTCAATTCATGATTGAATTCATGAATCATGATTTGATTCATGATTCATGATTCTTTTCATGATTCACGATTCATGATTCAATTCATGATTCATGATTCAATTCATGATTCAATTCATTATTCATGATTCAATTCATGATTCATGATTCAATTCATGTTTCATGATTCAATTCATGATTCGTGATTCATGATTCAATTCATGATTCAATTCATGATTCATGATTTAATTCGTGATTCATGATTCAATATGTAATTCAATTCATGATTCATGATTCAAATCATGATTCATAAATCATGATTCAATTCATGAATTATGATTCAATTCATGATTCATGATTCAATTCATGATTCATGATTCATGATTCAATTCATGATTCATGATTCATTATTCGATTCATGATTCATGATTCAATTCATGATTCATGATTCATTATTCGATTCATGATTCATGATTCAATTCATGATTCATGATTCAATTCATGATTCGTGATTCATGATTCAATTCATGATTCATGATTCAATTAATGACTCCTTATTCAATTCATGATTCATTTCATGATTCATGATTTATGATTCAATTCATGATTTATGAATTGATTCATGATTTATGATTCATGAATCATGATTCGATTCATGATTCATGAATCATGAATCATGATTCATGATTTATGATTTATTAATCATTATTCTTGATTCATGAATCATGATTTGATTCATGATTCATGATTTATCCATCATGATTTGATTTATGATTCATGATTCATGATTTAATTCATGATTCATGATTTGATTCATGATTCATGATTCATGATTCTATTCATGATTCATGATTCAATTCATGATTCTTGATTCAATTCATGATTCATGATTTAATTCATGATTCATTTAAAGATTCATGATTTATGATTCAATTCATGATTTATGATTTAATTCATGATTTATGATTCAATTCATGATTCATGATTTATGAATCATGATTCAATTCTTGATTCATGATTAATAAATCATGATTCAATTCATGATTCATGATTCGATTCATGATTCATGATTCATGATTCAATTCATGATTGAATTCATGAATCATGATTTGATTCATGATTCATGATTCTTTTCATGATTCATGATTCATGATTCAATTCATGATTCATGATTCAATTCATGATTCAATTCATGATTCATGATTCAATTCATGATTCATGATTCAATTCATGTTTCATGATTCAATTTATGATTCGTGATTCATGATTCAATTCATGATTCATGATTCAATTCATGTTTCATGATTCAATTCATGATTCGTGATTCATGATTCAATTCATGATTCAATTCATGATTCATGATTTAATTCGTGATTCATGATTCAATATGTGATTCAATTCATGATTCATGATTCAAATCATGATTCATGAATCATGATTCAATTCATGAATTATGATTCAATTCATGATTCATGATTCAATTCATGATTCATGATTCATGATTAAATTCATGATTCATGATTCATTATTCGATTCATGATTCATGATTCAATTCATGATTCATGAATCATTATTCGATTCATGATTCATGATTCAATTCATGATTCATGATTCAATTCATGATTCGTGATTCATGATTCAATTCATGATTTAATTCATGATTCATGATTCAATTCATGATTCATGATTCAATATATGATTCAATTCATGATTCATGATTGAAATCATGATGCATGATTCATGATTCAATTCATGAATTATGATTTAATTCATGATTCATGATTCAATTCATGATTCATGATTCATTATTTGATTCATGTTTCATTATTCGATTCATGTTTCATGATTCATGATTCATGATTTAATTCATGATTCATGATTCAATTCATGATTCATGATTCAATTAATGACTCCTTATTCAATTCATGATTCATTTCATGATTCATGATTTATGATTCAATTCATGATTTATGAATTGATTCATGATTTATGATTCATGAATCATGATTCGATTCATGATCATGAATCATGATTCATGATTTATGATTTATTAATCATTATTCTTGATTCATGAATCATGATTTGATTCATGATTCATGATTTATCAATCATGATTTAATTTATGATTCATGATTCATGATTTAATTCATGATTCATGATTTGATTCATGATTCATGATTCATGATTCTATTCATGATTCATGATTCAATTCATGACTCATGATTTAATTCATGATTCATGATTCAATTCATGATTCATGATTTAATTCATGATTCATGATTCGATTCATGATTCATGATTCATGATTCATGATTCAATTCATGATTCATGATTCATGATTCAATTCATGATTCATGATTCGATTCATGATTCATCATTCATGATTCAATTCATGATTCATGATTCATGATTCATGATTTAATTCATGATTCATGATTCAGTTCATGATTCATTTCATGATTCATGATTTATGATTAAATTCATGATTTATGATTCGATTCATGATTCATGAATCATGATTCGATTCATGATTCATGATTCATGAATCATGATTCGATTTATGATTCATGATTCAGGAATCATGATTCAATTCATGATTCATGATTCATGATTCAATTCATGATTCATGATTCATGATTTGATTCATGATTCATGATTCATGATTCATGATTCAATTCATGATTCATGATTCATTTCATGATTCATGATTCAATTCGTGATTCATGATTCATGATTCAATTCATGACTCATGATACAATTCATGATTCATTTCATGATTCATGATTTATGATTCAATTCATGATTTATGATTCGATTCATGATTCATGATTCATGAATCATGATTCAATTCATGAATCATGATTTATGAATCATGATTCATGATTCATAAATCATGATTCGATTCATGATTCATTATTCATGATTCGATTCATGATTCATTATTCATGATTCGATTCATGATTCAATTTATGATTCAATTCATGAATCAAGATTTGATTCATGATTCATGATTCAGGATTTAATTCATGATTCATGATTCAATTCATGATTCAATTCATGATTTATGATTCAATTCATGATTCATGATTCAATTTATGATTCATGATTCAACTCATGATTCAATTCATGATTCATGATTCAATTCGTGATTCATTTTTCATGATTCAATTCATGATTCAATTCATGATTCATGATTCAATTCATAATTCATGATTCATGATTTAATTAATGATTAATGATTTAATATATGATTCAATTCATGATTCATGATTCAAATCATAATTCATGATTCAATTCATGATTCATGATTCAATTCATAATTCATGATTCATGATTTAATTAATGATTAATGATTTAATATATGATTCAATTCATGATTCATGATTTAAATCATAATTCATGATTCAATTCATGATTCATGATTCAATTCATGATTTATGATTCAATTCATGATTCAATTCATGTTTCATGATTCATGATTCAATTCATGTTTCATAATTCATGATTCAATTCATGATTCATGATTCAATTCATGATTCATGATTCAATTCATGATTCATGATTCAATTCATGATTCATGATTCATTATTTGATTCATGATTCATGATTCAATTCATGATTCCTGATTCATGATTCATGATTCATGATTCAATTCATGATTCATGATTCATGATTCAATTAATGACTCCTGATTCAATTCATGATTTATGAATCGATTCATGATTTATGATTCATGAATCATGATTCAATTCATGATTCATGAATCAATTCATGATTCATGATTCAATTCATGATTCATGATTCATTATTTGATTCATGATTCATGATTCAATTCATGATTCCTGATTCATGATTCATGATTCATGATTCAATTCATGATTCATGATTCATTATTCGATTCATGATTCATGATTCAATTCATGATTCATGATTCATTATTCGATTCATGATTCATGATTCAATTCATGATTCATGATTCAATTCATGATTCGTGATTCATGATTCAATTCATGATTCAATTCATGATTCATGATTCAATTCATGATTCATGATTCAATTCATGTTTCATGATTCAATTTATGATTCGTGATTCATGATTCAATTCATGATTTATGATTCAATTCATGTTTCATGATTCAATTCATGATTCGTGATTCATGATTCAATTAATGATTCAATTCATGATTCATGATTTAATTTGTGATTCATGATTCAATATGTGATTCAATTCATGATTCATGATTTAAATCATGATTCATGAATCATGATTCAATTCATGAATTATGATTCAATTCATGATTCATGGTTCAATTCATGATTCATGATTCATGATTCAATTCATGATTCATGATTCATTATTTGATTCATGATTCATGATTCAATTCATGATTCATGAATCATTATTCGATTCATGATTCATGATTCAATTCATGATTCATGATTCAATTCATGATTCGTGATTCATGATTCAATTCATGATTTAATTCATGATTCATGATTCAATTCATTATTCATGATTCAATATATGATTAAATTCATGATTCATGATTCAAATCATGATTCATGATTCATGATTCAATTCATGAATTATGATTTAATTCATGATTCATGATTCAATTCATGATTCATGATTCATTATTTGATTCATGTTTCATTATTCGATTCATGCTTCATGATTCATGATTCATGATTTAATTCATGATTCATGATATAATTCATGATTCATGATTCAATTAATGACTCCTTATTCAATTCATGATTCATTTCATGATTCATGATTTATGATTCAATTCATGATTTATGAATTGATTCATGATTTATGATTCATGAATCATGATTCGATTCATGATTCATGAATCATGAATCATGATTCATGATTTATGATTTATTAATCATTATTCTTGATTCATGAATCATGATTTGATTCATGATTCATGATTTATCAATCATGATTTGATTTATGATTCATGATTCATGATTTAATTCATGATTCATGATTTGATTCATGATTCATGATTCTATTCATGATTCATGATTCAATTCATGACTCATGATTTAATTCATGATTCATGATTCAATTCATGATTCATGATTTAATTCATGATTCATTTAAATATTCATGATTTATTATTCAAATTATGATTTATGATTTAATTCATGATTTATGATTCAATTCATGATTCATGATTTATGAATCATGATTCAATTCTTGATTCATGATTCATAAATCATGATTCAATTCATGATTCATGATTCGATTCATGATTCATGATTCATGATTCAATTCATGATTGATTTCATGAATCATGATTTGATTCATGATTCATGATTCTTTTCATGATTCACGATTCATGATTCAATTCATGATTCATGATTCAATTCATGATTCAATTCATTATTCATGATTCAATTCATGATTCATGATTCAATTCATGTTTCATGATTAAATTTATGATTCGTGATTCATGATTCAATTCATGATTCATGATTCAATTTATGTTTCATGATTCAATTCATGATTCGTGATTCATGATTCAATTCATGATTCAATTCATGATTCATGATTTAATTCGTGATTCATGATTCAATATGTGATTCAATTCATGATTCATGATTCAAATCATGATTCATGAATCATGATTCAATTCATGAATTATGATTCAATTCATGATTCATGATTCAATTCATGATTCAATTCATGATTCATGATTCAATTCATGATTCATGATTCAATTCATGTTTCATGATTCAATTTATGATTCGTGATTCATGATTCAATTCATGATTTATGATTCAATTCATGTTTCATGATTCAATTCATGATTCGTGATTCATGATTCAATTAATGATTCAATTCATGATTCATGATTTAATTTGTGATTCATGATTCAATATGTGATTCAATTCATGATTCATGATTTAAATCATGATTCATGAATCATGATTCAATTCATGAATTATGATTCAATTCATGATTCATGGTTCAATTCATGATTCATGATTCATGATTCAATTCATGATTCATGATTCATTATTTGATTCATGATTCATGATTCAATTCATGATTCATGAATCATTATTCGATTCATGATTCATGATTCAATTCATGATTCATGATTCAATTCATGATTCGTGATTCATGATTCAATTCATGATTTAATTCATGATTCATGATTCAATTCATTATTCATGATTCAATATATGATTAAATTCATGATTCATGATTCAAATCATGATTCATGATTCATGATTCAATTCATGAATTATGATTTAATTCATGATTCATGATTCAATTCATGATTCATGATTCATTATTTGATTCATGTTTCATTATTCGATTCATGCTTCATGATTCATGATTCATGATTTAATTCATGATTCATGATATAATTCATGATTCATGATTCAATTAATGACTCCTTATTCAATTCATGATTCATTTCATGATTCATGATTTATGATTCAATTCATGATTTATGAATTGATTCATGATTTATGATTCATGAATCATGATTCGATTCATGATTCATGAATCATGAATCATGATTCATGATTTATGATTTATTAATCATTATTCTTGATTCATGAATCATGATTTGATTCATGATTCATGATTTATCAATCATGATTTGATTTATGATTCATGATTCATGATTTAATTCATGATTCATGATTTGATTCATGATTCATGATTCTATTCATGATTCATGATTCAATTCATGACTCATGATTTAATTCATGATTCATGATTCAATTCATGATTCATGATTTAATTCATGATTCATTTAAATATTCATGATTTATTATTCAAATTATGATTTATGATTTAATTCATGATTTATGATTCAATTCATGATTCATGATTTATGAATCATGATTCAATTCTTGATTCATGATTCATAAATCATGATTCAATTCATGATTCATGATTCGATTCATGATTCATGATTCATGATTCAATTCATGATTGATTTCATGAATCATGATTTGATTCATGATTCATGATTCTTTTCATGATTCACGATTCATGATTCAATTCATGATTCATGATTCAATTCATGATTCAATTCATTATTCATGATTCAATTCATGATTCATGATTCAATTCATGTTTCATGATTAAATTTATGATTCGTGATTCATGATTCAATTCATGATTCATGATTCAATTTATGTTTCATGATTCAATTCATGATTCGTGATTCATGATTCAATTCATGATTCAATTCATGATTCATGATTTAATTCGTGATTCATGATTCAATATGTGATTCAATTCATGATTCATGATTCAAATCATGATTCATGAATCATGATTCAATTCATGAATTATGATTCAATTCATGATTCATGATTCAATTCATGATTCATGATTCATGATTCAATTCATGATTCATGATTCATTATTCGATTCATGATTCATGATTCAATTCATGATTCATGATTCATTATTCGATTCATGATTCATGATTCAATTCATGATTCATGATTCAATTCATGATTCGTGATTCATGATTCAATTCATGATTTAATTCATGATTCATGATTCAATTCATGATTCATGATTCAATTCATGATTCATGATTTAATTCATGATTCATTTAAAGATTCATGATTTATGATTCAATTCATGATTTATGATTTAATACATGATTTATGATTCAATTAATGATTCATGATTTATGAATCATGATTCAATTCTTGATTCATGATTCATAAATCATGATTCAATTCATGATTCATGATTCGATTCATGATTCATGATTCATGATTCAATTCATGATTCATGATTCAATTCATGATTCAATTCATGATTCATGATTCAATTCATGATTCAATTCATGATTCATGATTCAATTCATGTTTCATGATTAAATTCATGATTCGTGATTCATGATTCAATTCATGATTCAATTCATGATTCATGATTTAATTCGTGATTCATGATTCAATATGTTATTCAATTCATGATTCATGATTCAAATCATCATTCATGAATCATGATTCAATTCATGAATTATGATTCAATTCATGATTCATGATTCAATTCATGATTTAATATATTATTCAATTCATGATTCATGATTCATGATTTAATTAATGATTCATGATTTAATATATGATTCAATTCATGATTCATGATTCAAATTATGATTCATGATTCAATTCATGATTTATGATTCAATTCATGATTCAATTCATGATTCATGATTCAATTCATGATTCATGATTCAATGCATGATTTATGATTCAATTCATGATTCATGATTCATGATTCAATTCATGCTTCATGATTCATTATTTGATTCATGATTCATGATTCAATTCATGATTCCTGATTCATGATTCATGATTCATGATTGAATTCATGATTCATGATTCAATTCATGATTCATGATTCAATTAATGACTCCTTATTCAATTCATGATTCATTTCATGATTCATGATTTATGATTCAATTCATGATTTATGAATTGATTCATGATTTATGATTCATGAATCATGATTCGATTCATGATTCATGAATCATGAATCATGATTCATGATTTATGATTTATTAATCATTATTCTTGATTCATGAATCATGATTTGATTCATGATTCATGATTTATCCATCATGATTTGATTTATGATTCATGATTCATGATTTAATTCATGATTCATGATTTGATTCATGATTCATGATTCAATTCATGATTCATGATTCAATTCATGATTCTTGATTCAATTCATGATTCATGATTTAATTCATGATTCATTTAAAGATTCATGATTTATGATTCAATTCATGATTTATGATTTAATTCATGATTTATGATTCAATTCATGATTCATGATTTATGAATCATGATTCAATTCTTGATTCATGATTAATAAATCATGATTCAATTCATGATTCATGATTCGATTCATGATTCATGATTCATGATTCAATTCATGATTGAATTCATGAATCATGATTTGATTCATGATTCATGATTCTTTTCATGATTCATGATTCATGATTCAATTCATGATTCATGATTCAATTCATGATTCAATTCATGATTCATGATTCAATTCATGATTCATGATTCAATTCATGTTTCATGATTCAATTTATGATTCGTGATTCATGATTCAATTCATGATTCATGATTCAATTCATGTTTCATGATTCAATTCATGATTCGTGATTCATGATTCAATTCATGATTCAATTCATGATTCATGATTTAATTCGTGATTCATGATTCAATATGTGATTCAATTCATGATTCATGATTCAAATCATGATTCATGAATCATGATTCAATTCATGAATTATGATTCAATTCATGATTCATGATTCAATTCATGATTCATGATTCATGATTAAATTCATGATTCATGATTCATTATTCGATTCATGATTCATGATTCAATTCATGATTCATGAATCATTATTCGATTCATGATTCATGATTCAATTCATGATTCATGATTCAATTCATGATTCGTGATTCATGATTCAATTCATGATTTAATTCATGATTCATGATTCAATTCATGATTCATGATTCAATATATGATTCAATTCATGATTCATGATTGAAATCATGATGCATGATTCATGATTCAATTCATGAATTATGATTTAATTCATGATTCATGATTCAATTCATGATTCATGATTCATTATTTGATTCATGTTTCATTATTCGATTCATGTTTCATGATTCATGATTCATGATTTAATTCATGATTCATGATTCAATTCATGATTCATGATTCAATTAATGACTCCTTATTCAATTCATGATTCATTTCATGATTCATGATTTATGATTCAATTCATGATTTATGAATTGATTCATGATTTATGATTCATGAATCATGATTCGATTCATGATCATGAATCATGATTCATGATTTATGATTTATTAATCATTATTCTTGATTCATGAATCATGATTTGATTCATGATTCATGATTTATCAATCATGATTTAATTTATGATTCATGATTCATGATTTAATTCATGATTCATGATTTGATTCATGATTCATGATTCATGATTCTATTCATGATTCATGATTCAATTCATGACTCATGATTTAATTCATGATTCATGATTCAATTCATGATTCATGATTTAATTCATGATTCATGATTCGATTCATGATTCATGATTCATGATTCATGATTCAATTCATGATTCATGATTCATGATTCATGATTCAATTCATGATTCATGATTCGATTCATGATTCATCATTCATGATTCAATTCATGATTCATGATTCATGATTCATGATTTAATTCATGATTCATGATTCAGTTCATGATTCATTTCATGATTCATGATTTATGATTAAATTCATGATTTATGATTCGATTCATGATTCATGAATCATGATTCGATTCATGATTCATGATTCATGAATCATGATTCGATTTATGATTCATGATTCAGGAATCATGATTCAATTCATGATTCATGATTCATGATTCAATTCATGATTCATGATTCATGATTTGATTCATGATTCATGATTCATGATTCATGATTCAATTCATGATTCATGATTCATTTCATGATTCATGATTCAATTCGTGATTCATGATTCATGATTCAATTCATGACTCATGATACAATTCATGATTCATTTCATGATTCATGATTTATGATTCAATTCATGATTTATGATTCGATTCATGATTCATGATTCATGAATCATGATTCAATTCATGAATCATGATTTATGAATCATGATTCATGATTCATAAATCATGATTCGATTCATGATTCATTATTCATGATTCGATTCATGATTCATTATTCATGATTCGATTCATGATTCAATTTATGATTCAATTCATGAATCAAGATTTGATTCATGATTCATGATTCAGGATTTAATTCATGATTCATGATTCAATTCATGATTCAATTCATGATTTATGATTCAATTCATGATTCATGATTCAATTTATGATTCATGATTCAACTCATGATTCAATTCATGATTCATGATTCAATTCGTGATTCATTTTTCATGATTCAATTCATGATTCAATTCATGATTCATGATTCAATTCATAATTCATGATTCATGATTTAATTAATGATTAATGATTTAATATATGATTCAATTCATGATTCATGATTCAAATCATAATTCATGATTCAATTCATGATTCATGATTCAATTCATAATTCATGATTCATGATTTAATTAATGATTAATGATTTAATATATGATTCAATTCATGATTCATGATTTAAATCATAATTCATGATTCAATTCATGATTCATGATTCAATTCATGATTTATGATTCAATTCATGATTCAATTCATGATTCATGATTCATGATTCAATTCATGTTTCATAATTCATGATTCAATTCATGATTCATGATTCAATTCATGATTCATGATTCAATTCATGATTCATGATTCAATTCATGATTCCTGATTCATGATTCATGATTCATGATTCAATTCATGATTCATGATTCATGATTCAATTAATGACTCCTGATTCAATTCATGATTTATGAATCGATTCATGATTTATGATTCATGAATCATGATTCAATTCATGATTCATGAATCAATTCATGATTCATGATTCAATTCATGATTCATGATTCATTATTTGATTCATGATTCATGATTCAATTCATGATTCCTGATTCATGATTCATGATTCATGATTCAATTCATGATTCATGATTCATTATTCGATTCATGATTCATGATTCAATTCATGATTCATGATTCATTATTCGATTCATGATTCATGATTCAATTCATGATTCATGATTCAATTCATGATTCGTGATTCATGATTCAATTCATGATTCAATTCATGATTCATGATTCAATTCATGATTCATGATTCAATTCATGTTTCATGATTCAATTTATGATTCGTGATTCATGATTCAATTCATGATTTATGATTCAATTCATGTTTCATGATTCAATTCATGATTCGTGATTCATGATTCAATTAATGATTCAATTCATGATTCATGATTTAATTTGTGATTCATGATTCAATATGTGATTCAATTCATGATTCATGATTTAAATCATGATTCATGAATCATGATTCAATTCATGAATTATGATTCAATTCATGATTCATGGTTCAATTCATGATTCATGATTCATGATTCAATTCATGATTCATGATTCATTATTCGATTCATGATTCATGATTCAATTCATGATTCATGAATCATTATTCGATTCATGATTCATGATTCAATTCATGATTCATGATTCAATTCATGATTCGTGATTCATGATTCAATTCATGATTTAATTCATGATTCATGATTCAATTCATTATTCATGATTCAATATATGATTAAATTCATGATTCATGATTCAAATCATGATTCATGATTCATGATTCAATTCATGAATTATGATTTAATTCATGATTCATGATTCAATTCATGATTCATGATTCATTATTTGATTCATGTTTCATTATTCGATTCATGCTTCATGATTCATGATTCATGATTTAATTCATGATTCATGATATAATTCATGATTCATGATTCAATTAATGACTCCTTATTCAATTCATGATTCATTTCATGATTCATGATTTATGATTCAATTCATGATTTATGAATTGATTCATGATTTATGATTCATGAATCATGATTCGATTCATGATTCATGAATCATGAATCATGATTCATGATTTATGATTAATTAATCATTATTCTTGATTCATGAATCATGATTTGATTCATGATTCATGATTTATCAATCATGATTTGATTTATGATTCATGATTCATGATTTAATTCATGATTCATGATTTGATTCATGATTCATGATTCTATTCATGATTCATGATTCAATTCATGACTCATGATTTAATTCATGATTCATGATTCAATTCATAATTCATGATTTAATTCATGATTCATTTAAATATTCATGATTTATTATTCAAATTATGATTTATGATTTAATTCATGATTTATGATTCAATTCATGATTCATGATTTATGAATCATGATTCAATTCTTGATTCATGATTCATAAATCATGATTCAATTCATGATTCATGATTCGATTCATGATTCATGATTCATGATTCAATTCATGATTGATTTCATGAATCATGATTTGATTCATGATTCATGATTCTTTTCATGATTCACGATTCATGATTCAATTCATGATTCATGATTCAATTCATGATTCAATTCATTATTCATGATTCAATTCATGATTCATGATTCAATTCATGTTTCATGATTAAATTTATGATTCGTGATTCATGATTCAATTCATGATTCATGATTCAATTTATGTTTCATGATTCAATTCATGATTCGTGATTCATGATTCAATTCATGATTCAATTCATGATTCATGATTTAATTCGTGATTCATGATTCAATATGTGATTCAATTCATGATTCATGATTCAAATCATGATTCATGAATCATGATTCAATTCATGAATTATGATTCAATTCATGATTCATGATTCAATTCATGATTCATGATTCATGATTCAATTCATGATTCATGATTCATTATTCGATTCATGATTCATGATTCAATTCATGATTCATGATTCATTATTCGATTCATGATTCATGATTCAATTCATGATTCATGATTCAATTCATGATTCGTGATTCATGATTCAATTCATGATTTAATTCATGATTCATGATTCAATTCATGATTCATGATTCAATTCATGATTCATGATTTAATTCATGATTCATTTAAAGATTCATGATTTATGATTCAATTCATGATTTATGATTTAATACATGATTTATGATTCAATTAATGATTCATGATTTATGAATCATGATTCAATTCTTGATTCATGATTCATAAATCATGATTCAATTCATGATTCATGATTCGATTCATGATTCATGATTCATGATTCAATTCATGATTCATGATTCAATTCATGATTCAATTCATGATTCATGATTCAATTCATGATTCAATTCATGATTCATGATTCAATTCATGATTCATGATTCAATTCATGTTTCATGATTCAATTTATGATTCGTGATTCATGATTCAATTCATGATTCATGATTCAATTCATGTTTCATGATTAAATTCATGATTCGTGATTCATGATTCAATTCATGATTCAATTCATGATTCATGATTTAATTCGTGATTCATGATTCAATATGTTATTCAATTCATGATTCATGATTCAAATCATCATTCATGAATCATGATTCAATTCATGAATTATGATTCAATTCATGATTCATGATTCAATTCATGATTTAATATATTATTCAATTCATGATTCATGATTCATGATTTAATTAATGATTCATGATTTAATATATGATTCAATTCATGATTCATGATTCAAATTATGATTCATGATTCAATTCATGATTTATGATTCAATTCATGATTCAATTCATGATTCATGATTCAATTCATGATTCATGATTCAATTCATGATTTATGATTCAATTCATGATTCATGATTCATGATTCAATTCATGCTTCATGATTCATTATTTGATTCATGATTCATGATTCAATTCATGATTCCTGATTCATGATTCATGATTGAATTCATGATTCATGATTCAATTCATGATTCATGATTCAATTAATGACTCCTTATTCAATTCATGATTCATTTCATGATTCATGATTTATGATTCAATTCATGATTTATGAATTGATTCATGATTTATGATTCATGAATCATGATTCGATTCATGATTCATGAATCATGAATCATGATTCATGATTTATGATTTATTAATCATTATTCTTGATTCATGAATCATGATTTGATTCATGATTCATGATTTATCCATCATGATTTGATTTATGATTCATGATTCATGATTTAATTCATGATTCATGATTTGATTCATGATTCATGATTCAATTCATGATTCATGATTCAATTCATGATTCTTGATTCAATTCATGATTCATGATTTAATTCATGATTCATTTAAAGATTCATGATTTATGATTCAATTCATGATTTATGATTTAATTCATGATTTATGATTCAATTCATGATTCATGATTTATGAATCATGATTCAATTCTTGATTCATGATTAATAAATCATGATTCAATTCATGATTCATGATTCGATTCATGATTCATGATTCATGATTCAATTCATGATTGAATTCATGAATCATGATTTGATTCATGATTCATGATTCTTTTCATGATTCATGATTCATGATTCAATTCATGATTCATGATTCAATTCATGATTCAATTCATGATTCATGATTCAATTCATGATTCATGATTCAATTCATGTTTCATGATTCAATTTATGATTCGTGATTCATGATTCAATTCATGATTCATGATTCAATTCATGTTTCATGATTCAATTCATGATTCGTGATTCATGATTCAATTCATGATTCAATTCATGATTCATGATTTAATTCGTGATTCATGATTCAATATGTGATTCAATTCATGATTCATGATTCAAATCATGATTCATGAATCATGATTCAATTCATGAATTATGATTCAATTCATGATTCATGATTCAATTCATGATTCATGATTCATGATTAAATTCATGATTCATGATTCATTATTCGATTCATGATTCATGATTCAATTCATGATTCATGAATCATTATTCGATTCATGATTCATGATTCAATTCATGATTCATGATTCAATTCATGATTCGTGATTCATGATTCAATTCATGATTTAATTCATGATTCATGATTCAATTCATGATTCATGATTCAATATATGATTCAATTCATGATTCATGATTGAAATCATGATGCATGATTCATGATTCAATTCATGAATTATGATTTAATTCATGATTCATGATTCAATTCATGATTCATGATTCATTATTTGATTCATGTTTCATTATTCGATTCATGTTTCATGATTCATGATTCATGATTTAATTCATGATTCATGATTCAATTCATGATTCATGATTCAATTAATGACTCCTTATTCAATTCATGATTCATTTCATGATTCATGATTTATGATTCAATTCATGATTTATGAATTGATTCATGATTTATGATTCATGAATCATGATTCGATTCATGATCATGAATCATGATTCATGATTTATGATTTATTAATCATTATTCTTGATTCATGAATCATGATTTGATTCATGATTCATGATTTATCAATCATGATTTAATTTATGATTCATGATTCATGATTTAATTCATGATTCATGATTTGATTCATGATTCATGATTCATGATTCTATTCATGATTCATGATTCAATTCATGACTCATGATTTAATTCATGATTCATGATTCAATTCATGATTCATGATTTAATTCATGATTCATGATTCGATTCATGATTCATGATTCATGATTCATGATTCAATTCATGATTCATGATTCATGATTCATGATTCAATTCATGATTCATGATTCGATTCATGATTCATCATTCATGATTCAATTCATGACTCATGATTCATGATTCATGATTCATGATTTAATTCATGATTCATGATTCAGTTCATGATTCATTTCATGATTCATGATTTATGATTAAATTCATGATTTATGATTCGATTCATGATTCATGAATCATGATTCGATTCATGATTCATGATTCATGAATCATGATTCGATTTATGATTCATGATTCAGGAATCATGATTCAATTCATGATTCATGATTCATGATTCAATTCATGATTCATGATTCATGATTTGATTCATGATTCATGATTCATGATTCAATTCATGATTCATGATTCATTTCATGATTCATGATTCAATTCGTGATTCATGATTCAATTCATGACTCATGATACAATTCATGATTCATTTCATGATTCATGATTTATGATTCAATTCATGATTTATGATTTGATTCATGATTCATGATTCATGAATCATGATTCAATTCATGAATCATGATTTATGAATCATGATTCATGATTCATAAATCATGATTCGATTCATGATTCATTATTCATGATTCGATTCATGATTCATTATTCATGATTCGATTCATGATTCAATTTATGATTCAATTCATGAATCAAGATTTGATTCATGATTCATGATTCAGGATTTAATTCATGATTCATGATTCAATTCATGATTCAATTCATGATTTATGATTCAATTCATGATTCATGATTCAATTTATGATTCATGATTCAACTCATGATTCAATTCATGATTCATGATTCAATTCGTGATTCATTTTTCATGATTCAATTCATGATTCAATTCATGATTCATGATTCAATTCATAATTCATGATTCATGATTTAATTAATGATTAATGATTTAATATATGATTCAATTCATGATTCATGATTCAAATCATAATTCATGATTCAATTCATGATTCATGATTCAATTCATAATTCATGATTCATGATTTAATTAATGATTAATGATTTAATATATGATTCAATTCATGATTCATGATTTAAATCATAATTCATGATTCAATTCATGATTCATGATTCAATTCATGATTTATGATTCAATTCATGATTCAATTCATGATTCATGATTCATGATTCAATTCATGTTTCATAATTCATGATTCAATTCATGATTCATGATTCAATTCATGATTCATGATTCAATTCATGATTCATGATTCAATTCATGATTCATGATTCATTATTTGATTCATGATTCATGATTCAATTCATGATTCCTGATTCATGATTCATGATTCATGATTCAATTCATGATTCATGATTCATGATTCAATTAATGACTCCTGATTCAATTCATGATTTATGAATCGATTCATGATTTATGATTCATGAATCATGATTCAATTCATGATTCATGAATCATGAATCATGATTCATGATTTATGATTTGTTAATCATGATTCATGAATCATGATTTGATTCATGATTCATGATTTATGAATCATGATTTGATTTATGATTCATGATTTAATTCATGATTCATGATTTGATTCATGATTCATGATTCATGATTCTATTCATGATTCATGATTCAATTCATGACTCATGATTTAATTCATGATTAATGATTCAATTCATGATTCATGATTTAATTAATGATTTATAATTCAATTTATGATTCATGATTCATGAATCATTATTTGATTCATGATTCACGATACATGAATCATGATTCAATTATTGATTCATGATTCATAAATCATGATTCAATTCATGATTCATGATTCCATTCATGATTCATGATTCATGATTCAATTCATGATTCATGATTCAATTCATGATTCAATTCATGATTCATGATTCAATTCATGATTCATGATTCAATTCATGTTTCATGATTCAATTCATGATTCGTGATTCATGATTCAATTCATGATTCAATTCATGATTCATGATTCAATTCGTGATTCATGATTCAATATATGATTCAATTCATGATTCAAATCATGATTCATGATTCAATTCATGATTCATGATTCAATTCATGATTCATGATTCAATTCATGATTCATTATTCGATTCATGATTCATGATTCAATTCATGATTCATGATTCAAATCATGATTCGTGATTCATGATTCAATTCATGATTCGTGATTCATGATTCAATTCATGATTCAATTCATGATTCATGATTCAATTCATGATTTATGATTCAATATATGATTCAATTCATGATTCAAATCATGATTCATGATTCATGATTCAATTCATGAATTATGATTCAATTCATGATTCATGATACAATTCATGATTCATGATTCATGATTCAATTCATGATTCATGATTCATTATTCGATTCATGTTTCATTATTCGATTAATGTTTCATGATTCATGTTTCATGATTCAATTCATGATTTATGATTCCATTCATGATTCATGATTCATGATTCAATTCATGATTCATGATTCATGATTCAATTCATGACTCATGATTCATGATTCATGATTCATGATTTAATTCATGATTCATGATTTAATTCATGATTCATGATTTAATTCATGATTCATGATTTATGATAAAATTCATGATTTATGATTCGATTCATGATTCATGAATCATGATTCGATTCATGATTCATGATTCTTGAATCATGATTTGATTTATGATTCATGATTCAGGAATCATGATTCGATTCATGATTCATGATTCGATTCATGATTCATGATTCATGATTCAATATTTTGATTCATGATTCATGATTCAATTCATGATTCATGATTCATTTCATGATTCATGATTCAATTCGTGATTCATGATTCATGATTCATGATTCAATATTTTGATTCATGATTCATGATTCATGATTCATGATTCAATTCATGATTCATGATTCATTTCATGATTCATGATTCAATTCGTGATTCATGATTCATGATTCAATTCATGACTCATGATTCAATTCATGATTCATTTTATGATTCATGAATTATGATTCAATTCATGATTTATGATTCGATTCATGATTCATGAATCATGATTCATGATTCATGATTTTATTCATGATTCATGATTCAATTCATGATTCAATTCATGATTTATGATTCAATTCATGATTCATGATTCAATTTATGATTCATGATTCAACTCATGATTCAATTCATGATTCATGATTCAATTCGTGATTCATGATTCATGATTCAATTCATGATTCAATTCATGATTCATGATTCAATTCATTATACATGATTCATTATTTAATTAATGATTCATGATTTAATATATGATTCAATTCATGATTCATGATTCAAATCATAATTCATGATTCAATTCATGATTCATGATTCAATTCATGATTTATGATTCAATTCATGATTCATGATTCAATTAATGATTCATGATTCATGATTCAATTCATGATTCATGATTCAATTCATAATTCATGATTAAATTCATGATTCATGATTCAATTCATGATTCATGATTCAATTCATGATTCATGATTCATTATTTGATTCATGATTAATGATTCAATTCATGATTCCTGATTCATGATTCATGATTCATGATTCATGATTCATGATTCAATTCATGATTCATGATTCAATTCATGATTCATGATTCATGATTCAATTAATGACTCCTGATTCAATTCATGATTCATTTCATGATTCATGATTTATGAATCGATTCATGATTTATGATTCATTGAATCATGATTCGATTCATGATTCATGAATCATGATTCATGATTTATGATTCATGAATCATGATTCATGATTCATGAATCATGATTTGATTCATGATTCATGATTTATCAATCATGATTTGATTTATGATTCATGATTCATGATTTAATTCATGATTCATGATTTGATTCATGATTCAATTCATGACTCATGATTTAATTCATGATTTATGATTTAATTCATGATTCATGATTTATGAATCATGATTCAATTTTTGATTCATGATTCATAAATCATGAATTGAATCATAAATCATGAATCTTTAAATGATCATGAATTAATCATGATTCATTTAAAGATTCATGATTTATGATTTAATTCATGATTTATGATTTAATTCATGATTTATGATTTAATTCATGATTCATGATTTATAAATCATGATTCAATTCTTGATTCATTATTCATAAATCATGATTCAATTCATGATTCATAATTCGATTCATGATTCATGATTCAATTCATGATTTAATTCATGAATCATGATTTGATTCATGATTCATGATTCTTTTCATGGTTCATGATTCATGATTCAATTCATGATTCATGATTCAATTCATGATTCAATTCATGATTCATGATTCAATTCATGATTCATGATTCAATTCATGTTTCATGATTCATAATTCATGATTCAATTCATGATTCATGATTCAATTCATGATTCAATTCATGATTCATGATTCAATTCATGATTCATGATTCAATTCATGATTCATTATTCAATTCATGTTTCATGATTCAATTCATGATTCGTGATTCATGATTCAATTCATGATTCAATTCATGATTCATGATTCAATTCGTGATTCATGATTCAATATATGATTCAATTCATGATTCATGATTCAAATCATGATTCATGATTCAATTCATGAATTATGATTAAATTCATGATTCAATTCATGATTCATGATTCATGATTCAATTCATGATTCATGATTCAATTCATGATTCATGATTCATGATTCAATTCATGATTCATGATTCAATTCATGATTCAATATATGATTCAATTCATGATTCACATCATGATTCATGATTCATGATTCTATTCATGAATTATGATTCAATTCATGATTCATGATTCAATTCATGATTCATGATTCAATTCATGATTCATGATTCATTATTCGATTCATGTTTCATTATTCGATTCATGTTTCATGATTCATGATTCATGATTCAATTCATGATTTATGATTCGAATTATGATTCATGATTCATGATTCATGATTCAATTCATGATTCATGATTCATGATTCATGACTCAATTCATGACTCATGATTCATGATTCATGATTTAATTCATGATTCATGATTTAATTCATGATTCATGATTTAATTCATGATTCATGATTCAGTTCATGATTCATGATTCAGTTCATGATTCATTTCATGATTCATGATTTATGATTAAATTCATGATTTATGATTCGATTCATGATTCATGATTCATGAATCATGATTCGATTTATGATTCATGATTCAGGAATCATGATTCGATTCATGATTCATGATTCATGATTCACTTCATGATTCGATTCATGATTCATGATTCATGATTCAATTCATGATTCATGATTCATGATTTGATTCATGATTCATGATTCATGATTCATGATTCAATTCATGATTAATGATTCATTTCATGATTCATGATTCAATTCGTGATTCATGATTCATAATTCAAATCATGACTCATGATTCAATTCATGATTCATTTTATGATTCATGATTTATGATTCATTTCATGATTTATGATTCGATTCATGATTCATGATTCATGAATCATGATTCAATTCATGAATCATGATTCATGAATCATGATTCATGATTCGATTCATGATTCAATTCATGAATCAAGATTTCATGATTTATAATTCAATTATTGATTCATGATTCATAAATCATGATTCAATTCATGATTCATGATTCCATTCATGATTCATGATTCATGATTCAATTCATGATTAAATTCATGAATCATGATTTGATTCATGATTCATGATTCTTTTCATGATTCATAGTTCATGATTCAATTCATGATTCATGATTCAATTCATGATTCAATTCATGATTCATGATTCAATTCATGATTCATGATTCAATTCATGTTTCATGATTCAATTCATGATTCGTGATTCATGATTCAATTCATGATTCATGATTCAATTCGTGATTCATGATTCAATATATGATTCAATTCATGATTTGAAATCATGATTCGTGATTCAATTCATGAATTATGATTCAATTCATGATTCATGATTCAATTCATGATTCATGATTCATGATTTAATTCATGATTCATGATTCATTATTCGATTCATGTTTCATTATTCGATTCATGTTTCATGATTCATGATTCATGATTCAATTCATGATTTATGATTCCATTCATGATTCATGATTCATGATTCATGAATCATGATTCGATTCATGATTCATGATTCATGAATCATGATTCAATTTATGATTCATGATTCAGGAATCATGATTCGATTCATGATTCATGATTCATGATTCAATATTTTGATTCATGATTCATGATTCAATTCATGATTCATGATTCATTTCATGATTCATGATTCAATTTGTGATTCATGATTCATGATTCATGATTCAATATTTTGATTCATGATTCATGATTCATGATTCATGATTCAATTCATGATTCATGATTCATTTCATGATTCATGATTCAATTCGTGATTCATGATTCATGATTCAATTCATGACTCATGATTCAATTCATGATTCATTTTATGATTCATGATTTATGATTCAATTCATGATTTATGATTCGATTCATGATTCATGATTCATGAATCATGATTCATGATTCATGAATCATGATTCAATTCATGAATCATGATTCATGAATCATGATTCAATTCATGGTTCATGATTCATAAATCATGATTCGATTCATGATTCATGATTCATGATTCGATTCATGATTCAATTCATGATTCAATTCATGAATCAAGATTTGATTCATGATTCATGATTCATGAATCATGATTCATGATTCATGAATCATGATTCAATTCATGAATCATGATTCATGAATCATGATTCAATTCATGGTTCATGATTCATAAATCATGATTCGATTCATGATTCATGATTCATGATTCGATTCATGATTCAATTCATGATTCAATTCATGAATCAAGATTTGATTCATGATTCATGATTCATGATTTTATTCATGATTCATGATTCAATTCATGATTCAATTCATGATTTATGATTCAATTCATGATTCATGATTCAATTTATGATTCATGATTCAACTCATGATTCAATTCATGATTCATGATTCAATTCGTGAATCAAGATTTGATTCATGATTCATGATTCATGAATCATGATTCATGATTCATGAATCATGATTCAATTCATGAATCATGATTCATGAATCATGATTCAATTCATGGTTCATGATTCATAAATCATGATTCGATTCATGATTCATGATTCATGATTCGATTCATGATTCAATTCATGATTTAATTCATGAATCAAGATTTGATTCATGATTCATGATTCATGATTTTATTCATGATTCATGATTCAATTCATGATTCAATTCATGATTTATGATTCAATTCATGATTCATGATTCAATTTATGATTCATGATTCAACTCATGATTCAATTCATGATTCATGATTCAATTCGTGATTCATGATTCATGATTCAATTCATGATTCAATTCATGATTCATGATTCAATTCATTATACATGATTCATTATTTAATTAATGATTCATGATTTAATATATGATTCAATTCATGATTAATGATTCAAATCATAATTCATGATTCAATTCATGATTCATGATTCAATTCATGATTCATGATTCAATTCATGATTCATGATTCATTATTTGATTCATGATTCATGATTCAATTCATGATTCCTGATTCATGATTCATGATTCATGATTCATGATTCATGATTCAATTCATGATTCATGATTCAATTCATGATTCATGATTCATGATTCAATTAATGACTCCTGATTCAATTCATGATTCATTTCATGATTCATGATTTATGATTCAATTCATGATTTATGAATCGATTCATGATTTATGATTCATGAATCATGATTCGATTCATGATTCATGAATCATGAATCATGATTCATGATTTATGATTCATGAATCATGATTTGATTCATGATTCATGATTTATCAATCATGATTTGATTTATGATTCATGATTCATGATTTAATTCATGATTCATGATTTGATTCATGATTCAATTCATGACTCATGATTTAATTCATGATTTATGATTTAATTCATGATTCATGATTTATGAATCATGATTCAATTCTTGATTCATGATTCATAAATCATGAATTGAATCATAAATCATGAATCTTTAAATGATCATGAATTAATCATGATTCATTTAAAGATTCATGATTTATGATTCAATTCATGATTTATGATTTAATTCATGATTTATGATTTAATTCATGATTCATGATTTATAAATCATGATTCAATTCTTGATTCATTATTCATAAATCATGATTCAATTCATGATTCATAATTCGATTCATGATTCATGATAAAATTCATGATTTAATTCATGAATCATGATTTGATTCATGATTCATGATTCTTTTCATGGTTCATGATTCATGATTCAATATATTATTCAATTCATGATTCATGATTCAAATCATGATTCATGATTCAATTCATGAATTATGATTAAATTCATGATTCATGATTCAATTCATGATTCATGATTCATGATTCAATTCATGATTCATGATTCAATTCATGATTCATGATTCAATTCATGATTCATGATTCAATATATGATTCAATTCATGATTCACATCATGATTCATGATTCATGATTCAATTCATGAATTATGATTTAATTCATGATTCATGATTCAATTCATGATTTATGATTCATTATTCGATTCATGTTTCATTATTCGATTCATGTTTCATGATTCATGATTCATGATTCAATTCATGATTTATGATTCGAATTATGATTCATGATTCATGATTCAATTCATGATTCATGATTCATGATTCATGCTTCAATTCATGATTCATGATTCGATTCATGATTCATGATTCATGATTCAATTCATGACTCATGATTCATGATTCATGATTCAATTCATGATTTATGATTCGAATTATGATTCATGATTCATGATTCAATTCATGATTCATGATTCATGCTTCAATTCATGATTCATGATTCGATTCATGTTTCATGACTCATGATTCAATTCATGACTCATGATTCATGATTCATGATTCATGATTTAATTCATGATTCATGATTTAATTCATGATTCATGATTTAATTCATGATTCATGATTCAGTTCATGATTCATTTCATGATTCATGATTTATGATTAAATTCATGATTTATGATTTGATTCATGATTCATGATTCATGAATCATGATTCGATTTATGATTCATGATTCAGGAATCATGATTCGATTCATGATTCATGATTCATGATTCACTTCATGATTCGATTCATGATTCATGATTCATGATTCAATTCATGATTCATGATTTGATTCATGATTCATGATTCATGATTCAATTCATGATTCATGATTCATTTCATGATTCATGATTCAATTCGTGATTCATGATTCATGATTCAAATCATGACTCATGATTCAATTCATGATTCATTTTATGATTCATGATTTATGATTCATTTCATGATTTATGATTCGATTCATGATTCATGATTCATGAATCATGATTCAATTCATGATTCATGATTCATAAATCATGATTCGATTCATGATTCATGATTCATGATTCGATTCATGATTCAATTCATGATTCAATTCATGAATCAAGATTTGATTCATGATTTATGATTCATGATTTTATGCATGATTCATGATTCAATTCATGATTTAATTCATGATTTATGATTCAATTCATGATTCATGATTCAATTTATGATTCATGATTCAACTCAGGATTCAATTTATGATTCATGATTCATGATTCATGATTCATGATTCAATTCATGATTCAATTCATGATTCATGATTCAATTCATTATACATGATTCATGATTTAATTAATGATTCATGATTTAATATATGATTCAATTCATGATTCACGATTCAAATCATAATTCACGATTCAATTCATGATTCATGATTCAATTCATGATTTATGATTCAATTCATGATTAATGATTCAATTCATGATTCATGATTCATGATTCCATTCATGATTCATGATTCAATTCATGATTCATGATTCAATTCATGATTCATGATTCAATTCATGATTCCTGATTCATGATTCAATTCATGATTCATGATTCATTATTTGATTCATGATTCATGATTCAATTCATGATTCCTGATTTATGATTCATGATTCATGATTAATGATTCAATTCATGATTCATGATTCAATTCATGATTCATGATTCATGATTAAATTAATGACTCCTTATTCAATTCAAGATTCATTTCATGATTCATGATTTATGATTCAATTCATGATTTATGAATCGATTCATGATTTATAATTCATGAATCATGATTCGATTCATGATTAATGAATTCATGATTTATGATTTATTAATCATAATTCTTGATTCATGAATCATGATTTAATTCATAATTCATGATTTGATTCATGATTCATGATTCTATTCATGATTCATGATTCAATTCATGTTTCATGATTTAATTCATGATTCATGATTCAATTCATGATTCATGATGTATGAATCATGATTCAATTCTTGATTCATGATTCATAAATCATAAATTGAATCATAAATCATGAATGATTCATTTAAAGATTCATGATTTATGATTCAATTCATGATTCATGATTTATGAATCATGATTTAATTCTTGATTCATGATTCATAAATCATGATTCAATTCATAATTCATGATTCGATTCATGATTCATGATTCAATTCATGATTTAATTCATGAATCATGATTTGATTCATGATTCATGATTCTTTTCATGATTCATGATTCATGATTCAATTCATGATTCATGATTCAATTCATGATTCAATTCATGTTTCATGATTCAATTCATGATTCATGATTCAATTCATGTTTCATGATTCAATTCATGATTCGTGATTCATGATTCAATTCATGATTCAATTCATGATTCATGATTCAATTCGTGATTCATGATTCAATATATGATTCAATTCATGATTCATGATTCAAATCATGATTCATGATTCAATTCATGATTCATGATTCATGATTCAATTCATGATTCATGATTCATGATTCAATTCATGATTCAATTCATGATTCATGATTCATGATTCAATTCATGATTCAATTCATGATTCAATTCATGATTCATGATTCAAATCATGATTCATGATTCATGATTCAATTCATGATTCATGATTCATTATTAAATTCATGATTCATGTTTCATGACTTAATTCATAATTCATGATTCATGATTCAATTCATGATTCATGATTCAATTCATGATTCATGATTCAATTCATGATTCGTGATTCAATTCATGATTCATTTCTTGATTCAATTCATGATTCATGATTTATGATTCAATTCATGATTCAATCCATGATTCATGATTTAATTTATGATTCATGATTCAATTCTTGACTCATGATTCAATTCATGATTCATGATTTAATTCATGATTCATTTAATGATTCATGATTTATGATTCAATTAATGATTTATGATTTGATTCATGATTCATGATTCATGATTCAATTCATGATTGATGATTCATGATTCAATTCATGATTCATGATTCAATTCATGATTCATGATTAATGATTCAATTCATGATTCCTGATTCATGATTCAATTCATGATTTATGATTCAATTCATGATTCAACTCATGATTCAATTCATGATTCATGATTCATGACTCATGATTCAATGCATGATTCATTTCATCATTCATGATTTATGAATTAATTCAAGATTTATGATTCGATTCATGATTCATGATACTTGAATCATGATTCGATTCATGATTCATGATTCATGAATCATGGTTCGATTCATGATTCATGATTCATGATTCAATTCATGATTCATGATTCATTATTAAATTCATGATTCATGTTTCATGATTCAATTCATAATTCATGATTCATGATTCAATTCATGATTCATGATTCAATTCATGATTCATGATTCAATTCATGATTCATGATTCAATTCATGATTCATTTCTTGATTCAATTCATGATTCATGATTTATGATTCAATTCATGATTCAATCCATGATTCATGATTTAATTTATGATTCATGATTTAATTCTTGACTCATGATTCAATTCATGATTCATGATTTAATTCATGATTCATTTAATGATTCATGATTTATGATTCAATTCATGATTTATGATTTGATTCATGATTCATGAATCATGAATCATGATTCGATTCATGATTCATGAATCATGATTCAAATCATGATTCATGATTCATTTCATTATTCATGATTCATGATTTAATTCATGATTCATGATTATGATTCATGATTTAATTCATGATTCATGATTCAATTCATGATTCATGATTCAATTTATGATTCATGATTCAATTCATGATTCATGATTCAATTCATGATTCATGATTTAATTCATGATTTATGATTCAATTCATGATTCAATTCATGATTCATGATTCAATTCATGATTCAATTCATGATTCATGGATCCTGATTCATGAATCAATTCATGATTCATGATTCGATTCATGACTCATTATTCATGAATTAATTCATGATTCAATTCATAATTTATGATTCAATTCATGATTTATTATTCAATTCATGATTCATTTCATGATTCATAGTTTATGATTCAATTCATGATTTATTATTTCAGTCATGATTCATGATTCATGAATCATGATTCAATTCATGATTCATGATTCATGATTCATGATTCAATTCATGATTAAATTAATGATTCATGATTCATGATTTATGATTCATGTTTTAATTCATGATTCATGATTTAATTCATAATTCATGATTCAATTCATGATTCATGATTTATAATTTAACTCATTATTCATGATTCATGATTCAATTCATCACTCATGATTCAATTCATGATTCATGATTCAATTCATGATTCATGATTCATGATTCATGATTCAATTCATGATTAAATTAATGATTCATGATTCATGATTCATGATTTAAATCATGATTCATGATTCAATTCATGATTCATGATTCAATTCATGATTCATGATTTAATTCATGATTCATGATTCAATTCATGATTCATGATTCATGATTTATGATTAAATTCATGATTCATGATTCATGGATTATGATTCAATTCATGATTCATGATTTATGATCCATGATACAATTCATGATTCATGATTCAATTCATGATTCATGATTAAATTCATGATTCATGATTTAATTCATGATTCATGATTCAATTCATGATTCACGATTCATGATTCAATTCATGATTCAGTAATCATGATACGATTCATGATTCATTATTCATGATTCAATTTATGATTCGAGATTCATGATTTATGATTCAATTCATGATTTATGATTCAATTCATGATTCATGATTCAATTCATAATTCATGATTTAGGATTCAATTCATGATTTATGATTCAATTCATGATTCATGAATCATGAATCATGATTCGATTCATGATTCATGAATCATGATTCAAATCATGATTCATGATTCATTTCATTATTCATGATTCATGATTTAATTCATGATTCATGATTATGATTCATGATTTAATTCATGATTCATGATTCAATTCATGATTCATGATTCTATTTATGATTCATGATTCAATTCATGATTCATGATTCAATTCATGATTCATGATTCAATTCATGATTCATGATTCAATTCATGATTCATTTCATGATTCATGATTCAATTCATGATTCATGATTCATGATGCAATTCATGATTCATGATTCGATTCATGATTCATGATTGAATTCATGATTCATGATTCGATTCATGATTTATGATTGAATTCATGATTCATGATTCAATTCATGATTCATGATTCAATTCATGATTCATGATTTAAATCATGATTCATGATTTAAATCATGATTCATGATTCAATTCATGATTCTTGATTCAATTCATGATTCATGATTCAATTCATGATTCATGATTCAATTCATGATTCATGATTTAATTTTATGATTCATGATTCGATTCATGATTCAAGATTTAAATCATGATTCAAGATTTAAATCATGATTCATGATTCAATTCATGATTCATTTCATGATTCATCGTTTATGATTCAATTCATTATTTATTTTTCGATTCATGATTCATGATTCATGATTCATTATTCAATTCATGAATCAAGATTTGATTCATGATTCATGATTCATGATTCAATTCATGATTCATGATTCATGATTTGATTCATGATTCATGATTCATGATTCATGATTCAATTCATGATTAATGATTCATTTCATGATTCATGATTCAATTCGTGATTCATGATTCATAATTCTAATCATGACTCATGATTCAATTCATGATTCATTTTATGATTCATGATTTATGATTCATTTCATGATTTATGATTCGATTCATGATTCATGATTCATGAATCATGATTCAATTCATGAATCATGATTCATGAATCATGATTCAATTCATGATTCATGATTCATAAATCATGATTCGATTCATGATTCATGATTCATGATTCGATTCATGATTCAATTCATGAATCAAGATTTCATGATTTATAATTCAATTATTGATTCATGATTCATAAATCATGATTCAATTCATGATTCATGATTCCATTCATGATTCATGATTCATGATTCAATTCATGATTAAATTCATGAATCATGATTTGATTCATGATTCATGATTCTTTTCATGATTCATAGTTCATGATTCAATTCATGATTCATGATTCAATTCATGATTCAATTCATGATTCATGATTCAATTCATGATTCATGATTCAATTCATGTTTCATGATTCAATTCATGATTCGTGATTCATGATTCAATTCATGATTCAATTCATGATTCATGATTCAATTCGTGATTCATGATTCAATATATGATTCAATTCATGATTTGAAATCATGATTCGTGATTCAATTCATGAATTATGATTCAATTCATGATTCATGATTCAATTCATGATTCATGATTCATGATTTAATTCATGATTCATGATTCATTATTCGATTCATGTTTCATTATTCGATTCATGTTTCATGATTCATGATTCATGATTCAATTCATGATTTATGATTCCATTCATGATTCATGATTCATGATTCATGAATCATGATTCGATTCATGATTCATGATTCATGAATCATGATTCAATTTATGATTCATGATTCAGGAATCATGATTCGATTCATGATTCATGATTCATGATTCAATATTTTGATTCATGATTCATGATTCAATTCATGATTCATGATTCATTTCATGATTCATGATTCAATTTGTGATTCATGATTCATGATTCATGATTCAATATTTTGATTCATGATTCATGATTCATGATTCATGATTCAATTCATGATTCATGATTCATTTCATGATTCATGATTCAATTCGTGATTCATGATTCATGATTCAATTCATGACTCATGATTCAATTCATGATTCATTTTATGATTCATGATTTATGATTCAATTCATGATTTATGATTCGATTCATGATTCATGATTCATGAATCATGATTCATGATTCATGAATCATGATTCAATTCATGAATCATGATTCATGAATCATGATTCAATTCATGGTTCATGATTCATAAATCATGATTCGATTCATGATTCATGATTCATGATTCGATTCATGATTCAATTCATGATTCAATTCATGAATCAAGATTTGATTCATGATTCATGATTCATGAATCATGATTCATGATTCATGAATCATGATTCAATTCATGAATCATGATTCATGAATCATGATTCAATTCATGGTTCATGATTCATAAATCATGATTCGATTCATGATTCATGATTCATGATTCGATTCATGATTCAATTCATGATTCAATTCATGAATCAAGATTTGATTCATGATTCATGATTCATGATTTTATTCATGATTCATGATTCAATTCATGATTCAATTCATGATTTATGATTCAATTCATGATTCATGATTCAATTTATGATTCATGATTCAACTCATGATTCAATTCATGATTCATGATTCAATTCGTGAATCAAGATTTGATTCATGATTCATGATTCATGAATCATGATTCATGATTCATGAATCATGATTCAATTCATGAATCATGATTCATGAATCATGATTCAATTCATGGTTCATGATTCATAAATCATGATTCGATTCATGATTCATGATTCATGATTCGATTCATGATTCAATTCATGATTCAATTCATGAATCAAGATTTGATTCATGATTCATGATTCATGATTTTATTCATGATTCATGATTCAATTCATGATTCAATTCATGATTCATGATTCAATTCATGATTAAATTAATGATTCATGATTCATGATTTATGATTCATGTTTTAATTCATGATTCATGATTTAATTCATAATTCATGATTCAATTCATGATTCATGATTTATAATTTAACTCATTATTCATGATTCATGATTCAATTCATCACTCATGATTCAATTCATGATTCATGATTCAATTCATGATTCATGATTCATGATTCATGATTCAATTCATGATTAAATTAATGATTCATGATTCATGATTCATGATTCATGATTTAAATCATGATTCATGATTCAATTCATGATTCATGATTCAATTCATGATTCATGATTTAATTCATGATTCATGATTCAATTCATGATTCATGATTCATGATTTATGATTAAATTCATGATTCATGATTCATGGATTATGATTCAATTCATGATTCATGATTTATGATCCATGATACAATTCATGATTCATGATTCAATTCATGATTCATGATTAAATTCATGATTCATGATTTAATTCATGATTCATGATTCAATTCATGATTCACGATTCATGATTCAATTCATGATTCAGTAATCATGATACGATTCATGATTCATTATTCATGATTCAATTTATGATTCGAGATTCATGATTTATGATTCAATTCATGATTTATGATTCAATTCATGATTCATGATTCAATTCATAATTCATGATTTAGGATTCAATTCATGATTTATGATTCAATTCATGATTCATGAATCATGAATCATGATTCGATTCATGATTCATGAATCATGATTCAAATCATGATTCATGATTCATTTCATTATTCATGATTCATGATTTAATTCATGATTCATGATTATGATTCATGATTTAATTCATGATTCATGATTCAATTCATGATTCATGATTCTATTTATGATTCATGATTCAATTCATGATTCATGATTCAATTCATGATTCATGATTCAATTCATGATTCATGATTCAATTCATGATTCATTTCATGATTCATGATTCAATTCATGATTCATGATTCATGATGCAATTCATGATTCATGATTCGATTCATGATTCATGATTGAATTCATGATTCATGATTCGATTCATGATTTATGATTGAATTCATGATTCATGATTCAATTCATGATTCATGATTCAATTCATGATTCATGATTTAAATCATGATTCATGATTTAAATCATGATTCATGATTCAATTCATGATTCTTGATTCAATTCATGATTCATGATTCAATTCATGATTCATGATTCAATTCATGATTCATGATTTAATTTTATGATTCATGATTCGATTCATGATTCAAGATTTAAATCATGATTCAAGATTTAAATCATGATTCATGATTCAATTCATGATTCATTTCATGATTCATCGTTTATGATTCAATTCATTATTTATTTTTCGATTCATGATTCATGATTCATGATTCATTATTCAATTCATGAATCAAGATTTGATTCATGATTCATGATTCATGATTCAATTCATGATTCATGATTCATGATTTGATTCATGATTCATGATTCATGATTCATGATTCAATTCATGATTAATGATTCATTTCATGATTCATGATTCAATTCGTGATTCATGATTCATAATTCTAATCATGACTCATGATTCAATTCATGATTCATTTTATGATTCATGATTTATGATTCATTTCATGATTTATGATTCGATTCATGATTCATGATTCATGAATCATGATTCAATTCATGAATCATGATTCATGAATCATGATTCAATTCATGATTCATGATTCATAAATCATGATTCGATTCATGATTCATGATTCATGATTCGATTCATGATTCAATTCATGAATCAAGATTTCATGATTTATAATTCAATTATTGATTCATGATTCATAAATCATGATTCAATTCATGATTCATGATTCCATTCATGATTCATGATTCATGATTCAATTCATGATTAAATTCATGAATCATGATTTGATTCATGATTCATGATTCTTTTCATGATTCATAGTTCATGATTCAATTCATGATTCATGATTCAATTCATGATTCAATTCATGATTCATGATTCAATTCATGATTCATGATTCAATTCATGTTTCATGATTCAATTCATGATTCGTGATTCATGATTCAATTCATGATTCAATTCATGATTCATGATTCAATTCGTGATTCATGATTCAATATATGATTCAATTCATGATTTGAAATCATGATTCGTGATTCAATTCATGAATTATGATTCAATTCATGATTCATGATTCAATTCATGATTCATGATTCATGATTTAATTCATGATTCATGATTCATTATTCGATTCATGTTTCATTATTCGATTCATGTTTCATGATTCATGATTCATGATTCAATTCATGATTTATGATTCCATTCATGATTCATGATTCATGATTCATGAATCATGATTCGATTCATGATTCATGATTCATGAATCATGATTCAATTTATGATTCATGATTCAGGAATCATGATTCGATTCATGATTCATGATTCATGATTCAATATTTTGATTCATGATTCATGATTCAATTCATGATTCATGATTCATTTCATGATTCATGATTCAATTTGTGATTCATGATTCATGATTCATGATTCAATATTTTGATTCATGATTCATGATTCATGATTCATGATTCAATTCATGATTCATGATTCATTTCATGATTCATGATTCAATTCGTGATTCATGATTCATGATTCAATTCATGACTCATGATTCAATTCATGATTCATTTTATGATTCATGATTTATGATTCAATTCATGATTTATGATTCGATTCATGATTCATGATTCATGAATCATGATTCATGATTCATGAATCATGATTCAATTCATGAATCATGATTCATGAATCATGATTCAATTCATGGTTCATGATTCATAAATCATGATTCGATTCATGATTCATGATTCATGATTCGATTCATGATTCAATTCATGATTCAATTCATGAATCAAGATTTGATTCATGATTCATGATTCATGAATCATGATTCATGATTCATGAATCATGATTCAATTCATGAATCATGATTCATGAATCATGATTCAATTCATGGTTCATGATTCATAAATCATGATTCGATTCATGATTCATGATTCATGATTCGATTCATGATTCAATTCATGATTCAATTCATGAATCAAGATTTGATTCATGATTCATGATTCATGATTTTATTCATGATTCATGATTCAATTCATGATTCAATTCATGATTTATGATTCAATTCATGATTCATGATTCAATTTATGATTCATGATTCAACTCATGATTCAATTCATGATTCATGATTCAATTCGTGAATCAAGATTTGATTCATGATTCATGATTCATGAATCATGATTCATGATTCATGAATCATGATTCAATTCATGAATCATGATTCATGAATCATGATTCAATTCATGGTTCATGATTCATAAATCATGATTCGATTCATGATTCATGATTCATGATTCGATTCATGATTCAATTCATGATTCAATTCATGAATCAAGATTTGATTCATGATTCATGATTCATGATTTTATTCATGATTCATGATTCAATTCATGATTCAATTCATGATTTATGATTCAATTCATGATTCATGATTCAATTTATGATTCATGATTCAACTCATGATTCAATTCATGATTCATGATTCAATTCGTGATTCATGATTCATGATTCAATTCATGATTCAATTCATGATTCATGATTCAATTCATTATACATGATTCATTATTTAATTAATGATTCATGATTTAATATATGATTCAATTCATGATTAATGATTCAAATCATAATTCATGATTCAATTCATGATTCATGATTCAATTCATGATTCATGATTCAATTCATGATTCATGATTCATTATTTGATTCATGATTCATGATTCAATTCATGATTCCTGATTCATGATTCATGATTCATGATTCATGATTCATGATTCAATTCATGATTCATGATTCAATTCATGATTCATGATTCATGATTCAATTAATGACTCCTGATTCAATTCATGATTCATTTCATGATTCATGATTTATGATTCAATTCATGATTTATGAATCGATTCATGATTTATGATTCATGAATCATGATTCGATTCATGATTCATGAATCATGAATCATGATTCATGATTTATGATTCATGAATCATGATTTGATTCATGATTCATGATTTATCAATCATGATTTGATTTATGATTCATGATTCATGATTTAATTCATGATTCATGATTTGATTCATGATTCAATTCATGACTCATGATTTAATTCATGATTTATGATTTAATTCATGATTCATGATTTATGAATCATGATTCAATTCTTGATTCATGATTCATAAATCATGAATTGAATCATAAATCATGAATCTTTAAATGATCATGAATTAATCATGATTCATTTAAAGATTCATGATTTATGATTCAATTCATGATTTATGATTTAATTCATGATTTATGATTTAATTCATGATTCATGATTTATAAATCATGATTCAATTCTTGATTCATTATTCATAAATCATGATTCAATTCATGATTCATAATTCGATTCATGATTCATGATAAAATTCATGATTTAATTCATGAATCATGATTTGATTCATGATTCATGATTCTTTTCATGGTTCATGATTCATGATTCAATATATTATTCAATTCATGATTCATGATTCAAATCATGATTCATGATTCAATTCATGAATTATGATTAAATTCATGATTCATGATTCAATTCATGATTCATGATTCATGATTCAATTCATGATTCATGATTCAATTCATGATTCATGATTCAATTCATGATTCATGATTCAATATATGATTCAATTCATGATTCACATCATGATTCATGATTCATGATTTATGATTTAATTCATGATTCATGATTCAATTCATGATTTATGATTCATTATTCGATTCATGTTTCATTATTCGATTCATGTTTCATGATTCATGATTCATGATTCAATTCATGATTTATGATTCGAATTATGATTCATGATTCATGATTCAATTCATGATTCATGATTCATGATTCATGCTTCAATTCATGATTCATGATTCGATTCATGATTCATGATTCATGATTCAATTCATGACTCATGATTCATGATTCAATTCATGATTTATGATTCGAATTATGATTCATGATTCATGATTCAATTCATGATTCATGATTCATGCTTCAATTCATGATTCATGATTCGATTCATGTTTCATGATTCATGATTCAATTCATGACTCATGATTCATGATTCATGATTCATGATTTAATTCATGATTCATGATTTAATTCATGATTCATGATTTAATTCATGATTCATGATTCAGTTCATGATTCATTTCATGATTCATGATTTATGATTAAATTCATGATTTATGATTTGATTCATGATTCATGATTCATGAATCATGATTCGATTTATGATTCATGATTCAGGAATCATGATTCGATTCATGATTCATGATTCATGATTCACTTCATGATTCGATTCATGATTCATGATTCATGATTCAATTCATGATTCATGATTTGATTCATGATTCATGATTCATGATTCATGATTCAATTCATGATTCATGATTCATTTCATGATTCATGATTCAATTCGTGATTCATGATTCATGATTCAAATCATGACTCATGATTCAATTCATGATTCATTTTATGATTCATGATTTATGATTCATTTCATGATTTATGATTCGATTCATGATTCATGATTCATGAATCATGATTCAATTCATGATTCATGATTCATAAATCATGATTCGATTCATGATTCATGATTCATGATTCGATTCATGATTCAATTCATGATTCAATTCATGAATCAAGATTTGATTCATGATTTATGATTCATGATTTTATGCATGATTCATGATTCAATTCATGATTTAATTCATGATTTATGATTCAATTCATGATTCATGATTCAATTTATGATTCATGATTCAACTCAGGATTCAATTCATGATTCATGATTCATGATTCATGATTCATGATTCAATTCATGATTCAATTCATGATTCATGATTCAATTCATTATACATGATTCATGATTTAATTAATGATTCATGATTTAATATATGATTCAATTCATGATTCACGATTCAAATCATAATTCACGATTCAATTCATGATTCATGATTCAATTCATGATTTATGATTCAATTCATGATTAATGATTCAATTCATGATTCATGATTCATGATTCCATTCATGATTCATGATTCAATTCATGATTCATGATTCAATTCATGATTCATGATTCAATTCATGATTCCTGATTCATGATTCAATTCATGATTCATGATTCATTATTTGATTCATGATTCATGATTCAATTCATGATTCCTGATTTATGATTCATGATTCATGATTAATGATTCAATTCATGATTCATGATTCAATTCATGATTCATGATTCATGATTAAATTAATGACTCCTTATTCAATTCAAGATTCATTTCATGATTCATGATTTATGATTCAATTCATGATTTATGAATCGATTCATGATTTATAATTCATGAATCATGATTCGATTCATGATTAATGAATTCATGATTTATGATTTATTAATCATAATTCTTGATTCATGAATCATGATTTAATTCATAATTCATGATTTGATTCATGATTCATGATTCTATTCATGATTCATGATTCAATTCATGTTTCATGATTTAATTCATGATTCATGATTCAATTCATGATTCATGATGTATGAATCATGATTCAATTCTTGATTCATGATTCATAAATCATAAATTGAATCATAAATCATGAATGATTCATTTAAAGATTCATGATTTATGATTCAATTCATGATTCATGATTTATGAATCATGATTTAATTCTTGATTCATGATTCATAAATCATGATTCAATTCATAATTCATGATTCGATTCATGATTCATGATTCAATTCATGATTTAATTCATGAATCATGATTTGATTCATGATTCATGATTCTTTTCATGATTCATGATTCATGATTCAATTCATGATTCATGATTCAATTCATGATTCAATTCATGTTTCATGATTCAATTCATGATTCATGATTCAATTCATGTTTCATGATTCAATTCATGATTCGTGATTCATGATTCAATTCATGATTCAATTCATGATTCATGATTCAATTCGTGATTCATGATTCAATATATGATTCAATTCATGATTCATGATTCAAATCATGATTCATGATTCAATTCATGATTCATGATTCATGATTCAATTCATGATTCATGATTCATGATTCAATTCATGATTCAATTCATGATTCATGATTCATGATTCAATTCATGATTCAATTCATGATTCAATTCATGATTCATGATTCAAATCATGATTCATGATTCATGATTCAATTCATGATTCATGATTCATTATTAAATTCATGATTCATGTTTCATGACTCAATTCATAATTCATGATTCATGATTCAATTCATGATTCATGATTCAATTCATGATTCATGATTCAATTCATGATTCGTGATTCAATTCATGATTCATTTCTTGATTCAATTCATGATTCATGATTTATGATTCAATTCATGATTCAATCCATGATTCATGATTTAATTTATGATTCATGATTCAATTCTTGACTCATGATTCAATTCATGATTCATGATTTAATTCATGATTCATTTAATGATTCATGATTTATGATTCAATTAATGATTTATGATTTGATTCATGATTCATGATTCATGATTCAATTCATGATTGATGATTCATGATTCAATTCATGATTCATGATTCAATTCATGATTCATGATTAATGATTCAATTCATGATTCCTGATTCATGATTCAATTCATGATTTATGATTCAATTCATGATTCAACTCATGATTCAATTCATGATTCATGATTCAATTCATGATTCATGATTCATGACTCATGATTCAATGCATGATTCATTTCATCATTCATGATTTATGAATTAATTCAAGATTTATGATTCGATTCATGATTCATGATACTTGAATCATGATTCGATTCATGATTCATGATTCATGAATCATGATTCGATTCATGATTCATGATTCATGATTCAATTCATGATTCATGATTCATTATTAAATTCATGATTCATGTTTCATGATTCAATTCATAATTCATGATTCATGATTCAATTCATGATTCATGATTCAATTCATGATTCATGATTCAATTCATGATTCATGATTCAATTCATGATTCATTTCTTGATTCAATTCATGATTCATGATTTATGATTCAATTCATGATTCAATCCATGATACATGATTTAATTTATGATTCATGATTTAATTCTTGACTCATGATTCAATTCATGATTCATGATTTAATTCATGATTCATTTAATGATTCATGATTTATGATTCAATTCATGATTTATGATTTGATTCATGATTCATGAATCATGAATCATGATTCGATTCATGATTCATGAATCATGATTCAAATCATGATTCATGATTCATTTCATTATTCATGATTCATGATTTAATTCATGATTCATGATTATGATTCATGATTTAATTCATGATTCATGATTCAATTCATGATTCATGATTCAATTTATGATTCATGATTCAATTCATGATTCATGATTCAATTCATGATTCATGATTTAATTCATGATTTATGATTCAATTCATGATTCAATTCATGATTCATGATTCAATTCATGATTCAATTCATGATTCATGGATCCTGATTCATGAATCAATTCATGATTCATGATTCGATTCATGACTCATTATTCATGAATTAATTCATGATTCAATTCATAATTTATGATTCAATTCATGATTTATTATTCAATTCATGATTCATTTCATGATTCATAGTTTATGATTCAATTCATGATTTATTATTTCAGTCATGATTCATGATTCATGAATCATGATTCAATTCATGATTCATGATTCATGATTCAATTCATGATTAAATTAATGATTCATGATTCATGATTTATGATTCATGTTTTAATTCATGATTCATGATTTAATTCATAATTCATGATTCAATTCATGATTCATGATTTATAATTTAACTCATTATTCATGATTCATGATTCAATTCATCACTCATGATTCAATTCATGATTCATGATTCAATTCATGATTCATGATTCATGATTCATGATTCAATTCATGATTAAATTAATGATTCATGATTCATGATTCATGATTCATGATTTAAATCATGATTCATGATTCAATTCATGATTCATGATTCAATTCATGATTCATGATTTAATTCATGATTCATGATTCAATTCATGATTCATGATTCATGATTTATGATTAAATTCATGATTCATGATTCATGGATTATGATTCAATTCATGATTCATGATTTATGATCCATGATACAATTCATGATTCATGATTCAATTCATGATTCATGATTAAATTCATGATTCATGATTTAATTCATGATTCATGATTCAATTCATGATTCACGATTCATGATTCAATTCATGATTCAGTAATCATGATACGATTCATGATTCATTATTCATGATTCAATTTATGATTCGAGATTCATGATTTATGATTCAATTCATGATTTATGATTCAATTCATGATTCATGATTCAATTCATAATTCATGATTTAGGATTCAATTCATGATTTATGATTCAATTCATGATTCATGAATCATGAATCATGATTCGATTCATGATTCATGAATCATGATTCAAATCATGATTCATGATTCATTTCATTATTCATGATTCATGATTTAATTCATGATTCATGATTATGATTCATGATTTAATTCATGATTCATGATTCAATTCATGATTCATGATTCAATTTATGATTCATGATTCAATTCATGATTCATGATTCAATTCATGATTCATGATTCAATTCATGATTCATGATTCAATTCATGATTCATTTCATGATTCATGATTCAATTCATGATTCATGATTCATGATGCAATTCATGATTCATGATTCGATTCATGATTCATGATTGAATTCATGATTCATGATTCGATTCATGATTTATGATTGAATTCATGATTCATGATTCAATTCATGATTCATGATTCAATTCATGATTCATGATTTAAATCATGATTCATGATTTAAATCATGATTCATGATTCAATTCATGATTCTTGATTCAATTCATGATTCATGATTCAATTCATGATTCATGATTCAATTCATGATTCATGATTTAATTTTATGATTCATGATTCGATTCATGATTCAAGATTTAAATCATGATTCAAGATTTAAATCATGATTCATGATTCAATTCATGATTCATTTCATGATTCATCGTTTATGATTCAATTCATTATTTATTTTTCGATTCATGATTCATGATTCATGATTCATTATTCGATTCATGATTCATGATTCAATTCATGATTCCTGATTCCTGATTCATGATTCAATTCATGATTTAATTCATGATTCAATTCATGATTCATGATTCAATTCATGATTCATGATTCCATTCATGATTCATGATTCATTATTCAATTCATGATTCATGATTCATTATACGATTCATGATTCATGATTCAATTCATGATTCAATTCATGATTCAATTCATGATTCATGATTCATGATTCAATTCATGATTCATGATTTAATTCATGATTCATGATTCATGATTCAATTCATGATTCGTGATTCATGATTCATGATTCAATTCATGATTCAATTCATGATTCAATTCATGATTCATGATTTAATTTATGACTCATGATTCAATTCATGATTTATTTCATGATTCATGTTTTATGATTCAATTCATGATTTATGATTCGATTCATGATTCATGAATTATGATTCGATTTATGATTCATGATTCATGAATCATAATTCGATTCATGATTCATGATTCATAATTCGATTCATGATTCATGATTCATAATTCGATTCATGATTCATGATTCATGAATCATGAATCATGATTCATGAATCATGATTTGATTCATGATTCATGAATCATGATTCAATTCATGATTCATGAATCATGATTCAATTCATGATTCATGATTCAATTCATGATTCATGATTCAATTCATGATTCATGATTCAATTCATGATTCATGATTCATGATTCAATTCATGATTCATGATTCAATTCATGATTCATGATTCAATTCATGATTCACGATTCATGATTAATGATTCAATTCATGATTCATGATTCAAGATATGATTCAATTCATAATTAATGATTCAAATCATAATTCATGATTCATGGTTTAATTCATGATTCATGATTCAATTCATGATTCATGATTCAATTCATGTTTCAATTTATGATTCATGATTCATGATTCAAGATATGATTCCATTCATGATTCAATTCATGATTCATGATTCATGATTCAAGATATTATTCATTCATGATTCATTATTCGAATCATAATTCATGATTCATGATTCAATTCATGATTCATGATTCAATTCATGATTCAAGATTCAATTCATGATTCATGATTCAATTTCATGATTCATGATGCATGATTCAATTCATGATTCATGATTCAATTCATGATTCATAATTCAATTCATGATTCATGATTTATTATTCAATTCATGATTCATGATTCATTATTCGATTCATGATTTATGATTCAATTTCTTGATTCATGATTCAATTCATGTTTCATGATTCAATTCATGATTCAATTCATGATTCATGATTCAATTCATGATTAATGATTCAATTCATGATTTATGATTCATGATTCAATTCATTATTCATGATTTATGATTCATGATTTAATTCATGATTCATGATTTATGATTAATGATTCAATTCATGATTCATGATTCAATTCATGATTCATAATTCAATTCATGATTAATTTAATGATTCATGATTCAATTCATGATTCATGATTCAATTCATGATTAATGATTTAATTAGTGATTCATAATTTAATTTATGATTCATGTTTCAATTCATGATTCTTGATTTAATTCATGATTCAATTCATGATTCATGATTCATGATTCAATTCATGATTCATGATTAGATTCATGATTCATGATTTAATTCATGATTCATGATTTAATTCATGATTCATGATTCATGGTTCAATTCATGATTTAATTCATGATTCATGATTCATGATTCAATTCATGATTCATTTTATGATTCATGGATTATGATTCAATTCATGATTCATGATTTATGATTCATGATTCAATTCATGATTCATGATTTATGATTCATGATTCAATTCATGAGTCATGATTCAATTCATGTTTCATGATTCAACTCATGATTCATGATTTAGTTCATGATTAATTTCATGATTCATGATTCATGATACAATTCATAATTCATGATTCAATTCATGATTCCTGATTCAATTCATGATTCATGATTTAATTCATGATTCATGATTCAATTCATGATTCATGATTCATGATTCAATTCATGATTCTTGATTCAATTCATGATTCATTATTCATGATTCAATTTATGATTCGAGATTCATGATTTATGATTCAATTCATGATTTATGATTCAATTCATGATTCATGATTCAATTCATGATTCATGATTTAGGATTCAAATCATGATTTATGATTCAATTCATGATTCATGAATCATGAATCATGATTCGATTCATGATTCATGAATCATGATTAAAATCATGATTCATGATTCATTTCATTATTCATGATTCATGATTTAATTCATGATTCAAGATTATGATTCATGATTTAATTCATGATTCATGATTCAATTCATGATTCATGATTCAATTTATGATTCATGATTCAATTCATGATTCATGATTCAATTCATGACTCATTTCATAATTCATGATTCATGATTCAATTCATGATTCATGATGCAATTCATGATTCATGATTTAATTCATGATTCATGATTCAATTCATGATTCATGATGTATGAATCATGATTCAATTCTTGATTCATGATTCATAAATCATAAATTGAATCATAAATCATGAATGATTCATTTAAAGATTCATGATTTATGATTCAATTCATGATTCATGATTTATGAATCATGATTCAATTCTTGATTCATGATTCATAAATCATGATTCAATTCATAATTCATGATTTGATTCATGATTCATGATTCAATTCATGATTTAATTCATGAATCATGATTTGATTCATGATTCATGATTCTTTTCATGATTCATGATTCATGATTCAATTCATGATTCATGATTCAATTCATGATTCAATTCATGTTTCATGATTCAATTCATGATTCATGATTCAATTCATGTTTCATGATTCAATTCATGATTCGTGATTCATGATTCAATTCATGATTCAATTCATGATTCATGATTCAATTCGTGATTCATGATTCAATATATGATTCAATTCATGATTCATGATTCAAATCATGATTCATGATTCAATTCATGATTCATGATTCATGATTCAATTCATGATTCATGATTCATGATTCAATTCATGATTCAATTCATGATTCATGATTCATGATTCAATTCATGATTCAATTCATGATTCAATTCATGATTCATGATTCAAATCATGATTCATGATTCATGATTCAATTCATGATTCATGATTCATTATTAAATTCATGATTCATGTTTCATGACTCAATTCATAATTCATGATTCATGATTCAATTCATGATTCATGATTCAATTCATGATTCATGATTCAATTCATGATTCGTGATTCAATTCATGATTCATTTCTTGATTCAATTCATGATTCATGATTTATGATTCAATTCATGATTCAATCCATGATTCATGATTTAATTTATGATTCATGATTCAATTCTTGACTCATGATTCAATTCATGATTCATGATTTAATTCATGATTCATTTAATGATTCATGATTTATGATTCAATTAATGATTTATGATTTGATTCATGATTCATGATTCATGATTCAATTCATGATTGATGATTCATGATTCAATTCATGATTCATGATTCAATTCATGATTCATGATTAATGATTCAATTCATGATTCCTGATTCATGATTCAATTCATGATTTATGATTCAATTCATGATTCAACTCATGATTCAATTCATGATTCATGATTCAATTCATGATTCATGATTCATGACTCATGATTCAATTCATGATTCATTTCATCATTCATGATTTATGAATTAATTCAAGATTTATGATTCGATTCATGATTCATGATACTTGAATCATGATTCGATTCATGATTCATGATTCATGAATCATGATTCGATTCATGATTCATGATTCATGATTCAATTCATGATTCATGATTCATTATTAAATTCATGATTCATGTTTCATGATTCAATTCATAATTCATGATTCATGATTCAATTCATGATTCATGATTCAATTCATGATTCATGATTCAATTCATGATTCATGATTCAATTCATGATTCATTTCTTGATTCAATTCATGATTCATGATTTATGATTCAATTCATGATTCAATCCATGATTCATGATTTAATTTATGATTCATGATTTAATTCTTGACTCATGATTCAATTCATGATTCATGATTTAATTCATGATTCATTTAATGATTCATGATTTATGATTCAATTCATGATTTATGATTTGATTCATGATTCATGAATCATGAATCATGATTCGATTCATGATTCATGAATCATGATTCAAATCATGATTCATGATTCATTTCATTATTCATGATTCATGATTTAATTCATGATTCATGATTATGATTCATGATTTAATTCATGATTCATGATTCAATTCATGATTCATGATTCAATTTATGATTCATGATTCAATTCATGATTCATGATTCAATTCATGATTCATGATTTAATTCATGATTCATGATTTAATTCATGATTCATGATTCAATTCATGATTTATGATTCAATTCATGATTCAATTCATGATTCATGATTCAATTCATGATTCAATTCATGATTCATGGATCCTGATTCATGAATCAATTCATGATTCATGATTCGATTCATGACTCATTATTCATGAATTAATTCATGATTCAATTCATAATTTATGATTCAATTCATGATTTATTATTCAATTCATGATTCATTTCATGATTCATAGTTTATGATTCAATTCATGATTTATTATTTCAGTCATGATTCATGATTCATGAATCATGATTCAATTCATGATTCATGATTCATGATTCAATTCATGATTAAATTAATGATTCATGATTCATGATTTATGATTCATGTTTTAATTCATGATTCATGATTCAATTCATCACTCATGATTCAATTCATGATTCATGATTCAATTCTTGATTCATGATTCATGATTTAAATCATGATTCATGATTCAATTCATGATTCATGATTCAATTCATGATTCATGATTTAATTCATGATTCATGATTCAATTCATGATTCATGATTCATGATTTATGATTAAATTCATGATTCATGATTCATGGATTATGATTCAATTCATGATTCATGATTTATGATCCATGATACAATTCATGATTCATGATTCAATTCATGATTCATGATTAAATTCATGATTCATGATTTAATTCATGATTCATGATTCAATTCATGATTCACGATTCATGATTCAATTCATGATTCAGTAATCATGATACGATTCATGATTCATTATTCATGATTCAATTTATGATTCGAGATTCATGATTTATGATTCAATTCATGATTTATGATTCAATTCATGATTCATGATTCAATTCATAATTCATGATTTAGGATTCAATTCATGATTTATGATTCAATTCATGATTCATGAATCATGAATCATGATTCGATTCATGATTCATGAATCATGATTCAAATCATGATTCATGATTCATTTCATTATTCATGATTCATGATTTAATTCATGATTCATGATTATGATTCATGATTTAATTCATGATTCATGATTCAATTCATGATTCATGATTCAATTTATGATTCATGATTCAATTCATGATTCATGATTCAATTCATGATTCATGATTCAATTCATGATTCATGATTCAATTCATGATTCATGATTCAATTCATGATTCATTTCATGATTCATGATTCAATTCATGATTCATGATTCATGATGCAATTCATGATTCATGATTCGATTCATGATTCATGATTGAATTCATGATTCATGATTCGATTCATGATTTATGATTGAATTCATGATTCATGATTCAATTCATGATTCATGATTCAATTCATGATTCATGATTTAAATCATGATTCATGATTTAAATCATGATTCATGATTCAATTCATGATTCTTGATTCAATTCATGATTCATGATTCAATTCATGATTCATGATTCAATTCATGATTCATGATTTAATTCATGATTCATGATTCGATTCATGATTCAAGATTTAAATCATGATTCAAGATTTAAATCATGATTCATGATTCAATTCATGATTCATTTCATGATTCATCGTTTATGATTCAATTCATTATTTATTTTTCGATTCATGATTCATGATTCATGATTCATTATTCGATTCATGATTCATGATTCAATTCATGATTCCTGATTCCTGATTCATGATTCAATTCATGATTTAATTCATGATTCAATTCATGATTCATGATTCAATTCATGATTCATGATTCCATTCATGATTCATGATTCATTATTCAATTCATGATTCATGATTCATTATACGATTCATGATTCATGATTCAATTCATGATTCAATTCATGATTCAATTCATGATTCATGATTCATGATTCAATTCATGATTCATGATTTAATTCATGATTCATGATTCATGATTCAATTCATGATTCGTGATTCATGATTCATGATTCAATTCATGATTCAATTCATGATTCAATTCATGATTCATGATTTAATTTATGACTCATGATTCAATTCATGATTTATTTCATGATTCATGTTTTATGATTCAATTCATGATTTATGATTCGATTCATGATTCATGAATTATGATTCGATTTATGATTCATGATTCATGAATCATAATTCGATTCATGATTCATGATTCATAATTCGATTCATGATTCATGATTCATGAATAATGATTCGATTCATGATTCATAATTCGATTCATGATTCATGATTCATGAATCATGAATCATGATTCATGAATCATGATTTGATTCATGATTCATGAATCATGATTCAATTCATGATTCATGAATCATGATTCATGATTCAATTCATGATTCATGATTCAATTCATGATTCATGATTCAATTCATGATTCATGATTTGATTCATGATTCATGATTCAATTCATGATTCATGATTCATGATTCAATTCATGATTCATGATTCAATTCATGATTCATGATTCAATTCATGATTCACGATTCATGATTAATGATTCAATTCATGATTCATGATTCAAGATATGATTCAATTCATAATTAATGATTCAAATCATAATTCATGATTCATGGTTTAATTCATGATTCATGATTCAATTCATGATTCATGATTCAATTCATGATTCAATTCATGATTCATGATTCAATTCATGATTCAAATCATGATTCATGTTTCAATTTATGATTCATGATTCATGATTCAAGATATGATTCCATTCATGATTCAATTCATGATTCATGATTCATGATTCAAGATATTATTCATTCATGATTCATTATTCGAATCATAATTCATGATTCATGATTCAATTCATGATTCATGATTCAATTCATGATTCAAGATTCAATTCATGATTCATGATTCAATTTCATGATTCATGATGCATGATTCAATTCATGATTCATGATTCAATTCATGATTCATAATTCAATTCATGATTCATGATTTATTATTCAATTCATGATTCATGATTCATTATTCGATTCATGATTTATGATTCAATTTCTTGATTCATGATTCAATTCATGTTTCATGATTCAATTCATGATTCAATTCATGATTCATGATTCAATTCATGATTAATGATTCAATTCATGATTTATGATTCATGATTCAATTCATTATTCATGATTTATGATTCATGATTTAATTCATGATTCATGATTTATGATTAATGATTCAATTCATGATTCATGATTCAATTCATGATTCATAATTCAATTCATGATTAATTTAATGATTCATGATTCAATTCATGATTCATGATTCAATTCATGATTAATGATTTAATTAGTGATTCATAATTTAATTTATGATTCATGTTTCAATTCATGATTCTTGATTTAATTCATGATTCAATTCATGATTCATGATTCATGATTCAATTCATGATTCATGATTAGATTCATGATTCATGATTTAATTCATGATTCATGATTTAATTCATGATTCATGATTCATGGTTCAATTCATGATTTAATTCATGATTCATGATTCATGATTCAATTCATGATTCATTTCATGATTCATGGATTATGATTCAATTCATGATTCATGATTTATGATTCATGATTCAATTCATGATTCATGATTTATGATTCATGATTCAATTCATGAGTCATGATTCAATTCATGTTTCATGATTCAACTCATGATTCATGATTTAGTTCATGATTAATTTCATGATTCATGATTCATGATACAATTCATAATTCATGATTCAATTCATGATTCCTGATTCAATTCATGATTCATGATTTAATTCATGATTCATGATTCAATTCATGATTCTTGATTCAATTCATGATTCATTATTCATGATTCAATTTATGATTCGAGATTCATGATTTATGATTCAATTCATGATTTATGATTCAATTCATGATTCATGATTCAATTCATGATTCATGATTTAGGATTCAAATCATGATTTATGATTCAATTCATGATTCATGAATCATGAATCATGATTCGATTCATGATTCATGAATCATGATTAAAATCATGATTCATGATTCATTTCATTATTCATGATTCATGATTTAATTCATGATTCAAGATTATGATTCATGATTTAATTCATGATTCATGATTCAATTCATGATTCATGATTCAATTTATGATTCATGATTCAATTCATGATTCATGATTCAATTCATGACTCATTTCATAATTCATGATTCATGATTCAATTCATGATTCATGATGCAATTCATGATTCATGATTCGATTCATGATTCATGATTGAATACATGATTCATGATTCAATTCATGACTCATTTCATAATTCATGATTCATGATTCAATTCATGATTCATGATGCAATTCATGATTCATGATTCGATTCATGATTCATGATTGAATTCATGATTCATGATTTAAATCATGATTCATGATTGAATTCATGATTCATGATTCAATTCATGATTCATGATTCATGATTCAATTCATGATTCATGATTTAAATCATGATTCATGATTCAATTCATGATTCTTGATTCAATTCATGCTTCATGATTCAATTCATGATTCATGATTCAATTCATGATTCATGATTCATGATTTAATTCATGATTCATGATTCGATTTATGATTCAAGATTTAAATCATGATTCATGATTCAATTCATGATTCATTATTCAATTCATGATTAATTTCATGATTCATGATTCATTTCATGATTCATGATTCAATTCATGATTCATGATTCATGATGCAATTCATGATTCATGATTCGATTCATGATTCATGATTGAATTCATGATTCATGATTCAATTCATGATTCATGATTCATGATTCAATTCATGATTCATGATTTAAATCATGATTCATGATTGGATTCATGATTCATGATTCAATTCATGATTCATGATTCATGATTCAATTCATGATTCATGATTTAAATCATGATTCATGATTCAATTCATGATTCTTGATTCAATTCATGATTCATGATTTAATTCATGATTCATGATTTGATTCATGATTCAAGATTTAAATCATGATTCATGATTCAATTCATGATTCATTATTCAATTCATGATTCAATTCATGATTCATGATTTAATTCATGATTCATGATTCAATTCATGATTCACGATTCATGAATCAATTCATGATTCATTAATCATGATACAATTCATGATTCATGATTTATGATTCATGATTCAATTCATGATTCATGATTCAATTCATGATTAAGTTCATGATTCATGATTCATGATTCAATTATTGATTTATAATTCAATTCATGATTCATAATTCAATTCATGATTCATGATTCAATTCATGATTCATGATTCATGATTCAATTCATGATTCATGATTCGATTCATGACTCATGATTCATGATTCAATTCATGATTCAATTCATAATTCATGATTCAATTCATGATTCATTATTCAATTCATGATTCATTTCATGATTCATGATTCATGATTCAATTCATGATTCATGATTTATGATTCATGTTTTAATTCATGATTCATGATTCAATTCATAATTTATGATTCAATTTCTTGATTCATGATTCAATTCATGATTCAATTCATGATTCATTTCATGATTCATGATTCATAATTCAATTCATTATTCATGATTCATGATTCAATTCATCACTCATGATTCAATTCATGATTCATAATTCAATTCATGATTCTTGATTCAATATATGATTCATGATTCAATTCATGATTCATGATTCGATTCTTGATTCATAATTCATGATTCAATTCATGATTCATGATTCGATTCATGATTCATAATTCATGATTCAATTCATGATTCTTGATTCAATTCATGATTCATGATTCAATTCATGATTTAATTCATGATTCATGATTCAATTCATGATTAATGATTCAATTTATGATTTATGATTCATGATTCATTTCATGATTCATGATTTATGATTCATGATTTAATTCATGATTCATGATTTATGATTAATTATTCAATTCATGATTCATGATTCAATTCATGATTCATGATTCAATTCATGATTAATTTCATGATTCATGATTCAATTCATGATTCATGATTCAATTCATGATTCATGATTAATGATTTAATTAATGATTCATAATTTAATTCATGATTAATTTCATGATTCATGATTCAATTCATGATTCATGATTCAATTCATGATTCATGATTCATGATTTAATTCATGATTCATGATTCGATTTATGATTCAAGATTTAAATCACGATTCATGATTCAATTCATGATTCATGATTCAATTCATGATTCACGATTCATGATTAATGATTCAATTCATGATTCATGATTCAAGATATGATTCAATTCATAATTCATGATTCAAATCATAATTCATGATTCATGGTTTAATTCATGATTCATGATTCAATTCATGATTCATGATTCAATTCATGATTCAATTCATGATTCATGATTCAATTCATGATTCAAATCATGATTCATGTTTCAATTTATGATTCATGATTCATGATTCAAGATATGATTCCATTCATGATTCAATTCATGATTCATGATTCATGATTCAAGATATTATTCATTCATGATTCATTATTCGAATCATAATTCATGATTCATGATTCAATTCATGATTCATGATTCAATTCATGATTCAAGATTCAATTCATGATTCATGATTCAATTTCATGATTCATGATGCATGATTCAATTCATGATTCATGATTCAATTCATGATTCATAATTCAATTCATGATTCATGATTTATTATTCAATTCATGATTCATGATTCATTATTCGATTCATGATTTATGATTCAATTTCTTGATTCATGATTCAATTCATGTTTCATGATTCAATTCATGATTCAATTCATGATTCATGATTCAATTCATGATTAATGATTCAATTCATGATTTATGATTCATGATTCAATTCATTATTCATGATTTATGATTCATGATTTAATTCATGATTCATGATTTATGATTAATGATTCAATTCATGATTCATGATTCAATTCATGATTCATAATTCAATTCATGATTAATTTAATGATTCATGATTCAATTCATGATTCATGATTCAATTCATGATTAATGATTTAATTAGTGATTCATAATTTAATTTATGATTCATGTTTCAATTCATGATTCTTGATTTAATTCATGATTCAATTCATGATTCATGATTCATGATTCAATTCATGATTCATGATTAGATTCATGATTCATGATTTAATTCATGATTCATGATTTAATTCATGATTCATGATTCATGGTTCAATTCATGATTTAATTCATGATTCATGATTCATGATTCAATTCATGATTCATGATTAGATTCATGATTCATGATTTAATTCATGATTCATGATTTAATTCATGATTCATGATTCATGGTTCAATTCATGATTTAATTCATGATTCATGATTCATGATTCAATTCATGATTCATTTCATGATTCATGGATTATGATTCAATTCATGATTCATGATTTATGATTCATGATTCAATTCATGATTCATGATTTATGATTCATGATTCAATTCATGAGTCATGATTCAATTCATGTTTCATGATTCAACTCATGATTCATGATTTAGTTCATGATTAATTTCATGATTCATGATTCATGATACAATTCATAATTCATGATTCAATTCATGATTCCTGATTCAATTCATGATTCATGATTCAATTCATGATTCATGATTCATGATTCAATTCATGATTCTTGATTCAATTCATGATTCATTATTCATGATTCAATTTATGATTCGAGATTCATGATTTATGATTCAATTCATGATTTATGATTCAATTCATGATTCATGATTCAATTCATGATTCATGATTTAGGATTCAAATCATGATTTATGATTCAATTCATGATTCATGAATCATGAATCATGATTCGATTCATGATTCATGAATCATGATTAAAATCATGATTCATGATTCATTTCATTATTCATGATTCATGATTTAATTCATGATTCAAGATTATGATTCATGATTTAATTCATGATTCATGATTCAATTCATGATTCATGATTCAATTTATGATTCATTAATTCAATTCATGATTCATGATTCAATTCATGACTCATTTCATAATTCATGATTCATGATTCAATTCATGATTCATGATGCAATTCATGATTCATGATTCGATTCATGATTCATGATTGAATACATGATTCATGATTCAATTCATGACTCATTTCATAATTCATGATTCATGATTCAATTCATGATTCATGATGCAATTCATGATTCATGATTCGATTCATGATTCATGATTGAATTCATGATTCATGATTTAAATCATGATTCATGATTGAATTCATGATTCATGATTCAATTCATGATTCATGATTCATGATTCAATTCATGATTCATGATTTAAATCATGATTCATGATTCAATTCATGATTCTTGATTCAATTCATGCTTCATGATTCAATTCATGATTCATGATTCAATTCATGATTCATGATTCATGATTTAATTCATGATTCATGATTCGATTTATGATTCAAGATTTAAATCATGATTCATGATTCAATTCATGATTCATTATTCAATTCATGATTAATTTCATGATTCATGATTCATTTCATGATTCATGATTCAATTCATGATTCATGATTCATGATGCAATTCATGATTCATGATTCGATTCATGATTCATGATTGAATTCATGATTCATGATTCAATTCATGATTCATGATTCATGATTCAATTCATGATTCATGATTTAAATCATGATTCATGATTGGATTCATGATTCATGATTCAATTCATGATTCATGATTCATGATTCAATTCATGATTCATGATTTAAATCATGATTCATGATTCAATTCATGATTTTTGATTCAATTCATGATTCATGATTCATGATTTAATTCATGATTCATGATTTGATTCATGATTCAAGATTTAAATCATGATTCATGATTCAATTCATGATTCATTATTCAATTCATGATTCAATTCATGATTCATGATTTAATTCATGATTCATGATTCAATTCATGATTCACGATTCATGAATCAATTCATGATTCATTAATCATGATACAATTCATGATTCATGATTTATGATTCATGATTCAATTCATGATTCATGATTCAATTCATGATTAAGTTCATGATTCATGATTCATGATTCAATTATTGATTTATAATTCAATTCATGATTCATAATTCAATTCATGATTCATGATTCAATTCATGATTCATGATTCATGATTCAATTCATGATTCATGATTCGATTCATGACTCATGATTCGTGATTCAATTCATGATTCAATTCATAATTCATGATTCAATTCATGATTCATTATTCAATTCATGATTCATTTCATGATTCATGATTCATGATTCAATTCATGATTCATGATTTATGATTCATGTTTTAATTCATGATTCATGATTCAATTCATAATTTATGATTCAATTTCTTGATTCATGATTCAATTCATGATTCAATTCATGATTCATTTCATGATTCATGATTCATAATTCAATTCATTATTCATGATTCATGATTCAATTCATGATTCATAATTCAATTCATGATTCTTGATTCAATATATAATTCAAGATTCAATTCATGATTCATGATTCGATTCTTGATTCATAATTCATGATTCAATTCATGATTCATGATTCGATTCATGATTCATAATTCATGATTCAATTCATGATTCTTGATTCAATTCATGATTCATGATTCAATTCATGATTTAATTCATGATTCATGATTCAATTCATGATTAATGATTCAATTTATGATTTATGATTCATGATTCATTTCATGATTCATGATTTATGATTCATGATTTAATTCATGATTCATGATTTATGATTAATTATTCAATTCATGATTCATGATTCAATTCATGATTCATGATTCAATTCATGATTAATTTCATGATTCATGATTCAATTCATGATTCATGATTCAATTCATGATTCATGATTAATGATTTAATTAATGATTCATAATTTAATTCATGATTAATTTCATGATTCATGATTCAATTCATGATTCATGATTCAATTCATGATTCATGATTCATGATTTAATTCATGATTCATGATTCGATTTATGATTCAAGATTTAAATCATGATTCATGATTCAATTCATGATTCATTATTCAATTCATGATTAATTTCATGATTCATGATTCATTTCATGATTCATGATTCAATTCATGATTCATGATTCATGATGCAATTCATGATTCATGATTCGATTCATGATTCATGATTGAATTCATGATTCATGATTCAATTCATGATTCATGATTCATGATTCAATTCATGATTCATGATTCATGATTCAATTCATGATTCATGATTTAAATCATGATTCATGATTGGATTCATGATTCATGATTCAATTCATGATTCATGATTCATGATTCAATTCATGATTCATGATTTAAATCATGATTCATGATTCAATTCATGATTCTTGATTCAATTCATGATTCATGATTCATGATTTAATTCATGATTCATGATTCGATTCATGATTCAAGATTTAAATCATGATTCATGATTCAATTCATGATTCATTATTCAATTCATGATTGAATTCATGATTCATGATTCATGATTTAATTCATGATTCATGATTCAATTCATGATTCACGATTCATGAATCAATTCATGATTCATTAATCATGATACAATTCATGATTCATGATTTATGATTCATGATTCAATTCATGATTCATGATTCAATTCATGATTAAGTTCATGATTCATGATTCATGATTCAATTATTGATTTATGATTCAATTCATGATTCATAATTCAATTCATGATTCATGATTCAATTCATGATTCATGATTCATGATTCAATTCATGATTCATGATTCGATTCATGACTCATGATTCATGATTCAATTCATGATTCAATTCATAATTCATGATTCAATTCATGATTCATTATTCAATTCATGATTCATTTCATGATTCATGATTCATGATTCAATTCATGATTCATGATTTATGATTCATGTTTTAATTCATGATTCATGATTCAATTCATAATTTATGATTCAATTTCTTGATTCATGATTCAATTCATGATTCAATTCATGATTCATTTCATGATTGATGATTCATAATTCAATTCATTATTCATGATTCATGATTCAATTCATCACTCATGATTCAATTCATGATTCATAATTCAATTCATGATTCTTGATTCAATATATGATTCATGATTCAATTCATGATTCATGATTCGATTCTTGATTCATAATTCATGATTCAATTCATGATTCATGATTCGATTCATGATTCATAATTCATGATTCAATTCATGATTCTTGATTCAATTCATGATTCATGATTCAATTCATGATTTAATTCATGATTCATGATTCAGTTCATGATTAATGATTCAATTTATGATTTATGATTCATGATTCAATTCATGATTCATGATTTATGATTCATGATTTAATTCATGATTCATGATTTATGATTAATTATTCAATTCATGATTCATGATTCAATTCATGATTCATGATTCAATTCATGATTAATTTCATGATTCATGATTCAATTCATGATTCATGATTCAATTCATGATTCATGATTAATGATTTAATTAATGATTCATAATTTAATTCATGATTCATGTTTCAATTCATGATTCTTGATTTAATTCATGATTCGATTCATGATTCATGATTCAATTCATGATTCATGATTAGATTCATGAGTCATGATTTAATTCATGATTCATGATTTAATTTATGATTCATGATTTAATTCATGATTCATTATTTAATTCATGATTCATGATTCATGATTTAATTCATGATTCATGATTCAATTCATGATTCATTTCATGATTCATGGATTATGATTCAATTCATGATTCATGATTTATGATTCATGATTCAATTCATGATTCATGATTTATAATTCATGATTCAATTCATGAGTCATGATTCAATTCATGTTTCATGATTCAATTCATGATTCATGATTTAATTCATGATTAATTTCATGATTCATGATTCATGATACAATTCATGATTCATGATTCAATTCATGATTCATGGTTCAATTCATGATTCATGATTTAATTCATGATTCATGATTCATGATTCATGATTTATGATTAAATTCATGATTCTTGATTCAATTCATGATTCACGATTCATGATTCAATTCATGATTCAGTAATCATGATACGATTCATGATTAATTATTCATGATTCAATTTATGATTCGAGATTCATGATTTATGATTCAATTCATGATTTATGATTCAATTCATGATTCATGATTCAATTCATAATTCATGATTTAGGATTCAATTCATGATTTATGATTCAATTCATGATTCATGAATCATGAATCATGATTCGATTCATGATTCATGAATCATGATTCAAATCATGATTCATGATTCATTTCATTATTCATGATTCATGATTTAATTCATGATTCATGATTATGATTCATGATTTAATTCATGATTCATGATTCAATTCATGATTCAATTTATGATTCATGATTCAATTCATGATTCATGATTCAATTCATGATTCATGATTCAATTCATGATTCATGATTCAATTCATGATTCATTTCATGATTCATGATTCAATTCATGATTCATGATTCATGATGCAATTCATGATTCATGATTCGATTCATGATTCATGATTGAATTCATGATTCATGATTGAATTCATGATTCATGATTAAATTCATGATTTATGATTTAAATCATGATTCATGATTTAAATCATGATTCATGATTCAATTCATGATTCTTGATTCAATTCATGATTAATGATTCAATTCATGATTCATGATTCAATTCATGATTCATGATTTAATTCATGATTCATGATTCGATTCATGATTCAAGATTTAAATCATGATTCAAGATTTAAATCATGATTCATGATTCAATTTATGATTCATTTCATGATTCATCATTTATGATTCAATTCATTAATTATTTTTCGATTCATGATTCATGATTCATGAATCATGATTCAATTCATGATTCATGATTCATTATTCGATTCATGATTCATGATTCATGATTCAATTCATGATTCCTGATTCAATTCATGATTCATGATTCCATTCATGATTCATGATTCATTATTCAATTTATGATTCATGATTCATTATTCGATTCATGATTCATGATAAAATTCATGATTCGTGATTCATGATTCATGATTCAATTCATGATTCAATTCATGATTCAATTCATGATTCATGATTCAATTTATGATTCTCGATTCATGATTTAATTCATGATTCATGATTCATGATTCAATTCATGATTCATTATTCAATTCATGATTCATTTCATGATTCATGGTTTATGATTCAATTCATGATTTATTATTCGATTCATGATTCATGAATCATGATTCAATACATGATTCATGATTCATGACTCGATTCATGATGCATGATTCATGATTCAATTCATGATTCATTTCATGATTCATGATTCATGATTCAATTCATGATTCATGATTCAATTCTTGATTCATGATTTAATTCATGATTCATGATTTAATTCATGATACATGATTCAATTCATGATTTATGATTCAATTCATGATTCAATTCATGATTCATGATTCAATTCATGATTCAATTCATGATTCATGGTTTATGATTCAATTCATGATTTATTATTCGATTCATGATTCATGATTCATGAATCATGATTCAATACATGATTCATGATTCATGAATCATGATTCGATTCATGATTCATGATTCATGATTCAATTCATGATTCAATTAATGATTCTCGATTCATGATTTAATTCATGATTCATGATTCATGATTCAATTCATGATTCATTATTCAATTCATGATTCATTTCATGATTCATGGTTTATGATTCAATTCATGATTTATTATTCGATTCATGATTCATGATTCATGAATCATGATTCAATACATGATTCATGATTCATGAATCATGATTCGATTCATGATTCATGATTCATGATTCAATTCATGATTCAATTAATGATTCATGATTCTTGATTCAATTCATGATTCATGATTCAATTTATGATTCAATTCTTAATTCATGATTCAATTCATGATTCATGATTCATGATTCAATTCATGATTAATGATTAAATTTATGATTCATGATTTATGATTCATGATTCAATTCATGATTTATGATTCAATTCATGATTAATTTCATGATTCATGAGTCATGATTCAATTAATGATTCATGATTCATTTCATGATTCATAATTCAATTAATGATTCATGATTCGTGATTCAATTCATGATTCATGATTCATGATTCAATTAATGATTCAAGATTCATTTCATGATTCATAATTCAATTCATGATTCATGATTCATGATTCAATTCATGATTCATGATTTAATTTATGATTCATGATTCAATTCATGATTCTTGATTCAATTCATGATTCATGATTCAATTCATGATTCTTGATTCAATTCATAATTCATGATTCAATTCATGATTCATTTCATGATTCATGGTTTATGGTTCAATTCATGATTTATTATTCGATTCATGATTTATGAATCATGATTCAATACATGATTCATGATTCATGAATCATGATTCGATTCATGATTCAATTCATGATTCATTTCATGATTCATTATTCATGATTCAATTCATAATTCATCTCATGATTCATGATTCAATGCATGATTCAATTCATGATTCATGATTCAATTCATGATTCATGATTTAATTCATGATTCATGATTTAATTCATGATTCATGATTCAATTCATGATTTATGATTCAATTCATGATTCAATTCATGATTCATGATTCAATTCATGATTCAATTCATGATTCATGGATCCTGATTCATGAATCAATTCATGATTCATGATTCGATTCATGACTCATTATTCATGAATTAATTCATGATTCAATTCATAATTTATGATTCAATTCATGATTTATTATTCAATTCATGATTCATTTCATGATTCATAGTTTATGATTCAATTCATGATTCATGATTCATGATTCATGATTCAATTCATGATTAAATTAATGATTCATGATTCATGATTTATGATTCATGTTTTAATTCATGATTCATGATTTAATTCATAATTCATGATTCAATTCATGATTCATGATTTATAATTTAACTCATTATTCATGATTCATGATTCAATTCATCACTCATGATTCAATTCATGATTCATGATTCAATTCTTGATTCATGATTCATGATTCAATTCATGATTCATGATTTAAATCATGATTCATGATTCAATTCATGATTCATGATTCAATTTATGATTCATGATTCAATTCATGATTCATGATTCAATTCATGTCTCATTTCATAATTCATGATTCATTTCATGATTCATGATTCAATTCATGATTCATGATTCATGATGCAATTCATGATTCATGATTCGATTCATGATTCATGATTGAATTCATGATTCATGATTCAATTCATGATTCATGATTCATGATTCAATTCATGATTCATGATTTAAATCATGATTCATGATTGGATTCATGATTCATGATTCAATTCATGATTCATGATTCATGATTCAATTCATGATTCATGATTTAAATCATGATTCATGATTCAATTCATGATTCTTGATTCAATTCATGATTCATGATTCATGATTTAATTCATGATTCATGATTCGATTCATGATTCAAGATTTAAATCATGATTCATGATTCAATTCATGATTCATTATTCAATTCATGATTAATTTCATGATTCATGATTCATGATACAATTCATGATTCATGATACAATTCATGATTCATGATTCAATTCATGATTCAATTCATGATTCATGATTCTTGATTTAATTCATGATTCATGATTCAATTCATGATTCACGATTCATGAATCAATTCATGATTCATTAATCATGATAGAATTCATGATTCATGATTTATGATTCATGATTCAATTCATGATTCATGATTCAATTCATGATTAAGTTCATGATTCATGATTCATGATTCAATTAATGATTTATAATACAATTCATGATTAATAATTCAATTCATGATTCAATTCATGATTCATGATTCATGATTCAATTCATGATTCATGATTCGATTCATGACTCATGATTCATGATTCAATTCATGATTCAATTCATAATTCATGATTCAATTCATGATTCATTATTCAATTCATGATTCATTTCATGATTCATGATTCATGATTAAATTCATGATCCATGATTTATGATTCATGATTCAATTCATGATTCATGATTCATGATTTATGATTCATGTTTTAATTCATGAGTCATGATTCAATTCATAATTTATGATTCAATTTCTTGATTCATGATTCAATTCATGATTCAATTCATGATTCATTTCATGATTCATGATTCATAATTCAATTCATTATTCATGATTCATGATTCAATTCATCACTCATGATTCAATTCATGATTCATGATTCAATTCATGATTCTTGATTCAATATATGATTCATGATTCAATTCATGATTCATGATTTATGATTAATGATTTAATTCATGATTCATGATTTATGATTAATTATTCAATTCATGATTCATGATTTAATTCATGATTCATGATTCAATTCATGATTAATTTCATGATTTATGATTCAATTCATGATTCATGATTCAATTCATAATTCATGATTTAGGATTCAATTAATGATTTATGATTCAATTCATGATTCATGAATCATGAATCATGATTCGATTCATGATTCATGAATCATGATTTAAATCATGATTCATGATTCATTTCATTATTCATGATTCATGATTTAATTCATGATTCATGATTATGATTCATGATTTAATTCATGATTCATGATTCAATTCATGATTCATGATTCAATTTATGATTCATGATTCAATTCATGATTCATGATTCAATTCATGATTCATGATTCAATTCATGATTCATGATTCAATTCATGATTCATGATTCAATTCATGATTCATTTCATGATTCATGATTCAATTCATGATTCATGATTCATGATGCAATTCATGATTCATGATTCGATTCATGATTCATGATTGAATTCATGATTCATGATTGAATTCATGATTCATGATTCAATTCATGATTCATGATTCAATTCATGATTTATGATTTAAATCATGATTCATGATTTAAATCATGATTCATGATTCAATTCATGATTCTTGATTCAATTCATGATTAATGATTCAATTCATGATTCATGTTTCAATTCATGATTCATGATTTAATTCATGATTCATGATTCGATTCATGATTCAAGATTTAAATCATGATTCATGATTCAATTTACGATTCATTTCATGATTCATCGTTTATGATTCAATTCATTAATTATTTTTCGATTCATGATTCATGATTCATGAATCATGATTCAATTCATGATTCATGATTCATTATTCGATTCATGATTCATGATTCATGATTCAATTCATGATTCCTGATTCAATTCATGATTCATGATTCCATTCATGATTCATGATTCATTATTCAATTCATGATTCATGATTCATTATTCGATTCATGATTCATGATAAAATTCATGATTCGTGATTCATGATTCATGATTCAATTCATGATTCAATTCATGATTCAATTCATGATTCAATTCATGATTCATGATTCAATTTATGATTCTCGATTCATGATTTAATTCATGATTCATGATTCATGATTCAATTCATGATTCATTATTCAATTCATGATTCATTTCATGATTCATGGTTTATGATTCAATTCATGATTTATTATTCGATTCATGATTCATGAATCATGATTCAATACATGATTCATGATTCATGACTCGATTCATGATGCATGATTCATGATTCAATTCATGATTCATTTCATGATTCATGATTCATGATTCAATTCATGATTCATGATTCAATTCATGATTCATGATTTAATTCATGATTCATGATTTAATTCATGATACATGATTCAATTCATGATTTATGATTCAATTCATGATTCAATTCATGATTCAAGATTCAATTCATGATTCATGATTCAATTCATGATTCAATTCATGATTCATGATTCGATTAGTGACTCATGATTCATGAATCAATTCATGATTCAATTCATAATTCATGATTCAATTCATGATTCATTATTCAATTCATGATTATTTTCATGATTCATGGTTTATGATTCAATTCATGATTTATTATTCGATTCATGATTCATGAATCATGATTCAATACATGATTCATGAATCATGATTCGATTCACGATTCATGATTCATGATTCAATTCATGATTCAATTAATGATTCATGATTCATGATTCAATTCATGATTCATGATTTACGATTTAATACATGATTCAAATTATGATTCATGATTCAATTCATGATTCTTGATTCAATTCATGATTCATGATTCAATTTATGATTCAATTCTTAATTCATGATTCAATTCATGATTCATGATTCATGATTCAATTCATGATTAATGATTAAATTTATGATTCATGATTTATGATTCATGATTCAATTCATGATTTATGATTCAATTCATGATTAATTTCATGATTCATGAGTCATGATTCAATTAATGATTCATGATTCATTTCATGATTCATAATTCAATTAATGATTCATGATTCGTGATTCAATTCATGATTCATGATTTAATTCATGATTCATGATTCAATTAATGATTCAAGATTCATTTCATGATTCATAATTCAATTCATGATTCATGATTCATGATTCAATTCATGATTCATGATTTAATTCATGATTCATGATTCAATTCATGATTCTTGATTCAATTCATGATTCATGATTCAATTCATGATTCTTGATTCAATTCATAATTCATGATTAATTTCATGATTCATTTCATGATTCATGGTTTATGGTTCAATTCATGATTTATTATTCGATTCATAATTTATGAATCATGATTCAATACATGATTCATGATTCATGAATCATGATTCGATTGATGATTCAATTCATGATTCATTTCATGATTCATTATTCATGATTCAATTCATAATTCATCTCATGATTCATGATTCAATGCATGATTCAATTCATGATTCATGATTCAATTCATGATTCATGATTTAATTCATGATTCATGATTTAATTCATGATTCATGATTCAATTCATGATTTATGATTCAATTTATGATTCAATTCATGATTCATGATTCAATTCATGATTCAATTCATGATTCATGGATCCTGATTCATGAATCAATTCATGATTCATGATTCGATTCATGACTCATTATTCATGAATTAATTCATGATTCAATTCATAATTTATGATTCAATTCATGATTTATTATTCAATTCATGATTCATTTCATGATTCATAGTTTATGATTCAATTCATGATTTATTATTTGAGTCATGATTCATGATTCATGAATCATGATTCATGATTCATGATTCATGATTCAATTCATGATTAAATTAATGATTCATGATTCATGATTTATGATTCATGTTTTAATTCATGATTCATGATTTAATTCATAATTCATGATTCAATTCATGATTCATGATTTATAATTTAACTCATTATTCATGATTCATGATTCAATTCATCACTCATGATTCAATTCATGATTCATGATTCAATTCTTGATTCATGATTCATGATTCAATTCATGATTCATGATTTAAATCATGATTCATGATTCAATTCATGATTCATGATTCAATTTATGATTCATGATTCAATTCATGATTCATGATTCAATTCATGACTCATTTCATAATTCATGATTCATTTCATGAATCATGATTCAATTCATGATTCATGATTCATGATGCAATTCATGATTCATGATTCGATTCATGATTCATGATTGAATTCATGATTCATGATTCAATTCATGATTCATGATTCATGATTCAATTTATGATTCATGATTTAAATCATGATTCATGATTGGATTCATGATTCATGATTGGATTCATGATTCATGATTCAATTCATGATTCATGATTCATGATTCAATTCATGATTCATGATTCATGATTTAATTCATGATTCATGATTCGATTCATGATTCAAGATTTAAATCATGATTCATGATTCAATTCATGATTCATTATTCAATTCATGATTAATTTCATGATTCATGATTCATGATACAATTCATGATTCATGATACAATTCATGATTCATGATTCAATTCATGATTCAATTCATGATTCATGATTCTTGATTTAATTCATGATTCATGATTCAATTCATGATTCACGATTCATGAATCAATTCATGATTCATTAATCATGATAGAATTTATGATTCATGATTTATGATTCATGATTCAATTCATGATTCATGATTCAATTCATGATTAAGTTCATGATTCATGATTCATGATTCAATTAATGATTTATGATTCAATTCATGATTCATAATTCAATTCATGATTCAATTCATGATTCATGATTCATGATTCAATTCATGATTCATGATTCAATTCATAATTCAATTCATAATTCATGATTCAATTCATGATTCATTATTCAATTCATGATTCATTTCATGATTCATGATTCATGATTAAATTCATGATCCATGATTTATGATTCATGATTCAATTCATGATTCATGATTCATGATTTATGATTCATGTTTTAATTCATGAGTCATGATTCAATTCATAATTTATGATTCAATTTCTTGATTCATGATTCAATTCATGATTCAATTCATGATTCATTTCATGATTCATGATTCATAATTCAATTCATTATTCATGATTCATGATTCAATTCATCACTCATGATTCAATTCATGATTCATGATTCAATTCATGATTCTTGATTCAATATATGATTCATGATTCAATTCATGATTCATGATTTATGATTAATGATTTAATTCATGATTCATGATTTATGATTAATTATTCAATTCATGATTCATGATTTAATTCATGATTCATGATTCAATTCATGATTAATTTCATGATTCATGATTCAATTCATGATTCATGATTCAATTCATGATTCATGATTAATGATTTAATTAATGATTCATAATTTAATTCATGATTCATGTTTCAATTCATGATTCTTGATTTAATTCATGATTCAATTCATGATTCATGATTCAATTCATGATTCATGATTAGATTCATGATTCATGATTAGATTCATGATTCATGATTTAATTCATGATTCATGATTCAATTCATGATTCATTTCATGATTCATGGATTATGATTTAATTCATGATTCATGATTTAATTCATAATTCATGATTTAATTCATGATTCATTATTTAATTCATGATTCATGATTCATGATTTAATTCATGATTCATGATTCATGATTCAATTCATGATTCATTTCATGATTCATGTATTATGATTCAATTCATGATTCATGATTTATGATTCATGATTCAATTCATGATTCATGATTTATGATTCATGATTCAATTCATGATTCATGATTCAATTCATGATTCATGATTCAATTCATGATTCATGATTTAATTCATGATTCATGATTCATGATTCATGATTTATGATTAAATTCATGATTCTTGATTCAATTCATGATTCACGATTCATGATTCAATTCATGATTCAGTAATCATGATACGATTCATGATTCATTATTCATGATTCAATTTATGATTCAATTCATGATTTATGATTCAATTCATGATTCATGATTCAAATCATAATTCATGATTTAGAATTCAATTCATGATTTATGATTCAATTCATGATTCATGAATCATGAATCATGATTCAATTCATGATTCATGAATCATGATTCAAATCATGATTCATGATTCATTTCATTATTCATGATTCATGATTTAATTCATGATTCATGATAATGATTCATGATTTAATTCATGATTCATGATTCAATTCATGATTAATGATTCAATTTATGATTCATGATTCAATTCATGATTCATGATTCAATTCATGATTCATGATTCAATTCATGATTCATTTCATGATTCATGATTCAATTCATGATTCATGATTCATGATGCAATTCATGATTCATGATTCGATTCATGATTCATGATTGAATTCATGATTCATGATTCAATTCATGATTCATGATTTAAATCATGATTCATGATTTAAATCATGATTCATGATTCATTTCATGATTCTTGATTCAATTCATGATTCATGATTCAAATTATGATTCATGATTTAAATCATGATTCAAGATTAAATCATGATTCATGATTCAATTTATGATTCATTTCATGATTCATCGTTTATGATTCAATTCATTATTTATTTTTCGATTCATGATTCATGATTCATGAATCATGATTCAATTCATGATTCATGATTCATTATTCGATTCATGATTCATGATTCATGATTCAATTCATGATTCCTGATTCAATTCATGATTTATGATTCCATTCATGATTCATGATTCATTATTCAATTCATGATTCATGATTCATTATTCGATTCATGATTCATGATAAAATTCATGATTCAATTCATGATTCATGATTAATGATTTAATTAATGATTCATAATTTAATTCATGATTCATGTTTCAATTCATGATTCTTGATTTAATTCATGATTCAATTCATGATTCATGATTCAATTCATGATTCATGATTAGATTCATGATTCATGATTAGATTCATGATTCATGATTTAATTCATGATTCATGATTCATGATTCAATTCATGATTCATTTCATGATTCATGGATTATGATTCAATTCATGATTCATGATTTAATTCATGATTCATGATTTAATTCATGATTCATTATTTAATTCATGATTCATGATTCATGATTTAATTCATGATTCATGATTCATGATTCAATTCATGATTCATTTCATGATTCATGTATTATGATTCAATTCATGATTCATGATTTATGATTCATGATTCAATTCATGATTCATGATTTATGATTCATGATTCAATTCATGATTCATGATTCAATTCATGATTCATGATTCAATTCATGATTCATGATTTAATTCATGATTCATGATTCATGATTCATGATTCATAATTTATGATTAAATTCATGATTCTTGATTCAATTCATGATTCACGATTCATGATTCAATTCATGATTCAGTAATCATGATACGATTCATGATTCATTATTCATGATTCAATTTATGATTCAATTCATGATTTATGATTCAATTCATGATTCATGATTCAAATCATAATTCATGATTTAGAATTCAATTCATGATTTATGATTCAATTCATGATTCATGAATCATGAATCATGATTCGATTCATGATTCATGAATCATGATTCAAATCATGATTCATGATTCATTTCATTATTCATGATTCATGATTTAATTCATGATTCATGATAATGATTCATGATTTAATTCATGATTCATGATTCAATTCATGATTAATGATTCAATTCATGATTCATGATTCAATTCATGATTCATGATTCAATTCATGATTCATTTCATGATTCATGATTCAATTCATGATTCATGATTCATGATGCAATTCATGATTCATGATTCGATTCATGATTCATGATTGAATTCATGATTCATGATTCAATTCATGATTCATGATTTAAATCATGATTCATGATTTAAATCATGATTCATGATTCATTTCATGATTCTTGATTCAATTCATGATTCATGATTCAAATTATGATTCATGATTTAAATCATGATTCATGATTTAATTCATGATTCAGGATTCGATTCATGATTCAAGATTTAAATCATGATTCAAGATTTAAATCATGATTCATGATTCAATTTATGATTCATTTCATGATTCATCGTTTATGATTCAATTCATTATTTATTTTTCGATTCATGATTCATGATTCATGAATCATGATTCAATTCATGATTCATGATTCATTATTTGATTCATGATTCATGATTCATGATTCAATTCATGATTCCTGATTCAATTCATGATTCATGATTCCATTCATGATTCATGATTCATTATTCAATTCATGATTCTTGATTCATTATTCGATTCATGATTCATGATAAAATTCATGATTCGTGATTCATGATTCATGATTCAATTCATGATTCAATTCATGATTCAATTCATGATTCAATTCATTATTCATTATTCAATTCATGATTCATTTCATGATTCATGGTTTATGATTCAATTCATGATTTATTATTCGATTCATGATTCATGAATCATGATTCAATACATGATTCATTTCATGATTCATGATTCATGATTCAATTCATGATTCATTTCATGATTCATGATTCATGATTCAATTCATGATTCATGATTCAATTCATGATTCATGATTTAATTCATGATTCATGATTTAATTCATGATTCATGATTCAATTCATGATTTATGATTCAATTCATGATTCAATTCATGATTCATGATTCAATTCATGATTCATGATTCAATTCATGATTCATGATTCGATTCATGACTCATGATTCATGAATCAATTCATGATTCAATTCATAATTCATGATTCAATTCATGATTCATTATTCAATTCATGATTCATTTCATGATTCATGGTTTATGATTCAATTCATGATTTATTAATCGATTCATGATTCATGAATCATGATTCAATACATGATTCATGATTCATGAATCATGATTCGATTCATGATTCATGATTCATGATTCAATTCATGATTCAATTCATGATTCAATTAATGATTCATGATTCATGATTCAATTCATGATTCATGATTTACGATTTAATACATGATTCATGATTCAAATTATGATTCATGATTCAATTCATGATTCTTGATTCAATTCATGATTCATGATTCAATTCATGATTCAATTCTTAATTCATGATTCATGATTCATGATTCAATTCATGATTAATGATTAAATTTATGATTCATGATTTATGATTCATGATTCAATTCATGATTTATGATTCAATTCATGATTAATTTCATGATTCATGAGTCATGATTCAATTAATGATTCATGATTCATTTCATGATTCATAATTCAATTCATGATTCATGATTCAATTCATGATTCATGATTTAATTCATGATTCATGATTCAATTAATGATTCAAGATTCATTTCATGATTCATAATTCAATTCATGATTCATGATTCATGATTCAATTCATGATTCATGATTTAATTCATGATTCATGATTCAATTCATGATTCTTGATTCAATTCATGATTCATGATTCAATTCATGATTCTTGATTCAATTCATAATTCATGATTCAATTCATGATTCTTGATTCAATTCATAATTCATGATTCAATTCATGATTCATTTCATGATTCATGGTTTATGGTTCAATTCATGATTTATTATTCGATTCATGATTTATGAATCATGATTCAATACATGATTCATGATTCATAAATCATGATTCGATTCATGATTCATGATTCATGATTCCATTCATAATTCATCTCATGATTCATGATTCAATGCATGATTCAATTCATGATTCATGATTCAATTCATGATTCATGATTTAATTCATGATTCATGATTTAATTCATGATTCATGATTCAATTTATGATTTATGATTCAATTCATGATTCAATTCATGATTCATGATTCAATTCATGATTATATTCATGATTCATGATTCCTGATTCATGAATCAATTCATGATTCATGATTCGATTCATGACTCAATATTCATGAATTAATTCATGATTCAATTCATAATTCATGATTCAATTCATGATTCATTATTCAATTCATGATTCATTTCATGATTCATGGTTTATGATTCAATTCATGATTTATTATTCGATTCATGATTCATGATTCATGAATCATGATTCGATTCATGATTCATGATTCATGATTCAATTCATGATTCAATTAATGATTCATGATTCATAATTTATGATTCATGTTTTAATTCATGATTCATGATTTAATTCATAATTCATGATTCAATTCATCACTCATGATTCAATTCATGATTCATGATTCAATTCATGATTCTTGATTCAATTCATGATTCATGATTCAATTCATGATTCATGATTCAATTCACGATTCATGGATCAATTCATGATTCATGATTCGATTCATGATTCATAATTAAATTCATGATTCATGGTTCAATTCATGATTCTTGATTCAATTCATGATTCATAATTCAATTCATGATTCAATTCATGATTCATGATTCAATTCATGATTCATGATTCATGGATCAATTCCTGATTTATGATTCGGTTCATGATTCATAATTCAATTCATGATTCATGGTTTAATTCATGATTCTTGATTCAATTCATGATTCATGATTCAATTCATGATTCAATTCATGATTCATGATTCACTTAATGATTCATGATTCATGATTTATGATTCATGTTTTAATTCATGATTCATGATTCAATTCAAAATTCATGATTCAATTCATGATTCATGATTCAATTCATGATTCTTGATTTAATTCATGTTTCATGATTCAATTCATGATTCAATTCATGATTCATGATTCAATTCATGATTCATGATTCATGGATCAATTCATGATTCATGATTCGATTCATGATTCATAATTCATTTCATGATTCATGATTCAATTCATGATTCATGATTCAATTCATGATTCATGATTCATGGATCAATTCATGATTCATGATTCGATTCATGATTCATAATTCATTTCATGATTCATGATTCAATTCATGATTCAATTCATGATTCATGATTCAATTCATGATTCATGAATCATGATTCAATACATGATTCATGATTCATCAATCATGATTCGATTCATGATTCATGATTTATGATTCATGATTCAATTCATGATTCATTTCATGATTCATGATTCATGATTTATGAATTATGTTTTAATTCATGATTCATAATTCAATTATTAATTTATGATTCAATTCATGATTCATGATTCGATTCATGGTTCAATTCATGATTCATTTCATGATTCATGATTCATAATTCAATTCATTATTCATGATTCATGATTCAATTCATCACTCATGATTCAATTCATGATTCATGATTCAATTCATGATTCTTGATACAATTCATGATTCATGATTCAATTCATGATTCAATTCATGATTCATGATTCATGGATCAATTCATGATTCATGATTCGATTCATGATTCATAATTAAATTCATGATTCATGATTCGATTCATGATTCATAATTAAATTCATGATTCATGATTCAATTCATGATTCTTGATTCAATTCATGATTCATGATTCAATTCATGATTCAATTCATGATTCATGATTCAATTCATGATTAATGATTCAATTCATGATTTATGATTCATGATTCAATTCATGATTCATGATTTATGATTCATGATTTAATTCATGATTTATGATTTATGATTAATTATTTAATTCATGATTCATGATTCAATTCATGATTCATGATTCAATTCATGATTAATTTCATGATTCATGATTCAATTCATGATTCATGATTCAATTCATGATTCATGATTAATGATTTAATTAATGATTCATAATTTAATTCATGATTCATGTTTCAATTCATGATTCTTGATTTAATTCATGATTCAATTCATGATTCATGATTCAATTCATGATTCATTTCATGATTCATGATTCATGATTTATGATTCATGTTTTAATTCATGATTCATGATTCAATTATTAATTTATGATTTAATTCATGATTCATGATTCAATTCATGATTCAATTCATGATTCATTTCATGATTCATGATTCATATATCAATTCATTATTCATGATTCATGATTCAATTCATCACTCATGATTCAATTCATGATTCATGATTCAATTCATGATTCTTGATACAATTCATGATTCATGATTCAATTCATGATTCAATTCATGATTCATGATTCATGGATCAATTCATGATTCATGATTCAATTCATGATTCATAATTCAATTCATGATTCTTGATTCAATTCATGATTCATGATTCAATTCATGATTCAATTCATGATTCATGATTCAATTCATGATTAATGATTCAATTCATGATTTATGATTCATGATTCAATTCATGATTCATGATTTATGATTCATGATTTAATTCATGATTCATGATTTATGATTAATTATTCAATTCATGATTCATGATTCAATTCATGATTCATGATTCAATTCATGATTAATTTCATGATTCATGATTCAATTCATGATTCATGATTCAATTCATGATTCATGAATAATGATTTAATTAATGATTCATAATTTAATTCATGATTCATGTTTCAATTCATGATTATTGATTTAATTCATGATTCAATTCATGATTCATGATTCAATTCATGATTCATGATTAGATTCATGATTCATGATTTAAGTCATGATTCATGATTTAATTCATGATTCATTATTTAATTCATGATTCATGATTCATGATTCAATTCAAGATTCATTTCATGATTCATGGATTATGATTCAATTCATGATTCATGATTTATGATTCATGATTCAATTCATGATTCATGATTTATGATTCATGATTCAATTCATGAGTCATGATTCAATTCATGTTTCATGATTCAATTCATGATTCATGATTTAATTCATGATTCATGATTCATGATTCATGATTAAATTCATGATTCTTGATTCAATTCATGATTCACGATTCATGATTCAATTTATGATTCGAGATTCATGATTTATGATTCAATTCATGATTTATGATTCAATTCATGATTCATGATTCAATTCATAATTCATGATTTAGGATTCAATTCATGATTTATGATTCAATTCATGATTCATGAATCATGAATCATGATTCGATTGATGATTCATGAATCATGATTCAAATCATGATTCATGATTCATTTCATTATTCATGATTCATGATTTAATTCATGATTCATGATTATGATTCATGATTTAATTCATGATTCATGATTCAATTCATGATTCATGATTCAATTTATGATTCATGATTCAATTCATGATTCATGATTCAATTCATGATTCATGATTCAATTCATGATTAATTTCATGATTCATGATTCAATTCATGATTCATTATTCATGATGCAATTCATGATTCATGATTCGATTCATGATTCATGATTGAATTCATGATTCATGATTCAATTCATGATTCATGATTCAATTCATGATTCATGATTCAATTCATGATTCATGATTTAAATCATGATTCATGATTCAATTCATGATTCTTGATTCAATTCATGATTCATGATTTAATTCATGATTCATGATTTAATTCATGATTCATGATTCGATTCATGATTCAAGATTTAAATCATGATTCAAGATTTAAATCATGATTCATGATTCAATTTATGATTCATTTCATGATTCATCGTTTATGATTCAATTCATTATTTATTTTTCGATTCATGATTCATGATTCATGAATCATGATTCAATTCATGATTCATGATTCATTATTCGATTCATGATTCCTGATTCCTGATTCATGATTCAATTCATGATGTAATTCATGATTCAATTCATGATTCATGATTCATTTCATGATTCATGATTCCATTCATGATTCATGATTCATTATTTAATTCATGATTCATGATTCATTATTCGATTCATGATTCATGATAAAATTCATGATTCGTGATTCATGATTCATGATTCAATTCATGATTCATGATTCATGACTCGATTCATGATTCATGATTCATGATTCAATTCATGATTCATTTCATAATTCATGATTCATGATTCAATTTATGATTCATGATTCAATTCATGATTCATGATTTAATTCATGATTCATGATTTAATTCATGATTCATGATTCAATTCATGATTTATGATTCAATTCATGATTCAATTCATGATTCATGATTCAATTCATGATTTATGTTTCAATTCATGATTCAATTCATGATTCATGATTCGATTCATGACTCATGATTCATGAATCAATTCATGATTCAATTCATAATTCATGATTCAATTCATGATTCATTATTCAATTCATGATTCATTTCATGATTCATGGTTTATGATTCAATTCATGATTTATTATTCGATTCATGATTCATGATTCATGAATCATGATTCAATACATGATTCATGAATCATGATTCGATTCATGATTCATGATTCATGATTCAATTCATGATTCAATTAATGATTCATGATTCATGATTCAATTCATGATTCATGATTTACGATTTAATACATGATTCATGATTCAAATTATGATTCATGATTCAATTCATGATTCTTGATTCAATTCATGATTCATGATTCAATTCATGATTCAATTCTTAATTCATGAATTAATTCATGATTCATGATTCATGATTCAATTCAAGATTAATGATTACATTTATGATTCATGATTTATGATTCATGATTCAATTCATGATTTATGATTCAATTCATGATTAATTTCATGATTCATGAGTCATGATTCAATTAATGATTCATGATTCATTTCATGATTCATAATTCAATTCATGATTCATGATTCATGATTCAATTCATGATTCATGATTTAATTCATGATTCATGATTCAATTAATGATTCAAGATTCATATCATGATTCATAATTCAATTCATGATTCATGATTCAATTCATGATTCATGATTTAATTCATGATTCATGATTCAATTCATGATTCTTGATTCAATTCATGATTCATGATTCAATTCATGATTCTTGATTCAATTCATAATTCATGATTCAATTCATGATTCATTTCATGATTCATGGTTTATGGTTCAATTCATGATTTATTATTCGATTCATGATTTATGAATCATGATTCAATACATGATTCATGATTCATCAATCATGATTCGATTCATAAATCATGATTCATGATTCAATTCATGATTCATTTCATGATTCATGATTCATGATTCAATTCATAATTCATCTCATGATTCATGATTCAATGCATGATTCAATTCATGATTCATGATTCAATTCATGATTCATGATTTAATTCATGATTCATGATTTAATTCATGATTCATGATTCAATTCATGATTTATGATTCAATTCATGATTCAATTCATGATTCATGATTCAATTCATGATTCAATTCATGATTCATGATTCCTGATTCATGAATCAAATCATGATTCATGATTCGATTCATGACTCATTATTCATGAATTAATTCATGATTCAATTCATAATTCATGATTCAATTCATGATTCATTATTCAATTCATGATTCATTTCATGATTCATGGTTTATGATTCAATTCATGATTTATTAATCGATTCATGATTCATGATTCATGAATCATGATTCGATTCATGATTCATGAATCATGATTCGATTCATGATTCATGATTCATGATTCATGATTCATGATTCAATTCATGATTCAATTAATGATTCATGATTCATGATTTATGATTCATGTTTTAATTCATGATTCATGATTTAATTCATAATTCATGATTCAATTCATGATTTATGATTTATAATTTAACTCATTATTCATGATTCATGATTCAATTCATCACTCATGATTCAAATTATGATTCATGATTCAATTCATGATTCTTGATTCAATTCATGATTCATGATTCGATTCATGATTCATAATTCAATTCATGATTCATGGTTCAATTCATGATTCTTGATTCAATTCATGATTCATAATTCAATTCATGATTCAATTCATGATTCATGATTCAATTCATGATTCATGATTCAATTCATGATTCATGATTCATGGATCAATTCATGATTCATGATTCGATTCATGATTCATAATTCAATTCATGATTCATGGTTTAATTCATGATTCTTGATTCAATTCATGATTCATGATTCAATTCATGATTCAATTCATGATTCATGATTCAATTCAGGATTCATGATTCAATTAATGATTCATGATTCATGATTTATGATTCATGTTTTAATTCATGATTCCTGATTCATGAATCAATTCATGATTCATGATTCGTTTCATGACTCATTATTCATGAATTAATTCATGATTCAATTCATAATTCATGATTCAATTCATAATTCATTATTCAATTCATGATTCATTTCATGATTCATGGTTTATGATTCAATTCATGATTTATTATTCGATTCATGATTCATGATTCATGAATCATGATTCGATTCATGATACATGATTCATGATTCATGATTCAATTCATGATTCAATTAATGATTCATGATTCATGATTTATGATTCATGTTTTAATTCATGATTCATGATTTAATTCATAATTCATGATTCAATTCATGATTCATGATTTATAATTTAACTCATTATTCATGATTTATGATTCAATTCATCACTCATGATTCAATTCATGATTCATGATTCAATTCATGATTCTTGATTCAATTCATGATTCATGATTCAATTCATGTTTCAATTCATGATTCATGATTCAATTCATGATTCATGGATCAATTCATGATTCATGATTCGATTCATGATTCATAATTCAATTCATGATTCATGGTTCAATTCATGATTCTTGATTCAATTCATGATTCATAATTCAATTCATGATTCAATTCATGATTCATGATTCAATTCATGATTCATGATTCATGGATCAATTCATGATTCATGATTCGATTCATGATTCATAATTCAATTCATGATTCATGGTTTAATTCATGATTCTTGATTCAATTCATGATTCATGATTCAATTCATGATTCAATTCATGATTCATGATTCAATTAATGATTCATGATTCATGATTTATGATTCATGTTTTAATTCATGATTCATGATTCAATTCAAAATTCATGATTCAATTCATGATTCATGATTCAATTCATGATTCTTGATTTAATTCATGTTTCATGATTCAATTCATGATTCAATTCATGATTCAATTCATGATTCATGATTCAATTCATTAATCATGATTCATGGATCAATTCATGATTCATGATTCAATTCATGATTCATGATTCAATTCATGATTCATGATTCATGGATCAATTCATGATTCATGATTCGATTCATGATTCATAATTCAATTCATGATTCATGGTTTAATTCATGATTCTTGATTCAATTCATGATTCATGATTCAATTCATGATTCAATTCATGATTCATGATTCAATTCAGGATTCATGATTCAATTAATGATTCATGATTCATGATTTATGATTCATGTTTTAATTCATGATTCCTGATTCATGAATCAATTCATGATTCATGATTCGATTCATGACGCATTATTCATGAATTAATTCATGATTCAATTCATAATTCATGATTCAATTCATGATTCATTATTCAATTCATGATTCATTTCATGATTCATGGTTTATGATTCAATTCATGATTTATTATTTGATTCATGATTCATGATTCATGAATCATGAGTCGATTCATGATTCATGATTCATGATTCATGATTCAATTCATGATTCAATTAATGATTCATGATTCATGATTTATGATTCATGTTTTAATTCATGATTCATGATTTAATTCATAATTCATGATTCAATTTATGATTCATGATTTATAATTTAACTCATTATTCATGATTCATGATTCAATTCATCACTCATGATTCAATTCATGATTCATGATTCAATTCATGATTCTTGATTCAATTCATGATTCATGATTAAATTCATGTTTCAATTCATGATTCATGATTCAATTCATGATTCATGGATCAATTCATGATTCATGATTCGATTCATGATTCATAATTCAATTCATGATTCATGGTTCAATTCATGATTCTTGATTCAATTCATGATTCATAATTCAATTCATGATTCAATTCATGATTCATGATTCAATTCATGATTCATGATTCATGGATCAATTCATGATTCATGATTCGATTCATGATTCATAATTCAATTCATGATTCATGGTTTAATTCATGATTCTTGATTCAATTCATGATTCATGATTCAATTCATGATTCAATTCATGATTCATGATTCAATTAATGATTCATGATTCATGATTTATGATTCATGATTCAATTCATGATTCATGAATCATGATTCAATACATGATTCATGATTCATGAATCATGATTCGATTCATGATTCATGATTCATGATTCAATTCATGATTCATTTCATGATTCATGATTCATGATTTATGATTCATGTTTTAATTCATGATTTATGATTCAATTATTAATTTATGATTCAATTCATGATTCATGATTCGATTCATGATTCAATTCATGATTCATTTCATGATTCATGATTCATAATTCAATTCATTATTCATGATTTATGATTCAATTCATCACTCATGATTCAATTCATGATTCATGATTCAATTCATGATTCTTGATACAATTCATGATTCATGATTCAATTCATGATTCAATTCATGATTCATGATTCATGGATCAATTCATGATTCATGATTCGATTCATGATTCATAATTCAATTCATGATTCATGATTCAATTTATGATTCTTGATTCAATTCTTGATTCATGATTCAATTCATGATTCAATTCATGATTCATGATTCAATTCATGATTCATGATTCAATTCATGATTCATGATTAATGATTTAATTAATGATTCATAATTTAATTCATGATTCATGTTTCAATTCATGATTCTTGATTTAATTCATGATTCAATTCATGATTCATGATTCAATTCATGATTCAATTCATGATTTATGATTCATGATTCAATTTATGATTCATGATTTATGATTCATGATTTAATTCATGATTCATGATTTATGATTAATTATTCAATTCATGATTCATGATTCAATTCATGTTTCATGATTCAATTCATGATTAATTTCATGATTCATGATTCAATTCATGATTCATGATTCAATTCATGATTCATGATTAATGATTTAATTAATGATTCATAATTTAATTCATGATTCATGTTTCAATTCATGATTCTTGATTTAATTCATGATTCAATTCATGATTCATGATTCAATTCATGATTCATTTCATGATTCATGATTCATGATTTATGATTCATGTTTTAATTCATGATTCATGATTCAATTATTAATTTATGATTCAATTCATGATTCATGATTCAATTCATGATTCAATTCATGATTCATTTCATGATTCATGATTCATAATTCAATTCATTATTCATGATTCATGATTCAATTCATCACTCATGATTCAATTCATGATTCATGATTCAATTCATGATTCTTGATACAATTCATGATTCATGATTCAATTCATGATTCAATTCATGATTCATGATTCATGGATCAATTCATGAATCATGATTCGATTCATGATTCATAATTCAATTCATGATTCATGATTCAATTCATGATTCTTGATTCAATTCATGATTCATGATTCAATTCATGATTCAATTCATGATTCATGATTCAATTCATGATTAATGATTCAATTCATGATTTATGATTCATGATTCAATTCATGATTCATGATTTATGATTCATGATTTAATTCATGATTCATGATTTATGATTAATTATTCAATTCATGATTCATGATTCAATTCATGATTCATGATTCAATTCATGATTACTTTCATGATTCATGATTCAATTCATGATTCATGATTAATGATTTAATTAATGATTCATAATTTAATTCATGATTCATGTTTCAATTCATGATTCTTGATTTAATTCATGATTCAATTCATGATTCATGATTCAATTCATGATTCATGATTAGATTCATGATTCATGATTTAATTCATGATTCATGATTTAATTCATGATTCATTATTTAATTCATGATTCATGATTCATGATTTAATTCATGATTCATGATTCATGATTCAATTCATGATTCATTTCATGATTCATGGATTATGATTCAATTCATGATTCATGATTTATGATTCATGATTCAATTCATGATTCATGATTTATGATTCATGATTCAATTCATGAGTCATGATTCAATTCATGTTTCATGATTCAATTCATGATTCATGATTTAATTCATGATTAATTTCATGATTCATGATTCATGATACAATTCATGATTCATGATTCAATTCATGAGTCATGATTCAATTCATGATTCATGATTTAATTCATGATTCATGATTCATGATTCGTGATTTATGATTAAATTCATGATTCTTGATTCAATTCATGATTCACGATTCATGATTCAATTCATGATTCAGTTATTATGATACGATTCATGATTCATTATTCATGATTCAATTTATGATTCGAGATTCATGATTTATGATTCAATTCATGATTTATGATTCAATTCATGATTCATGATTCAATTCATAATTCATGATTTAGGATTCAATTCATGATTTATGATTCAATTCATGATTCATGAATCATGAATCATGATTCGATTGATGATTCATGAATCATGATTCAAATCATGATTCATCATTCATTTCATTATTCATGATTCATGATTTAATTCATGATTCATGATTATGATTCATGATTTAATTCATGATTCATGATTCAATTCATGATTCATGATTCAATTTATGATTCATGATTCAATTCATGATTCATGATTCAATTCATGATTCATGATTCAATTCATGATTAATTTCATGATTCATGATTCAATTCATGATTCATTATTCATGATGCAATTCATGATTCATGATTCGATTCATGATTCATGATTGAATTCATGATTCATGATTCAATTCATGATTCATGATTCAATTCATGATTCATGATGTAAATCATGATTCATGATTTAAATCATGATTCATGATTCAATTCATGATTCTTGATTCAATTCATGATTCATGATTCAATTCATGATTCATGATTTAATTCATGATTCATGATTCGATTCATGATTCAAGATTTAAATCATGATTCAAGATTTAAATCATGATTCATGATTCAATTTATGATTCATTTCATGATTCATCGTTTATGATTCAATTCATTATTTATTTTTCGATTCATGATTCATGATTCAATTCATGATTCATGATTCATTATTCGATTCATGATTCATGATTCAATTCATGATTCCTGATTCCTGATTCATGATTCAATTCATGATTTAATTCATGATTCAATTCATGATTCTTGATTCAATTCATGATTCATGATTCCATTCATGATTCATGATTCATTATTTAATTCATGATTCATGATTCATTATTCGATTCATGATTCATGATAAAATTCATGATTCGTGATTCATGATTCATGATTCAATTCATGATTCAATTCATGATTCAATTCATGATTCATGATTCAATTTATGATTCTCGATTCATGATTTAATTCATGATTCATGATTCATGATTCAATTCATGATTCATGACTCGATTCATGATTCATTTCATGATTCATGGTTTATGATTCAATTCATGATTTATTGTTCGATTCATGATTCATTTCATGATTCATGGTTTATGATTCATGATTTATGACTCGATTCATGATTCATGATTCATGATTCAATTCATGATTAATTTCATAATTCATGATTCATGATTCAATTTATGATTCATGATTCAATTCATGATTCATGATTCAATTCATGATTAATTTCATGATTCATGATTCAATTCATGATTCATGATTCAATTCATGATTAATTTCATGATTCATGATTCAATTCATGATTCATTATTCATGATGCAATTCATGATTCATGATTCGATTCATGATTGAATTCATGATTCATGATTCAATTCATGATTCATGATTCAATTCATGATTCATGATTTAAATCATGATTCATGATTTAAATCATGATTCATGATTCAATTCATGATTCTTGATTCAATTCATGATTCATGATTCAATTCATGATTCATGATTTAATTCATGATTCATGATTCGATTCATGATTCAAGATTTAAATCATGATTCAAGATTTAAATCATGATTCATGATTCAATTTATGATTCATTTCATGATTCATCGTTTATGATTCAATTCATTATTTATTTTTCGATTCATGATTCATGATTCAATTCATGATTCATGATTCATTATTCGATTCATGATTCATGATTCATGATTCAATTTATGATTCCTGATTCCTGATTCATGATTCAATTCATGATTTAATTCATGATTCAATTCATGATTCTTGATTCAATTCATGATTCATGATTCCATTCATGATTCATGATTCATTATTTAATTCATGATTCATGATTCATTATTCGATTCATGATTCATGATAAAATTCATGATTCGTGATTCATGATTCATGATTCAATTCATGATTCAATTCATGATTCAATTCATGATTCATGATTCAATTTATGATTCTCGATTCATGATTTAATTCATGATTCATGATTCATGATTCAATTCATGATTCATGACTCGATTCATGATTCATTTCATGATTCATGGTTTATGATTCAATTCATGATTTATTGTTCGATTCATGATTCATTTCATGATTCATGGTTTATGATTCATGATTCATGACTCGATTCATGATTCATGATTCATGATTCAATTCATGATTAATTTCATAATTCATGATTCATGATTCAATTTATGATTCATGATTCAATTCATGATTCATGATTTAATTCATGATTCATGATTTAATTCATGATTCATGATTCAATTCATGATTTATGATTCAATTCATGATTCAATTCATGATTCATGATTCAATTCATGATTTATGATTCAATTCATGATTCAATTCATGATTCATGATTCAATTCATGATTTATGATTCAATTCATGATGCAATTCATGATTCATGATTCGATTCATGACTCATGATTCATGAATCAATTCATGATTCAATTCATAATTCATGATTCAATTCATGATTCATTATTCAATTCATGATTCATTTCATGATTCATGGTTTATGATTCAATTCATGATTTATTATTCAATACATAATTCATGATTCATGAATCATGATTTGATTCATGATTCATGATTCATGATTCAATTCATGATTAATTTCATGATTCATGAGTCATGATTCAATTAATGATTCATGATTTATTTCATGATTCATAATTCAATTCATGATTCATGATTCATGATTCAATTCATGATTCATGATTTAATTCATGATTCATGATTCGATTCATGATTCAAGATTTAAATCATGATTCAAGATTTAAATCATGATTCATGATTCAATTTATGATTCATTTCATGATTCATCGTTTATGATTCAATTCATTATTTATTTTTCGATTCATGATTCATGATTCAATTCATGATTCATGATTCATTATTCGATTCATGATTCATGATTCATGATTCAATTTATGATTCCTGATTCCTGATTCATGATTCAATTCATGATTTAATTCATGATTCAATTCATGATTCTTGATTCAATTCATTATTCATGATTCCATTCATGATTCATGATTCATTATTTAATTCATGATTCATGATTCATTATTCGATTCATGATTCATGATAAAATTCATGATTCGTGATTCATGATTCATGATTCAATTCATGATTCAATTCATGATTCAATTCATGATTCATGATTCAATTTATGATCCTCGATTCATGATTTAATTCATGATTCATGATTCATGATTCAATTCATGATTCATGACTCGATTCATGATTCATTTCATGATTCATGGTTTATGATTCAATTCATGATTTATTGTTCGATTCATGATTCATTTCATGATTCATGGTTTATGATTCATGATTCATGACTCGATTCATGATTCATGATTCATGATTCAATTCATGATTAATTTCATAATTCATGATTCATGATTCAATTTATGATTCATGATTCAATTCATGATTCATGATTTAATTCATGATTCATGATTTAATTCATGATTCATGATTCAATTCATGATTTATGATTCAATTCATGATTCAATTCATGATTCATGATTCAATTCATGATTTATGATTCAATTCATGATTCAATTCATGATTCATGATTCAATTCATGATTTATGATTCAATTCATGATGCAATTCATGATTCATGATTCGATTCATGACTCATGATTCAATTCATAATTCATGATTCAATTCATAATTCATGATTCAATTCATGATTCATTATTCAATTCATGATTCATTTCATGATTCATGGTTTATGATTCAATTCATGATTTATTATTCAATACATAATTCATGATTCATGAATCATGATTTGATTCATGATTCATGATTCATGATTCAATTCATGATTAATTTCATGATTCATGAGTCATGATTCAATTAATGATTCATGATTTATTTCATGATTCATAATTCAATTCATGATTCATGATTCATGATTCAATTCATGATTCATGATTTAATTCATGATTCATGATTCAATTAATGATTCAAGATTCATTTCATGATTCATAATTCAATTCATGATTCATGATTCAATTCATGATTCATGATTTAATTCATGATTCATGAATCAATTCATGATTCCTGATTCATGAATCAATTCATGATTCATGATTCGATTCATGACTCATGATTCATGAATCAATTCATGATTCAATTCATAATTCATGATTCAATTCATGATTTATGATTCAATTCATGATTTATGATTCAATTCATGATTTATGATTCAATTCATGATTCAATTCATGATTCATGATTCAATTCATGATTCAATTCATGATTCATGATTCAATTCATGATTCCTGATTCATGAATCAATTCATGATTCATGATTCGATTCATGACTCATGATTCATGAATCAATTCATGATTCAATTCATAATTCATGATTCATTTCATGATTCATGGTTTATGATTCAATTCATGATTTATTATTCGATTCATGATTCATGATTCATGAATCATGATTCGATTCATGTTTTATGATTCATGATTCATGATTCAATTCATGATTCAATTATTGATTCATGATTCATGATTTATGATTCATGTTTTAATTCATAATTCATTAATCAATTCATGATTCATGATTTATAATTTTACTCTTTATTCATGATTCATGATTCAATTCATCACTCATGATTCAATTCATGATTCATGATTCAATTCATGATTCTTGATTCAATTCATGATTCATGATTAAATTCATGTTTCAATTCATGATTTAATTCATGATTCATGATTCAATTTATGATTTATGATTCAATTCATGATTCAATTCATGATTCATGATTCAATTCATGATTCAATTCATGATTCATGATTCCTGATTCATGAATCAATTCATGATTCATGATTCGATTCATGACTCATTATTCATGAATTAATTCATGATTCAATTCATAATTCATGATTCAATTCATGATTCATTATTCAATTCATGATTCATTTCATGATTCATGATTCATGATTCAATTCATGATTCTTGATTCAATTCATGATTCATGATTCAATTCATGATTCAATTCATGATGCATGATTCAATTCATGATTAATGATTCAATTCATGATTTATGATTCATGATTCAATTCATGATTCATGATTTATGATTCATGATTTAATTCATGATTCATGATTTATGATTAATTATTCAATTCATGATTCATGATTCGATTCATGATTCAATTCATGATTAATTTCATGATTCATGATTCAATTCATGATTCATGATTCAATTCAAGATTCATGATTAATGATTTAATTAATGATTCATAATTTAATTCATGATTCATGTTTCAATTCATGATTCTTGATTTAATTCATGATTCAATTCATGATTCATGATTCAATTCATGATTCATTTCATGATTCATGATTCATGATTTATGATTCATGTTTTAATTCATGATTCATGATTCAATTATTAATTTATGATTCAATTCATGATTCATGATTCAATTCATGATTCAATTCATGATTCATTTCATGATTCATGATTCATAATTCAATTCATTATTCATGATTCATGATTCAATTCATCACTCATGATTCAATTCATGATTCATGATTCAATTCATGATTCTTGATACAATTCATGATTCATGATTCAATTCATGATTCAATTCATGATTCATGATTCATGGATCAATTCATGACTCATGATTCGATTCATGATTCATAATTCAATTCATGATTCATGATTCAATTCATGATTCTTGATTCAATTCATGATTCATGATTCAATTCATGATTCAATTCATGATTCATGATTCAATTCATGATTAATGATTCAATTCATGATTTATGATTCATGATTCATGATTTATGATTCATGATTTAATTCATGATTCATGATTTATGATTAATTATTCAATTCATGATTCATGATTCAATTCATGATTCATGATTCAATTCATGATTAATTTCATGATTCATGATTCAATTCATGATTCATGATTCAATTCATGATTCATGATTAATGATTTAATTAATGATTCATAATTTAATTCATGATTCATGTTTCAATTCATGATTCTTGATTTAATTCATGATTCAATTCATGATTCATGATTCAATTCATGATTCATGATTAGATTCATGATTCATGATTTAATTCATGATTCATGATTTAATTCATGATTCATTATTTAATTCATAATTCATGATTCATGATTTAATTCATGATTCATGATTCATGATTCAATTCATGATTCATTTCATGATTCATGGATTATGATTCAATTCATGATTCATGATTTATGATTCATGATTCAATTCATGATTCATGATTTATGATTCATGATTCAATTCATGAGTCATGATTCAATTCATGTTTCATGATTCAATTCATGATTCATGATTTAATTCATGATTAATTTCATGATTCATGATACAATTCATGATTCATGATTCAATTCATGATTCATGATTCAATTCATGATTCATGATTTAATTCATGATTCATGATTTGTGATTCATGATTCATGATTAAATTCATGATTCTTGATTCAATTCATGATTCACGATTCATGATTCAATTCATGATTCAGTAATCATGATACGATTCATGATTCATGATTCGATTCATGATTCATGATTGAATTCATGATTCATGATTCAATTCATGATTCATGATTCAATTCATGATTCATGATTTAAATCATGATTCATGATTTAAATCATGATTCATGATTCAATTCATGATTCTTGATTCAATTCATGATTCATGATTTAATTCATGATTCATGATTTAATTCATGATTCATGATTCGATTCATGATTCAAGATTTAAATCATGATTCAAGATTTAAATCATGATTCATGATTCAATTTATGATTCATTTCATGATTCATCGTTTATGATTCAATTAATTATTTATTTTTCGATTCATGATTCATGATTCATGAATCATGATTCAATTCATGATTCATTATTCGATACATGATTCATGATTCATGATTCAATTCATGATTCCTGATTCCTGATTTATGATTCAATTCATGATTTAATTCATGATTCAATTCATGATTCATGATTCAATTCATGATTCATGATTCCATTCATGATTCATGATTCATTATTTAATTCATGATTCATGATTCATTATTCGATTCATGATTCATGATAAAATTCATGATTCGTGATTCATGATTCATGATTAAATTCATGATTCAATTCATGATTCAATTCATGATTCATGATTCAATTTATGATTCGCGATTCATGATTTAATTTATGATTCATGATTTATGATTCAATTCATGATTCATTATTCAATTCATGATTCATTTCATGATTCATGGTTTATGATTCAATTCATGATTTATTATTCGATTCATGATTCATGAATCATGATTCAATACATGATTCATGATTCATGACTCGATTCATGATTCATGATTCATGATTCAATTCATGATTCATTTCATAATTCATGATTCATGATTCAATTTATGATTCATGATTCAATTCATGATTCATGATTTAATTCATGATTCATGATTTAATTCATGATTCATGATTCAATTCATGATTTATGATTCAATTCATGATTCAATTCATGATTCATGATTCAATTCATGATTTATGATTCAATTCATGATTCAATTCATGATTCATGATTCGATTCATGATTTATGATTCAATTCATGATGCAATTCATGATTCATGATTCGATTCATGATTCATGAATCAATTCATGATTCAATTCATAATTCATGATTCAATTCATGATTCATTATTCAATTCATGATTCATTTCATGATTCATGGTTTATGATTCAATTCATGATTTATTATTCAATACATAATTCATGATTCATGAATCATGATTCGATTCATGATTCATGATTCATGATTCAATTCATGATTAATTTCATGATTCATGAGTCATGATTCAATTAATGATTCATGATTTATTTCATGATTCATAATTCAATTCATGATTCATGATTCATGATTCAATTCATGATTCATGATTTAATTCATGATTCATGATTCAATTAATGATTCAAGATTCATTTCATGATTCATAATTCAATTCATGATTCATGATTCAATTCATGATTCATGATTTAATTCATGATTCATGATTCAATTCATGATTCTTGATTCAATTCATGATTCATGATTCAATTCATGATTCTTGATTCAATTCATAATTCATGATTCAATTCATGATTCATTTCATGATTCATGGTTTATGGTTCAATTCATGATTTATTATTCGATTCATGATTTATGAATCATGATTCAATACATGATTCATGATTCATCAATCATGATTCGATTCATGATTCATGATTCATGATTCAATTCATGATTCATTTCATGATTCATGATTCATGATTCAATTCATAATTCATCTCATGATTCATGATTCAATGCATGATTCAATTCATGATTCATGATTCAATTCATGATTCATGATTTAATTCATGATTCATGATTTAATTCATGATTCATGATTCAATTCATGATTTATGATTCAATTCATGATTCAAATTATGATTCATGATTCAATTCATGATTTAATTCATGATTCATGATTCAATTCATGATTCCTGATTCATGAATCAATTCATGATTCATGATTCGATTCATGACTCATGATTCATGAATCAATTCATGATTCAATTCATAATTCATGATTCAATTCATGATTTATGATTCAATTCATGATTTATGATTCAATTCATGATTCAATTCATGATTCATGATTCAATTCATGATTCAATTCATGATTCATGATTCAATTCATGATTCCTGATTCATGAATCAATTCATGATTCATGATTCGATTCATGACTCATGATTCATGAATGAATTCATGATTCAATTCATAATTCATGATTCATTTCATGATTCATGATTTATGATTCAATTCATGATTTATTATTCGATTCATGATTCATGATTCATGAATCATGATTCGATTCATGTTTTATGATTCATGATTCATGATTCAATTCATGATTCAATTAATGATTCATGATTCATGATTTATGATTCATGTTTTAATTCATAATTCATTAATCAATTCATGATTCATGATTTATAATTTTACTCTTTATTCATGATTCATGATTCAATTCATCACTCATGATTCAATTCATGATTCATGATTCAATTCATGATTCTTGATTCAATTCATGATTCATGATTAAATTCATGTTTCAATTCATGATTCATGATTCAATTCATGATTCATGAATCAATTCATGATTCATGATTCGATTCATGATTCATAATTCAATTCATGATTCATGGTTCAATTCATAATTCTTGATTCAATTCATGATTCATAATTCAATTCATGATTCTTGATTCAATTCATGCTTCATGATTCATAAATCATGATTCGATTCATGATTCATGATTCATGATTCAATTCATAATTCATCTCATGATTCATGATTCAATGCATGATTCAATTCATGATTCATGATTCAATTCATGATTCATGATTTAATTCATGATTCATGATTTAATTCATGATTCATGATTCAATTTATGATTTATGATTCAATTCATGATTCATTTTATGATTCATGAATTAATTCATGATTCAATTCATAATTCATGATTCAATTCATGATTCATTATTCAATTCATGATTCATTTCATGATTCATGATTCATGATTCAATTCATGATTCTTGATTCAATTCATGATTCATGATTCAATTCATGATTCAATTCATGATGCATGATTCAATTCATGATTAATGATTCAATTCATGATTTATGATTCATGATTCAATTCATGATTCATGATTTATGATTCATGATTTAATTCATGATTCATGATTTATGATTAATTATTCAATTCATGATTCATGATTCAATTCATGATTCATGATTCAATTCATGATTAATTTCATGATTCATGATTCAATTCATGATTCATGATTCCATTCATGATTCATGATTAATGATTTAATTAATGATTCATAATTTAATTCATGATTCATGTTTCAATTCATGATTCTTGATTTAATTCATGATTCAATTCATGATTCATGATTCAATTCATGATTCATTTCATGATTCATGATTCATGATTTATGATTCATGTTTTAATTCATGATTCATGATTCAATTATTAATTTATGATTCAATTCATGATTCATGATTCAATTCATGATTCAATTCATGATTCATTTCATGATTCATGATTCATAATTCAATTCATTATTCATGATTCATGATTCAATTCATCACTCATGATTCAATTCATGATTCATGATTCAATTCATGATTCTTGATACAATTCATGATTCATGATTCAATTCATGATTCAATTCATGATTCATGATTCATGGATCAATTCATGACTCATGATTCGATTCATGATTCATAATTCAATTCATGATTCATGATTCAATTCATGATTCTTGATTCAATTCATGATTCATGATTCAATTCATGATTCAATTCATGATTCATGATTCAATTCATGATTAATGATTCAATTCATGATTTATGATTCATGATTCATGATTCATGATTTAATTCATGATTCATGATTTATGATTAATTATTCAATTCATGATTCATGATTCAATTCATGATTCATGATTCAATTCATGATTAATTTCATGATTCATGATTCAATTCATGATTCATGATTCAATTCATGATTCATGATTAATGATTTAATTAATGATTCATAATTTAATTCATGATTCATGTTTCAATTCATGATTCTTGATTTAATTCATGATTCAATTCATGATTCATGATTCAATTCATGATTCATGATTAGATTCATGATTCATGATTTAATTCATGATTCATGATTTAATTCATGATTCATTATTTAATTCATAATTCATGATTCATGATTTAATTCATGATTCATGATTCATGATTCAATTCATGATTCATTTCATGATTCATGGATTATGATTCAATTCATGATTCATGATTTATGATTCATGATTCAATTCATGATTCATGATTTATGATTCATGATTCAATTCATGAGTCATGATTCAATTCATGTTTCATGATTCAATTCATGATTCATGATTCAATTCATGATTAATTTCATGATTCATGAGTCATGATTCAATTAATGATTCATGATTTATTTCATGATTCATAATTCAATTCATGATTCATGATTCATGATTCAATTCATGATTCATGATTTAATTCATGATTCATGATTCAATTAATGATTCAAGATTCATTTCATGATTCATAATTCAATTCATGATTCATGATTCAATTCATGATTCATGATTTAATTCATGATTCATGATTCAATTCATGATTCTTGATTCAATTCATGATTCATGATTCAATTCATGATTCTTGATTCAATTCATAATTCATGATTCAATTCATGATTCATTTCATGATTCATGGTTTATGGTTCAATTCATGATTTATTATTCGATTCATGATTTATGAATCATGATTCAATACATGATTCATGATTCATCAATCATGATTCGATTCATGATTCATGATTCATGATTTAATTCATGATTCATTTCATGATTCATGATTCATGATTCAATTCATAATTCATCTCATGATTCATGATTCAATGCATGATTCAATTCATGATTCATGATTCAATTCATGATTCATGATTTAATTCATGATTCATGATTTAATTCATGATTCATGATTCAATTCATGATTTATGATTCAATTCATGATTCAAATTATGATTCATGATTCAATTCATGATTTAATTCATGATTCATGATTCAATTCATGATTCCTGATTCATGAATCAATTCATGATTCATGATTCGATTCATGACTCATGATTCATGAATCAATTCATGATTCAATTCATAATTCATGATTCAATTCATGATTTATGATTCAATTCATGATTTATGATTCAATTCATGATTCAATTCATGATTCATGATTCAATTCATGATTCAATTCATGATTCATGATTCAATTCATGATTCCTGATTCATGAATCAATTCATGATTCATGATTCGATTCATGACTCATGATTCATGAATCAATTCATGATTCAATTCATAATTCATGATTCATTTCATGATTCATGGTTTATGATTCAATTCATGATTTATTATTCGATTCATGATTCATGATTCATGAATCATGATTCGATTCATGTTTTATGATTCATGATTCATGATTCAATTCATGATTCAATTAATGATTCATGATTCATGATTTATGATTCATGTTTTAATTCATAATTCATTAATCAATTCATGATTCATGATTTATAATTTTACTCTTTATTCATGATTCATGATTCAATTCATCACTCATGATTCAATTCATGATTCATGATTCAATTCATGATTCTTGATTCAATTCATGATTCATGATTAAATTCATATTTCAATTCATGATTCATGATTCAATTCATGATTCATGAATCAATTCATGATTCATGATTCGATTCATGATTCATAATTCAATTCATGATTCATGGTTAAATTCATGATTCTTGATTCAATTCATGATTCATAATTCAATTCATGATTCTTGATTCAATTCATGATTCATGATTCATAAATCATGATTCGATTCATGATTTATGATTCATGATTCAATTCATAATTCATCTCATGATTCATGATTCAATGCATGATTCAATTCATGATTCATGATTCAATTCATGATTCATGATTTAATTCATGATTCATGATTTAATTCATGATTCATGATTTAATTCATGATTCATGATTCAATTTATGATTTATGATTCAATTCATGATTCAATTCATGATTCATGATTCAATTCATGATTCAATTCATGATTCATGATTCCTGATTCATGAATCAATTCATGATTCATGATTCGATTCATGACTCATTATTCATGAATTAATTCATGATTCAATTCATAATTCATGATTCAATTCATGATTCATTATTCAATTCATGATTCATTTCATGATTCATGATTCATGATTCAATTCATGATTCTTGATTCAATTCATGATTCATGATTCAATTCATGATTCAATTCATGATGCATGATTCAATTCATGATTAATGATTCAATTCATGATTTATGATTCATGATTCAATTCATGATTCATGATTTATGATTCATGATTTAATTCATGATTCATGATTTATGATTAATTATTCAATTCATGATTCATGATTCAATTCATGATTCATGATTCAATTCATGATTAATTTCATGATTCATGATTCAATTCATGATTCATGATTCCATTCATGATTCATGATTAATGATTTAATTAATGATTCATAATTTAATTCATGATTCATGTTTCAATTCATGATTCTTGATTTAATTCATGATTCAATTCATGATTCATGATTCAATTCATGATTCATGTTTCAATTCATGATTCTTGATTTAATTCATGATTCAATTCATGATTCATGATTCAATTCATGATTCATTTCATGATTCATGATTCATGATTTATGATTCATGTTTTAATTCATGATTCATGATTCAATTATTAATTTATGATTCAATTCATGATTCATGATTCAATTCATGATTCAATTCATGATTCATTTCATGATTCATGATTCATAATTCAATTCATTATTCATGATTCATGATTCAATTCATCACTCATGATTCAATTCATGATTCATGATTCAATTCATGATTCTTGATACAATTCATGATTCATGATTCAATTCATGATTCAATTCATGATTCATGATTCATGGATCAATTCATGACTCATGATTCGATTCATGATTCATAATTCAATTCATGATTCATGATTCAATTCATGATTCTTGATTCAATTCATGATTCATGATTCAATTCATGATTCAATTCATGATTCATGATTCAATTCATGATTAATGATTCAATTCATGATTTATGATTCATGATTCATGATTTATGATTCATGATTTAATTCATGATTCATGATTTATGATTAATTATTCAATTCATGATTCATGATTCAATTCATGATTCATGATTCAATTCATGATTAATTTCATGATTCATGATTCAATTCATGATTCATGATTCAATTCATGATTCATGATTAATGATTTAATTAATGATTCATAATTTAATTCATGATTCATGTTTCAATTCATGATTCTTGATTTAATTCATGATTCAATTCATGATTCATGATTCAATTCATGATTCATGATTAGATTCATGATTCATGATTTAATTCATGATTCATGATTTAATTCATGATTCATTATTTAATTCATAATTCATGATTCATGATTTAATTCATGATTCATGATTCATGATTCAATTCATGATTCATTTCATGATTCATGGATTATGATTCAATTCATGATTCATGATTTATGATTCATGATTCAATTCATGATTCATGATTTATGATTCATGATTCAATTCATGAGTCATGATTCAATTCATGTTTCATGATTCAATTCATGATTCATGATTTAATTCATGATTAATTTCATGATTCATGATACAATTCATGATTCATGATTCAATTCATGATTCATGATTCAATTCATGATTCATGATTTAATTCATGATTCATGATTTGTGATTCATGATTCATGATTAAATTCATGATTCTTGATTCAATTCATGATTCACGATTCATGATTCAATTCATGATTCAGTAATCATGATACGATTCATGATTCATGATTCGATTCATGATTCATGATTGAATTCATGATTCATGATTCAATTCATGATTCATGATTCAATTCATGATTCATGATTTAAATCATGATTCATGATTTAAATCATGATTCATGATTCAATTCATGATTCTTGATTCAATTCATGATTCATGATTTAATTCATGATTCATGATTTAATTCATGATTCATGATTCGATTCATGATTCAAGATTTAAATCATGATTCAAGATTTAAATCATGATTCATGATTCAATTTATGATTGATTTCATGATTCATCGTTTATGATTCAATTAATTATTTATTTTTCGATTCATGATTCATGATTCATTATTCGATACATGATTCATGATTCATGATTCAATTCATGATTCCTGATTCCTGATTTATGATTCAATTCATGATTTAATTCATGATTCAATTCATGATTCATGATTCAATTCATGATTCATGATTCCATTCATGATTCATGATTCATTATTTAATTCATGATTCATGATTCATTATTCGATTCATGATTCATGATAAAATTCATGATTCGTGATTTATGATTCATGATTAAATTCATGATTCAATTCATGATTCAATTCATGATTCATGATTCAATTTATGATTCGCGATTCATGATTTAATTTATGATTCATGATTTATGATTCAATTCATGATTCATTATTCAATTCATGATTCATTTCATGATTCATGGTTTATGATTCAATTCATGATTTATTATTCGATTCATGATTCATGAATCATGATTCAATACATGATTCATGATTCATGACTCGATTCATGATTCATGATTCATGATTCAATTCATGATTCATTTCATAATTCATGATTCATGATTCAATTTATGATTCATGATTCAATTCATGATTCATGATTTAATTCATGATTCATGATTTAATTCATGATTCATGATTCAATTCATTATTTATGATTCAATTCATGATTCAATTCATGATTCATGATTCAATTCATGATTTATGATTCAATTCATGATTCATGATTCGATTCATGACTCATGATTCATGAATCAATTCATGATTCAATTCATAATTCATGATTCAATTCATGATTCATTATTCAATTCATGATTCATTTCATGATTTATGGTTTATGATTCAATTCATGATTTATTATTCGATTCATGATTCATGATTCATGAATCATGATTCAATACATGATTCATGAATCATGATTCGATTCATGATTCATGATTCAATTCATGATTCAATTAATGATTCATGATTCATGATTCAATTCATGATTCATGATTTACGATTTAATACATGATTCATGATTCAAATTATGATTCATGATTCAATTCATGATTCTTGATTCAATTCATGATTCATGATTCAATTCATGATTTAATTCTTAATTCATGATTCAATTCATGATTCATGATTCATGATTCAATTCATGATTAAGGATTAAATTTATGATTCATGATTTATGATTCTTGATTCAATTCATGATTCATGATTCAATTCATGATTTAATTCTTAATTCATAATTCAATTCATGATTCATGATTCATGATTCAATTCATGATTCATGATTTAATTCATGATTCATGATTCAATTAATGATTCAAGATTCATTTCATGATTCATAATTCAATTCATGATTCATGATTCAATTCATGATTCATGATTTAATTCATGATTCATGATTCAATTCATGATTCTTGATTCAATTCATGATTCATGATTCAATTCATGATTCTTGATTCAATTCATTATTCAATTCATGATTCATGATTCAATTCATGATTCATGATTCATGGATCAATTCATGATTCATGATTCATCAATCATGATTCGATTCATGATTCATGATTTATGATTCATGATTCAATTCATGATTCATTTCATGATTCATGATTCATGATTTATGAATTATGTTTTAATTCATGATTCATAATTCAATTATTAATTTATGATTCAATTCATGATTCATGATTCGATTCATGGTTCAATTCATAATTCATTTCATGATTCATGATTCATAATTCAATTCATTATTCATGATTCATGATTCAATTCATCACTCATGATTCAATTCATGATTCATGATTCAATTCATGATTCTTGATACAATTCATGATTCATGATTCAATTCATGATTCAATTCATGATTCATGATTCATGGATCAATTCATGATTCATGATTCGATTCATGATTCATAATTAAATTCATGATTCATGATTCAATTCATGATTCTTGATTCAATTCATGATTCATGATTCAATTCATGATTCAATTCATGATTCATGATTCAATTCATGATTAATGATTCAATTCATGATTTATGATTCATGATTCAATTCATGATTCATGATTTATGATTCATGATTTAATTCATGATTCATGATTTATGATTAATTATTTAATTCATGATTCATGATTCAATTCATGATTCATGATTCAATTCATGATTATTTTAATGATTCATGATTCAATTCATGATTCATGATTCAATTCATGATTCATGATTAATGATTTAATTAATGATTCATAATTTAATTCATGATTCATGTTTCAATTCATGATTCTTGATTTAATTCATGATTCAATTCATGATTCATGATTCAATTCATGATTCATTTCATGATTCATGATTCATGATTTATGATTCATGTTTTAATTCATGATTCATGATTCAATTATTAATTTATGATTTAATTCATGATTCATGATTCAATTCATGATTCAATTCATGATTCATTTCATGATTCATGATTCATATTTCAATTCATTATTCATGATTCATGATTAAATTCATCACTCATGATTCAATTCATGATTCATGATTCAATTCATGATTCTTGATACAATTCATGATTCATGATTCAATTCATGATTCAATTCATGATTCATGATTCATGGATCAATTCATGATTCATGATTCAATTCATGATTCATAATTCAATTCATGATTCATGATTCAATTCATGATTCTTGATTCAATTCATGATTCATGATTCAATTCATGATTCAATTCATGATTCATGATTCAATTCATGATTAATGATTCAATTCATGATTTATGATTCATGATTCAATTCATGATTCATGATTTATGATTCATGATTTAATTCATGATTCATGATTTATGATTAATTATTCAATTCATGATTCATGATTCAATTCATGATTCATGATTCAATTCATGATTAATTTCATGATTCATGATTCAATTCATGATTCATGATTCAATTCATGATTCATGATTAATGATTTAATTAATGATTCATAATTTAATTCATGATTCATGTTTCAATTCATGATTCTTGATTTAATTCATGATTCAATTCATGATTCATGATTCAATTCATGATTCATGATTAGATTCATGATTCATGATTTAATTCATGATTCATGATTTAATTCATGATTCATTATTTAATTCATGATTCATGATTCATGATTCAATTCATGATTCATTTCATGATTCATGGATTATGATTCAATTCATGATTCATGATTTATGATTCATGATTCAATTCATGATTCATGATTTATGATTCATGATTCAATTCATGAGTCATGATTCAATTCATGTTTCATGATTCAATTCATGATTCATGATTTAATTCATGATTTATGATTCATGATTCATGATTAAATTCATGATTCTTGATTCAATTCATGATTCACGATTCATGATTCAATTTATGATTCGAGATTCATGATTTATGATTCAATTCATGATTTATGATTCAATTCATGATTCATGATTTAATTCATAATTCATGATTTAGGATTCAATTCATGATTTATGATTCAATTCATGATTCATGAATCATGAATCATGATTTGATTGATGATTCATGAATCATGATTCAAATCATGATTCATGATTCATTTCATTATTCATGATTCATGATTTAATTCATGATTCATGATTATGATTCATGATTTAATTCATGATTCATGATTCAATACATGATTCATGATTCAATTTATGATTCATGATTCAATTCATGATTCATGATTCAATTCATGATTCATGATTCAATTCATGATTAATTTCATGATTCATGATTCAATTCATGATTCATTATTCATGATGCAATTCATGATTCATGATTCGATTCATGATTCATGATTGAATTCATGATTCATGATTCAATTCATGATTCATGATTCAATTCATGATTCATGATTTAAATCATGATTCATGATTCAATTCATGATTCTTGATTCAATTCATGATTCATGATTTAATTCATGATTCATGATTTAATTCATGATTCATGATTCGATTCATGATTCAAGATTTAAATCATGATTCAAGATTTAAATCATGATTCATGATTCAATTTATGATTCATTTCATGATTCATCGTTTATGATTCAATTCATTATTTATTTTTCGATTCATGATTCATGATTCATGAATCATGATTCAATTCATGATTCATGATTCATTATTCGATTCATGATTCCTGATTCCTGATTCATGATTCAATTCATGATTTAATTCATGATTCAATTCATGATTCATGATTCAATTCATGATTCATGATTCCATTCATGATTCATGATTCATTATTTAATTCATGATTCATGATTATGATTCATGATTTAATTCATGATTCATGATTCAATTCATGATTCATGATTCAATTTATGATTCATGATTCAATTCATGATTCATGATTCAATTCATGATTCATGATTCAATTCATGATTAATTTCATGATTCATGATTCAATTCATGATTCATTATTCATGATGCAATTCATGATTCATGATTCGATTCATGATTCATGATTGAATTCATGATTCATGATTCAATTCATGATTCATGATTCAATTCATGATTCATGATTTAAATCATGATTCATGATTCAATTCATGATTCTTGATTCAATTCATGATTCATGATTTAATTCATGATTCATGATTTAATTCATGATTCATGATTCGATTCATGATTCAAGATTTAAATCATGATTCAAGATTTAAATCATGATTCATGATTCAATTTATGATTCATTTCATGATTCATCGTTTATGATTCAATTCATTATTTATTTTTCGATTCATGATTCATGATTCATGAATCATGATTCAATTCATGATTCATGATTCATTATTCGATTCATGATTCCTGATTCCTGATTCATGATTCAATTCATGATTTAATTCATGATTCAATTCATGATTCATGATTCAATTCATGATTCATGATTCCATTCATGATTCATGATTCATTATTTAATTCATGATTCATGATTCATTATTCGATTCATGATTCATGATAAAATTCATGATTCGTGATTCATGATTCATGATTCAATTCATGATTCAATTCATGATTCAATTCATGATTCATGATTCAATTTATGATTCTCGATTCATGATTTAATTCATGATTCATGATTCATGATTCAATTCATGATTCATTATTCAATTCATGATTCATTTCATGATTCATGGTTTATGATTCAATTCATGATTTATTATTTGATTCATGATTCATGATTTAATTCATGATTCATGATTCAATTCATGATTTATGATTCAATTCATGATTCAATTCATGATTCATGATTCAATTCATGATTCATGATTCAATTCATGATTCATGATTCAATTCATGATTCATTTCATAATTCATGATTCATGATTCAATTTATGATTCATGATTCAATTCATGATTCATGATTTAATTCATGATTCATGATTTAATTCATGATTCATGATTCAATTCATGATTTATGATTCAATTCATGATTCAATTCATGATTCATGATTCAATTCATGATTTATGATTCAATTCATGATTCAATTCATGATTCATGATTCAATTCATGACTCATGATTCATGAATCAATTCATGATTCAATTCATAATTCATGATTCAATTCATGATTCATTATTCAATTCATGATTCATTTCATGATTCATGGTTTATGATTCAATTCATGATTTATTATTCGATTCATGATTCATTAATCATGATTCAATACATGATTCATGAATCATGATTCGATTCATGATTCATGATTCATGATTCAATTCATGATTCAATTCATGATTCGTGATTCATGATTCAATTCATGATTCATGATTTACGATTTAATACATGATTCATGATTCAAATTATGATTCATGATTCAATTCATGATTCTTGATTCAATTCATGATTCATGATTCAATTCATGATTCAATTCATGATTCATGATTCATGATTCAATTCAAGATTAATGATTAAATTTATGATTCATGATTTATGATTCATGATTCAATTCATGATTTATGATTCAATTCATGATTAATTTCATGATTCATAAGTCATGATTCAATTAATGATTCATGATTCATTTCATGATTCATAATTCAATTCATGATTCATGATTCATGATTCAATTCATGATTCATGATTTAATTCATGATTCATGATTCAATTAATGATTCAAGATTCATTTCATGATTCATAATTCAATTCATGATTCATGATTCAATTCATGATTCATGATTTAATTCATGATTCAATTCATGATTCTTGATTCAATTCATGATTCATGATTCAATTCATGATTCTTGATTCAATTCATAATTCATGATTCAATTCATGATTCATTTCATGATTCATGGTTTATGGTTCAATTCATGATTTATTATTCGATTCATGATTTATGAATCATGATTCAATACATGATTCATGATTCATCAATCATGATTCGATTCATGAATCATGATTCATGATTCAATTCATGATTCATTTCATGATTCATGATTCATGATTCAATTTATAATTCATCTCATGATTCAATTTATAATTCATCTCATGATTCATGATTCAATGCATGATTCAATTCATGATTCATGATTCAATTCATGATTCATGATTTAATTCATGATTCATGATTTAATTCATGATTCATGATTCAATTCATGATTTATGATTCAATTCATGATTCAATTCATGATTCATGATTCAATTCATGATTCAATTCATGATTCATGGTTTATGATTCAATTCATGATTTATTATTCGATTCATGATTCATGATTCATGAATCATGATTCGATTCATGATTCATGAATCATGATTCGATTCATGATTCATTATTCATGATTCATGATTCATGATTCAATTCATGATTCAATTAATGATTCATGATTCATGATTTATGATTCATGTTTTAATTCATGATTCATGATTTAATTCATAATTCATGATTCAATTCATGATTTATGATTTATAATTTAACTCATTATTCATGATTCATGATTCAATTCATCACTCATAATTCAAATTATGATTCATGATTCAATTCATGATTCTTGATTCAATTCATGATTCATGATTCAATTCATGTTTCAATTCATGATTCATGATTCAATTCATGATTCATGGATCAATTCATGATTCATGATTCGATTCATGATTCATAATTCAATTCATGATTCATGGTTCAATTCATGATTCTTGATTCAATTCATGATTCATAATTCAATTCATGATTCAATTCATGATTCATGATTTAATTCATGATTCATGATTCAATTCATGATTCATGATTCATGGATCAATTCATGATTCATGATTCGATTCATGATTCATAATTCAATTCATGATTCATGGTTTAATTCATGATTCTTGATTCAATTCATGATTCATGATTCAATTCATGATTCAATTCATGATTCATGATTCAATTTAGGATTCATGATTCAATTAATGATTCATGATTCATGATTTATGATTCATGTTTTAATTCATGATTCCTGATTCATGAATCAATTCATGATTCATGATTCGATTCATGACTCATTATTCATGAATTAATTCATGATTCAATTCATAATTCATGATTCAATTCATAATTCATTATTCAATTCATGATTCATTTCATGATTCATGGTTTATGATTCAATTCATGATTTATTATTCGATTCATGATTCATGATTCATGAATCATGATTCGATTCATGATTCATGAATCATGATTCGATTCATGATTCATTATTCATGATTCATGATTCATGATTCAATTCATGATTCAATTAATGATTCATGATTCATGATTTATGATTCATGTTTTAATTCATGATTCATGATTTAATTCATAATTCATGATTCAATTCATGATTTATGATTTATAATTTAACTCATTATTCATGATTCATGATTCAATTCATCACTCATAATTCAAATTATGATTCATGATTCAATTCATGATTCTTGATTCAATTCATGATTCATGATTCAATTCATGTTTCAATTCATGATTCATGATTCAATTCATGATTCATGGATCAATTCATGATTCATGATTCGATTCATGATTCATAATTCAATTCATGATTCATGGTTCAATTCATGATTCTTGATTCAATTCATGATTCATAATTCAATTCATGATTCAATTCATGATTCATGATTTAATTCATGATTCATGATTCAATTCATGATTCATGATTCATGGATCAATTCATGATTCATGATTCGATTCATGATTCATAATTCAATTCATGATTCATGGTTTAATTCATGATTCTTGATTCAATTCATGATTCATGATTCAATTCATGATTCAATTCATGATTCATGATTCAATTTAGGATTCATGATTCAATTAATGATTCATGATTCATGATTTATGATTCATGTTTTAATTCATGATTCCTGATTCATGAATCAATTCATGATTCATGATTCGATTCATGACTCATTATTCATGAATTAATTCATGATTCAATTCATAATTCATGATTCAATTCATAATTCATTATTCAATTCATGATTCATTTCATGATTCATGGTTTATGATTCAATTCATGATTTATTATTCGATTCATGATTCATGATTCATGAATCATGATTCGATTCATGATTCATGATTCATGATTCATGATTCAATTCACGATTCAATTAATGATTCATGATTCATGATTTATGATTCATGTTTTAATTCATGATTCATGATTTAATTCATAATTCATGATTCAATTCATGATTCATGATTTATAATTTAACTCATTATTCATGATTCATGATTCAATTCATCACTCATGATTCAATTCATGATTCATGATTCAATTCATGATTCTTGATTCAATTCATGATTCATGATTCAATTCATGTTTCAATTCATGATTCATGATTCAATTCATGATTCATGTATCAATTCATGATTCATGATTCGATTCATGATTCATAATTCAATTCATGATTCATGGTTCAATTCATGATTCTTGATTCAATTCATGATTCATAATTCAATTCATGATTCAATTCATGATTCATGATTCAATTCATGATTCATGATTCAATTAATGATTCATGATTCATGATTTATGATTCATGTTTTAATTCATGATTCATGATTCAATTCAAAATTCATGATTCAATTCATGATTCATGATTCAATTCATGATTCTTGATTTAATTCATGTTTCATGATTCAATTCATGATTCAATTCATGATTCAATTCATGATTCATGATTCAATTCATGATTCATGGATCAATTCATGATTCATGATTCAATTCATGATTCATGATTCAATTCATGATTCATGATTCATGGATCAATTCATGATTCATGATTCGATTCATGATTCATAATTCAATTCATGATTCATGGTATAATTCATGATTCTTGATTCAATTCATGATTCATGATTCAATTCATGATTCAATTCATGATTCATGATTCAATTCAGGATTCATGATTCAATTAATGATTCATGATTCATGATTTATGATTCATGTTTTAATTCATGATTCCTGATTCATGAATCAATTCATGATTCATGATTCGATTCATGACTCATTATTCATAAATTAATTCATGATTCAATTCATAATTCATGATTCAATTCATAATTCATGATTCAATTCATGATTCATTATTCAATTCATGATTCATTTCATGATTCATGGTTTATGATTCAATTCATGATTTATTATTTGATTAATGATTCATGATTCATGAATCATGAGTCGATTCATGATTCATGATTCATGATTCATGATTCAATTCATGATTCAATTAATGATTCATGATTCATGATTTATGATTCATGTTTTAATTCATGATTCATGATTTAATTCATAATTCATGATTCAATTTATGATTCATGATTTATAATTTAACTCATTATTCATGATTCAATTCATCACTCATGATTCAATTCATGATTCATGATTCAATTCATGATTCTTGATTCAATTCATGATTCATGATTCAATTCATGTTTCAATTCATGATTCATGATTCAATTCATGATTCATGGATCAATTCATGATTCATGATTCGATTCATGATTCATAATTCAATTCATGATTCATGGTTCAATTCATGATTCTTGATTCAATTCATGATTCATAATTCAATTCATGATTCAATTCATGATTCATGATTCAATTCATGATTCATGATTCATGGATCAATTCATGATTCATGATTCGATTCATGATTCATAATTCAATTCATGATTCATGGTTTAATTCATGATTTATGATTCAATTCATGAATCATGAATCATGATTCGATTGATGATTCATGAATCATGATTCAAATCATGATTCATCATTCATTTCATTATTCATGATTTATGATTTAATTCATGATTCATGATTATGATTCATGATTTAATTCATGATTCATGATTCAATTCATGATTCATGATTCAATTTATGATTCATGATTCAATTCATGATTCATGATTCAATTCATGATTCATGATTCAATTCATGATTAATTTCATGATTCATGATTCAATTCATGATTCATTATTCATGATGCAATTCATGATTCATGATTCGATTCATGATTCATGATTGAATTCATGATTCATGATTCAATTCATGATTCATGATTCAATTCATGATTCATGATTTAAATCATGATTCATGATTTAAATCATGATTCATGATTCAATTCATGATTCTTGATTCAATTCATGATTCATGATTTAATTCATGATTCATGATTCGATTCATGATTCAAGATTTAAATCATGATTCAAGATTTAAATCATGATTCATGATTCAATTTATGATTCATTTCATGATTTATCGTTTATGATTCAATTCATTATTTATTTTTCGATTCATGATTCATGATTCAATTCATGATTCATGATTCATTATTCGATTCATGATTCATGATTCATGATTCAATTCATGATTCCTGATTCCTGATTCATGATTCAATTCATGATTTAATTCATGATTCAATTCATGATTCATGATTCAATTCATGATTCATGATTCCATTCATGATTCATGATTCATTATTTAATTCATGATTCATGATTCATTATTCGATTCATGATTCATGATAAAATTCATGATTCGTGATTCATGATTCAATTCATGATTCAATTCATGATTCAATTCATGATTCATGATTCAATTTATGATTCTCGATTCATGATTTAATTCATGATTCATGATTCATGATTCAATTCATGATTCATGACTCGATTCATGATTCATTTCATGATTCATGGTTTATGATTCAATTCATGATTTTCTGTTCGATTCATGATTTATTTCATGATTCATGGTTTATGATTCATGATTCATGACTCGATTCATGATTCATGATTCATGATTCAATTCATGATTAATTTCATAATTCATGATTCATGATTCAATTTATGATTCATGATTCAATTCATGATTCATGATTTAATTCATGATTCATGATTTAATTCATGATTCATGATTCAATTCATGATTTATGATTCAATTCATGATTCAATTCATGATTCATGATTCAATTCATGATTTATGATTCAATTCATGATTCAATTCATGATTCATGATTGAATTCATGATTTATGATTCAATTCATGATGCAATTCATGATTCATGATTCGATTCATGACTCATGATTCATGAATCAATTCATGATTCAATTCATAATTCATGATTCAATTCATGATTCATTATTCAATTCATGATTCATTTCATGATTCATGGTTTATGATTCAATTCATGATTTATTATTCAATACATAATTCATGATTCATGAATCATGATTCGATTCATGATTCATGATTCAATTCATGATTCAATTAATGATTCATGATTCATGATTCAATCCATGATTCATGATTTACGATTTAATACATGATTCATGATTCAAATTATGATTCATGATTCAATTCATGATTCTTGATTCAATTCATATTTCATGATTCAATTCATGATTCAATTCTTAATTCATGATTCAATTCATGATTCATGATTCAATTCATGATTAATGATTAAATTTATGATTCATGATTTATGATTCATGATTCAATTCATGATTTATGATTCAATTCATGATTAATTTCATGATTCATGAGTCATGATTCAATTAATGATTCATGATTTATTTCATGATTCATAATTCAATTCATGATTCATGATTCATGATTCAATTCATGATTCATGATTTAATTCATGATTCTTGATTCAATTAATGATTCAAGATTCATTTCATGATTCATAATTCAATTCATGATTCATGATTCAATTCATGATTCATGATTTAATTCATGATTCATGATTCAATTCATGATTCTTGATTCAATTCATGATTCATGATTCAATTCATGATTCTTGATTCAATTCATAATTCATGATTCAATTCATGATTCATTTCATGATTCATGGTTTATGGTTCAATTCATGATTTATTATTCGATTCATGATTTATGAATCATGATTCAATACATGATTCATGATTCATCAATCATGATTCGATTCATGATTCATGATTCATGATTTAATTCATGATTCATTTCATGATTCATGATTCATGATTCAATTCATAATTCATCTCATGATTCATGATTCAATGCATGATTCAATTCATGATTCATGATTCAATTCATGATTCATGATTTAATTCATGATTCATGATTTAATTCATGATTCATGATTCAATTCATGATTTATGATTCAATTCATGATTCAAATTATGATTCATGATTCAATTCATGATTTAATTCATGATTCATGATTCAATTCATGATTCCTGATTCATGAATCAATTCATGATTCATGATTCGATTCATGACTCATGATTCATGAATCAATTCATGATTCAATTCATAATTCATGATTCAATTCATGATTTATGATTCAATTCATGATTCAATTCATGATTCATGATTCAATTCATGATTCAATTCATGATTCATGATTCAATTCATGATTCCTGATTCATGAATCAATTCATGATTCATGATTCGATTCATGACTCATGATTCATGAATCAATTCATGATTCAATTCATAATTCATGATTCATTTCATGATTCATGGTTTATGATTCAATTCATGATTTATTATTCGATTCATGATTCATGATTCATGAATCATGATTCGATTCATGTTTCATGATTCATGATTCATGATTCAATTCATGATTCAATTAATGATTCATGATTCATGATTTATGATTCATGTTTTAATTCATGATTCATGATTCAATTCATAATTCATTAATCAATTCATGATTCATGATTTATAATTTTACTCTTTATTCATGATTCATGATTCAATTCATCACTCATGATTCAATTCATGATTCATGATTCAATTCATGATTCTTGATTCAATTCATGATTCATGATTAAATTCATGTTTCAATTCATGATTCATGATTCAATTCATGATTCATGAATCAATTCATGATTCATGATTCGATTCATGATTCATAATTCAATTCATGATTCATGGTTCAATTCATGATTCTTGATTCAATTCATGATTCATATTTCAATTCATGATTCAATTCATGATTCATGATTCAATTCATGATTCATGATTCATGGATCAATTCATGATTCATGATTCGATTCATGATTCATAATTCAATTCATGATTCTTGATTCAATTCATGATTCATGATTCATAAATCATGATTCGATTCATGATTCATGATTCATGATTCAATTCATAATTCATCTCATGATTCATGATTCATTGCATGATTCAATTCATGATTCATGATTCAATTTATGATTCATGATTCAATTCATGATTCATGATTTAATTCATGATTCATGATTTAATTCATGATTCATGATTCAATTCATGATTTATGATTCAATTCATGATTCAATTCATGATTCATGATTCAATTCATGATTTATGATTCAATTCATGATTCAATTCATGATTCATGATTGAATTCATGATTTATGATTCAATTCATGATGCAATTCATGATTCATGATTCGATTCATGACTCATGATTCATGAATCAATTCATGATTCAATTCATAATTCATGATTCAATTCATGATTCATTATTCAATTCATGATTCATTTCATGATTCATGGTTTATGATTCAATTCATGATTTATTATTCAATACATAATTCATGATTCATGAATCATGATTCGATTCATGATTCATGATTCATGATTCAATTCATGATTCAATTAATGATTCATGATTCATGATTCAATTCATGATTCATGATTTACGATTTAATACATGATTCATGATTCAAATTATGATTCATGATTCAATTCATGATTCTTGATTCAATTCATATTTCATGATTCAATTCATGATTCAATTCTTAATTCATGATTCAATTCATGATTCATGATTCAATTCATGATTAATGATTAAATTTATGATTCATGATTTATGATTCATGATTCAATTCATGATTTATGATTCAATTCATGATTAATTTCATGATTCATGAGTCATGATTCAATTAATGATTCATGATTTATTTCATGATTCATAATTCAATTCATGATTCATGATTCATGATTCAATTCATGATTCATGATTTAATTCATGATTCATGATTCAATTAATGATTCAAGATTCATTTCATGATTCATAATTCAATTCATGATTCATGATTCAATTCATGATTCATGATTTAATTCATGATTCATGATTCAATTCATGATTCTTGATTCAATTCATGATTCATGATTCAATTCATGATTCTTGATTCAATTCATAATTCATGATTCAATTCATGATTCATTTCATGATTCATGGTTTATGGTTCAATTCATGATTTATTATTCGATTCATGATTTATGAATCATGATTCAATACATGATTCATAATTCATCAATCATGATTCGATTCATGATTCATGATTCATGATTCAATTCATGATTCATTTCATGATTCATGATTCATGATTCAATTCATAATTCATCTCATGATTCATGATTCAATGCATGATTCAATTCATGATTCATGATTCAATTCATGATTCATGATTTAATTCATGATTCATGATTTAATTCATGATTCATGATTCAATTCATGATTTATGATTCAATTCATGATTCAAATTATGATTCATGATTCAATTCATGATTTAATTCATGATTCATGATTCAATTCATGATTCCTGATTCATGAATCAATTCATGATTCATGATTCGATTCATGACTCATGATTCATGAATCAATTCATGATTCAATTCATAATTCATGATTCAATTCATGATTTATGATTCAATTCATGATTCAATTCATGATTCATGATTCAATTCATGATTCAATTCATAATTCATGATTCAATTCATGATTCATTATTCAATTCATGATTCATTTCATGATTCATGGTTTATGATTCAATTCATGATTTATTATTCGATTCATGATTCATGATTCATGAATCATGATTCGATTCATGATTCATGATTCATGATTCATGATTCAATTCATGATTCAATTCATGATTCATGATTCGATTCATGATTCATGATTCAATTCATGATTCAATTCATGATTCATTATTCAATTAATGATTCATGATTCATGATTTATGATTCATGTTTTAATTCATGATTCATGATTCAATTCAAAATTCATGATTCAATTCATGATTCATGATTCAATTCATGATTCTTGATTTAATTCATGATTCATGATTCAATTCATGATTCATGATTCATGGATCAATTCATGATTCATGATTCGATTCATGATTCATAATTCATTTCATGATTCATGGTTCAATTCATGATTCTTGATTCAATTCATGATTCATGATTCAATTCATGATTCATGATTCAATTCATGATTCATGAATCATGATTCAATACATGATTCATGATTCATGAATCATGATTCGATTCATGATTCATGATTTATGATTCATGATTCAATTCATGATTCATTTCATGATTCATGATTCATGATTTATGATTCATGTTTTAATTCATGATTTATGATTCAATTATTAATTTATGATTCAAATCATGATTCATGATTCGATTCATGATTCAATTCATGATTCATTTCATGATTCATAATTCAATTCATTATTCATGATTCATGATTCAATTCATCACTCATGATTCAATTCATGATTCATAATTCGATTCATGATTCAATTCATGATTCATTTCATGATTCATAATTCAATTCATTATTCATGATTCATGATTCAATTCATCACTCATGATTCAATTCATGATTCATGATTCAATTCATGATTCTTGATACAATTCATGATTCATGATTCAATTCATGATTCAATTCATGATTCATGATTCATGGATCAATTCATGATTCATGATTCGATTCATGATTCATAATTCAATTCATGATTCATGATTCAATTCATGATTCTTGATTCAATTCATGATTCATGATTCAATTCATGATTCAATTCATGATTCATGATTCAATTCATGATTTATGATTCAATTCATGATTTATGATTTATGATTCAATTCATGATTCATGATTTACGATTCATGATTTAATTTATGATTCATGATTTATGATTAATTATTCAATTCATGATTCATGATTCAATTCATGATTAATTTCATGATTCATGATTCAATTCATGATTCATGATTCAATTCATGATTCATGATTAATGATTTAATTAATGATTCATAATTTAATTCATGATTCATGTTTCAATTCATGATTCTTGATTTAATTCATGATTCAATTCATGATTCATGATTCAATTCATGATTCATTTCATGATTCATGATTCATGATTTATGATTCATGTTTTAATTCATGATTCATGATTCAATTATTAATTTATGATTCAATTCATGATTCATGATTCAATTCATGATTCAATTCATGATTCATTTCATGATTCATGATTCATAATTCAATTCATTATTCATGATTCATGATTCAATTCATCACTCATGATTCAATTCATGATTCATGATTCAATTCATGATTCTTGATACAATTCATGATTCATGATTCAATTCATGATTCAATTCATGATTCATGATTCATGGATCAATTCATGATTCATGATTCGATTCATGATTCATAATTCAATTCATGATTCATGATTCAATTCATGATTCTTGATTCAATTCATGATTCATGATTCAATTCATGATTCAATTCATGATTCATGATTCAATACATGATTAATAATTCAATTCATGATTTATGATTCATGATTCAATTCATGATTCATGATTTATGATTCATGATTTAATTCATGATTCATGATTTATGATTAATTATTCAATTCATGATTAATGATTCATTTCATGATTCATGATTTATGATTCATGTTTTAATTCATGATTCATGATTCAATTATTAATTTATGATTCAATTCATGATTCATGATTCAATTCATGATTCAATTCATGATTCATTTCATGATTCATGATTCATAATTCAATTCATTAGTCATGATTCATGATTCAATTCATCACTCATGATTCAATTCATGATTCATGATTCAATTCATGATTCTTGATACAATTCATGATTCATGATTCAATTCATGATTCAATTCATGATTCATGATTCATGGATCAATTCATGATTCCTGATTCGATTCATGATTCATAATTCAATTCATGATTCATGATTCAATTCATGATTCTTGATTCAATTCCTGATTCATGATTCAATTCATGATTCAATTCATGATTCATGATTCAATACATGATTAATGATTCAATTCATGATTTATGATTCATGATTCAATTCATGATTCATGATTTATGATTCATGATTTAATTCATGATTCATGATTTATGATTAATTATTCAATTCATGATTCAATTCATGATTCATGATTCAATTCATGATTAATTTCATGATTCATGATTCAATTCATGATTCATGATTCAATTCATGATTCATGATTAATGATTTAATTAATGATTCATAATTTAATTCATGATTCATGTTTCAATTCATGATTCTTGATTTAATTCATGATTCAATTCATGATTCATGATTCAATTCATGATTCATGATTCAATTCATGTTTCAATTCATGATTCATGATTCAATTCATGATTCATGGATCAATTCATGATTCATGATTCGATTCATGATTCATAATTCAATTCATGATTCATGGTTCAATTCATGATTCTTGATTCAATTCATGATTCATAATTCAATTCATGATTCAATTCATGATTCATGATTCAATTCATGATTCATGATTCATGGATCAATTCATGATTCATGATTCGATTCATGATTCATAATTCAATTCATGATTCATGGTTTAATTCATGATTCTTGATTCAATTCATGATTCATGATTCAATTCATGATTCAATTCATGATTCATGATTTAATTAATGATTCATGATTCATGATTTATGATTCATGTTTTAATTCATGATTCATGATTCAATTCAAAATTCATGATTCAATTCATGATTCATGATTCAATTCATGATTCTTGATTTAATTCATGTTTCATGATTCAATTCATGATTCAATTCATGATTCATGATTCAAATCATGATTCATGATTCATGGATCAATTCATAATTCATGATTCGATTCATGATTCATAATTCATTTCATGATTCATGGTTCAATTCATGATTCTTGATTCAATTCATGATTCATGATTCAATTCATGATTCATGATTCAATTCATGATTCATGAATCATGATTCAATACATGATTCATGATTCATGAATCATGATTCGATTCATGATTCATGATTTATGATTCATGATTCAATTCATGATTCATTTCATGATTCATGATTCATGATTTATGATTCATGTTTTAATTCATGATTTATGATTCAATTATTAATTTATGATTCAATTCATGATTCATGATTCGATTCATGATTCAATTCATGATTCATTTCATGATTCATGATTCATAATTCAATTCATTATTCATGATTCATGATTCAATTCATCACTCATGATTCAATTCATGATTCATGATTCAATTCATGATTCTTGATACAATTCATGATTCATGATTCAATTCATGATTCAATTCATGATTCATGATTCATGGATCAATTCATGATTCATGATTCGATTCATGATTCATAATTCAATTCATGATTCATGATTCAATTCATGATTCTTGATTCAATTCATGATTCATGATTCAATTCATGATTCAATTCATGATTCATGATTCAATTCATGATTAATGATTCAATTCATGATTTATGATTCATGATTCAATTCATGATTCATGATTCAATTCATGATTCTTGATACAATTCATGATTCATGATTCAATTCATGATTCAATTCATGATTCATGATTCATGGATCAATTCATGATTCATGATTTGATTCATGATTCATGATTCAATTCATGATTCTTGATTCAATTCATGATTCATGATTCAATTCATGTTTCAATTCATGATTCATGATTCAATTCACGATTCATGGATCAATTCATGATTCATGATTCGATTCATGATTCATAATTCAATTCATGATTCATGGTTCAATTCATGATTCTTGATTCAATTCATGATTCATAATTCAATTCATGATTCAATTCATGATTCATGATTCAATTCATGATTCATGATTCATGGATCAATTCATGATTCATGATTCGATTCATGATTCATAATTCAATTCATGATTCATGGTTTAATTCATGATTCTTGATTCAATTCATGATTCATGATTCAATTCATGATTCAATTCATGATTCATGATTCAATTAATGATTCATGATTCATGATTTACGATTCATGATTTAATTCATGATTCATGATTTATGATTAATGATTCAATTCATGATTTATGATTTATGATTCAATTCATGATTCATGATTTACGATTCATGATTTAATTTATGATTCATGATTTATGATTAATTATTCAATTCATGATTCATGATTCAATTCATGATTAATTTCATGATTCATGATTCAATTCATGATTCATGATTCAATTCATGATTCATGATTAATGATTTAATTAATGATTCATAATTTAATTCATGATTCATGTTTCAATTCATGATTCTTGATTTAATTCATGATTCAATTCATGATTCATGATTCAATTCATGATTCATTTCATGATTCATGATTCATGATTTATGATTCATGTTTTAATTCATGATTCATGATTCAATTATTAATTTATGATTCAATTCATGATTCATGATTCAATTCATGATTCAATTCATGATTCATTTCATGATTCATGATTCATAATTCAATTCATTATTCATGATTCATGATTCAATTCATCACTCATGATTCAATTCATGATTCATGATTCAATTCATGATTCTTGATACAATTCATGATTCATGATTCAATTCATGATTCAATTCATGATTCATGATTCATGGATCAATTCATGATTCATTTTTCGATTCATGATTCATAATTCAATTCATGATTCATGATTCAATTCATGATTCTTGATTCAATTCATGATTCATGATTCAATTCATGATTCAATTCATGATTCATGATTCAATACATGATTAATGATTCAATTTATGATTTATGATTCATGATTCAATTCATGATTCATGATTTATGATTCATGATTTAATTCATGATTCATGATTTATGATTAATTATTCAAATCATGATTAATGATTCATTTCATGATTCATGATTCATGATTTATGATTCATGTTTTAATTCATGATTCATGATTCAATTATTAATTTATGATTCAATTCATGATTCATGATTCAATTCATGATTCAATTCATGATTCATTTCATGATTCATGATTCATAATTCAATTCATTAGTCATGATTCATGATTCAATTCATCACTCATGATTCAATTCATGATTCATGATTCAATTCATGATTCTTGATACAATTCATGATTCATGATTCAATTCATGATTCAATTCATGATTCATGATTCATGGATCAATTCATGATTCCTGATTCGATTCATGATTCATAATTCAATTCATGATTCATGATTCAATTCATGATTCTTGATTCAATTCATGATTCATGATTCAATTCATGATTCAATTCATGATTCATGATTCAATACATGATTAATGATTCAATTCATGATTTATGATTCATGATTCAATTCGTGATTCATGATTTATGATTCATGATTTAATTCATGATTCATGATTTATGATTAATTATTCAATTCATGATTCAATTCATGATTCATGATTCAATTCATGATTAATTTCATGATTCATGATTCAATTCATGATTCATGATTCAATTCATGATTCATGATTAATGATTTAATTAATGATTCATAATTTAATTCATGATTCATGTTTCAATTCATGATTCTTGATTTAATTCATGATTCAATTCATGATTCATGATTCAATTCATGATTCATGATTCAATTCATGTTTCAATTCATGATTCATGATTCAATTCATGATTCATGGATCAATTCATGATTCATGATTCGATTCATGATTCATAATTCAATTCATGATTCATGGTTCAATTCATGATTCTTGATTCAATTCATGATTCATAATTCAATTCATGATTCAATTCATGATTCATGATTCAATTCATGATTCATGATTCATGGATCAATTCATGATTCATGATTCGATTCATGATTCATAATTCAATTCATGATTCATGGTTTAATTCATGATTCTTGATTCAATTCATGATTCATGATTCAATTCATGATTCAATTCATGATTCATGATTTAATTAATGATTCATGATTCATGATTTATGATTCATGTTTTAATTCATGATTCATGATTCAATTCAAAATTCATGATTCAATTCATGATTCATGATTCAATTCATGATTCTTGATTTAATTCATGTTTCATGATTCAATTCATGATTCAATTCATGATTCATGATTCAATTCATGATTCATGATTCATGGATCAATTCATGATTCATGATTCAATTCATGATTCATGATTCAATTCATGATTCATGATTCATGGATCAATTCATGATTCATGATTCGATTCATGATTCATAATTCAATTCATGATTCATGGTTTAATTCATGATTCTTGATTCAATTAATGATTCATGATTCAATTCATGATTCAATTCATGATTCATGATTCAATTCAGGATTTATGATTCAATTAATGATTCATGATTCATGATTTATGATTCATGTTTTAATTCATGATTCCTGATTCATGAATCAATTCATGATTCATGATTCGATTCATGACTCATTATTCATGAATTAATTCATGATTCAATTCATAATTCATGATTCAATTCATGATTCATTATTCAATTCATGATTCATTTCACGATTCATGGTTTATGATTCAATTCATGATTCATGATTCGATTCATGATTCATAATTCAATTCATGATTCATGATTCAATTCATGATTCTTGATTCAATTCATGATTCATGATTCAATTCATGATTCAATTCATGATTCATGATTCAATTCATGATTAATGATTCAATTCATGATTTATGATTCATGATTCAATTCATGATTCATGATTTACGATTCATGATTTAATTCATGATTCATGATTTATGATTAATTATTCAATTCATGATTCATGATTCAATTCATGATTCATGATTCATGGATCAATTCATGATTCATGATTCGATTCATGATTCATAATTCAATTCATGATTCATGGTTTAATTCATGATTCTTGATTCAATTAATGATTCATGATTCAATTCATGATTCAATTCATGATTCATGATTCAATTCAGGATTTATGATTCAATTAATGATTCATGATTCATGTTTTAATTCATGATTCCTGATTCATGAATCAATTCATGATTCATGATTCGATTCATGACTCATTATTCATGAATTAATTCATGATTCAATTCATAATTCATGATTCAATTCATGATTCATTATTCAATTCATGATTCATTTCACGATTCATGGTTTATGATTCAATTCATGATTCATGATTCGATTCATGATTCATAATTCAATTCATGATTCATGATTCAATTCATGATTCTTGATTCAATTCATGATTCATGATTCAATTCATGATTCAATTCATAATTCATGATTCAATTCAGGATTCATGATTCAATTAATGATTTATGATTCATGATTTATGATTCATGTTTTAATTCATGATTCCTGATTCATGAATCAATTCATGATTCATGATTCGATTCATGACTCATTATTCATGAATTAATTCATGATTCAATTCATAATTCATGATTCAATTCATGATTCATTATTCAATTCATGATTCATTTCATGATTCATGGTTTATGATTCAATTCATGATTTATTATTCGATTCATGATTCATGATTCATGAATCATGATTCGATTCATGGTTCATGATTCATGATTCATGATTCAATTCATGATTCAATTAATGATTCATGATTCATGATTTATGATTCATGTTTTAATTCATGATTCATGATTTAATTCATAATTCATGATTCAATTCATGATTCATGATTTATAATTTAACTCATTATTCATGATTCATGATTCGATTCATGATTCATAATTCAATTCATGATTCATGGTTCAATTCATGATTCTTGATTCAATTCATGATTCATAATTCAATTCATGATTCAATTCATGATTCATGATTCAATTCATGATTCATGATTCATGGATCAATTCATGATTCATGATTCGATTCATGATTCATAATTCAATTCATGATTCATGGTTTAATTCATGATTCTTGATTCAATTCATGATTCATGATTCAATTCATGATTCAATTCATGATTCATGATTCAATTAATGATTCATGATTCATGATTTATGATTCATGTTTTAATTCATGATTCATGATTCAATTCAAAATTCATGATTCAATTCATGATTCATGATTCAATTCATGATTCTTGATTTAATTCATGTTTCATGATTCAATTCATGATTCAATTCATGATTCATGATTCAATTCATGATTCATGATTCATGGATCAATTCATGATTCATGATTCAATTCATGATTCATGATTCAATTCATGATTCATGATTCATGGATCAATTCATGATTCATGATTCGATTCATGATTCATAATTCAATTCATGATTCATGGTTTAATTCATGATTCTTGATTCAATTAATGATTCATGATTCAATTCATGATTCAATTCATGATTCATGATTCAATTCAGGATTTATGATTCAATTAATGATTCATGATTCATGATTTATGATTCATGTTTTAATTCATGATTCCTGATTCATGAATCAATTCATGATTCATGATTCGATTCATGACTCATTATTCATGAATTAATTCATGATTCAATTCATAATTCATGATTCAATTCATGATTCATTATTCAATTCATGATTCATTTCACGATTCATGGTTTATGATTCAATTCATGATTCATGATTCGATTCATGATTCATAATTCAATTCATGATTCATGATTCAATTCATGATTCTTGATTCAATTCATGATTCATGATTCAATTCATGATTCAATTCATGATTCATGATTCAATTCATGATTAATGATTCAATTCATGATTTATGATTCATGATTCAATTCATGATTCATGATTTACGATTCATGATTTAATTCATGATTCATGATTTATGATTAATTATTCAATTCATGATTCATGATTCAATTCATGATTCATGATTCAATTCATGATTAATTTCATGATTCATGATTCAATTCATGATTCATGATTCAATTCATGATTCATGATTAATGATTTAATTAATGATTCATAATTTAATTCATGATTCATGTTTCAATTCATGATTCTTGATTTAATTCTTGATTCAATTCATGATTCATGATTCAATTCATGATTCATTTCATGATTCATGATTCATGATTTAGGATTCATGTTTTAATTCATGATTCATGATTCAATTATTAATTTATGATTCAATTCATGATTCATGATTCAATTCATGATTCAATTCATGATTCATTTTATGATTCATGATTCATAATTCAATTCATTATTCATGATTCATGATTCAATTCATCACTCATGATTCAATTCATGATTCATGATTCAATTCATGATTCTTGATACAATTCATGATTCATGATTCAATTCATGATTCAATTCATGATTCATGATTCATGGATCAATTCATGATTCATGATTCGATTCATGATTCATAATTCAATTCATGATTCATGATTCAATTCATGATTCTTGATTCAATTCATGATTCATGATTCAATTCATGATTCAATTCATGATTCATGATTCAATACATGATTAATGATTCAATTCATGATTTATGATTCATGATTCAATTCATGATTCATGATTTATGATTCATGATTTAATTCATGATTCATGATTTATGATTAATTATTCAATTCATGATTCATGATTCATTTCATGATTCATGATTCATGATTTATGATTCATGTTTTAATTCATGATTCATGATTCAATTATAAATTTATGATTCAATTCATGATTCATGATTCAATTCATGATTCAATTCATGATTCATTTCATGATTCATGATTCATAATTCAATTCATTATTCATGATTCATGATTCAATTCATCACTCATGATTCAATTCATGATTCATGATTCAATTCATGATTCTTGATACAATTCATGATTCATGATTCAATTCATGATTCAATTCATGATTCATGATTCATGGATCAATTCATGATTCATGATTCGATTCATGATTCATAATTCAATTCATGATTCATGATTCAATTCATGATTCTTGATTCAATTCATGATTCATGATTCAATTCATGATTTATGATTCAATTCATGATTCAATTCATGATTCATGATTCAATTCATGATTTATGATTCAATTCATGATTCAATTCATGATTCATGATTCGATTCATGACTCATGATTCATGAATCAATTCATGATTCAATTCATAATTCATGATTCAATTCATGATTCATTATTCAATTCATGATTCATTTCATGATTCATGGTTTATGATTCAATTCATGATTTATTATTCGATTCATGATTCATGAATCATGATTCAATACATGATTCATGAATCATGATTCGATTCATGATTCATGATTCATGATTCAATTTATGATTCAATTAATAATTCATGATTCATGATTCAATTCATGATTCATGATTTACGATTTAATACATGATTCAAATTATGATTCATGATTCAATTCATGATTCTTGATTCAATTCATGATTCATGATTCAATTCATGATTCAATTCTTAATTCATGATTCAATTCATGATTCATGATTCATGATTCAATTCATGATTAATGATTAAATTTATGATTCATGATTTATGATTCATGATTTAATTCATGATTTATGATTCAATTCATGATTAATTTCATGATTCATGAGTCATGATTCAATTAATGATTCATGATTCATTTCATGATTCATAATTCAATTCATGATTCATGATTCATGATTCAATTAATGATTCATGATTTAATTCATGATTCATGATTCAATTAATGATTCAAGATTCATTTCATGATTCATAATTCAATTCATGATTCATGATTCAATTCATGATTCATGATTTAATTCATGATTCATGATTCAATTCATGATTCATTTCATGATTCATGATTCATGATTTAGGATTCATGTTTTAATTCATGATTCATGATTCAATTATTAATTTATGATTCAATTCATGATTCATGATTCAATTCATGATTCAATTCATGATTCATTTTATGATTCATGATTCATAATTCAATTCATTATTCATGATTCATGATTCAATTCATCACTCATGATTCAATTCATGATTCATGATTCAATTCATGATTCTTGATACAATTCATGATTCATGATTCAATTCATGATTCAATTCATGATTCATGATTCATGGATCAATTCATGATTCATGATTCGATTCATGATTCATAATTCAATTCATGATTCATGATTCAATTCATGATTCTTGATTCAATTCATGATTCATGATTCAATTCATGATTCAATTCATGATTCATGATTCAATACATGATTAATGATTCAATTCATGATTTATGATTCATGATTCAATTCATGATTCATGATTTATGATTCATGATTTAATTCATGATTCATGATTTATGATTAATTATTCAATTCATGATTCATGATTCATTTCATGATTCATGATTCATGATTTATGATTCATGTTTTAATTCATGATTCATGATTCAATTATAAATTTATGATTCAATTCATGATTCATGATTCAATTCATGATTCAATTCATGATTCATTTCATGATTCATGATTCATAATTCAATTCATTATTCATGATTCATGATTCAATTCATCACTCATGATTCAATTCATGATTCATGATTCAATTCATGATTCTTGATACAATTCATGATTCATGATTCAATTCATGATTCAATTCATGATTCATGATTCATGGATCAATTCATGATTCATGATTCGATTCATGATTCATAATTCAATTCATGATTCATGATTCAATTCATGATTCTTGATTCAATTCATGATTCATGATTCAATTCATGATTTATGATTCAATTCATGATTCAATTCATGATTCATGATTCAATTCATGATTTATGATTCAATTCATGATTCAATTCATGATTCATGATTCGATTCATGACTCATGATTCATGAATCAATTCATGATTCAATTCATAATTCATGATTCAATTCATGATTCATTATTCAATTCATGATTCATTTCATGATTCATGGTTTATGATTCAATTCATGATTTATTATTCGATTCATGATTCATGAATCATGATTCAATACATGATTCATGAATCATGATTCGATTCATGATTCATGATTCATGATTCAATTTATGATTCAATTAATAATTCATGATTCATGATTCAATTCATGATTCATGATTTACGATTTAATACATGATTCAAATTATGATTCATGATTCAATTCATGATTCTTGATTCAATTCATGATTCATGATTCAATTCATGATTCAATTCTTAATTCATGATTCAATTCATGATTCATGATTCATGATTCAATTCATGATTAATGATTAAATTTATGATTCATGATTTATGATTCATGATTTAATTCATGATTTATGATTCAATTCATGATTAATTTCATGATTCATGAGTCATGATTCAATTAATGATTCATGATTCATTTCATGATTCATAATTCAATTCATGATTCATGATTCATGATTCAATTAATGATTCATGATTTAATTCATGATTCATGATTCAATTAATGATTCAAGATTCATTTCATGATTCATAATTCAATTCATGATTCATGATTCAATTCATGATTCATGATTTAATTCATGATTCATGATTCAATTCATGATTCTTGATTCAATTCATGATTCATGATTCAATTCATGATTCTTGATTCAATTCATAATTCATGATTCAATTCATGATTCATTTCATGATTCATGGTTTATGGTTCAATTCATGATTTATTATTCGATTCATGATTTATGAATCATGATTCAATACATGATTCATGATTCATCAATCATGATTCGATTCATGAATCATGATTCATGATTCAAATTATGATTTATTTCATGAGTTATGATTCATGATTCAATTCATAATTCATCTCATGATTCATGATTCAATGCATGATTCAATTCATGATTCATGATTCAATTCATGATTCTTGATACAATTCATGATTCATGATTCAATTCATGATTCAATTCATGATTCATGATTCATGGATCAATTCATGATTCATGATTCGATTCATGATTCATAATTCAATTCATGATTCATGATTCAATTCATGATTCTTGATTCAATTCATGATTCATGATTCAATTCATGATTTATGATTCAATTCATGATTCAATTCATGATTCATGATTCAATTCATAAATTATGATTCAATTCATGATTCAATTCATGATTCATGATTCGATTCATGACTCATGATTCATGAATCAATTCATGATTCAATTCATAATTCATGATTCAATTCATGATTCATTATTCAATTCATGATTCATTTCATGATTCATGGTTTATGATTCAATTCATGATTTATTATTCGATTCATGATTCATGAATCATGATTCAATACATGATTCATGAATCATGATTCGATTCATGATTCATGATTCATGATTCAATTTATGATTCAATTAATGATTCATGATTCATGATTCAATTCATGATTCATGATTTACGATTTAATACATGATTCATGATTCAAATTATGATTCATGATTCAATTCATGATTCTTGATTCAATTCATGATTCATGATTCAATTCATGATTCAATTCTTAATTCATGATTCAATTCATGATTCATGATTCATGATTCAATTCATGATTAATGATTAAATTTATGATTCATGATTTATGATTCATGATTTAATTCATGATTTATGATTCAATTCATGATTAATTTCATGATTCATGAGTCATGATTCAATTAATGATTCATGATTCATTTCATGATTCATAATTCAATTCATGATTCATGATTCATGATTCAATTAATGATTCATGATTTAATTCATGATTCATGATTCAATTAATGATTCAAGATTCATTTCATGATTCATAATTCAATTCATGATTCATGATTCAATTCATGATTCATGATTTAATTCATGATTCATGATTCAATTCATGATTCTTGATTCAATTCATGATTCATGATTCAATTCATGATTCTTGATTCAATTCATAATTCATGATTCAATTCATGATTCATTTCATGATTCATGGTTTATGGTTCAATTCATGATTTATTATTCGATTCATGATTTATGAATCATGATTCAATACATGATTCATGATTCATCAATCATGATTCGATTCATGAATCATGATTCATGATTCAAATTATGATTCATTTCATGAGTTATGATTCATGATTCAATTCATAATTCATCTCATGATTCATGATTCAATGCATGATTCAATTCATGATTCATGATTCATGATTTAATTCATGATTCATGATTTAATTCATGATTCATGATTCAAATTATGATTTATGATTCAATTCATGATTCAATTCATGATTCATGATTCAATTCATGATTCAATTCATGATTCATGATTCAATTCATGATTCAATTCATGATTCATTATTCAATTCATGATTCATTTCATGATTCATGGTTTATGATTCAATTCATGATTTATTATTCGATTCATGATTCATGATTAATGAATCATGATTCGATTCATGATTCATGAATCATGATTCGATTCATGATTCATGATTCATGATTCATGATTCATGATTCAATTCATGATTCAATTAATGATTCATGATTCATGATTTATGATTCATGTTTTAATTCATGATTCATGATGTAATTCATAATTCATGATTCAATTCATGATTCATGATTTATAATTTAACTCATTATTCATGATTCATGATTCAATTCATCACTCATGATTCAAATTATGATTCATGATTCAATTCATGATTCTTGATTCAATTCATGATTCATGATTCAATTCATGTTTCAATTCATGATTCATGATTCAATTCATGATTCATGGATCAATTCATGATTCATGATTCGATTCATGATTCATAATTCAATTCATGATTCATGGTTCAATTCATGATTCTTGATTCAATTCATGATTCATAATTCAATTCATGATTCAATTCATGATTCATGATTCAATTCATGATTCATGATTCATGGATCAATTCATGATTCATGATTCGATTCATAATTCATAATTCAATTCATGATTCATGGTTTAATTCATGATTCTTGATTCAATTCATGATTCATGATTCAATTCATGATTCAATTCATGATTCATGATTCAATTCAGGATTCATGATTCAATTAATGATTCATGATTCATGATTTATGATTCATGTTTTAATTCATGATTCATGATTCGATTCATGACTCATTATTCATTAATTAATTCATGATTCAATTCATAATTCATGATTCAATTCATGATTCATTATTCAATTCATGATTCATTTCATGATTCATGGTTTATGATTCAATTCATGATTTATTATTCGATTCATGATTCATGATTCATGAATCATGATTCGATTCATGATTCATGATTCATGATTCATGATTCAATTCATGATTCAATTAATGATTCATGATTCATGATTTATGATTCATGTTTTAATTCATGATTCATGATTTAATTCATAATTCATGATTCAATTCATGATTCATGATTTATAATTTAACTCATTATTCATGATTCATGATTCAATTCATCACTCATGATTCAATTCATGATTCATGATTCAATTCATGATTCTTGATTCAATTCATGATTCATGATTCAATTCATGTTTTAATTAATGATTCATGATTCAATTCATGATTCATGGATCAATTCATGATTCATGATTCGATTCATGATTCATAATTCAATTCATGATTCATGGTTCAATTCATGATTCTTGATTCAATTCATGATTCATAATTCAATTCATAATTCAATTCATGATTCATGATTCAATTCATGATTCATGATTCATGGATCAATTCATGATTCATGATTCATGGATCAATTCATGATTCATGATTCGATTCATGATTCATAATTCAATTCATGATTCATGGTTTAATTCATGATTCTTGATTCAATTCATGATTCATGATTCAATTCATGATTCAATTCATGATTCATGATTCAATTAATGATTCATGATTCATGATTTATGATTCATGTTTTAATTCATGATTCATGTCTCAATTCAAAATTCATGATTCAATTCATGATTCATGATTCAATTCATGATTCTTGATTTAATTCATGTTTCATGATTCAATTCATGATTCAATTCATGATTCATGATTCAATTCATGATTCATGATTCATGGATCAATTCATGATTCATGATTCAATTCATGATTCATGATTCAATTCATGATTCATGATTCATGGATCAATTCATGATTCATGATTCGATTCATGATTCATAATTCAATTCATGATTCATGGTTTAATTCATGATTCTTGATTCAATTAATGATTCATGATTCAATTCATGATTCAATTCATGATTCATGATTCAATTCAGGATTTATGATTCAATTAATGATTCATGATTCATGATTTATGATTCATGTTTTAATTCATGATTCCTGATTCATGAATCAATTCATGATTCATGATTCGATTCATGACTCATTATTCATGAATTAATTCATGATTCAATTCATAATTCATGATTCAATTCATGATTCATTATTCAATTCATGATTCATTTCACGATTCATGGTTTATGATTCAATTCATGATTTATTATTCGATTCATGATTCATGAATCATGATTCGATTCATGATTCATGATTCATGATTCAATTCATGATTCAATTAATGATTCATGATTCATGATTTATGATTCATGTTTTAATTCATGATTCATGATTTAATTCATAATTCATGATTCAATTCATGATTCATGATTTATAATTTAACTCATTATTCATGATTCATGATTCAATTCATCACTCATGATTCAATTCATGATTCATGATTCAATTCATGATTCTTGATTCAATTCATGATTCATGATTCAATTCATGTTTCAATTCATGATTCATGATTCAATTCATGATTCATGGATCAATTCATGATTCATGATTCGATTCATGATTCATGATTCAATTCATGATTCAATTCATGATTCATTATTCAATTAATGATTCATGATTCATGATTTATGATTCATGTTTTAATTCATGATTCATGATTCAATTCAAAATTCATGATTCAATTCATGATTCATGATTCAATTCATGATTCTTGATTTAATTCATGTTTCATGATTCAATTCATGATTCAATTCATGATTCATGATTCAATTCATGATTCATGATTCATGGATCAATTCATGATTCATGATTCGATTCATGATTCATAATTCATTTCATGATTCATGGTTCAATTCATGATTCTTGATTCAATTAATGATTCATGATTCATGATTTATGATTCATGTTTTAATTCATGATTCATGATTTAATTCATAATTCATGATTCAATTCATGATTCATGATTTATAATTTAACTCATTATTCATGATTCATGATTCAATTCATCACTCATGATTCAATTCATGATTCATGATTCAATTCATGATTCTTGATTCAATTCATGATTCATGATTCAATTCATGTTTTAATTCATGATTCATGATTCAATTCATGATTCATGGATCAATTCATGATTCATGATTCGATTCATGATTCATAATTCAATTCATGATTCATGGTTCAATTCATGATTCTTGATTCAATTCATGATTCATAATTCAATTCATAATTCAATTCATGATTCATGATTCAATTCATGATTCATGATTCATGGATCAATTCATGATTCATGATTCATGGATCAATTCATGATTCATGATTCGATTCATGATTCATAATTCAATTCATGATTCATGGTTTAATTCATGATTCTTGATTCAATTCATGATTCATGATTCAATTCATGATTCAATTCATGATTCATGATTCAATTAATGATTCATGATTCATGATTTATGATTCATGTTTTAATTCATGATTCATGTCTCAATTCAAAATTCATGATTCAATTCATGATTCATGATTCAATTCATGATTCTTGATTTAATTCATGTTTCATGATTCAATTCATGATTCAATTCATGATTCATGATTCAATTCATGATTCATGATTCATGGATCAATTCATGATTCATGATTCAATTCATGATTCATGATTCAATTCATGATTCATGATTCATGGATCAATTCATGATTCATGATTCGATTCATGATTCATAATTCAATTCATGATTCATGGTTTAATTCATGATTCTTGATTCAATTAATGATTCATGATTCAATTCATGATTCAATTCATGATTCATGATTCAATTCAGGATTTATGATTCAATTAATGATTCATGATTCATGATTTATGATTCATGTTTTAATTCATGATTCCTGATTCATGAATCAATTCATGATTCATGATTCGATTCATGACTCATTATTCATGAATTAATTCATGATTCAATTCATAATTCATGATTCAATTCATGATTCATTATTCAATTCATGATTCATTTCACGATTCATGGTTTATGATTCAATTCATGATTTATTATTCGATTCATGATTCATGAATCATGATTCGATTCATGATTCATGATTCATGATTCAATTCATGATTCAATTAATGATTCATGATTCATGATTTATGATTCATGTTTTAATTCATGATTCATGATTTAATTCATAATTCATGATTCAATTCATGATTCATGATTTATAATTTAACTCATTATTCATGATTCATGATTCAATTCATCACTCATGATTCAATTCATGATTCATGATTCAATTCATGATTCTTGATTCAATTCATGATTCATGATTCAATTCATGTTTCAATTCATGATTCATGATTCAATTCATGATTCATGGATCAATTCATGATTCATGATTCGATTCATGATTCATGATTCAATTCATGATTCATTTCATGATTCATTATTCAATTAATGATTCATGATTCATGATTTATGATTCATGTTTTAATTCATGATTCATGATTCAATTCAAAATTCATGATTCAATTCATGATTCATGATTCATTTCATGATTCTTGATTTAATTCATGTTTCATGATTCAATTCATGATTCAATTCATGATTCATGATTCAATTCATGATTCATGATTCATGGATCAATTCATGATTCATGATTCGATTCATGATTCATAATTCATTTCATGATTCATGGTTCAATTCATGATTCTTGATTCAATTAATGATTCATGATTTATGATTCATGTTTTAATTCATGATTCATGATTTAATTCATAATTCATGATTCAATTCATGATTCATGATTTATAATTTAACTCATTATTCATGATTCATGATTCAATTCATCACTCATGATTCAATTCATGATTCATGATTCAATTCATGATTCTTGATTCAATTCATGATTCATGATTCAATTCATGTTTTAATTCATGATTCATGATTCAATTCATGATTCATGGATCAATTCATGATTCATGATTCGATTCATGATTCATAATTCAATTCATGATTCATGGTTCAATTCATGATTCTTGATTCAATTCATGATTCATAATTCAATTCATAATTCAATTCATGATTCATGATTCAATTCATGATTCATGATTCATGGATCAATTCATGATTCATGATTCGATTCATGATTCATAATTCAATTCATGATTCATGGTTTAATTCATGATTCTTGATTCAATTCATGATTCATGATTCAATTCATGATTCAATTCATGATTCATGATTCAATTAATGATTCATGATTCATGATTTATGATTCATGTTTTAATTCATGATTCATGTCTCAATTCAAAATTCATGATTCAATTCATGATTCATGATTCAATTCATGATTCTTGATTTAATTCATGTTTCATGATTCAATTCATGATTCAATTCATGATTCATGATTCAATTCATGATTCATGATTCATGGATCAATTCATGATTCATGATTCAATTCATGATTCATGATTCAATTCATGATTCATGATTCATGGATCAATTCATGATTCATGATTCGATTCATGATTCATAATTCAATTCATGATTCATGGTTTAATTCATGATTCTTGATTCAATTAATGATTCATGATTCAATTCATGATTCAATTCATGATTCATGATTCAATTCAGGATTTATGATTCAATTAATGATTCATGATTTATGATTCATGTTTTAATTCATGATTCCTGATTCATGAATCAATTCATGATTCATGATTCGATTCATGACTCATTATTCATGAATTAATTCATGATTCAATTCATAATTCATGATTCAATTCATGATTCATTATTCAATTCATGATTCATTTCACGATTCATGGTTTATGATTCAATTCATGATTTATTATTCGATTCATGATTCATGAATCATGATTCGATTCATGATTCATGATTCATGATTCAATTCATGATTCAATTAATGATTCATGATTCATGATTTATGATTCATGTTTTAATTCATGATTCATGATTTAATTCATAATTCATGATTCAATTCATGATTCATGATTTATAATTTAACTCATTATTCATGATTCATGATTCAATTCATCACTCATGATTCAATTCATGATTCATGATTCAATTCATGATTCTTGATTCAATTCATGATTCATGATTCAATTCATGTTTCAATTCATGATTCATGATTCAATTCATGATTCATGGATCAATTCATGATTCATGATTCGATTCATGATTCATGATTCAATTCATGATTCAATTCATGATTTATTATTCAATTAATGATTCATGATTCATGATTTATGATTCATGTTTTAATTCATGATTCATGATTCAATTCAAAATTCATGATTCAATTCATGATTCATGATTCAATTCATGATTCTTGATTTAATTCATGTTTCATGATTCAATTCATGATTCAATTCATGATTCATGATTCAATTCATGATTCATGATTCATGGATCAATTCATGATTCATGATTCGATTCATGATTCATAATTCATTTCATGATTCATGGTTCAATTCATGATTCTTGATTCAATTCATGATTCATGATTCAATTCATGATTCATGAATCATGATTCAATACAAGATTCATGATTCATGAATCATGATTCGATTCATGATTCATGATTTATGATTCATGATTCAATTCATGATTCATTTCATGATTCATGATTCATGATTTATGATTCATGTTTTAATTCATGATTTATGATTCAATTATTAATTTATGATTCAAATCATGATTCATGATTCGATTCATGATTCAATTCATGATTCATTTCATGATTCATAATTCAATTCATTATTCATGATTCATGATTCAATTCATCACTCATGATTCAATTCATGATTCATGATTCAATTCATGATTCTTGATACAATTCATGATTCATGATTCAATTCATGATTCAATTCATGATTCATGATTCATGGATCAATTCATGATTCATGATTCGATTCATGATTCATAATTCAATTCATGATTCATGATTCAATTCATGATTCTTGATTCAATTCATGATTCATGATTCAATTCATGATTCAATTCATGATTAATGATTCAATTCATGATTAATGATTCAATTCATGATTTATGATTTATGATTCAATTCATGATTCATGATTTACGATTCATGATTTAATTCATGATTCATGATTTATGATTAATTATTCAATTCATGATTCATGATTCAATTCATGATTAATTTCATGATTCATGATTCAATTCATGATTCATGATTCAATTCATGATTCATGATTAATGATTTAATTAATGATTCATAATTTAATTCATGATTCATGTTTCAATTCATGATTCTTGATTTAATTCATGATTCAATTCATGATTCATGATTCAATTCATGATTCATTTCATGATTCATGATTCATGATTTATGATTCATGTTTTAATTCATGATTCATGATTCAATTATTAATTTATGATTCAATTCATGATTCATGATTCAATTCATGATTCAATTCATGATTCATTTCATGATTCATGATTCATAATTCAATTCATTATTCATGATTCATGATTCAATTCATCACTCATGATTCAATTCATGATTCATGATTCAATTCATGATTCTTGATACAATTCATGATTCATGATTCAATTCATGATTCAATTCATGATTCATGATTCATGGATCAATTCATGATTCATGATTCGATTCATGATTCATAATTCAATTCATGATTCATGATTCAATTCATGATTCTTGATTCAATTCATGATTCATGATTCAATTCATGATTCAATTCATGATTCATGATTCAATACATGATTAATGATTCAATTCATGATTTATGATTCATGATTCAATTCATGATTCATGATTTATGATTCATGATTTAATTCATGATTCATGATTTATGATTAATTATTCAATTCATGATTAATGATTCATTTCATGATTCATGATTCATGATTTATGATTCATGTTTTAATTCATGATTCATGATTCAATTATTAATTTATGATTCAATTCATGATTCATGATTCAATTCATGATTCAATTCATGATTCATTTCATGATTCATGATTCATAATTCAATTCATTAGTCATGATTCATGATTCAATTCATCACTCATGATTCAATTCATGATTCATGATTCAATTCATGATTCTTGATACAATTCATGATTCATGATTCAATTCATGATTCAATTCATGATTCATGATTCATGGATCAATTCATGATTCCTGATTCGATTCATGATTCATAATTCAATTCATGATTCATGATTCAATTCATGATTCTTGATTCAATTCATGATTCATGATTCAATTCATGATTCAATTCATGATTCATGATTCAATACATGATTAATGATTCAATTCATGATTTATGATTCATGATTCAATTCATGATTCATGATTTATGATTCATGATTTAATTCATGATTCATGATTTATGATTAATTATTCAATTCATGATTCATGATTCAATTCATGATTCATGATTCAATTCATGATTAATTTCATGATTCATGATTCAATTCATGATTCATGATTCAATTCATGATTCATGATTAATGATTTAATTAATGATTCATAATTTAATTCATGATTCATGTTTCAATTCATGATTCTTGATTTAATTCATGATTCAATTCATGATTCATGATTCAATTCATGATTCATGATTCAATTCATGTTTCAATTCATGATTCATGATTCAATTCATGATTCATGGATCAATTCATGATTCATGATTCGATTCATGATTCATAATTCAATTCATGATTCATGGTTCAATTCATGATTCTTGATTCAATTCATGATTCATAATTCAATTCATGATTCAATTCATGATTCATGATTCAATTCATGATTCATGATTCATGGATCAATTCATGATTCATGATTCGATTCATGATTCATAATTCAATTCATGATTCATGGTTTAATTCATGATTCTTGATTCAATTCATGATTCATGATTCAATTCATGATTCAATTCATGATTCATGATTTAATTAATGATTCATGATTCATGATTTATGATTCATGTTTTAATTCATGATTCATGATTCAATTCAAAATTCATGATTCAATTCATGATTCATGATTCAATTCATGATTCTTGATTTAATTCATGTTTCATGATTCAATTCATGATTCAATTCATGATTCATGATTCAAATCATGATTCATGATTCATGGATCAATTCATGATTCATGATTCGATTCATGATTCATAATTCATTTCATGATTCATGGTTCAATTCATGATTCTTGATTCAATTCATGATTCATGATTCAATTCATGATTCATGATTCAATTCATGATTCATGAATCATGATTCAATACATGATTCATGATTCATGAATCATGATTCGATTCATGTTTCATGATTTATGATTCATGTTTTAATTCATGATTTATGATTCAATTATTGATTTATGATTCAATTCATGATTCATGATTCGATTCATGATTCAATTCATGATTCATTTCATGATTCATGATTCATAATTCAATTCATTATTCATGATTCATGATTCAATTCATCACTCATGATTCAATTCATGATTCATGATTCAATTCATGATTCTTGATACAATTCATGATTCATGATTCAATTCATGATTCAATTCATGATTCATGATTCATGGATCAATTCATGATTCATGATTCGATTCATGATTCATAATTCAATTCATGATTCATGATTCAATTCATGATTCTTGATTCAATTCATGATTCATGATTCAATTCATGATTCAATTCATGATTCATGATTCAATTCATGATTAATGATTCAATTCATGATTTATGATTCATGATTCAATTCATGATTCATGATTTACGATTCATGATTTAATTCATGATTCATGATTTATGATTAATTATTCAATTCATGATTCATGATTCAATTCATGATTCATGATTCAATTCATGATTAATTTCATGATTCATGATTCAATTCATGATTCATGATTCAATTCATGATTCATGATTAATGATTTAATTAATGATTCATAATTTAATTCATGATTCATGTTTCAATTCATGATTCTTGATTTAATTCATGATTCAATTCATGATTCATGATTCAATTCATGATTCATTTCATGATTCATGATTCATGATTTATGATTCATGTTTTAATTCATGATTCATGATTCAATTATTAATTTATGATTCAATTCATGATTCATGATTCAATTCATGATTCAATTCATGATTCATTTCATGATTCATGATTCATAATTCAATTCATTATTCATGATTCATGATTCATTTCATCACTCATGATTCAATTCATGATTCATGATTCAATTCATGATTCTTGATACAATTCATGATTCATGATTCAATTCATGATTCAATTCATGATTCATGATTCATGGATCAATTCATGATTCATGATTTGATTCATGATTCATGATTCAATTCATGATTCTTGATTCAATTCATGATTCATGATTCAATTCATGTTTCAATTCATGATTCATGATTCAATTCACGATTCATGGATCAATTCATGATTCATGATTCGATTCATGATTCATAATTCAATTCATGATTCATGGTTCAATTCATGATTCTTGATTCAATTCATTATTCATAATTCAATTCATGATTCAATTCATGATTCATGATTCAATTCATGATTCATGATTCATGGATCAATTCATGATTCATGATTCGATTCATGATTCATAATTCAATTCATGATTCATGGTTTAATTCATGATTCTTGATTCAATTCATGATTCATGATTCAATTCATGATTCAATTCATGATTCATGATTCAATTAATGATTCATGATTCATGATTTATGATTCATGTTTTAATTTATGATTCATGATTCAATTCAAAATTCATGATTCAATTCATGATTCATGATTCAATTCATGATTCTTGATTTAATTCATGTTTCATGATTCAATTCATGATTCAATTCATGATTCATGATTCAAGTCATGATTCATGATTCATGGATCAATTCATGATTCATGATTCGATTCATGATTCATTATTCATTTCATGATTCATGGTTCAATTCATGATTCTTGATTCAATTCATGATTCATGATTCAATTCATGATTCAATTCATGATTCATGATTCAATTCATGATTCATGAATCATGATTCAATACATGATTCATGATTCATCAATCATGATTCGATTCATGATTCATGATTTATGATTCATGATTCAATTCATGATTCATTTCATGATTCATGATTTATGATTCATGTTTTAATTCATGATTCATGATTCAATTATTAATTTATGATTCAATTCATGATTCATGATTCGATTCATGATTCAATTCATGATTCATTTCATGATTCATGATTCATAATTCAATTCATTATTCATGATTCATGATTCAATTCATCACTCATGATTCAATTCATGATTCATGATTCAATTCATGATTCTTGATACAATTCATGATTCATGATTCAATTCATGATTCAATTCATGATTCATGATTCATGGATCAATTCATGATTCATGATTCGATTCATGATTCATAATTCAATTCATGATTCATGATTCAATTCATGATTCTTGATTCAATTCATGATTCATGATTCAATTCATGATTCAATTCATGATGCATGATTCAATTCATGATTAATGATTCAATTCATGATTTATGATTCATGATTTAATTCATGATTCATGATTTATGATTCATGATTTAATTCATGATTCATGATTTATGATTAATTATTCAATTCATGATTCATGATTCAATTCATGATTCAATTCATGATTAATTTCATGATTCTTGATTCAATTCATGATTCATGATTTAATTCATGATTCATGATTTAATTCATGATTCATGATTCGATTCATGATTCAAGATTTAAATCATGATTCAAGATTTAAATCATGATTCATGATTCAATTTATGATTCATTTCATGATTCATCGTTTATGATTCAATTCATTATTTATTTTTCGATTCATGATTCATGATTCATGAATCATGATTCAATTCATGATTCATGATTCATTATTCGATACATGATTCATGATTCATGATTCAATTCATGATTCCTGATTCCTGATTCATGATTCAATTCATGATTTAATTCATGATTCAATTCATGATTCATGATTCAATTCATGATTCATGATTCCATTCATGATTCATGATTCATTATTTAATTCATGATTCATGATTCATTATTCGATTCATGATTCATGATAAAATTCATGATTCGTGATTCATGATTCATGATTCAATTCATGATTCAATTCATGATTCATGATTCAATTTATGATTCGCGATTCATGATTTAATTCATGATTCATGATTTATGATTCAATTCATGATTCATTATTCAATTCATGATTCATTTCATGATTCATGGTTTATGATTCAATTCATGATTTATTATTCGATTCATGATTCATGAATCATGATTCAATACATGATTCATGATTCATGACTCGATTCATGATTCATGATTCATGATTCAATTCATGATTCATTTCATAATTCATGATTCATGATTCAATTTATGATTCATGATTCAATTCATGATTCATGATTTAATTCATGATTCATGATTTAATTCATGATTCATGATTCAATTCATGATTTATGATTCAATTCATGATTCAATTCATGATTCATGATTCAATTCATGATTTATGATTCAATTCATGATTCAATTCATGATTCATGATTCGATTCATGACTCATGATTCATGAATCAATTCATGATTCAATTCATAATTCATGATTCAATTCATGATTCATTATTCAATTCATGATTCATTTCATGATTCATGGTTTATGATTCAATTCATGATTTATTATTCGATTCATGATTCATGATTCATGAATCATGATTCAATACATGATTCATGAATCATGATTCGATTCATGATTCATGATTCATGATTCAATTCATGATTCAATTCATGATTCATGATTCATGATTCAATTCATGATTCATGATTTACGATTTAATACATGATTCATGATTCAAATTTTGATTCATGATTCAATTCATGATTCTTGATTCAATTCATGATTCATGATTCAATTCATGATTCAATTCTTAATTCATGATTCAATTCATGATTCATGATTCATGATTTAATTCATGATTAATGACTAAATTTATGATTCATGATTTATGATTCATGATTCAATTCATGATTTATGATTCAATTCATGATTAATTTCATGATTCATGAGTCATAATTCAATTAATGATTCATGATTCATTTCATGATTCATAATTCAATTCATGATTCATGATTCATGATTCAATTCATGATTCATGATTTAATTCATGATTCATGATTCAATTAATGATTCAAGATTCATTTCATGATTCATAATTCAATTCATGATTCATGATTCAATTCATGATTCATGATTTAATTCATGATTCATGATTCAATTCATGATTCTTGATTCAATTCATGATTCATGATTCAATTCATGATTCTTGATTCAATTCATAATTCATGATTCAATTCATGATTCATTTCATGATTCATGGTTTATGGTTCAATTCATGATTTATTATTCGATTCATGATTTATGAATCATGATTCAATACATGATTCATGATTCATCAATCATGATTCGATTCATGAATCATGATTCATGATTCAAATTATGATTCATTTCATGAGTTATGATTCATGATTCAATTCATAATTCATCTCATGATTCATGATTCAATGCATGATTCAATTCATGATTCATGATTCAATTCATGATTCATGATTTAATTCATGATTCATGATTTAATTCATGATTCATGATTCAATTCATGATTTATGATTCAATTCATGATTCAATTCATGATTCATGATTCAATTCATGATTCAATTCATGATTCATGATTCAATTCATGATTCAATTCATGATTCCTGATTCCTGATTCATGAATCAATTCATGATTCATGATTCGATTCATGACTCATTATTCATGAATTAATTCATGATTCAATTCATAATTCATGATTCAATTCATGATTCATTATTCAATTCATGATTCATTTCATGATTCATGGTTTATGATTCAATTCATGATTTATTATTCGATTCATGATTCATGATTCATGAATCATGATTCGATTCATGATTCATGAATCATGATTCGATTCATGATTCATGATTCATGATTCATGATTCATGATTCAATTCATGATTCAATTAATGATTCATGATTCATGATTTATGATTCATGTTTTAATTCATAATTCATGATTTAATTCATAATTCATGATTCAATTCATGATTCATGATTTATAATTTAACTCATTATTCATGATTCATGATTCAATTCATCACTCATGATTCAAATTATGATTCATGATTCAATTCATGATTCTTGATTCAATTCATGATTCATGATTCAATTCATGTTTCAATTCATGATTCATGATTCAATTCATGATTCATGGATCAATTCATGATTCATGATTCGATTCATGATTCATAATTCAATTCATGATTCATGGTTCAATTCATGATTCTTGATTCAATTCATGATTCATAATTCAATTCATGATTCAATTCATGATTCATGATTCAATTCATGATTCATGATTCATGGATCAATTCATGATTCATGATTCGATTCGTGATTCATAATTCAATTCATGATTCATGGTTTAATTCATGATTCTTGATTCAATTCATGATTCATGATTCAATTCATGATTCAATTCATGATTCATGATTCAATTCAGGATTCATGATTCAATTAATGATTTATGATTCATGATTTATGATTCATGTTTTAATTCATGATTCCTGATTCATGAATCAATTCATGATTCATGATTCGATTCATGACTCATTATTCATGAATTAATTCATGATTCAATTCATAATTCATGATTCAATTCATGATTCATTATTCAATTCATGATTCATTTCATGATTCATGGTTTATGATTCAATTCATGATTTATTATTCGATTCATGATTCATGATTCATGAATCATGATTCGATTCATGATTCATGATTCATGATTCATGATTCAATTCATGATTCAATTAATGATTCATGATTCATGATTTATGATTCATGTTTTAATTCATGATTCATGATTTAATTCATAATTCATGATTCAATTCATGATTCATGATTTATAATTTAACTCATTATTCATGATTCATGATTCAATTCATCACTCATGATTCAATTCATGATTCATGATTCAATTCATGATTCTTGATTCAATTCATGATTCATGATTCAATTCATGTTTTAATTCATGATTCATGATTCAATTCATGATTCATGGATCAATTCATGATTCATGATTCGATTCATGATTCATAATTCAATTCATGATTCATGGTTCAATTCATGATTCTTGATTCAATTCATGATTCATAATTCAATTCATGATTCAATTCATGATTCATGATTCAATTCATGATTCATGATTCATGGATCAATTCATGATTCATGGTTCAATTCATGATTCTTGATTCAATTCATGATTCATAATTCAATTCATGATTCAATTCATGATTCATGATTCAATTCATGATTCATGATTCATGGATCAATTCATGATTCATGATTCGATTCATGATTCATAATTCAATTCATGATTCATGGTTTAATTCATGATTCTTGATTCAATTCATGATTCATGATTCAATTCATGATTCAATTCATGATTCATGATTCAATTAATGATTCATGATTCATGATTTATGATTCATGTTTTAATTCATGATTCATGATTCAATTCAAAATTCATGATTCAATTCATGATTCATGATTCAATTCATGATTCTTGATTTAATTCATGTTTCATGATTCAATTCATGATTCAATTCATGATTCATGATTCAATTCATGATTCATGATTCATGGATCAATTCATGATTCATGATTCAATTCATGATTCATGATTCAATTCATGATTCATGATTCATGGATCAATTCATGATTCATGATTCGATTCATGATTCATAATTCAATTCATGATTCATGGTTTAATTCATGATTCTTGATTCAATTAATGATTCATGATTCAATTCATGATTCAATTCATGATTCATGATTCAATTCAGGATTTATGATTCAATTAATGATTCATGATTCATGATTTATGATTCATGTTTTAATTCATGATTCCTGATTCATGAATCAATTCATGATTCATGATTCGATTCATGACTCATTATTCATGAATTAATTCATGATTCAATTCATAATTCATGATTCAATTCATGATTCATTATTCAATTCATGATTCATTTCACGATTCATGGTTTATGATTCAATTCATGATTCATGATTCTATTCATGATTCATAATTCAATTCATGATTCATGATTCAATTCATGATTCTTGATTCAATTCATGATTCATGATTCAATTCATGATTCAATTCATGATTCATGATTCAATTCATGATTAATGATTCAATTCATGATTTATGATTCATGATTCAATTCATGATTCATGATTTACGATTCATGATTTAATTCATGATTCATGATTTATGATTAATTATTCAATTCATGATTCATGATTCAATTCATGATTCATGATTCAATTCATGATTCATGATTCAATTCATGATTAATTTCATGATTCATGATTCAATTCATGATTCATGATTCAATTCATGATTCAATTCATGATTCATGATTCAATTCATGATTCAATTCATGATTCCTGATTCCTGATTCATGAATCAATTCATGATTCATGATTCGATTCATGACTCATTATTCATGAATTAATTCATGATTCAATTCATAATTCATGATTCAATTCATGATTCATTATTCAATTCATGATTCATTTCATGATTCATGGTTTATGATTCAATTCATGATTTATTATTCGATTCATGATTCATGATTCATGAATCATGATTCGATTCATGATTCATGAATCATGATTCGATTCATGATTCATGATTCATGATTCATGATTCATGATTCAATTCATGATTCAATTAATGATTCATGATTCATGATTTATGATTCATGTTTTAATTCATAATTCATGATTTAATTCATAATTCATGATTCAATTCATGATTCATGATTTATAATTTAACTCATTATTCATGATTCATGATTCAATTCATCACTCATGATTCAAATTATGATTCATGATTCAATTCATGATTCTTGATTCAATTCATGATTCATGATTCAATTCATGTTTCAATTCATGATTCATGATTCAATTCATGATTCATGGATCAATTCATGATTCATGATTCGATTCATGATTCATAATTCAATTCATGATTCATGGTTCAATTCATGATTCTTGATTCAATTCATGATTCATAATTCAATTCATGATTCAATTCATGATTCATGATTCAATTCATGATTCATGATTCATGGATCAATTCATGATTCATGATTCGATTCGTGATTCATAATTCAATTCATGATTCATGGTTTAATTCATGATTCTTGATTCAATTCATGATTCATGATTCAATTCATGATTCAATTCATGATTCATGATTCAATTCAGGATTCATGATTCAATTAATGATTTATGATTCATGATTTATGATTCATGTTTTAATTCATGATTCCTGATTCATGAATCAATTCATGATTCATGATTCGATTCATGACTCATTATTCATGAATTAATTCATGATTCAATTCATAATTCATGATTCAATTCATGATTCATTATTCAATTCATGATTCATTTCATGATTCATGGTTTATGATTCAATTCATGATTTATTATTCGATTCATGATTCATGATTCATGAATCATGATTCGATTCATGATTCATGATTCATGATTCATGATTCAATTCATGATTCAATTAATGATTCATGATTCATGATTTATGATTCATGTTTTAATTCATGATTCATGATTTAATTCATAATTCATGATTCAATTCATGATTCATGATTTATAATTTAACTCATTATTCATGATTCATGATTCAATTCATCACTCATGATTCAATTCATGATTCATGATTCAATTCATGATTCTTGATTCAATTCATGATTCATGATTCAATTCATGTTTTAATTCATGATTCATGATTCAATTCATGATTCATGGATCAATTCATGATTCATGATTCGATTCATGATTCATAATTCAATTCATGATTCATGGTTCAATTCATGATTCTTGATTCAATTCATGATTCATAATTCAATTCATGATTCAATTCATGATTCATGATTCAATTCATGATTCATGATTCATGGATCAATTCATGATTCATGGTTCAATTCATGATTCTTGATTCAATTCATGATTCATAATTCAATTCATGATTCAATTCATGATTCATGATTCAATTCATGATTCATGATTCATGGATCAATTCATGATTCATGATTCGATTCATGATTCATAATTCAATTCATGATTCATGGTTTAATTCATGATTCTTGATTCAATTCATGATTCATGATTCAATTCATGATTCAATTCATGATTCATGATTCAATTAATGATTCATGATTCATGATTTATGATTCATGTTTTAATTCATGATTCATGATTCAATTCAAAATTCATGATTCAATTCATGATTCATGATTCAATTCATGATTCTTGATTTAATTCATGTTTCATGATTCAATTCATGATTCAATTCATGATTCATGATTCAATTCATGATTCATGATTCATGGATCAATTCATGATTCATGATTCAATTCATGATTCATGATTCAATTCATGATTCATGATTCATGGATCAATTCATGATTCATGATTCGATTCATGATTCATAATTCAATTCATGATTCATGGTTTAATTCATGATTCTTGATTCAATTAATGATTCATGATTCAATTCATGATTCAATTCATGATTCATGATTCAATTCAGGATTTATGATTCAATTAATGATTCATGATTCATGATTTATGATTCATGTTTTAATTCATGATTCCTGATTCATGAATCAATTCATGATTCATGATTCGATTCATGACTCATTATTCATGAATTAATTCATGATTCAATTCATAATTCATGATTCAATTCATGATTCATTATTCAATTCATGATTCATTTCACGATTCATGGTTTATGATTCAATTCATGATTCATGATTCTATTCATGATTCATAATTCAATTCATGATTCATGATTCAATTCATGATTCTTGATTCAATTCATGATTCATGATTCAATTCATGATTCAATTCATGATTCATGATTCAATTCATGATTAATGATTCAATTCATGATTTATGATTCATGATTCAATTCATGATTCATGATTTACGATTCATGATTTAATTCATGATTCATGATTTATGATTAATTATTCAATTCATGATTCATGATTCAATTCATGATTCATGATTCAATTCATGATTCATGATTCAATTCATGATTAATTTCATGATTCATGATTCAATTCATGATTCATGATTCAATTCATGATTCATGATTAATGATTTAATTATTGATTCATAATTTAATTCATGATTCATGTTTCAATTCATGATTCTTGATTTAATTCTTGATTCAATTCATGATTCATGATTCAATTCATGATTCATTTCATGATTCATGATTTAGGATTCATGTTTTAATTCATGATTCATGATTCAATTATTAATTTATGATTCAATTCATGATTCATGATTCAATTCATGATTCAATTCATGATTCATTTTATGATTCATGATTCATAATTCAATTCATTATTCATGATTCATGATTCAATTCATCACTCATGATTCAATTCATGATTCATGATTCAATTCATGATTCTTGATACAATTCATGATTCATGATTCAATTCATGATTGAATTCATGATTCATGATTCATGGATCAATTCATGATTCATGATTCATAATTCAATTCATGATTCATGATTCAATTCATGATTCTTGATTCAATTCATGATTCATTATTCAATTCATGATTCAATTCATGATTCATGATTCAATACATGATTAATGATTCAATTCATGATTTATGATTCATGATTCAATTCATGATTCATGATTTATGATTCATGATTTAATTCATGATTCATGATTTATGATTAATTATTCAATTCATGATTCATGATTCATTTCATGATTCATGATTCATGATTTATGATTCATGTTTTAATTCATGATTCATGATTCAATTATAAATTTATGATTCAATTCATGATTCATGATTCAATTCATGATTCAATTCATGATTCATTTCATGATTCATGATTCATAATTCAATTCATTATTCATGATTCATGATTCAATTCATCACTCATGATTCAATTCATGATTCATGATTCAATTCATGATTCTTGATACAATTCATGATTCATGATTCAATTCATGATTCAATTCATGATTCATGATTCATGGATCAATTCATGATTCATGATTCGATTCATGATTCATAATTCAATTCATGATTCATGATTCAATTCATGATTCTTGATTCAATTCATGATTCATGATTCAATTCATGATTTATGATTCAATTCATGATTCAATTCATGATTCATGATTCAATTCATGATTTATGATTCAATTCATGATTCAATTCATGATTCATGATTCGATTCATGACTCATGATTCATGAATCAATTCATGATTCAAGTCATAATTCATGATTCAATTCATGATTCATTATTCAATTCATGATTCATTTCATGATTCATGGTTTATGATTCAATTCATGATTTATTATTCGATTCATGATTCATGAATCATGATTCAATACATGATTCATGAATCATGATTCGATTCATGATTCATGATTCATGATTCAATTTATGATTCAATTAATGATTCATGATTCATGATTCAATTCATGATTCATGATTTACGATTTAATACATGATTCATGATTCAAATTATGATTCATGATTCAATTCATGATTCTTGATTCAATTCATGATTCATGATTCAATTCATGATTCAATTCTTAATTCATGATTCAATTCATGATTCATGATTCATGATTCAATTCATGATTAATGATTAAATTTATGATTCATGATTTATGATTCATGATTTAATTCATGATTTATGATTCAATTCATGATTAATTTCATGATTCATGAGTCATGATTCAATTAATGATTCATGATTCATTTCATGATTCATAATTCAATTCATGATTCATGATTCATGATTCAATTAATGATTCATGATTTAATTCATGATTCATGATTCAATTAATGATTCAAGATTCATTTCATGATTCATAATTCAATTCATGATTCATGATTCAATTCATGATTCATGATTTAATTCATGATTCATGATTCAATTCATGATTCTTGATTCAATTCATGATTCATGATTCAATTCATGATTCTTGATTCAATTCATAATTCATGATTCAATTCATGATTCATTTCATGATTCATGGTTTATGGTTCAATTCATGATTTATTATTCGATTCATGATTTATGAATCATGATTCAATACATGATTCATGATTCATCAATCATGATTCGATTCATGAATCATGATTCATGATTCAAATTATGATTCATTTCATGAGTTATGATTCATGATTCAATTCATAATTCATCTCATGATTCATGATTCAATGCATGATTCAATTCATGATTCATGATTCAATTCATGATTCATGATTTAATTCATGATTCATGATTTAATTCATGATTCATGATTCAATTCATGATTTATGATTCAATTCATGATTCAATTCATGATTCATGATTCAATTCATGATTCAATTCATGATTCATGATTCAATTCATGATTCAATTCATGATTCATTATTCAATTCATGATTCATTTCATGATTCATGGTTTATGATTCAATTCATGATTTATTATTCGATTCATGATTCATGATTCATGAATCATGATTCGATTCATGACTCATGAATCATGATTCGATTCATGATTCATGATTCATGATTCATGATTCATGATTCAATTCATGATTCAATTAATGATTCATGATTCATGATTTATGATTCATGTTTTAATTCATGATTCATAATGTAATTCATAATTCATGATTCAATTCATGATTCATGATTTATAATTTAACTCATTATTCATGATTCATGATTCAATTCATCACTCATGATTCAAATTATGATTCATGATTCAATTCATGATTCTTGATTCAATTCATGATTCATGATTCAATTCATGTTTCAATTCATGATTCATGATTCAATTCATGATTCATGGATCAATTCATGATTCATGATTCGATTCATGATTCATAATTCAATTCATGATTCATGGTTCAATTCATGATTCTTGATTCAATTCATGATTCATGATTCATGGATCAATTCATGATTCATGATTCGATTCATGATTCATAATTCAATTCATGATTCATGGTTTAATTCATGATTCTTGATTCAATTCATGATTCATGATTCAATTCATGATTCAATTCATGATTCATGATTCAATTCAGGATTCATGATTCAATTAATGATTCATGATTCATGATTTATGATTCATGTTTTAATTCATGATTCCTGATTCATGAATCAATTCATGATTCATGATTCGATTCATGACTCATTATTCATTAATTAATTCATGATTCAATTCATAATTCATGATTCAATTCATGATTCATTATTCAATTCATGATTCATTTCATGATTCATGGTTTATGATTCAATTCATGATTTATTATTCGATTCATGATTCATGATTCATGAATCATGATTCGATTCATGATTCATGATTCATGATTCATGATTCAATTCATGATTCAATTAATGATTCATGATTCATGATTTATGTTTCATGTTTTAATTCATGATTCATGATTTAATTCATAATTCATGATTCAATTCATGATTCATGATTTATAATTTAACTCATTATTCATGATTCATGATTCAATTCATCACTCATGATTCAATTCATGATTCATGATTCAATTCATGATTCTTGATTCAATTCATGATTCATGATTCAATTCATGTTTTAATTCATGATTCATGATTCAATTCATGATTCATGGATCAATTCATGATTCATGGATCAATTCATGATTCATGATTCGATTCATGATTCATAATTCAATTCATGATTCATGGTTCAATTCATGATTCTTGATTCAATTCATGATTCATAATTCAATTCATAATTCAATTCATGATTCATGATTCAATTCATGATTCATGATTCATGGATCAATTCATGATTCATGATTCATGGATCAATTCATGATTCATGATTCGATTCATGATTCATAATTCAATTCATGATTCATGGTTTAATTCATGATTCTTGATTCAATTCATGATTCATGATTCAATTCATGATTCAATTCATGATTCATGATTCAATTAATGATTCATGATTCATGATTTATGATTCATGTTTTAATTCATGATTCATGTCTCAATTCAAAATTCATGATTCAATTCATGATTCATGATTCAATTCATGATTCTTGATTTAATTCATGTTTCATGATTCAATTCATGATTCAATTCATGATTCATGATTCAATTCATGATTCATGATTCATGGATCAATTCATGATTCATGATTCGATTCATGATTCATAATTCAATTCATGATTCATGGTTTAATTCATGATTCTTGATTCAATTAATGATTCATGATTCAATTCATGATTCAATTCATGATTCATGATTCAATTCAGGATTTATGATTCAATTAATGATTCATGATTCATGATTTATGATTCATGTTTTAATTCATGATTCCTGATTCATGAATCAATTCATGATTCATGATTCGATTCATGACTCATTATTCATGAATTAATTCATGATTCAATTCATAATTCATGATTCAATTCATGATTCATTATTCAATTCATGATTCATTTCACGATTCATGGTTTATGATTCAATTCATGATTTATTATTCGATTCATGATTCATGAATCATGATTCGATTCATGATTCATGATTCATGATTCAATTCATGATTCAATTAATGATTCATGATTCATGATTTATGATTCATGTTTTAATTCATGATTCATGATTTAATTCATAATTCATGATTCAATTCATGATTCATGATTTATAATTTAACTCATTATTCATGATTCATGATTCAATTCATCACTCATGATTCAATTCATGATTCATGATTCAATTCATGATTCTTGATTCAATTCATGATTCATGATTCAATTCATGTTTCAATTCATGATTCATGATTCAATTCATGATTCATGGATCAATTCATGATTCATGATTCGATTCATGATTCATGATTCAATTCATGATTCAATTCATGATTCATTATTCAATTAATGATTCATGATTCATGATTTATGATTCATGTTTTAATTCATGATTCATGATTCAATTCAAAATTCATGATTCAATTCATGATTCATGATTCAATTCATGATTCTTGATTTAATTCATGTTTCATGATTCAATTCATGATTCAATTCATGATTCATGATTCAATTCATGATTCATGATTCATGGATCAATTCATGATTCATGATTCGATTCATGATTCATAATTCATTTCATGATTCATGGTTCAATTCATGATTCATGATTCAATTCATGATTCATGATTCAATTCATGATTCATGAATCATGATTCAATACATGATTCATGATTCATGAATCATGATTCGATTCATGATTCATGATTTATGATTCATGATTCAATTCATGATTCATTTCATGATTCATGATTCATGATTTATGATTCATGTTTTAATTCATGATTTATGATTCAATTATTAATTTATGATTCAAATCATAATTCATGATTCGATTCATGATTCAATTCATGATTCATTTCATGATTCATAATTCAATTCATTATTCATGATTCATGATTCAATTCATCACTCATGATTCAATTCATGATTCATGATTCAATTCATGATTCTTGATACAATTCATGATTCATGATTCAATTCATGATTCAATTCATGATTCATGATTCATGGATCAATTCATGATTCATGATTCGATTCATGATTCATAATTCAATTCATGATTCATGATTCAATTCATGATTCTTGATTCAATTCATGATTCATGATTCAATTCATGATTCAATTCATGATTCATGATTCAATTCATGATTAATGATTCAATTCATGATTTATGATTTATGATTCAATTCATGATTCATGATTTACGATTCATGATTTAATTCATGATTCATGATTTATGATTAATTATTCAATTCATGATTCATGATTCAATTCATGATTAATTTCATGATTCATGATTCAATTCATGATTCATGATTCAATTCATGATTCATGATTAATGATTTAATTAATGATTCATAATTTAATTCATGATTCATGTTTGAATTCATGATTCTTGATTTAATTCATGATTCAATTCATGATTCATGATTCAATTCATGATTCATTTCATGATTCATGATTCATGATTTATGATTCATGTTTTAATTCATGATTCATGATTCAATTATTAATTTATGATTCAATTCATGATTCATGATTCAATTCATGATTCAATTCATGATTCATTTCATGATTCATGATTCATAATTCAATTCATTATTCATGATTCATGATTCAATTCATCACTCATGATTCAATTCATGATTCATGATTCAATTCATGATTCTTGATACAATTCATGATTCATGATTCAATTCATGATTCAATTCATGATTCATGATTCATGGATCAATTCATGATTCATGATTCGATTCATGATTCATAATTCAATTCATGATTCATGATTCAATTCATGATTCTTGATTCAATTCATGATTCATGATTCAATTCATGATTCAATTCATGATTCATGATTCAATACATGATTAATGATTCAATTCATGATTTATGATTCATGATTCAATTCATGATTCATGATTTATGATTCATGATTTAATTCATGATTCATGATTTATGATTAATTATTCAATTCATGATTAATGATTCATTTCATGATTCATGATTCATGATTTATGATTCATGTTTTAATTCATGATTCAATTATTAATTTATGATTCAAATTATGATTCATGATTCAATTCATGATTCAATTCATGATTCATTTCATGATTCATGATTCATAATTCAATTCATTAGTCATGATTCATGATTCAATTCATCACTCATGATTCAATTCATGATTCATGATTCAATTCATGATTCTTGATACAATTCATGATTCATGATTCAATTCATGATTCAATTCATGATTCATGATTCATGGATCAATTCATGATTCCTGATTCGATTCATGATTCATAATTCAATTCATGATTCATGATTCAATTCATGATTCTTGATTCAATTCATGATTCATGATTCAATTCATGATTCAATTCATGATTCATGAGTCAATACATGATTAATGATTCAATTCATGATTTATGATTCATGATTCAATTCATGATTCATGATTTATGATTCATGATTTAATTCATGATTCATGATTTATGATTAATTATTCAATTCATGATTCATGATTCAATTCATGATTCATGATTCAATTCATGATTAATTTCATGATTCATGATTCAATTCATGATTCATGATTCAATTCATGATTCATGATTAATGATTTAATTAATGATTCATAATTTAATTCATGATTCATGTTTCAATTCATGATTCTTGATTTAATTCATGATTCAATTCATGATTCATGATTCAATTCATGATTCATGATTCAATTCATGTTTCAATTCATGATTCATGATTCAATTCATGATTCATGGATTAATTCATGATTCATGATTCGATTCATGATTCATAATTCAATTCATGATTCATGGTTCAATTCATGATTCTTGATTCAATTCATGATTCATAATTCAATTCATGATTCAATTCATGATTCATGATTCAATTCATGATTCATGATTCATGGATCAATTCATGATTCATGATTCGATTCATAATTCATAATTCAATTCATGATTCATGGTTTAATTCATGATTCTTGATTCAATTCATGATTCATGATTCAATTCATGATTCAATTCATGATTCATGATTTAATTAATGATTCATGATTCATGATTTATGATTCATGTTTTAATTCATGATTCATGATTCAATTCAAAATTCATGATTCAATTCATGATTCATGATTCAATTCATGATTCTTGATTTAATTCATGTTTCATGATTCAATTCATGATTCAATTCATGATTCATGATTCAAATCATGATTCATGGATCAATTCATGATTCATGATTCGATTCATGATTCATAATTCATTTCATGATTCATGGTTCAATTCATGATTCTTGATTCAATTCATGATTCATGATTCAATTCATGATTCATGATTCAATTCATGATTCATGAATCATGATTCAATACATGATTCATGATTCATGAATCATGATTCGATTCATGATTCATGATTTATGATTCATGATTCAATTCATGATTCATTTCATGATTCATGATTCATGATTTATGATTCATGTTTTAATTCATGATTTATGATTCAATTATTAATTTATGATTCAATTCATGATTCATGATTCGATTCATGATTCAATTCATGATTCATGATTCGATTCATGATTCATAATTCAATTCATTATTCATGATTCATGATTCAATTCATCACTCATGATTCAATTCATGATTCCTGATTCAATTCATGATTCTTGATACAATTCATGATTCATGATTCAATTCATGATTCAATTCATGATTCATGATTCATGGATCAATTCATGATTCATGATTCGATTCATGATTCATAATTCAATTCATGATTCATGATTCAATTCATGATTCTTGATTCAATTCATGATTCATGATTCAATTCATGATTCAATTCATGATTCATGATTCAATTCATGATTAATGATTCAATTCATGATTTATGATTCATGATTCAATTCATGATTCATGATTTACGATTCATGATTTAATTTATGATTCATGATTTATGATTAATTATTCAATTCATGATTCATGATTCAATTCATGATTCATGATTCAATTCATGATTAATTTCATGATTCATGATTCAATTCATGATTCATGATTCAATTCATGATTCATGATTAATGATTTAATTAATGATTCATAATTTAATTCATGATTCATGTTTCAATTCATGATTCTTGATTTAATTCATGATTCAATTCATGATTCATGATTCAATTCATGATTCATTTCATGATTCATGATTCATGATTTATGATTCATGTTTTAATTCATGATTCATGATTCAATTATTAATTTATGATTCAATTCATGATTCATGATTCAATTCATGATTCAATTCATGATTCATTTCATGATTCATGATTCATAATTCAATTCATTATTCATGATTCATGATTCATTTCATCACTCATGATTCAATTCATGATTCATGATTCAATTCATGATTCTTGATACAATTCATGATTCATGATTCAATTCATGATTCAATTCATGATTCATGATTCATGGATCAATTCATGATTCATGATTTGATTCATGATTCATAATTCAATTCATGATTCTTGATTCAATTCATGATTCATGATTCAATTCATGATTCAATTCATGATTCATGATTCAATTCATGATTAATGATTCAATTCATGATTTATGATTCATGATTCAATTCATGATTCATGATTTATGATTCATGATTTAATTCATGATTCATGATTTATGATTAATTATTCAATTCATGATTCATGATTCAATTCATGATTCATGATTCAATTCATGATTAATTTCATGATTCATGATTCAATTCATGATTCATGATTCAATTCATGATTCATGATTAATGATTTAATTAATGATTCATAATTTAATTCATGATTCATGTTTCAGTTCATGATTCTTGATTTAATTCATGATTCAATTCATGATTCATGATTCAATTCATGATTCATGATTAGATTCATGATTCATGATTTAATTCATGATTCATGATTTAATTCATGATTCATGATTTAATTCATGATTCATTATTTAATTCATGATTCATGATTCATGATTTAATTCATGATTCATGATTCAATTCATGATTCATTTCATGGATCATGGATTATGATTCAATTCATGATTCATGATTTATGATTCATGATTCAATTCATGATTCATGATTTATGATTCATGATTCAATTCATGAGTCATGATTGAATTCATGTTTCATGATTCAATTCATGATTCATGATTTAATTCATGATTAATTTCATGATTCATGATTCATGATACAATTCATGATTCATGATTCAATTCATGATTCATGATTCAATTCACGATTCATGATTTAATTCATGATTCATGATTCATGATTCATGATTTATGATTAAATTCATGATTCTTGATTCAATTCATGATTCACGATTCATGATTCAATTCATGATTCAGTAATCATGATACGATTCATGATTCATTATTCATGATTCAATTTATGATTCGAGATTCATGATTTATGATTCAATTCATGATTTATGATTCAATTCATGATTCATGATTCAATTCATAATTCATGATTTAGGATTCAATTCATGATTTATGATTCAATTCATGATTCATGAATCATGAATCATGATTCGATTGATGATTCATGAATCATGATTCAAATCATGATTCATGATTCATTTCATTATTCATGATTCATGATTTAATTCATGATTCATGATTATGATTCATGATTTAATTCATGATTCATGATTCAATTCATGATTCATGATTCAATTTATGATTCATGATTCAATTCATGATTCATGATTCAATTCATGATTCATGATTCAATTCATGATTAATTTCATGATTCATGATTCAATTCATGATTCATTATTCATGATTCAATTCATGATTCATGATTCGATTCATGATTCATGATTGAATTCATGATTCATGATTCAATTCATGATTCATGATTCAATTCATGATTCATGATTTAAATCATGATTCATGATTTAAATCAAGATTCATGATTCAATTCATGATTCTTGATTCAATTCATGATTCATGATTCAATTCATGATTCATGATTTAATTCATGATTCATGATTCGATTCATGATTCAAGATTTAAATCATGATTCAAGATTTAAATCATGATTCATGATTCAATTTATGATTCATTTCATGATTCATCGTTTATGATTCAATTCATTATTTATTTTTTGATTCATGATTCATGATTCATGAATCATGATTCAATTCATGATTCATGATTCATTATTCGATTCGTGATTCATGATTCATGATTCAATTCATGATTCCTGATTCCTGATTCATGATTCAATTCATGATTTAATTCATGATTCAATTCATGATTCATGATTCAATTCATGATTCATGATTCCATTCATGATTCATGATTCATTATTTAATTCATGATTCATGATTCATTATTCGATTCATGATTCATGATAAAATTCATGATTCGTGATTCATGATTCATGATTCAATTCATGATTCAATTCATGATTCAATTCATGATTCATGATTCAATTTATGATTCTCGATTCATGATTTAATTCATGATTCATGATTCATGATTCAATTCATGATTCATGACTCGATTCATGATTCATTTCATGATTCATGCTTTATGATTCAATTCATGATTTATTATTCGATTCATGATTCATGAATCATGATTCAATACATGATTCATGATTCATGACTCGATTCATGATTCATGATTCATTTCATAATTCATGATTCATTTCATAATTCATGATTCATGATTCAATTTATGATTCATGATTCAATTCATGATTCATGATTTAATTCATGATTCATGATTTAATTCATGATTCATGATTCAATTCATGATTTATGATTCAATTCATGATTCAATTCATGATTCATGATTCAATTCATGATTTATGATTCAATTCATGATTCAATTCATGATTCATGATTCGATTCATGACTCATGATTCATGAATCAATTCATGATTCAATTCATAATTCATGATTCAATTCATGATTCATTATTCAATTCATGATTCATTTTAATGATTCATGGTTTATGATTCAATTCATGATTTATTATTCGATTCATGATTCATGATTCATGAATCATGATTCAATACATAATTCATGATTCATGAATCATGATTCGATTCATGATTCATGATTCATGATTCAATTCATGATTCAATTAATGATTCATGATTCATGATTCAATTCATGATTCATGATTTACGATTTAATACATGATTCATGATTCAAATTATGATTCATGATTCAATTCATGATTCTTGATTCAATTCATACTTCATGATTCAATTCATGATTCAATTCTTAATTCATGATTCAATTCATGATTCATGATTCATGATTCAATTCATGATTCATGATTCATGATTCAATTCATGATTAATGATTAAATTTATGATTCATGATTTATGATTCATGATTCAATTCATGATTTATGATTCAATTCATGATTAATTTCATGATTCATGAGTCATGATTCAATTAATGATTCATGATTCATTTCATGATTCATAATTCAATTCATGATTCATGATTCATGATTCAATTCATGATTCATGATTTAATTCATGATTCATGATTCAATTAATGATTCAAGATTCATTTCATGATTCATAATTCAATTCATGATTCATGATTCAATTCATGATTCATGATTTAATTCATGATTCATGATTCAATTCATGATTCTTGATTCAATTCATGATTCATGATTCAATTCATGATTCTTGATTCAATTCATAATTCATGATTCAATTCATGATTCATTTCATGATTCATGGTTTATGGTTCAATTCATGATTTATTATTCGATTCATGATTTATGAATCATGATTCAATACATGATTCATGATTCATCATTCATGATTCGATTCATGATTCATGATTCAATTCATGATTCATTTCATGATTCATGATTCATGATTCAATTCATAATTCATCTCATGATTCATGATTCAATGCATGATTCAATTCATGATTCATGATTCAATTCATGATTCATGATTTAATTCATGATTCATGATTTAATTCATGATTCATGATTCAATTCATGATTTATGATTCAATTCATGATTCAATTCATGATTCATGATTCAATTCATGATTCAATTCATGATTCATGATTCAATTCATGATTCCTGATTCATGAATCAATTCATGATTCATGATTCGATTCATGACTCATGATTCATGAATCAATTCATAATTCAATTCATAATTCATGATTCAATTCATGATTTATGATTCAATTCATGATTCAATTCATGATTCATGATTCAATTCATGATTCAATTCATGATTCCTGATTCATGAATCAATTCATGATTCATGATTCGATTCATGACTCATGATTCATGAATCAATTCATGATTCAATTCATAATTCATGATTCATTTCATGATTCATGGTTTATGATTCAATTCATGATTTATTATTCGATTCATGATTCATGATTCATGAATCATGATTCGATTCATGTTTCATGATTCATGATTCATGATTCAATTCATGATTCAATTAATGATTCATGATTCATGATTTATGATTCATGTTTTAATTCATGATTCATGATTCAATTCATAATTCATTATTCAATTCATGATTCATGATTTATAATTTTACTCTTTATTCATGATTCATGATTCAATTCATCACTCATGATTCAATTCATGATTCATGATTCAATTCATGATTCATGATTCAATTCATGATTCTTGATTCAATTCATGATTCATGATTAAATTCATGTTTCAATTCATGATTCATGATTCAATTCATGATTCATGAATCAATTCATGATTCATGATTCGATTCATGATTCATAATTCAATTCATGATTCATGGTTCAATTCATGATTCTTGATTCAATTCATGATTCATAATTCAATTCATGATTCAATTCATGATTCATGATTCAATTCATGATTCATGATTCATGGATCAATTCATGATTCATGATTCGATTCATGATTCATAATTCAATTCATGATTCTTGATTCAATTCATGATTCATGATTCAATTCAGGATTCATGATTCAATTAATGATTCATGATTCATGATTTATGATTCATGTTTTAATTCATGATTCATGATTCAATTCAAAATTCATGATTCAATTCATGATTCATGATTCAATTCATGATTCTTGATTCAATTCATGTTTCATGATTCAATTCATGATTCATGATTCAATTCATGATTCATGATTCATGGATCAATTCATGATTCATGATTCGATTCATGATTCATAATTCATTTCATGATTCATGGTTCAATTCATGATTCTTGATTCAATTCATGATTCATGATTCAATTCATGATTCAATTCATGATTCATGATTCAATTCATGATTCATGAATCATGATTCAATACATGATTCATGAATTATGAATCATGATTCGATTCATGATTCATTATTTATGATTCATGATTCAATTCATGATTCATTTCATGATTCATGATTCATGATTTATGATTCATGTTTTAATTCATGATTCATGATTCAATTATTAATTTATGATTCAATTCATGATTCATGCTTCAATTCATGATTCAATTCATGATTCATTTCATGATTCATGATTCATAATTCAATTCATTATTCATGATTCATGATTCAATTCATCACTCATGATTCAATTCATGATTCATGATTCAATTCATGATTCTTGATTCAATTCATGATTCATGATTCAATTCATGATTCAATTCATGATTTATGATTCATGATTCAATTCATGATTCATGATTTATGATTCATGATTTAATTCATGATTCATGATTTATGATTAATGATTCAATTCATGATTCATGATTCAATTCATGATTCATGATTTAGGATTCAATTCATGATTTATGATTCAATTCATGATTCATGAATCATGAATCATGATTCAATGCATTATTCATGATTTAATTCATGATTCATGATTATGATTCATGATTTAATTCATGATTCATGATTCAATTCATGATTCATGATTCAATTTATGATTCATGATTCAATTCATGATTCATGATTTAATTCATTATTCATGATTCATGATTTAATTCATGATTCATGATTATGATTCATGATTTAATTCATGATTCATGATTCAATTCATCATTAATGATTCAATTTATGATTCATGATTCAATTCATGATTCATGATTCAATTCATGATTCATGATTCAATTCATGATTCATGATTCATGATGCAATTCATGATTCATGATTCGATTCATGATTCATGATTGAATTCATGATTCATGATTCAATTCATGATTCCTAATTTAAATCATGATTCATGATTCAATTCATGATTCATGATTCATGATTCAATTCATGATTCCTAGTTCATGATTCAAATCATGATTCATGATTTAAATCATAATTCATGATTCAATTCATGATTCTTGATTCAATTCATGATTCATGATTCAATTCATGATTCATGATTCAATTCATGATTCATGATTCATGATTTAAATCATGATTCATGATTCAATTCATGATTCTTGATTCAATTCATGATTCATGATTCAATTCATAATTCATGATTCAATTCATGATTCAAGATTTATAATTTTACTCTTTATTCATGATTCATGATTCAATTCATCACTCATGATTCAATTCATGATTCATGATTCATTTCATGATTCTTGATTCAATTCATGATTCATAATTCAATTTATGATTCAATTCATGATTCAAGATTCAATTCATGATTCATGATTCATAATTCAATTCATGATTCATGATTCGATTCATGATTCATAATTCAATTCATGATTCATGGTTCAATTCATGATTCTTGATTCAATTCATGATTCATGATTCAATTCATGATTCAATTCATGATTCATGATTAAATTCAGGATTCATAATTCAATTAATGATTCATGATTCATGATTTATGATTCATGTTTTTATTCATGATTCAATTCAAAATTCATGATTCAATTCATGATTCATGATTCAATTCATGATTCTTGATTCAATTCATGTTTCATGATTCAATTCATGATTCATGATTCAATTCATGATTCATGATTCATGGATCAATTCATGATTCATGAGTCGATTCATGATTCATAATTCATTTCATGATTCATGGTTCAATTCATGATTCTTGATTCAATTCATGATTCATGATTCAATTCATGATTCAATTCATGATTCATGATTCAATTCATGATTCATGAATCATGATTCAATACATGATTCATGAATTATGAATCATGATTCGATTCATGATTCATGATTTATGATTCATGATTCAATTCATGATTCATTTCATGATTCATGATTCAATTCATGATTCATGATTCAATTCATGATTCAATTCATTATTTATGATTCATGATTCAATTCATGAATCATGATTTATGATTCATGATTTAATTCATGATTCATGATTTATGATTAATGATTCAATTCATGATTCATGATTCAATTCATGATTCATGATTTAGGATTCAATTCATGATTTAGGATTCAATTCATGATTCATGAATCATGAATCATGATTCGATGCATTATTCATGATTTAATTCATGATTCATGATTATGATTCATGATTCAATTTATGATTCATGATTTAGGATTCAATTCATGATTTATGATTCAATTCATGATTCATGAATCATGAATCATGATTCGATGCATTATTCATGATTTAATTCATGATTCATGATTATGATTCATGATTTAATTCATGATTCATGATTCAATTCATGATTCATGATTCAATTTATGATTCATGATTCAATTCATGATTCATGATTTAATTCATTATTCATGATTCATGATTTAATTCATGATTTATGATTATGATTCATGATTCAATTCATCATTAATGATTCAATTTATGATTCATGATTCAATTCATGATTCATGATTCAATTCATGATTCATGATTCAATTCATGATTCATTTCATGATTCATGATTCAATTCATGATTCATGATTCATGATGCAATTCATGATTCATGATTCGATTCATGATTCATGATTGAATTCATGATTCATGATTCAATTCATGATTCCTGATTTAAATCATGATTCATGATTCAATTCATGATTCATGATTCAATTCATGATTCATGATTCATGATTCAATTCATGATTCCTAGTTCATGATTCAAATCATGATTCATGATTTAAATCATAATTCATGATTCAATTCATGATTCTTGATTCAATTCATGATTCATGATTCAATTCAGTAATCATGATTCAATTCATGATTCATGATTCATGATTTAAATCATGATTCATGATTCAATTCATGATTCTTGATTCAATTCATGATTCATGATTCAATTCATGATTCATGATTCAATTCATGATTCATGATTCATGATTCAATTCATGATTCATTTCATGATTCATCGTTAATAATTTAATTCATTATTTATTATTCGATTCAAGATTCATGATTCATGATTCAATTCATAATTCCTGATTCCTGATTCATGATTCAATTCATGATTTAATTCATGATTCAATTCATTATTCATGATTCAATTCATGATTCATGATTCCATTCATGATTCATGATTCATTATTCAATTCATGATTCATGATTCATAATTCAATTCATGATTCATGATTTAATTCATGATTCATGATTAATGATTTAATTCATGATTCATGATTAATGATTTAATTAATGATTCATAATTTAATTCATGATTCATGTTTCAATTCATGATTATTTATTTAATTCATGATTCAATTCATGATTCATGATTCATGATTAAATTCATGATTCATGATTAGATTCATGATTCATGATTTAATTCATGATTCATGATTTAATTCATGATTCATGATTCAATTCATGATTCATTTCATGATTCATGGATTATGATTCAATTCATGATTCATGATTCATGATTTATGATTCAGGATTCAATTCATGATTCATGATTTATGATTTATGATTTATGATTTAATTCATGAGTCATGATTCAATTCATGATTCATGATTCAATTCATGATTCATGATTTAATTCATGATTAATTTCATGATTCATGATACAATTCATGATTCATGATTCAATTTATGATTCATGATTCAATTCATGATTCATGATTCATGATTCATGATTCATGATTCAATTCATGATTCTTGATTCAATTCATAATTGATGATTTAATTCATGATTAATTTCATGATTCATGATTCATGATACAATTCATGATTCATGATTCAATTCATGATTCATGATTCAATTTATGATTCATGATTCAATTCATGATTCATGATTCTTGATTCATGATTCAATTCATGATTCTTGATTCAATTCATAATTGATGATTTAATTCATGATTAATTTCATGATTCATGATTCATGATACAATTCATGATTCATGATTCAATTCATGATTCATGATTCAATTCATGATTTATGTTTCAATTCATGATTCATGATTCAATTCATGATTCAATTCATGATTCTTGATTTAATTCATAATTCATGATTTAATTCATGATTAATTTCATGATTCATGATTCATGATTCAATTCATGATTCATGATTAGATTCATGATTTATGATTCAATTCATGATTCATGATTCATGATTCATGATTCATGATTCAATTCATGATTCACGATTCATGATTCAATTCATGATTCATTAATCATGATACGATTCATGATTCATTATTCATGATTCAATTTATGATTCGAGATTCATGATTTATGATTCAATTCATGATTTATGATTCAATTCATGATTCATGATTCAATTCATGATTCATGATTTAGGATTAAATTCTTGATTTATGATTCAATTCATGATTCATGAATCATGAATCATGATTCGATGCATTATTCATGATTTAATTCATGATTCATGATTATGATTCATGATTTTATTAATGATTCATTATTCAATTCATGATTCATGATTCAATTTATGATTCATGATTCAATTCATGATTCATGATTTAATTCATTATTCATGATTCATGATTTAATTCATGATTCATGATTATGATTCATGATTTAATTCATGATTCATGATTCAATTCATCATTAATGATTCAATTTATGATTCATGATTCAATTCATGATTCATGATTCAATTCATGATTCATTTCATGATTCATGATTCAATTCATGATTCATGATTCATGATGCAATTCATGATTCATGATTCAATTCATGATTCATGATTCATGATTCAATTCATGATTCCTAGTTCATGATTCAATTCATGATTCATGATTTAAATCATAATTCATGATTCAATTCATGATTCTTGATTCAATTCATGATTCATGATTCAATTCATGATTCATGATTAGATTCATGATTCATGATTTAATTCATGATTCATGATTTAATTCATGATTCATGATTCAATTCATGATTCATTTCATGATTCATGGATTATGATTCAATTCATGATTCATGATTCATGATTTATGATTCAGGATTCAATTCATGATTCATGATTTATGATTTATGATTTAATTCATGAGTCATGATTCAATTCATGATTCATGATTCAATTCATGATTCATGATTTAATTCATGATTAATTTCATGATTCATGATACAATTCATGATTCATGATTCAATTTATGATTCATGATTCAATTCATGATTCATGATTCATGATTCATGATTCAATTCATGATTGATGATTTAATTCATGATTAATTTCATGATTCATGATTCATGATACAATTCATGATTCATGATTCAATTCATGATTCATGATTCAATTCATGATTTATGTTTCAATTCATGATTCATGATTCAATTCATGATTCATGATTCATGATTCATGATTCATGATTCAATTCATGATTCTTGATTTAATTCATAATTCATGATTTAATTCATGATTAATTTCATGATTCATGATTCATGATTCAATTCATGATTCATGATTAGATTCATGATTTATGATTCAATTCATGATTCATGATTCATGATTCATGATTCATGATTCAATTCATGATTCACGATTCATGATTCAATTCATTAATCATTAATCATGATACGATTATGATTCATTATTCATGATTCAATTTATGATTCGAGATTCATGATTTATGATTCAATTCATGATTTATGATTCAATTCATGATTCATGATTCAATTCATGATTCATGATTTAGGATTCAATTCTTGATTTATGATTCAATTCATGATTCGATGCATTATTCATGATTTAATTCATGATTCATGATTATGATTCATGATTTAATTCATGATTCATTATTCAATTCATGATTCATGATTCAATTTATGATTCATGATTCAATTCATGATTCATGATTTAATTCATTATTCATGATTCATGATTTAATTCATGATTCATGATTATGATTCATGATTTAATTCATGATTCATGATTCAATTCATCATTAATGATTCAATTTATGATTCATGATTCAAATCATGATTCATGATTCAATTCATGATTAATTTCATGATTCATGATTCAATTCATGATTCATGATTCATGATGCAATTCATGATTCATGATTCGATTCATGATTTATGATTAAATTCATGATTCATGATTTAATTCATGATTCCTGATTTAAATCATAATTCATGATTTAAATCATGATTCATGATTCAATTCATGATTCATGATTCAATTCATGATTCATGATTCAATTCATGATTCCTAGTTCATGATTCAATTCATGATTCATGATTTAAATCATAATTCATGATTCAATTCATGATTCTTGATTCAATTCATGATTCATGATTTAATTCATGATTAATTTCATGATTCATGATACAATTCATGATTCATGATTCAATTCATGATTCATGATTCATGATTCATGATTCATAATTCATGATTCAATTCATGATTCTTGATTCAATTCATAATTCATGATTTAATTCATGATTAATTTCATGATTAATGATTCATGATACAATTCATGATTCATGATTCAATTCATGATACATGATTCAATTCATGATTTATGTTTCAATTCATGATTCATGATTCAATTCATGATTCATGATTCATGATTCATGATTCAATTCATAATTCTTGATTTAATTCATAATTCATGATTTAATTCATGATTAATTTCATGATTCATGATTCATGATACAATTCATGATTCATGATTCAATTCATGATTCATGATTAGATTCATGATTTATGATTCAATTCATGATTCATGATTCATGATTCATGATTCATGATTCAATTTATGATTCTTGATTTAATTCATGATTCACGATTCATGATTCAATTCATGATTCATTAATCATGATACGATTCATGATTCATTATTCATGATTCAATTTATGATTCGAGATTCATGATTTATGATTCAATTCATGATTTATGATTCAATTCATGATTCATGATTCAATTCATGATTCATGATTTAGGATTCAATTCTTGATTTATGATTTAATTCATGATTCATGATTATGATTCATGATTTAATTCATGATTCATGATTCAATTCATGATTCATTTCATGATTCATGGATTATGATTCAATTCATGATTCATGATTCATGATTTATGTTTCAGGATTCAATTCATGATTCATGATTTATGATTTATGATTTATGATTTAATTCATGAGTCATGATTCAATTCATGATTCATGATTCAATTCATGATTCATGATTTAATTCATGATTAATTTCATGATTCATGATACAATTCATGATTCATGATTCAATTTATGATTCATGATTCAATTCATGATTCATGATTCATGATTCATGATTCAATTCATGATTCTTGATTCAATTCATAATTGATGATTTAATTCATGATTAATTTCATGATTCATGATTCATGATACAATTCATGATTCATGATTCAATTCATGATTCATGATTCAATTTATGATTCATGATTCAATTCATGATTCATGATTCTTGATTCATGATTCAATTCATGATTCTTGATTCAATTCATAATTGATGATTTAATTCATGATTCATTTCATGATTCATGATTCATGATACAATTCATGATTCATGATTCAATTCATGATTCATGATTCAATTCATGATTTATGTTTCAATTCATGATTCATGATTCAATTCATGATTCAATTCATGATTCTTGATTTAATTCATAATTCATGATTTAATTCATGATTAATTTCATGATTCATGATTCATGATTCAATTCATGATTCATGATTAGATTCATGATTTATGATTCAATTCATGATTCATGATTCATGATTCATGATTCATAATTCAATTCATGATTCACGATTCATGATTCAATTCATGATTCATTAATCATGATACGATTCATGATTCATTATTCATGATTCAATTTATGATTCGAGATTCATGATTTATGATTCAATTCATGATTTATGATTCAATTCATGATTCATGATTCAATTCATGATTCATGATTTAGGATTCAATTCTTGATTTATGATTCAATTCATGATTCATGAATCATGAATCATGATTCGATGCATTATTCATGATTTAATTCATGATTCATGATTATGATTCATGATTTTATTCATGATTCATTATTCAATTCATGATTCATGATTCAATTTATGATTCATGATTCAATTCATGATTCATGATTTAATTCATTATTCATGATTCATGATTTAATTCATGATTCATGATTATGATTCATGATTTAATTCATGATTCATGATTCAATTCATCATAAATGATTCAATTTATGATTCATGATTCAATTAATGATTCATGATTCAATTCATGATTCATTTCATGATTCATGATTCAATTCATGATTCATGATTCATGATGCAATTCATGATTCATGATTCGATTCATGATTCATGATTGAATTCATGATTCAATTCATGATTCCTGATTTAAATCATAATTCATGATTTAAATCATGATTCATGATTCAATTCATGATTCATGATTCAATTCATGATTCATGATTCATGATTCAATTCATGATTCCTAGTTCATGATTCAATTCATGATTCATGATTTAAATCATAATTCATGATTCAATTCATGATTCTTGATTCAATTCATGATTCATGATTCAATTCATGATTCATGATTAGATTCATGATTCATGATTTAATTCATGATTCATGATTTAATTCATGATTCATGATTCAATTCATGATTCATTTCATGATTCATGGATTATGATTCAATTCATGATTCATGATTCATGATTTATGATTCAGGATTCAATTCATGATTCATGATTTATGATTTATGATTTAATTCATGAGTCATGATTCAATTCATGATTCATGATTCAATTCATGATTCATGATTTAATTCATGATTAATTTCATGATTCATGATACAATTCATGATTCATGATTCAATTTATGATTCATGATTCAATTCATGATTCATGATTCATGATTCATGATTCAATTCATGATTGATGATTTAATTCATGATTAATTTCATGATTCATGATTCATGATACAATTCATGATTCATGATTCAAATTATGATTCATGATTCAATTCATGATTTATGTTTCAATTCATGATTCATGATTCAATTCATGATTCATGATTCATGATTCATGATTCATGATTCATGATTCAATTCATGATTCTTGATTTAATTCATAATTCATGATTTAATTCATGATTAATTTCATGATTCATGATTCATGATTCAATTCATGATTCATGATTAGATTCATGATTTATGATTCAATTCATGATTCATGATTCATGATTCATGATTCATGATTCAATTCATGATTCACGATTCATGATTCAATTCATTAATCATTAATCATGATACGATTATGATTCATTATTCATGATTCAATTTATGATTCGAGATTCTTGATTTATGATTCAATTCATGATTTATGATTCAATTCATGATTCATGATTCAATTCATGATTCATGATTTAGGATTCAATTCTTGATTTATGATTCAATTCATGATTCGATGCATTATTCATGATTTAATTCATGATTCATGATTATGATTCATGATTTAATTCATGATTCATTATTCAATTCATGATTCATGATTCAATTTATGATTCATGATTCAATTCATGATTCATGATTTAATTCATTATTCATGATTCATGATTTAATTCATGATTCATGATTATGATTCATGATTTAATTCATGATTCATGATTCAATTCATCATTAATGATTCAATTTATGATTCATGATTCAATTCATGATTCATGATTCAATTCATGATTAATTTCATGATTCATGATTCAATTCATGATTCATGATTCATGATGCAATTCATGATTCATGATTCGATTCATGATTCATGATTAAATTCATGATTCATGATTCAATTCATGATTCCTGATTTAAATCATAATTCATGATTTAAATCATGATTCATGATTCAATTCATGATTCATGATTCAATTCATGATTCATGATTCATGATTCAATTCATGATTCCTAGTTCATGATTCAATTCATGATTCATGATTTAAATCATAATTCATGATTCAATTAATGATTCTTGATTCAATTCATGATTCATGATTTAATTCATGATTAATTTCATGATTCATGATACAATTCATGATTCATGATTCAATTCATGATTCATGATTCATGATTCATGATTCATGATTCATAATTCATGATTCAATTCATGATTCTTGATTCAATTCATAATTCATGATTTAATTCATGATTAATTTCATGATTCATGATTCATGATACAATTCATGATTTATGTTTCAATTCATGATTCATGATTCAATTCATGATTTATGTTTCAATTCATGATTCATGATTCAATTCATGATTCATGATTCATGATTCATGATTCAATTCATAATTCTTGATTTAATTCATAATTCAAGATTTAATTCATGATTAATTTCATGATTCATGATTCATGATACAATTCATGATTCATGATTCAATTCATGATTCATGATTAGATTCATGATTTATGATTCAATTCATGATTCATGATTCATGATTCATGATTCATGATTCAATTTATGATTCTTGATTTAATTCATGATTCACGATTCATGATTCAATTCATGATTCATTAATCATGATACGATTCATGATTCATTATTCATGATTCAATTTATGATTCGAGATTCATGATTTATGATTCAATTCATGATTTATGATTCAATTCATGATTCATGATTCAATTCATGATTCATGATTTAGGATTCAATTCTTGATTTATGATTCAATTCATGATTCATGAATCATGAATCATGATTCGGTGCATTATTCATGATTTAATTCATGATTCATGATTATGATTCATGATTTAATTCATGATTCATGATTCAATTCATGATTCATGATTCAATTTATGATTCATGATTCAATTCATGATTCATGATTTAATTCATTATTCATGATTCATGATTTAATTCATGATTCATGATTATGATTCATGATTTAATTCATGATTCATGATTCAATTCATCATTAATGATTCAATTTATGATTCATGATTCAATTCATGATTCATGATTCAATTCATGATTCATTTCATGATTCATGATTCAATTCATGATTCATGATTCATGATGCAATTCATGATTCATGATTCGATTCATGATTCATGATTCAATTCATGATTCATTTCATGATTCATGGATTATGATTCAATTCATGATTTATGATTCAGGATTCAATTCATGATTCATGATTTATGATTTATGATTCAATTCATGAGTCATGATTCAATTCATGATTCATGATTCAATTCATGATTCATGATTTAATTCATGATTAATTTCATGATTCATGATACAATTCATGATTCATGATTCAATTCATGATTCATGATTCATGATTCATGATTCATGATTCATAATTCATGATTCAATTCATGATTCTTGATTCAATTCATAATTCATGATTTAATTCATGATTAATTTCATGATTCATGATTCATGATACAATTCATGATTCATGATTCAATTCATGATACATGATTCAATTCATGATTTATGTTTCAATTCATGATTCATGATTCAATTCATGATTCATGATTCATGATTCATGATTCAATTCATAATTCTTGATTTAATTCATAATTCATGATTTAATTCATGATTAATGTCATGATTCATGATTCATGATACAATTCATGATTCATGATTCAATTCATGATTCATGATTAGATTCATGATTTATGATTCAATTCATGATTCATGATTCATGATTCAATTTATGATTCTTGATTCAATTCATGATTCACGATTCATGATTCAATTCATGATTCATTAATCATGATACGATTCATGATTCATTATTCATGATTCAATTTATGATTCGAGATTCATGATTTATGATTCAATTCATGATTTATGATTCAATTCATGATTCATGATTCAATTCATGATTCATGATTTAGGATTCAATTCTTGATTTATGATTCAATTCATGATTCATGAATCATGAATCATGATTCGATGCATTATTCATGATTTAATTCATGATTCATGATTATGATTCATGATTTAATTCATGATTCATGATTCAATTCATGATTCATTATTCAATTTATGATTCATGATTCAATTCATGATTCATAATTTAATTCATTATTCATGATTCATGATTTCATTCATGATTCATGATTATGATTCATGATTTAATTCATTTTTCATGATTCAATTAATCATTAATGATTCAATTTATGATTCATGATTCAATTCATGATTCATGATTCAATTCATGATTCATTTCATGATTCATGATTCAATTCATGATTCATGATTCAATTCATGATTCATGATTCATGATGCAATTCATGATTCATGATTCGATTCATGATTGATTCGATTCATTTCGATTCATGATTCATGATTCATAAATCATGGTTCGATTCATGATTCATGATTCATGATTCGATTCATGATTCATGATTCATGATTCAATTCATGATTCAATTCATGATTCATGATTCAAATAATAATTCATGATTCATGATTCAATTCATGATTCATGATTCAATTCATGATTCAATTCATGATTCATGATTCAATTTATGATTCATGATTCAATTCATGATTCAAATCATGTTTCATGATTCAATTCATGATTCATGATTCAAGATATGATTCAATTCATGATTCATGATTCAATTCATGATTCATGATTCATGATTCAATTCATGATTCATGATTCATGATTTAATTCATGATTCATGATTCAATTTTATGATTCATTATTCAATTCATGATTCATGATTCATTTCATGATTCATGATTCATAAATCATGATTTAATTCATGATTCATGATTCAATTCATGATTTATGATTCTATTCATGATTCATGATTTAATTCATGATTTATTATTTAATTCATGATTCATTTAATGATTCAAGATTTATGATTCAATTCATGATTTATGATTTGATTCTTGATTCATGATTCATAAACCATGATTCAATTCATGATTCTTGATTCATGATTCGATTCATGATTCATGATTCATGATTCAATTTATGATTCAATTCATGAATCATGATTTGATTCATGATTCATGATTAATTTCATGATTCATGATTCAATTCATGATTCATGATTCATGATTCAATTCATGATTCATGATTCATGACTCAATTCATGATTCATGATTCATGATTCAATTCATGATTTATGATTCGATTCATGATTCATGCATCATGATTCAATTCATGATTCATGATTGGATTCATAATTCATGATTCATGATTCAATTCATGAATCATGATTCGATTCATGATACAATTCATGAATCATGATTCGATTCATGAATCATGATTCGATTAATGATTCATGATTCAATTCATGACTCATGATTCTATTCATGATTCATGATTCAATTCATGATTCATTATTTAATTCAAGATTCATTTAATAATTCATGATTTATGATTCAATTCATGATTTATGATTCGATTCATGATTTATGATTCGATTCATTTCGATTCATGATTCATGATTCATAAATCTTGATTCGATTCATGATTCATGATTCATGATTCGATTCATGATTCATGATTCATGATTCAATTCATGATTCAATTCATGATTCATGATTCAAATAATAATTCATGATTCAATTCATGATTCATGATTCAATTCATGATTCCTGATTTAAATCATAATTCATGATTTAAATCATGATTCATGATTCAATTCATGATTCATGATTCAATTCATGATTCATGATTCATGATTCAATTCATGATTCCTAGTTCATGATTCAATTCATGATTCATGATTTAAATCATAATTCATGATTCAATTCATGATTCTTGATTCAATTCATGATTCATGATTCAATTCATGATTCATGATTAGATTCATGATTCATGATTTAATTCATGATTCATGATTTAATTCATGATTCATGATTCAATTCATGATTCATTTCATGATTCATGGATTATGATTCAATTCATGATTCATGATTCATGATTTATGATTCAGGATTCAATTCATGATTCATGATTTATGATTTATGATTTATGATTTAATTCATGAGTCATGATTCAATTCATGATTCATGATTCAATTCATGATTCATGATTTAATTCATGATTAATTTCATGATTCATGATACAATTCATGATTCATGATTCAATTTATGATTCATGATTCAATTCATGATTCATGATTCATGATTCATGATTCAATTCATGATTCATGATTTAATTCATGATTAATTTCATGATTCATGATTCATGATACAATTCATGATTCATGATTCAATTCATGATTCATGATTCAATTCATGATTTATGTTTCAATTCATGATTCATGATTCAATTCATGATTCATGATTCATGATTCATGATTCATGATTCAATTCATGATTCTTGATTTAATTCATAATTCATGATTTAATTCATGATTAATTTCATGATTCATGATTCATGATTCAATTCATGATTCATGATTAGATTCATGATTTATGATTCAATTCATGATTCATGATTCATGATTCATGATTCATGATTCAATTCATGATTCACGATTCATGATTCAATTCAATAATCATTAATCATGATACGATTATGATTCATTATTCATGATTCAATTTATGATTCGAGATTCATGATTTATGATTCAATTCATGATTTATGATTCAATTCATGATTCATGATTCAATTCATGATTCATGATTTAGGATTCAATTCTTGATTTATGATTCAATTCATGATTCGATGCATTATTCATGATTTAATTCATGATTCATGATTATGATTCATGATTTAATTCATGATTCATTATTCAATTCATGATTCATGATTCAATTTATGATTCATGATTCAATTCATGATTCATGATTTAATTCATTATTCATGATTCATGATTTAACTCATGATTCATGATTATGATTCATGATTTAATTCATGATTCATGATTCAATTCATCATTAATGATTCAATTTATGATTCATGATTCAATTCATGATTCATGATTCAATTCATGATTAATTTCATGATTCATGATTCAATTCATGATTCATGATTCATGATGCAATTCATGATTCATGATTCGATTCATGATTCATGATTAAATTCATGATTCATGATTCAATTCATGATTCCTGATTTAAATCATAATTCATGATTTAAATCATGATTCATGATTCAATTCATGATTCATGATTCAATTCATGATTCATGATTCATGATTCAATTCATGATTCCTAGTTCATGATTCAATTCATGATTCATGATTTAAATCATAATTCATTATTCAATTCATGATTCTTGATTCAATTCATGATTCATGATTCAATTCATGATTAGATTCATGATTCATGATTTAATTCATGATTCATGATTTAATTCATGATTCATGATTCAATTCATGATTCATTTCATGATTCATGGATTATGATTCAATTCATGATTCATGATTTATGATTCAGGATTCAATTCATGATTCATGATTTATGATTTATGATTCAATTCATGAGTCATGATTCAATTCATGATTCATGATTCAATTCATGATTCATGATTCAATTCATGATTCATGATTTAATTCATGATTAATTTCATGATTCATGATACAATTCATGATTCATGATTCAATTCATGATTCATGATTCATGATTCATGATTCATGATTCATAATTCATGATTCAATTCATGATTCTTGATTCAATTCATAATTCATGATTTAATTCATGATTAATTTCATGATTCATGATTCATGATACAATTCATGATTCATGATTCAATTCATGATACATGATTCAATTCATGATTTATGTTTCAATTCATGATTCATGATTCAATTCATGATTCATGATTCATGATTCATGATTCAATTCATAATTCTTGATTTAATTCATAATTCATGATTTAATTCATGATTAATTTCATGATTCATGATTCATGATACAATTCATGATTCAATTCATGATTCATGATTAGATTCATGATTTATGATTCAATTCATGATTCATGATTCATGATTCATGATTCATGATTCAATTTATGATTCTTGATTTAATTCATGATTCACGATTCATGATTCAATTCATGATTCATTAATCATGATACGATTCATGATTCATTATTCATGATTCAATTTATGATTCGAGATTCATGATTTATGATTCAATTCATGATTTATGATTCAATTCATGATTCATGATTCAATTCATGATTCATGATTTAGGATTCAATTCTTGATTTATGATTCAATTCATGATTCATGAATCATGAATCATGATTCGATGCATTATTCATGATTTAATTCATGATTCATGATTATGATTCATGATTTAATTCATGATTCATGATTCAATTCATGATTCATGATTCAATTTATGATTCATGATTCAATTCATGATTCATGATTTAATTCATTATTCATGATTCATGATTTAATTCATGATTCATGATTATGATTCATGATTTAATTCATGATTCATGATTCAATTCATCATTAATGATTCAATTTATGATTCATGATTCAATTCATGATTCATGATTCAATTCATGATTCATTTCATGATTCATGATTCAATTCATGATTCATGATTCAATTCATGATTCATGATTCATGATACAATTCATGATTCATGATTCAATTCATGATTCATGATTAGATTCATGATTTATGATTCAATTCATGATTCATGATTCATGATTCATGATTCATGATTCAATTTATGATTCTTGATTCAATTCATGATTCACGATTCATGATTCAATTCATGATTCATTAATCATGATACGATTCAAGATTCATTATTCATGATTCAATTTATGATTCGAGATTCATGATTTATGATTCAATTCATGATTTATGATTCAATTCATGATTCATGATTCAATTCATGATTCATGATTTAGGATTCAATTCTTGATTTATGATTCAATTCATGATTCATGAATCATGAATCATGATTCGATGCATTATTCATGATTTAATTCATGATTCATGATTATGATTCATGATTTAATTCATGATTCATGATTCAATTCATGATTCATTATTCAATTTATGATTCATGATTCAATTCATGATTCACAATATAATTCATTATTCATGATTCATGATTTCATTCATGATTCATGATTATGATTCATGATTTAATTCATTATTCATGATTCAATTCATCATTAATGATTCAATTTATGATTCATGATTCAATTCATGATTCATGATTCAATTCATGATTCATTTCATGATTCATGATTCAATTCATGATTCATGATTCAATTCATGATTCATGATTCATGATGCAATTCATGATTCATGATTCGATTCATGATTGATTCGATTCATTTCGATTCATGATTCATGATTCATAAATCATGGTTCGATTCATGATTCATGATTCATGATTCGATTCATGATTCATGATTCATGATTCAATTCATGATTCAATTCATGATTCATGATTCAAATAATAATTCATGATTCATGATTCAATTCATGATTCATGATTCAATTCATGATTCAATTCATGATTCATGATTCAATTTATGATTCATGATTCAATTCATGATTCAAATCATGTTTCATGATTCAATTCATGATTCATGATTCAAGATATGATTCAATTCATGATTCATGATTCAATTCATGATTCATGATTCATGATTCAATTCATGATTCATGATTCATGATTTAATTCATGATTCATGATTCAATTTTATGATTCATTATTCAATTCATGATTCATGATTCATTTCATGATTCATGATTCATAAATCATGATTTAATTCATGATTCATGATTCAATTCATGATTTATGATTCTATTCATGATTCATGATTTAATTCATGATTTATTATTTAATTCATGATTCATTTAATGATTCAAGATTTATGATTCAATTCATGATTTATGATTTGATTCTTGATTCATGATTCATAAACCATGATTCAATTCATGATTCTTGATTCATGATTCGATTCATGATTCATGATTCATGATTCAATTCATGATTCATGATTCATGATTCAATTCATGATTCATGATTCATGATTCAATTCATGATTCATGATTCATGACTCAATTCATGATTCATGATTCAATTCATGATTTATGATTCGATTCATGATTCATGCATCATGATTCAATTCATGATTCATGATTGGATTCATAATTCATGATTCATGATTCAATTCATGAATCATGATTCGATTCATGATACAATTCATGAATCATGATTCGATTCATGATTCATGATTCATGATTCATGATTCAATTCATGATTCATGATTCAATTAATGATTCATGATTCAATTCATGACTCATGATTCTATTCATGATTCATGATTCAATTCATGATTCATTATTTAATTCAAGATTCATTTAATAATTCATGATTTATGATTCAATTCATGATTTATGATTCGATTCATGATTTATGATTCGATTCATTTCGATTCATGATTCATGATTCATAAATCATGGTTCGATTCATGATTCATGATTCATGATTCGATTCATGATTCATGATTCATGATTCAATTCATGATTCAATTCATGATTCATGATTCAAATAATAATTCATGATTCATTTCATGATTCATGATTCAATTCATGATTCAATTCGTGATTCATGATTCAATTTATGATTCATGATTCAATTCATGATTCAAATCATGATTCATGATTCAATTCATGATTCATGATTCAAGATATGATTCAATTCATGATTAATGATTCAATTCATGATTCATGATTCATGATTCAATTCATGATTCATGATTCATGATTTAATTCATGATTCATGATTCAATTCATGATTCATTATTCAATTCATGATTCATGATTCATTTCATGATTCATGATTCATAAATCATGATTCAATTCATGATTCATGATTCAATTCATGATTTATGATTCTATTCATGATTCATGATTCAATTCATGATATATTATTTAATTCATGATTCATTTAATGATTCAAGATTTATGATTCAATTCATCATTTATGATTTTAATTCTTGATTCAAGATTCATAAACCATGATTCAATTCATGATTCTTGATTCATGATTCAATTCATGATTCATGATTCAATTCATGATTCAATTCATGATTCAATTCATGATTCATGATTCATGATTCAATTCATGACTCATGATTAAATTCATAATTCATTTCATGATTCATGATTTATGATTCAATTCATGATTTATGATTCGATTCATGATTCATGCATCATGATTCAATTCATGATTCATGATTGGATTCATAATTCATGATTCATGATTCAATTCATGAATCGTGATTCGATTCATGATTCAATTCATGAATCATGATTCGATTCATGATTCATGATTTATGATTCATGATGCAATTCATGATTCATGATTCATGATTCATGATTCAATTCATGATTCATGATTCAATTAATGATTCATGATTCAATTCATGACTCATGATTCTATTCATGATTCATGATTCAATTCATGATTCATTATTTAATTCAAGATTCATTTAATAATTCATGATTTATGATTCAATTCATGATTTATGATTCAATTCATGATTTATGATTCGATTCATTTCGATTCATGATTCATGATTCATAAATCATGGTTCGATTCATGATTCATGATTCATGATTCGATTCATGATTCATGATTCAAATAATAATTCATGATTCATGATTCAATTCATGATTCATGATTCAATTCATGATTCAATTCATGATTCAATTTATGATTCATGATTCAATTCATGATTCAAATCATGATTCATGATTCAATTCATGATTCATGATTCAAGATATGATTCAATTCATGATTCATGATTCAATTAATGATTCATGATTCAATTCATGATTCATGATTCATGATTTAATTCATGATTCATGATTCAATTCATGATTCATTATTCAATTCATGATTCATGATTCATTTCATGATTCATGATTCATAAATCATGATTCAATTCATGATTCATGATTCAATTCATGATTTATGATTCTATTCATGATTCATGATTCAATTCATGATTTATTATTTAATTCATGATTCATTTAATGATTCAAGATTTATGATTCAATTCATGATTTATGATTTGATTCTTGATTCATGATTCATAAACCATGATTCAATTCATGATTCGATTCATGATTCATGATTGATGATTCAATTCATGATTCAATTCATGAATCATGATTTGATTCATGATTCATGATTAATTTCATGATTCATGATTCATGATTCAATTCATGATTTATGATTCATGATTCAATACATGATTCAATTCATGATTCAATTCATGATTCATGATTCAATTCACGATTCAATTCATGATTCATGATTAATTTCATGATTCATGATTCATGATTCAATTCATGATTTATGATTCATGATTCAATACATGATTCAATTCATGATTCAATTCATGATTCATGATTCAATTCACGATTCAATTCATGATTAATGATTCAATTCATGATTCATGATTCATGATTCAATTCATGATTCAATTCATGATTCATGATTCAATTCATGATTCAATTCATGATTCATTTCATGATTCATGATTCATGATTCAATTCATGATTCAATTCATGATTCATGATTCAATATATGATTCATGATTCAATTCATGATTCATGATTCATTATTCGATTCATGATTCATGATTCATGATTCAAATCATGATTCATGATTCATGATTCATTATTCAAATCATGATTCCTGATTCCTGATTCATGATTCCTGATTCAATTCATGATTCATGATTCAATTCATGATTCATGATTCAATTCATGATTCAATTCATGATTCATGATTTAATTCATGATTCATTTAATGATTCATGATTTATGATTCAATTCATGATTTATGATTCGATTCATGATTCATGATTCATGAATCATGATTCGATTCATGATTCAATTAATGATTCATGATTCATGATTCAATACATAAATCATGATTTGATTCATGATACAATTCATGAATCATGATTCGATTCATGATTCATGATTCATGATTCATGATTCAATTCATGATTCATGATTCAATTAATGATTCATGATTCAATTCATGACTCATGATTCTATTCATGATTCATGATTCAATTCATGATTCATTATTTAATTCAAGATTCATTTAATAATTCATGATTTATGATTCAATTCATGATTTATGATTCGATTCATGATTTATGATTCGATTCATTTCGATTCATGATTCATGATTCATAAATCATGGTTCGATTCATGATTCATGATTCATGATTCGATTCATGATTCATGATTCATGATTCAATTCATGATTCAATTCATGATTCATGATTCAAATAATAATTCATGATTCAATTCATGATTCATGATTCAATTCATGATTCAATTCGTGATTCATGATTCAATTTATGATTCATGATTCAATTCATGATTCAAATCATGATTCATGATTCAATTCATGATTCATGATTCAAGATATGATTCAATTCATGATTAATGATTCAATTCATGATTCATGATTCATGATTCAATTCATGATTCATGATTTAATTCATGATTCATGATTCAATTCATGATTCATTATTCAATTCATGATTCATGATTCATTTCATGATTCATGATTCATAAATCATGATTCAATTCATGATTCATGATTCAATTCATGATTTATGATTCTATTCATGATTCATGATTCAATTCATGATTTATTATTTAATTCATGATTCATTTAATGATTCAAGATTTATGATTCAATTCATCATTTATGATTTTAATTCTTGATTCATGATTCATAAACCATGATTCAATTCATGATTCTTGATTCATGATTCAATTCATGATTCATGATTCATGATTCAATTCATGATTCAATTCATGAATCATGATTTGATTCATGATTCATGATTAATTTCATGATTCATGATTCATGATTAATTTCATGATTCATGATTCATGATTCAATTCATGATTCATGATTCATGATTCAATTCATGATTCATGATTCATGACTCAATTCATGATTCATGATTCATGATTCAATTCATGACTCATGATTAAATTCATAATTCATTTCATGATTCATGATTTATGATTCAATTCATGAATCGTGATTCGATTCATGATTCAATTCATGAATCATGATTCGATTCATGATTCATGATTTATGATTCATGATGCAATTCATGATTCATGATTCATGATTCATGATTCATGATTCAATTCATGATTCATGATTCAATTAATGATTCATGATTCAATTCATGACTCATGATTCTATTCATGATTCATGATTCAATTCATGATTCATTATTTAATTCAAGATTCATTTAATAATTCATGATTTATGATTCAATTCATGATTTATGATTCAATTCATGATTTATGATTCGATTCATTTCGATTCATGATTCATGATTCATAAATCATGGTTCGATTCATGATTCGTGATTCATGATTCGATTCATGATTCATGATTCAAATAATAATTCATGATTCATGATTCAATTCATGATTCATGATTCAATTCATGATTCAATTCATGATTCAATTCATGATTCATGATTCAATATATGATTCATGATTCAATTCATGATTCATGATTCATTATTCGATTCATGATTCATGATTCATGATTCAAATCATGATTCATGATTCATGATTCATTATTCAAATCATGATTCCTGATTCCTGATTCATGATTCATGATTCAATTCATGATTCATGATTCAATTCATGATTCATGATTCAATTCATGATTCAATTCATGATTCATGATTTAATTCATGATTCATTTAATGATTCATGATTTATGATTCAATTCATGATTTATGATTCGATTCATGATTCATGATTCGATTCATGATTCAATTCATGATTCATGATTCATGATTCAATACATAAATCATGATTTGATTCATGATTCATGATTCAATTCATGATTCATGATTCATGATTCAATTCATGATTCATGATTCAATTCATGATTGAAATCTTGATTTATGATTCAATTCATGATTCATGATTCAAGATATGATTCAATTCATGATTCATGATTCAAATAATAATTCATGATTCATGATTCAATTCATGATTCAATTCATGATTCAATTCATGATTCAATTTATGATTCATGATTCAATTCATTATTCAAATCATGATTCATGATTCAATTCATGATTCATGATTAAATTCATGATTCAATTCATGATTCATGATTCAATTCATGATTCATGATATGATTCAATTCATGATTCAGGATTCAATTCATGATTCATGATTCATGATTCATGTTTCATGATTCATGATTCAATTCATGATTCATGATTCATGATTCAATTCATGATTCATGATTCATGATTCAATTCATGATTCATGATTCATGATTCAATTCATGATTCATGATTCAATTCATGATTCAATTCATGAATCATGATTCGATTCATGATTCATGATTTATGATTCATGATGCAATTCATGATTCATGATTCATGATTCATGATTCATGATTCAATTCATGATTCATGATTCAATTCATGATTCATGATTCAATTCATGATTCAAGATTCATGATTCAATTCATGATTCATGATTCATGATTCATGATTCATGATTCAATTCATGATTCATGATTCAATTAATGATTCATGATTCAATTCATGACTCATGATTCTATTCATGATTCATGATTCAATTCATGATTCATTATTTAATTCAAGATTCATTTAATAATTCATGATTTATGATTCAATTCATGATTTATGATTCGATTCATGATTTATGATTCGATTCATTTCGATTCATGATTCATGATTCATAAATCATGGTTCGATTCATGATTCATGATTCATGATTCGATTCATGATTCATGATTCATGATTCAATTCATGATTCAATTCATAATTCATGATTCAAATAATAATTCATGATTCATGATTCAATTCATGATTTATGATTCGATTCATGATTTATGATTCGATTCATTTCGATTCATGATTCATGATTCATAAATCATGGTTCGATTCATGATTCATGATTCATGATTCGATTCATGATTCATGATTCATGATTCAATTCATGATTCAATTCATGATTCATGATTCAATTTATGATTCATGATTCAATTCATGATTCAAATCATGATTCATGATTCAATTCATGATTCATGATTCAAGATATGATTCAATTCATGATTCATGATTCAATTCATGATTCATGATTCAATTCATGATTCATGATTCATGATTTAATTCATGATTCATGATTCAATTTTATGATTCATTATTCAATTCATGATTCATGATTCATTTCATGATTCATGATTCATAAATCATGATTTAATTCATGATTCATGATTCAATTCATGATTTATGATTCTTTTCATGATTCATGATTTAATTCATGATTTATTATTTAATTCATGATTCATTTAATGATTCAAGATTTATGATTCAATTCATGATTTATGATTTGATTCTTGATTCATGATTCATAAACCATGATTCAATTCATGATTCTTGATTCATGATTTGATTCATGATTCATGATTCATGATTCAATTCATGATTCAATTCATGAATCATGATTTGATTCATGATTCATGATTAATTTCATGATTCATGATTCATGATTCAATTCATGATTCATGATTCATGATTCAATTCATGATTCATGATTCATGACTCAATTCATGATTCATGATTCATGATTCAATTCATGATTCATGATTGGATTCATAATTCATGATTCATGATTCAATTCATGAATCATGATTCGATTCATGATACAATTCATGAATCATGATTCAATTCATGATTCATGATTCATGATATGATTCAATTCATGATTCAGGATTCAATTCATGATTCATGATTCATGATTCATGTTTCATGATTCATGATTCAATTCATGATTCATGATTCAATTCATGATTCAAGATTCATGATTCAATTCATGATTCATGATTCATGATTCAAATCATGATTCATGATTCAATTCATGATTCAATTCATGAATCATGATTCGATTCATGATTCATGATTTATGATTCATGATGCAATTAATGATTCATGATTCATGATTCATGATTCATGATTCATGATTCATGATTCAATTCATGATTCATGATTTAATTAATGATTCATGATTCAATTCATGACTCATGATTCTATTCATGATTCATGATTCAATTCATGATTCATTATTTAATTCAAGATTCATTTAATAATTCATGATTTATGATTCAATTCATGATTTATGATTCGATTCATGATTTATGATTCGATTAATTTCGATTCATGATTCATAAATCATGGTTCGATTCATGATTCATGATTCATGATTCGATTCATGATTCATGATTCATGATTCAATTCATGATTCAATTCATGATTCATGATTCAAATAATAATTCATGATTCATGATTCAATTCATGATTCATGATTTAATTCATGATTCAATTCATGATTCATGATTCAATTTATGATTCATGATTCAATTCATGATTCAAATCATGATTCATGATTCAATTCATGATTCATGATTCAAGATATGATTCAATTCATGATTCATGATTCACTTCATGATTCATGATTCATGATTCAATTCATGATTCATGATTCATGATTCACTTCATGATTCATGATTCATGATTCAATTCATGATTCATTATTCAATTCATGATTCATGATTCATTTCATGATTCATAAATCATGATTTAATTCATGATTCATGATTCAATTCATGATTTATGATTTAATTCATGATTCATTTAATGATTCAAGATTTATGATTCAATTCATGATTTATGATTTGATTCTTGATTCATGATTCATAAACCATGATTCAATTCATGATTCTTGATTCATGATTCGATTCATGATTCATGATTCATGATTCAATTCATGATTCAATTCATGAATCATGATTCGATTCATGATTCATGATTAATTTCATGATTCATGTTTCAATTCATGATTTATGATTCATGATTCAATACATGATTCAATTCATGATTCAATTCATTATTCATGATTCAATTCATGATTCATGATTCATGATTCAATTCATGATTCAATTCATGATTCATGATTCATGATTCAATTCATGATTCATGATTCATGATTCAAATCATGATTCATGATTCAATTCATGATTCAATTCATGAATCATGATTCGATTCATGATTCATGATTTATGATTCATGATGCAATTCATGATTCATGATTCATGATTTAATTAATGATTCATGATTCAATTCATGACTCATGATTCTATTCATGATTCATGATTCAATTCATGATTCATTATTTAATTCAAGATTCATTTAATAATTCATGATTTATGATTCAATTCATGATTTATGATTCGATTCATTTCGATTCATGATTCATGATTCATAAATCATGGTTCGATTCATGATTCATGATTCATGATTCGATTCATGATTCATGATTCATGATTCAATTCATGATTCAATTCATGATTCATGATTCAAATAATAATTCATGATTCATGATTCAATTCATGATTCATGATTCAATTCATGATTCAATTCATGATTCATGATTCAATTTATGATTCATGATTCAATTCATGATTCAAATCATGATTCATGATTCAATTCATGATTCATGATTCAAGATATGATTCAATTCATGATTCATGATTCAATTCATGATTCATGATTCATGATTTAATTCATGATTCATGATTCAATTCATGATTTATGATTTAATTCATGATTCATTTAATGATTCAAGATTTATGATTCAATTCATGATTTATGATTTGATTCTTGATTCCTGATTCATAAACCATGATTCAATTCATGATTCTTGATTCATGATTCGATTCATGATTCATGATTCAATTCATGATTCAATTCATGATTCAATTCATGAATCATGATTCGATTCATGATTCATGATTAATTTCATGATTCATGATTCATGTTTCAATTCATGATTTATGATTCATGATTCAATTCATGATTAAATTTATGATTCATGATTCAATTCATGATTCATGATTCATGATTCAATTCATGATTCAATTCATGATTCATGATTCAATTCATGATTCAATTCATGATTCATTTCATGATTCATGATTCATGATTCAATTCATGATTCAATTCATGATTCAATTCATGATTCATTTCATGATTCATGATTCATGATTCAATTCATGATTCAATTCATGATTCATGATTCATGATTTAATTCATGATTTATTATTTAATTCATGATTCATTTAATGATTCAAGATTTATGATTCAATTCATGATTTATGATTTGATTCTTGATTCATGATTCATAAACCATGATTCAATTCATGATTCTTGATTCATGATTCGATTCATGATTCGATTCATGATTCATGATTCATGATTCAATTCATGATTCAATTCATGAATCATGATTCGATTCATGATTCATGATTAATTTCATGATTCATGATTCATGTTTCAATTCATGATTTATGATTCATGATTCAATACATGATTCAATTCATGATTCAATTCATGATTCAATTCATGATTCATGATTCAATTCATGATTCATGATTCATGATTCAATTCATGATTCAATTCATGATTCATGATTCAATTCATGATTCAATTCATGATTCATTTCATGATTCATGATTCATGATTCAATTCATGATTCATGATTCATGATTCAATTCATGATTCATGATTCATTATTCGATTCATGATTCATGATTCAAATCATGATTCCTGATTCATGATTCATGATTCATTATTCAAATCATGATTCCTGATTCCTGATTCATGATTCAATGCATGATTCATGATTCAATTCATGATTCAATTCATGATTCATGAATTAATTCATGATTCATTTAATGATTCATGATTTATGATTCAATTCATGATTTATGATTCGATTCATGATTCATGATTCATGAATCATGATTCGATTCATGATTCAATTCATGATTCAATTCATGATTCAATTCATGAATCATGATTTGATTCAAGATTCATAATTCATTTCATTTATTATGATTCATGATTCAATTCATGATTCATGATTCATGATTCAATACATAAATCATGATTTGATTCATGATTCATGATTCAATTCATGATTCATGATTCAATTCATGATTCATTATTCAATTCATGATTCAAATCTTGATTTATGATTCAATTCATGATTCATGATTCAATATATGATTCAATTCATGATTCATGATTCAAATAATAATTCATGATTCATGATTCAATTCATGATTCATGATTCAATTCATGATTCAATTCATGATTCATGATTCATGATTCAATTCATGATTCATGATTCATTATTCGATTCATGATTCATGATTCAAATCATGATTCCTGATTCATGATTCATGATTCATTATTCAAATCATGATTCCTGATTCCTGATTCATGATTCATGATTCAATGCATGATTCATGATTCAATTCATGATTCAATTCATGATTCATGAATTAATTCATGATTCATTTAATGATTCATGATTTATGATTCAATTCATGATTTATGATTCGATTCATGATTCATGATTCATGAATCATGATTCGATTCATGATTCAATTCATTAATCGATTCATGATTCAATTCATGATTCAATTCATTAATCGATTCATGATTCAATTCATGATTTAATTCATGATTCAATTCATGATTCAATTCATGATTCAATTCATGAATCATGATTTGATTCAAGATTCATAATTCATTTCATTTATTATGATTCATGATTCAATACATAAATCATGATTTGATTCATGATTCATGATTCAATTCATGATTCATGATTCAATTCATGATTCATGATTCAATTCATGATTCAAATCTTGATTTATGATTCAATTCATGATTCATGATTCAATATATGATTCAATTCATGATTCATGATTCAAATAATAATTCATGATTCAATTCATGATTCATGATTCAATTCATGATTCAATTCATGATTCATGATTCAATTTAAGATTCATGATTCAATTCATGATTCAAATAATGATTCATGATTCAATTCATGATTCATGATTCAAGATATGATTCAATTCATGATTCATGATTCAATTCATAATTCATGATTCATGATTCAATTCATGATTCATTATTCAATTCATGATTCATTATTCATGATTGAATCCATGATTCATGATTCAATTCATAATTCAATTCATGATTCATGATTCATGATTCATGATTCAATTCATGATTCATGAATCATGATTCGATTCATGAATCATGATTCGATTCATGATTCATGATTCATAAATCATCATTCGATTCATGATTCATGATTCATGATTTATGAATCATGATTCATGATTTATGAATCATGATTCATGAATCATGATTTGATTCATGATTCATAATTCATTTCATTTATTATGATTCATGATTCAATTCATGATTCATGATTTAATTCATGAATGATGATTCGATTCATGATTCATGATTCAATTCATGATTCAATTCATGATTTATGATTCATTTCATGATTCATATCTTGATTCATGATTCAATTCATGATTCATGATTTAAGATATGATTCAAATCATGATTCATGATTCAATTCATGATTCATGATTCAAGATATGATTCAATTCATGATTCATGATTCAATTCGTGATTCATGATTCATAATTCAATTCATGATTCAATTCATGAATCATGATATGATTCATGATTCATGATTAATTTCATGATTCATGATTCAATTCATGATTTATGATTCATGATTCAATACATGATTCAATTCATGATTCAATTCATGATTCATGATTCAATTCATGATTCAATTCATGATTCATGATTCAATTCATAAATCATGATTCGATTCATGATTCATTATTCAATTCATGATTCATGATTCAATTCATGATTCATGATTCAATTCATAAATCATGATTCAATTCATGATTCATGATTCAATTCATGATTCAAATCTTGATTTATGATTCAATTTATGATTCATGATTCAAGATATGATTCAATTCATGATTCATGATTCAAAAAATAATTCATGATTCATGATTCAATTCATGATTCATGATTCAATTCATGATTCATGATTCAATTCATGATTTAATTCATGATTCATGATTCAATTCATGATTCATGATTCAAGATATGATTCAATTCATGATTCATGATTCAATTCATGATTCATGATTCATGATTCAATTCATGATTCATGATTCATGATTTCATTCATGATTCATGATTCAATTCATGATTCATTATTCAATTCATGATTCATGATTCATTTCATGATTCATGATTCATGGTTCATGATTCAATTCATGATTCATGATTCAATTCATGATTCATGATTCATTTCATGATTCATGATTCATGGTTCATGATTTATTATTTAATTCATGATTCATTTAATGATTCAAGATTTATGATTCAATTCATGATTTATGATTTGATTCTTGATTCATGATTCATAAACCATGATTCAATTCATGATTCTTGATTCATGATTCGATTCATGATTCATGATTCAATATATGATTCATGATTCATGATTCAATTCATGATTCATGATTCATTATTCGATTCATGATTCATGATTCATGATTCAAATCATGATTCCTGATTCATGATTCATTATTCAAATCATGATTCCTGATTCCTGATTCATGATTCATGATTCAATTCATGATTCATGATTCAATTCATGATTCATGATTTAATTCATGATTCATTTAACAATTCATGATTTATGATTCAATTCATGATTTATGATTCGATTCATGATTCATGATTCATGAATCATGATTCGATTCATGATTCAATTCATGATTCAATTCATGATTAAATTCATGAATCATGATTTGATTCAAGATTCATAATTCATTTCATTTATTATGATTCATGATTCAATTCATGATTCATGATTCATGATTCAATTCATGATTCAATTCATGATTCATGATTCATGATTTAATTCATGATTCATGATTCATTTCATGATTCATGATTCATGATTCAATTCATGATTTATGATTCATGATTCAATACATGATTCAATTCATGATTCAATTCATGATTCATGATGCAATTCATGATTCATGATTCATGATTCATGATTCAATTCATGATTCTTGATTCAATTAATGATTCATGATTCAATTCATGACTCATGATTCTATTCATGATTCATGATTCAATTCATGATTCATTATTTAATTCAAGATTCATTTAATAATTCATGATTTATGATTCAATTCATGAATTATGATTCGATTCATGATTTATGATTCGATTCATTTCGATTCATGATTCATAAATCATGGTTCGATTCATGATTCATGATTCATTATTCGATTCATGATTCATGATTCATGATTCAATTCATGATTCAATTCATGATTCATGATTCAAATAATAATTCATGATTCATGATTCAATTCATGATTCATGATTCAATTCATGATTCAATTCATGATTCATCATTCAATTTATGATTCATGATTCAATTCATGATTCAAATCATGATTCATGATTCAATTCATGATTCATGATTCAAGATATGATTCAATACATGATTCATGATTCAATTCATGATTCATGATTCATGATTCAATTCATGATTCATGATTCATGATTTAATTCATGATTCATGATTCAATTCATGATTCATTATTCAAATTATGATTCATGATTCATTTCATGATTCATGATTCATAAATCATGATTCAATTCATGATTCATGATTCAATTCATGATTTATGATTCTATTCATGATTCATGATTCAATTCATGATTTATTATTTAATTCATGATTCATTTTATGATTCAAGATTTATGATTCAATTCATGATTTATGATTTGATTCTTGATTCATGATTCATAAACCATGATTCAATTCATGATTCTTGATTCATGATTCGATTCATGATTCATGATTCATGATTCAATTCATGATTCAATTCATGAATCATGATTTGATTCATGATTCATGATTAATTTCATGATTCATGATTCATGATTCAATTCATGATTTATGATTCATGATTCAATACATGATTCAATTCATGATTCAATTCATGACTCATGATTCAATTCACAATTCAATTCATGATTCATGATTCAATTCATGATTCATGATTCATGATTCAATTCATGATTCAATTCATGACTCATGATTAAATTCATAATTCATTTCATGATTCATGATTTATGATTCAATTCATGATTTATGATTCGATTCATGATTCATGCATCATGATTCAATTCATGATTTATGATTTGATTCTTGATTCATGATTCATAAACCATGATTCAATTCATGATTCTTGATTCATGATTCGATTCATGATTCATGATTCAATATATGATTCATGATTCATGGTTCAATTCATGATTCATGATTCATTATTCGATTCATGATTCATGATTCATGATTCAAATCATGATTCCTGATTCATGATTCATGATTCATTATTCAAATCATGATTCCTGATTCCTGATTCATGATTCATGATTCAATTCATGATTCATGATTCAATTCATGATTCATGATTTAATTCATGATTCATTTAACAATTCATGATTTATGATTCAATTCATGATTTATGATTCGATTCATGATTCATGATTCATGAATCATGATTCGATTCATGATTCAATTCATGATTCAATTCATGATTCAATTCATGAATCATGATTTGATTCAAGATTCATAATTCATTTCATTTATTATGATTCATGATTCAATTCATGATTCATGATTCATGATTCAATTCATGATTCAATTCATGATTCATGATTCATGATTTAATTCATGATTCATGATTCATTTCATGATTCATGATTCATGATTCAATTCATGATTTATGATTCATGATTCAATACATGATTCAATTCATGATTCAATTCATGATTCATGATTCAATTCATGATTCAATTCATGATTCATGATTCAATTCATGATTCATGATTCATGATTCAATTCATGATTCAATTCATGATTCATGATTCAATTCATAAATCATGATTCGATTCATGATTCATTATTCAATTCATGATTCATGATTCAATTCGTGATTCATGATTCAATTCATAAATCATGATTCAATTCATGATTCATGATTCAATTCATGATTCAAATCTTGATTTATGATTCAATTCATGATTCATGATTTAAGATATGATCAATTCATGATTCATGATTCAAATAATAATTCATGATTCATGATTCAATTCATGATTCATGATTCAATTCATGATTCAATTCATGATTCATGATTCAATTCATGATTTATAATTCATGATTCAATTCATGATTCATGATTCCTTTCATGATTCAATTCATGATTCATGATTCAATTCATGATTTATAATTCATGATTCAATTCATGATTCATGATTCAATTCATGATTCATGATTCATGATTCAATTCATGATTCATGATTCAATTCATGATTCATGATTCATGACTCAATTCATGATTCATGATTCAATTCATGATTTAAAATTCATGATTCAATTCATGATTCATGATTCAATTCATGATTCATGATTCATGATTCAATTCATGATTCATGATTCATGATTCAATTCATGATTCATGATTCATGACTCAATTCATGATTCATGATTCATGATTCAATTCATGACTCATGATTAAATTCATAATTCATTTCATGATTCATGATTCATGATTCAATTCATGAATCATGATTCAATTCATGATTCAATTCATGAATCATGATTCGATTCATGATTCATGATTTATGATTCATGATGCAATTCATGATTCATGATTCATGATTCATGATTCATGATTCTATTCATGATTCATGATTCAATTCATGATTCATTATTTAATTCAAGATTCATTTAATAATTTATGATTTATGATTCAATTCATGATTTATGATTCGATTCATTTCGATTCATGATTCATGATTCATAAATCATGGTTCGATTCATGATTCATGATTCATAATTTAATTCATGATTCATGATTCAATTCATGATTCATTATTCAATTCATGATTCATGATTCATTTCATGATTCATGATTCATAAATCATGATTCAATTCATGATTCATGATTCAATTCATGATTTATGATTCTATTCATGATTCATGATTCAATTCATGATTCATGATTGGATTCATAATTCATGATTCATGATTCAATTCATGAATCATGATTCGATTCATGATTCAATTCATGAATCATGATTCGATTCATGATTCATGATTTATGATTCATGATGCAATTCATGATTCATGATTCATGATTCATGATTCAATTCATGATTCTTGATTCAATTAATGATTCATGATTCAATTCATGACTCATGATTCTATTCATGATTCATGATTCAATTCATGATTCATTATTTAATTCAAGATTCATTTAATAATTCATGATTTATGATTCAATTCATGAATTATGATTCGATTCATGATTTATGATTCGATTCATTTCGATTCATGATTCATAAATCATGGTTCGATTCATGATTCATGATTCATTATTCGATTCATGATTCATGATTCATGATTCAATTCATGATTCAATTCATGATTCATGATTCAAATAATAATTCATGATTCATGATTCAATTCATGATTCATGATTCAATTCATGATTCAATTCATGATTCATGATTCAATTTATGATTCATGATTCAATTCATGATTCAAATCATGATTCATGATTCAATTCATGATTCATGATTCAAGATATGATTCAATTCATGATTCATGATTCAATTCATGATTCATGATTCATGATTCAATTCATGATTCATGATTCATGATTTAATTCATGATTCATGATTCAATTCATGATTCATTATTCAATTCATGATTCATGATTCATTTCATGATTCATGATTCATAAATCATGATTCAATTCATGATTCATGATTCAATTCATGATTTATGATTCTATTCATGATTCATGATTCAATTCATGATTTATTATTTAATTCATGATTCATTTTATGATTCAAGATTTATGATTCAATTCATGATTTATGATTTGATTCTTGATTCATGATTCATAAACCATGATTCAATTCATGATTCTTGATTCATGATTCGATTCATGATTCATGATTCATGATTCAATTCATGATTCAATTCATGAATCATGATTTGATTCATGATTCATGATTAATTTCATGATTCATGATTCATGATTCAATTCATGATTTATGATTCATGATTCAATACATGATTCAATTCATGATTCAATTCATGACTCATGATTCAATTCACAATTCAATTCATGATTCATGATTCAATTCATGATTCATGATTCATGATTCAATTCATGATTCAATTCATGACTCATGATTAAATTCATAATTCATTTCATGATTCATGATTTATGATTCAATTCATGATTTATGATTCGATTCATGATTCATGCATCATGATTCAATTCATGATTCATGATTGGATTCATAATTCATGATTCATGATTCAATTCATGAATCATGATTCGATTCATGATTCAATTCATGAATCATGATTCGATTCATGATTCATGATTTATGATTCATGATGCAATTCATGATTCATGATTCATGATTCATGATTCAATTCATGATTCATGATTCAATTAATGATTCATGATTCAATTCATGACTCATGATTCTATTCATGATTCATGATTCAATTCATGATTCATTATTTAATTCAAGATTCATTTAAAAATTCATGATTTATGATTCAATTCATGATTTATGATTCGATTCATGATTTATGATTCGATTCATTTCGATTCATGATTCATGATTCGATTCATTTCGATTCATGATTCATAATTCATAAATCATGGTTCGATTCATGATTCATGATTCATGATTCGATTCATGATTCATGATTCATGATTCAATTCATGATTCAATTCATGATTCATGATTCAAATAATAATTCATGATTCATTATTCAATTCATGATTCATGATTCAATTCATGATTCAATTCATGATTCATCATTCAATTTATGATTCATGATTCAATTCATGATTCAAATCATGATTCAATTCATGATTCATGATTCAAGATATGATTCAATTCATGATTCATAATTCATTTCATGATTCATGATTTATGATTCAATTCATGATTTATGATTCGATTCATGATTCATGCATCATGATTCAATTCATGATTCATGATTGGATTCATAATTCATGATTCATGATTCAATTCATGAATCATGATTCGATTCATGATTCAATTCATGAATCATGATTCGATTCATGATTCATGATTTATGATTCATGATGCAATTCATGATTCATGATTCATGATTCATGATTCTATTCATGATTCATGATTCAATTCATGATTCATTATTTAATTCAAGATTCATTTAATAATTCATGATTTATGATTCAATTTATGATTTATGATTCGATTCATGATTTATGATTCGATTCATTTCGATTCATGATTCATGATTTATAAATCATGGTTCGATTCATGATTCATGATTCATGATTCGATTCATGATTCATGATTCATGATTCAATTCATGATTCAATTCATGATTCATGATTCAAATAATAATTCATGATTCATGATTCAATTCATGATTCATGATTCCATTCATGATTCAATTCATGATTCATGATTCAATTTATGATTTCATGATTCAATTCATGATTCAAATCACGATTCATGATTCAATTCATGATTCATGATTCAAGATATGATTCAATTCATGATTCATGATTCAATTCATGATTCATGATTCATGATTCAATTCATGATTCATGATTTATGATTTAATTCATGATTCATGATTCAATTCATGATTCATTATTCAATTCATGATTCATGATTCATTTCATGATTCATGATTCATAAATCATGATTCAATTCATGATTCATGATTCAATTCATGATTTATGATTCTATTCATGATTCATGATTCAATTCATGATTTATTATTTAATTCATGATTCATTTAATGATTCAAGATTTATGATTCAATTCATGATTTATGATTTGATTCTTGATTCATGATTCATAAACCATGATTCAATTCATGATTCTTGATTCATGATTTGATTCATGATTCATGATTCATGATTCAATTCATGATTCAATTCATGAATCATGATTTGATTCATGATTCATGATTAATTTCATGATTCATGATTCATGATTCAATTCATGATTTATGATTCATGATTCAATACATGATTCAATTCATGATTCAATTCATGATTCAATTCACGATTCAATTCATGATTCATGATTCAATTCATGATTCATGATTCAATTCATGATTCAATTCATGATTCATGATTCAATTCATGATTCATTTCATGATTCATGATTCATGATTCAATTCATGATTCAATTCATGATTCATGATTCAATATATGATTCATGATTCATGATTCAATTCATGATTCATGATTCATTATTCGATTCATGATTCATGATTTATGATTCAAATCATGATTCATGATTCATGATTCATTATTCAAATCATGATTCCTGATTCCTGATTCATGATTTATGATTCAATTCATGATTCATGATTCAATTCATGATTCATGATTCAATTCATGATTCATGATTTAATTCATGATTCATTTAATGATTCCTGATTTGTCATTCAATTCATGATTTATGATTCGATTCATGATTCATGATTCATGAATCATGATTCGATTCATGATTCAATTCATGATTCAATTCATTAATCGATTCATGATTCAATTCATGATTTAATTCATGATTCAATTCATGATTCAATTCATGATTCAATTCATGAATCATGATTTGATTCAAGATTCATAATTCATTTCATTTATTATGATTCATGATTCAATACATAAATCATGATTTGATTCATGATTCATGATTCAATTCATGATTCATGATTCAATTCATGATTCATGATTCAATTCATGATTCAAATCTTGATTTATGATTCAATTCATGATTCATGATTCAATATATGATTCAATTCATGATTCATGATTCAAATAATAATTCATGATTCAATTCATGATTCATGATTCAATTCATGATTCAATTCATGATTCATGATTCAATTTAAGATTCATGATTCAATTCATGATTCAAATAATGATTCATGATTCAATTCATGATTCATGATTCAAGATATGATTCAATTCATGATTCATGATTCAATTCATAATTCATGATTCATGATTCAATTCATGATTCATTATTCAATTCATGATTCATTATTCATGATTGAATCCATGATTCATGATTCAATTCATAATTCAATTCATGATTCATGATTCATGATTCATGATTCAATTCATGATTCATGAATCATGATTCGATTCATGAATCATGATTCGATTCATGATTCATGATTCATAAATCATCATTCGATTCATGATTCATGATTCATGATTTATGAATCATGATTCATGATTTATGAATCATGATTCATGAATCATGATTTGATTCATGATTCATAATTCATTTCATTTATTATGATTCATGATTCAATTCATGATTCATGATTTAATTCATGAATGATGATTCGATTCATGATTCATGATTCAATTCATGATTCAATTCATGATTTATGATTCATTTCATGATTCATATCTTGATTCATGATTCAATTCATGATTCATGATTTAAGATATGATTCAAATCATGATTCATGATTCAATTCATGATTCATGATTCAAGATATGATTCAATTCATGATTCATGATTCAATTCGTGATTCATGATTCATAATTCAATTCATGATTCAATTCATGAATCATGATATGATTCATGATTCATGATTAATTTCATGATTCATGATTCAATTCATGATTTATGATTCATGATTCAATACATGATTCAATTCATGATTCAATTCATGATTCATGATTCAATTCATGATTCAATTCATGATTCATGATTCAATTCATAAATCATGATTCGATTCATGATTCATTATTCAATTCATGATTCATGATTCAATTCATGATTCATGATTCAATTCATAAATCATGATTCAATTCATGATTCATGATTCAATTCATGATTCAAATCTTGATTTATGATTCAATTTATGATTCATGATTCAAGATATGATTCAATTCATGATTCATGATTCAAAAAATAATTCATGATTCATGATTCAATTCATGATTCATGATTCAATTCATGATTCATGATTCAATTCATGATTTAATTCATGATTCATGATTCAATTCATGATTCATGATTCAAGATATGATTCAATTCATGATTCATGATTCAATTCATGATTCATGATTCATGATTCAATTCATGATTCATGATTCATGATTTCATTCATGATTCATGATTCAATTCATGATTCATTATTCAATTCATGATTCATGATTCATTTCATGATTCATGATTCATGGTTCATGATTCAATTCATGATTCATGATTCAATTCATGATTCATGATTCATTTCATGATTCATGATTCATGGTTCATGATTTATTATTTAATTCATGATTCATTTAATGATTCAAGATTTATGATTCAATTCATGATTTATGATTTGATTCTTGATTCATGATTCATAAACCATGATTCAATTCATGATTCTTGATTCATGATTCGATTCATGATTCATGATTCAATATATGATTCATGATTCATGATTCAATTCATGATTCATGATTCATTATTCGATTCATGATTCATGATTCATGATTCAAATCATGATTCCTGATTCATGATTCATTATTCAAATCATGATTCCTGATTCCTGATTCATGATTCATGATTCAATTCATGATTCATGATTCAATTCATGATTCATGATTTAATTCATGATTCATTTAACAATTCATGATTTATGATTCAATTCATGATTTATGATTCGATTCATGATTCATGATTCATGAATCATGATTCGATTCATGATTCAATTCATGATTCAATTCATGATTAAATTCATGAATCATGATTTGATTCAAGATTCATAATTCATTTCATTTATTATGATTCATGATTCAATTCATGATTCATGATTCATGATTCAATTCATGATTCAATTCATGATTCATGATTCATGATTTAATTCATGATTCATGATTCATTTCATGATTCATGATTCATGATTCAATTCATGATTTATGATTCATGATTCAATACATGATTCAATTCATGATTCAATTCATGATTCATGATGCAATTCATGATTCATGATTCATGATTCATGATTCAATTCATGATTCTTGATTCAATTAATGATTCATGATTCAATTCATGACTCATGATTCTATTCATGATTCATGATTCAATTCATGATTCATTATTTAATTCAAGATTCATTTAATAATTCATGATTTATGATTCAATTCATGAATTATGATTCGATTCATGATTTATGATTCGATTCATTTCGATTCATGATTCATAAATCATGGTTCGATTCATGATTCATGATTCATTATTCGATTCATGATTCATGATTCATGATTCAATTCATGATTCAATTCATGATTCATGATTCAAATAATAATTCATGATTCATGATTCAATTCATGATTCATGATTCAATTCATGATTCAATTCATGATTCATGATTCAATTTATGATTCATGATTCAATTCATGATTCAAATCATGATTCATGATTCAATTCATGATTCATGATTCAAGATATGATTCAATACATGATTCATGATTCAATTCATGATTCATGATTCATGATTCAATTCATGATTCATGATTCATGATTTAATTCATGATTCATGATTCAATTCATGATTCATTATTCAAATTATGATTCATGATTCATTTCATGATTCATGATTCATAAATCATGATTCAATTCATGATTCATGATTCAATTCATGATTTATGATTCTATTCATGATTCATGATTCAATTCATGATTTATTATTTAATTCATGATTCATTTTATGATTCAAGATTTATGATTCAATTCATGATTTATGATTTGATTCTTGATTCATGATTCATAAACCATGATTCAATTCATGATTCTTGATTCATGATTCGATTCATGATTCATGATTCATGATTCAATTCATGATTCAATTCATGAATCATGATTTGATTCATGATTCATGATTAATTTCATGATTCATGATTCATGATTCAATTCATGATTTATGATTCATGATTCAATACATGATTCAATTCATGATTCAATTCATGACTCATGATTCAATTCACAATTCAATTCATGATTCATGATTCAATTCATGATTCATGATTCATGATTCAATTCATGATTCAATTCATGACTCATGATTAAATTCATAATTCATTTCATGATTCATGATTTATGATTCAATTCATGATTTATGATTCGATTCATGATTCATGCATCATGATTCAATTCATGATTTATGATTTGATTCTTGATTCATGATTCATAAACCATGATTCAATTCATGATTCTTGATTCATGATTCGATTCATGATTCATGATTCAATATATGATTCATGATTCATGATTCAATTCATGATTCATGATTCATTATTCGATTCATGATTCATGATTCATGATTCAAATCATGATTCCTGATTCATGATTCATGATTCATTATTCAAATCATGATTCCTGATTCCTGATTCATGATTCATGATTCAATTCATGATTCATGATTCAATTCATGATTCATGATTTAATTCATGATTCATTTAACAATTCATGATTTATGATTCAATTCATGATTTATGATTCGATTCATGATTCATGATTCATGAATCATGATTCGATTCATGATTCAATTCATGATTCAATTCATGATTCAATTCATGAATCATGATTTGATTCAAGATTCATAATTCATTTCATTTATTATGATTCATGATTCAATTCATGATTCATGATTCATGATTCAATTCATGATTCAATTCATGATTCATGATTCATGATTTAATTCATGATTCATGATTCATTTCATGATTCATGATTCATGATTCAATTCATGATTTATGATTCATGATTCAATACATGATTCAATTCATGATTCAATTCATGATTCATGATTCAATTCATGATTCAATTCATGATTCATGATTCAATTCATGATTCATGATTCATGATTCAATTCATGATTCAATTCATGATTCATGATTCAATTCATAAATCATGATTCGATTCATGATTCATTATTCAATTCATGATTCATGATTCAATTCGTGATTCATGATTCAATTCATAAATCATGATTCAATTCATGATTCATGATTCAATTCATGATTCAAATCTTGATTTATGATTCAATTCATGATTCATGATTTAAGATATGATCAATTCATGATTCATGATTCAAATAATAATTCATGATTCATGATTCAATTCATGATTCATGATTCAATTCATGATTCAATTCATGATTCATGATTCAATTCATGATTTATAATTCATGATTCAATTCATGATTCATGATTCCTTTCATGATTCAATTCATGATTCATGATTCAATTCATGATTTATAATTCATGATTCAATTCATGATTCATGATTCAATTCATGATTCATGATTCATGATTCAATTCATGATTCATGATTCAATTCATGATTCATGATTCATGACTCAATTCATGATTCATGATTCAATTCATGATTTAAAATTCATGATTCAATTCATGATTCATGATTCAATTCATGATTCATGATTCATGATTCAATTCATGATTCATGATTCATGATTCAATTCATGATTCATGATTCATGACTCAATTCATGATTCATGATTCATGATTCAATTCATGACTCATGATTAAATTCATAATTCATTTCATGATTCATGATTCATGATTCAATTCATGAATCATGATTCAATTCATGATTCAATTCATGAATCATGATTCGATTCATGATTCATGATTTATGATTCATGATGCAATTCATGATTCATGATTCATGATTCATGATTCATGATTCTATTCATGATTCATGATTCAATTCATGATTCATTATTTAATTCAAGATTCATTTAATAATTTATGATTTATGATTCAATTCATGATTTATGATTCGATTCATGATTTATGATTCGATTCATTTCGATTCATGATTCATGATTCATAAATCATGGTTCGATTCATGATTCATGATTCATAATTTAATTCATGATTCATGATTCAATTCATGATTCATTATTCAATTCATGATTCATGATTCATTTCATGATTCATGATTCATAAATCATGATTCAATTCATGATTCATGATTCAATTCATGATTTATGATTCTATTCATGATTCATGATTCAATTCATGATTCATGATTGGATTCATAATTCATGATTCATGATTCAATTCATGAATCATGATTCGATTCATGATTCAATTCATGAATCATGATTCGATTCATGATTCATGATTTATGATTCATGATGCAATTCATGATTCATGATTCATGATTCATGATTCAATTCATGATTCTTGATTCAATTAATGATTCATGATTCAATTCATGACTCATGATTCTATTCATGATTCATGATTCAATTCATGATTCATTATTTAATTCAAGATTCATTTAATAATTCATGATTTATGATTCAATTCATGAATTATGATTCGATTCATGATTTATGATTCGATTCATTTCGATTCATGATTCATAAATCATGGTTCGATTCATGATTCATGATTCATTATTCGATTCATGATTCATGATTCATGATTCAATTCATGATTCAATTCATGATTCATGATTCAAATAATAATTCATGATTCATGATTCAATTCATGATTCATGATTCAATTCATGATTCAATTCATGATTCATGATTCAATTTATGATTCATGATTCAATTCATGATTCAAATCATGATTCATGATTCAATTCATGATTCATGATTCAAGATATGATTCAATTCATGATTCATGATTCAATTCATGATTCATGATTCATGATTCAATTCATGATTCATGATTCATGATTTAATTCATGATTCATGATTCAATTCATGATTCATTATTCAATTCATGATTCATGATTCATTTCATGATTCATGATTCATAAATCATGATTCAATTCATGATTCATGATTCAATTCATGATTTATGATTCTATTCATGATTCATGATTCAATTCATGATTTATTATTTAATTCATGATTCATTTTATGATTCAAGATTTATGATTCAATTCATGATTTATGATTTGATTCTTGATTCATGATTCATAAACCATGATTCAATTCATGATTCTTGATTCATGATTCGATTCATGATTCATGATTCATGATTCAATTCATGATTCAATTCATGAATCATGATTTGATTCATGATTCATGATTAATTTCATGATTCATGATTCATGATTCAATTCATGATTTATGATTCATGATTCAATACATGATTCAATTCATGATTCAATTCATGACTCATGATTCAATTCACAATTCAATTCATGATTCATGATTCAATTCATGATTCATGATTCATGATTCAATTCATGATTCAATTCATGACTCATGATTAAATTCATAATTCATTTCATGATTCATGATTTATGATTCAATTCATGATTTATGATTCGATTCATGATTCATGCATCATGATTCAATTCATGATTCATGATTGGATTCATAATTCATGATTCATGATTCAATTCATGAATCATGATTCGATTCATGATTCAATTCATGAATCATGATTCGATTCATGATTCATGATTTATGATTCATGATGCAATTCATGATTCATGATTCATGATTCATGATTCAATTCATGATTCATGATTCAATTAATGATTCATGATTCAATTCATGACTCATGATTCTATTCATGATTCATGATTCAATTCATGATTCATTATTTAATTCAAGATTCATTTAAAAATTCATGATTTATGATTCAATTCATGATTTATGATTCGATTCATGATTTATGATTCGATTCATTTCGATTCATGATTCATGATTCGATTCATTTCGATTCATGATTCATAATTCATAAATCATGGTTCGATTCATGATTCATGATTCATGATTCGATTCATGATTCATGATTCATGATTCAATTCATGATTCAATTCATGATTCATGATTCAAATAATAATTCATGATTCATTATTCAATTCATGATTCATGATTCAATTCATGATTCAATTCATGATTCATCATTCAATTTATGATTCATGATTCAATTCATGATTCAAATCATGATTCAATTCATGATTCATGATTCAAGATATGATTCAATTCATGATTCATGATTCAATTCATGATTCATGATTCATGATTCAATTCATGATTCATGAATCATGATTTAATTCATGATTCATGATTTAATTCATGATTCATTATTCAATTCATGATTCATTTCATGATTCATGATTCATAAATCATGATTCAATTCATGATTCATGATTCAATTCATGATTTATGATTCTATTCATGATTCATGATTCAATTCATGATTTATTATTTAATTCATGATTTATTTAATGATTCAAGATTTATGATTCAATTCATGATTTATGATTTGATTCTTGATTCATGATTCATAAACCATGATTCAAATCATGATTCTTGATTCATGATTTGATTCATGATTCATGATTCATGATTCAATTCATGATTCAATTCATGAATCATGATTTGATTCATGATTCATGATTAATTTCATGATTCATGATTCATGATTCAATTCATGATTCATGATTCATGATTCAATTCATGATTCATGATTCATGACTCAATTCATGATTCATGATTCATGATTCAATTCATGGCTCATGATTAAATTCATAATTCATTTCATGATTCATGATTTATGATTCAATTCATGATTTATGATTCGATTCATGATTCATGCATCATGATTCAATTCATGATTCATGATTGGATTCATAATTCATGATTCATGATTCAATTCATGAATCATGATTCGATTCATGATTCAATTCATGAATCATGATTCGATTCATGATTCATGATTTATGATTCATGATGCAATTCATGATTCATGATTCATGATTCATGATTCTATTCATGATTCATGATTCAATTCATGATTCATTATTTAATTCAAGATTCATTTAATAATTCATGATTTATGATTCAATTTATGATTTATGATTCGATTCATGATTTATGATTCGATTCATTTCGATTCATGATTCATGATTTATAAATCATGGTTCGATTCATGATTCATGATTCATGATTCGATTCATGATTCATGATTCATGATTCAATTCATGATTCAATTCATGATTCATGATTCAAATAATAATTCATGATTCATGATTCAATTCATGATTCATGATTCCATTCATGATTCAATTCATGATTCATGATTCAATTTATGATTTCATGATTCAATTCATGATTCAAATCACGATTCATGATTCAATTCATGATTCATGATTCAAGATATGATTCAATTCATGATTCATGATTCAATTCATGATTCATGATTCATGATTCAATTCATGATTCATGATTTATGATTTAATTCATGATTCATGATTCAATTCATGATTCATTATTCAATTCATGATTCATGATTCATTTCATGATTCATGATTCATAAATCATGATTCAATTCATGATTCATGATTCAATTCATGATTTATGATTCTATTCATGATTCATGATTCAATTCATGATTTATTATTTAATTCATGATTCATTTAATGATTCAAGATTTATGATTCAATTCATGATTTATGATTTGATTCTTGATTCATGATTCATAAACCATGATTCAATTCATGATTCTTGATTCATGATTTGATTCATGATTCATGATTCATGATTCAATTCATGATTCAATTCATGAATCATGATTTGATTCATGATTCATGATTAATTTCATGATTCATGATTCATGATTCAATTCATGATTTATGATTCATGATTCAATACATGATTCAATTCATGATTCAATTCATGATTCAATTCACGATTCAATTCATGATTCATGATTCAATTCATGATTCATGATTCAATTCATGATTCAATTCATGATTCATGATTCAATTCATGATTCATTTCATGATTCATGATTCATGATTCAATTCATGATTCAATTCATGATTCATGATTCAATATATGATTCATGATTCATGATTCAATTCATGATTCATGATTCATTATTCGATTCATGATTCATGATTTATGATTCAAATCATGATTCATGATTCATGATTCATTATTCAAATCATGATTCCTGATTCCTGATTCATGATTTATGATTCAATTCATGATTCATGATTCAATTCATGATTCATGATTCAATTCATGATTCATGATTTAATTCATGATTCATTTAATGATTCCTGATTTGTCATTCAATTCATGATTTATGATTCGATTCATGATTCATGATTCATGAATCATGATTCGATTCATGATTCAATTCATGATTCAATTCATGATTCAATTCATGAATCATGATTTAATTCAAGATTCATAATTCATTTCATTCATTATGATTCATGATTCAATTCATGATTCATGATTCAATACATAAATCATGATTTGATTCATGATTCATGATTCAATTCATGATTCATGATTCAATTCATGATTCATGATTCATGATTCAATTCATGATTCATGATTCAATTCATGATTAAAATCTTGATTTATGATTCAATTCATGATTCATGATTCAAGATATGATTCAATTCATGATTCATGATTCAAATAATAAATCATGATTCATGATTCAATTCATGATTCAATTCATGATTCAATTCATGATTCAATTTATGATTTATGATTCAATTCATGATTCAAATCATAATTCATGATTCAATTCATGATTCATGATTCAATTCATGATTCAATTCATGATTCATGATTCATGATTCAATTCATGACTCATGATTAAATTCATAATTCATTTCATGATTCATGATTTATGATTCAATTCATGATTTATGATTCGATTCATGATTCATGCATCATGATTCAATTCATGATTCATGATTGGATTCATAATTCATGATTCATGTTTCAATTCATGAATCATGATTCGATTCATGATTCAATTCATGAATCATGATTCGATTCATGATTCATGATTTATGATTCATGATTCAATTCATGAATCATGATTCGATTCATGATTCATGATTCATAAATCATGATTCAATTCATGATTCATGATTCAATTCATGATTTATGATTCTATTCATGATTCATGATTCAATTCATGATTTATTATTTAATTCATGATTCATTTAATGATTCAAGATTTATGATTCAATTCATGATTTATGATTTGATTCTTGATTCATGATTCATAAACCATGATTCAATTCATGATTCTTGATTCATGATTTGATTCATGATTCATGATTCATGATTCAATTCATGATTCAATTCATGAATCATGATTTGATTCATGATTCATGATTAATTTCATGATTCATGATTCATGATTCAATTCATGATTTATGATTCATGATTCAATACATGATTCAATTCATGATTCAATTCATGATTCATGATTCAATTCACGATTCAATTCATGATTCATGATTCAATTCATGATTCATGATTCATGATTCAATTCATGATTCAATTCATGATTCATGATTCAATTCATGATTCATTTCATGATTCATGATTCATGATTCAATTCATGATTCAATTCATGATTCATGATTCAATATATGATTCATGATTCATGATTCAATTCATGATTCATGATTCATTATTCGATTCATGATTCATGATTCATGATTCAAATCATGATTCATGATTCATGATTCATTATTCAAATCATGATTCCTGATTCCTGATTCATGATTTATGATTCAATTCATGATTCATGATTCAATTCATGATTCATGATTCAATTCATGATTCATGATTTAATTCATGATTCATTTAATGATTCCTGATTTGTCATTCAATTCATGATTTATGATTCGATTCATGATTCATGATTCATGAATCATGATTCGATTCATGATTCAATTCATGATTCAATTCATGATTCAATTCATGAATCATGATTTAATTCAAGATTCATAATTCATTTCATTCATTATGATTCATGATTCAATTCATGATTCATGATTCAATACATAAATCATGATTTGATTCATGATTCATGATTCAATTCATGATTCATGATTCAATTCATGATTCATGATTCATGATTCAATTCATGATTCATGATTCAATTCATGATTAAAATCTTGATTTATGATTCAATTCATGATTCATGATTCAAGATATGATTCAATTCATGATTCATGATTCAAATAATAAATCATGATTCATGATTCAATTCATGATTCAATTCATGATTCAATTCATGATTCAATTCATGATTCAATTTATGATTTATGATTCAATTCATGATTCAAATCATAATTCATGATTCAATTCATGATTCATGATTCAATTCATGATTCATGATTCAATTCATGATTCATGATTCATGATTCAATTCATGACTCATGATTAAATTCATAATTCATTTCATGATTCATGATTTATGATTCAATTCATGATTTATGATTCGATTCATGATTCATGCATCATGATTCAATTCATGATTCATGATTGGATTCATAATTCATGATTCATGTTTCAATTCATGAATCATGATTCGATTCATGATTCAATTCATGAATCATGATTCGATTCATGATTCATGATTTATGATTCATGATGCAATTCATGATTCATGATTCATGATTCATGATTCTATTCATGATTCATGATTCAATTCATGATTCATTATTTAATTCAAGATTCATTTAATAATTCATGATTTATGATTCAATTTATGATTTATGATTCGATTCATGATTTATGATTCGATTCATTTCGATTCATGATTCATGATTTATAAATCATGGTTCGATTCATGATTCATGATTCGATTCATGATTCATGATTCATGATTCAATTCATGATTCAATTCATGATTCATGATTCAAATAATAATTCATGATTCATGATTCAATTCATGATTCATGATTCAATTCATGATTCAATTCATGATTCATGATTTAATTTATGATTTCATGATTCAATTCATGATTCAAATCACGATTCATGATTCAATTCATGATTCATGATTCAAGATATGATTCAATTCATGATTCATGATTCAATTCATGATTCATGATTCATGATTCAATTCATGATTCATGATTTATGATTTAATTCATGATTCATGATTCAATTCATGATTCATTATTCAATTCATGATTCATGATTCATTTCATGATTCATGATTCATAAATCATGATTCAATTCAATTATTCATGATTCAATTCATGATTTATGATTCTATTCATGATTCATGATACAATTCATGATTTATTATTTAATTCATGATTCATTTAATGATTCAAGATTTATGATTCAATTCATGATTTATGATTTGATTCTTGATTCATGATTCATAAACCATGATTCAATTCATGATTCTTGATTCATGATTTGATTCATGATTCATGATTCATGATTCAATTCATGATTCAATTCATGAATCATGATTTGATTCATGATTCATGATTAATTTCATGATTCATGATTCATGATTCAATTCATGATTTATGATTCATGATTCAATACATGATTCAATTCATGATTCAATTCATGATTCATGATTCAATTCACGATTCAATTCATGATTCATGATTCAATTCATGATTCATGATTCATGATTCAATTCATGATTCAATTCATGATTCATGATTCAATTCATGATTCATTTCATGATTCATGATTCATGATTCAATTCATGATTCAATTCATGATTCATGATTCAATATATGATTCATGATTCATGATTCAATTCATGATTCATGATTCATTATTCGATTCATGATTCATGATTCATGATTCAAATCATGATTCATGATTCATGATTCATTATTCAAATCATGATTCCTGATTCCTGATTCATGATTTATGATTCAATTCATGATTCATGATTCAATTCATGATTCATGATTCAATTCATGATTCATGATTTAATTCATGATTCATTTAATGATTCCTGATTTGTCATTCAATTCATGATTTATGATTCGATTCATGATTCATGATTCATGAATCATGATTCGATTCATGATTCAATTCATGATTCAATTCATGATTCAATTCATGAATCATGATTTAATTCAAGATTCATAATTCATTTCATTCATTATGATTCATGATTCAATTCATGATTCATGATTCAATACATAAATCATGATTTGATTCATGATTCATGATTCAATTCATGATTCATGATTCAATTCATGATTCATGATTCATGATTCAATTCATGATTCATGATTCAATTCATGATTAAAATCTTGATTTATGATTCAATTCATGATTCATGATTCAAGATATGATTCAATTCATGATTCATGATTCAAATAATAAATCATGATTCATGATTCAATTCATGATTCAATTCATGATTCAATTCATGATTCAATTCATGATTCAATTTATGATTTATGATTCAATTCATGATTCAAATCATAATTCATGATTCAATTCATGATTCATGATTCAATTCATGATTCAATTCATGATTCATGATTCAATTCATGATTCATGATTCATGATTCAATTCATGACTCATGATTAAATTCATAATTCATTTCATGATTCATGATTTATGATTCAATTCATGATTTATGATTCGATTCATGATTCATGCATCATGATTCAATTCATGATTCATGATTGGATTCATAATTCATGATTCATGTTTCAATTCATGAATCATGATTCGATTCATGATTCAATTCATGAATCATGATTCGATTCATGATTCATGATTTATGATTCATGATGCAATTCATGATTCATGATTCATGATTCATGATTCTATTCATGATTCATGATTCAATTCATGATTCATTATTTAATTTAAGATTCATTTAATAATTCATGATTTATGATTCAATTTATGATTTATGATTCGATTCATGATTTATGATTCGATTCATTTCGATTCATGATTCATGATTTATAAATCATGGTTCGATTCATGATTCATGATTCGATTCATGATTCATGATTCAATTCATGATTCAATTCATGATTCATGATTCAAATAATAATTCATGATTCATGATTCAATTCATGATTCATGATTCAATTCATGATTCAATTCATGATTCATGATTCAATTTATGATTTCATGATTCAATTCATGATTCAAATCACGATTCATGATTCAATTCATGATTCATGATTCAAGATATGATTCAATTCATGATTCATGATTCAATTCATGATTCATGATTCAATTCATGATTCATGATTCATGATTCAATTCATGATTCATGATTTATGATTTAATTCATGATTCATGATTCAATTCATGATTCATTATTCAATTCATGATTCATGATTCATTTCATGATTCATGATTCATAAATCATGATTCAATTCATGATTCATGATTCAATTCATGATTTATGATTCTATTCATGATTCATGATTCAATTCATGATTTATTATTTAATTCATGATTCATTTAATGATTCAAGATTTATGATTCAATTCATGATTTATGATTTGATTCTTGATTCATGATTCATAAACCATGATTCAATTCATGATTCTTGATTCATGATTTGATTCATGATTCATGATTCATGATTCAATTCATGATTCAATTCATGAATCATGATTTGATTCATGATTCATGATTAATTTCATGATTCATGATTCATGATTCAATTCATGATTTATGATTCATGATTCAATACATGATTCAATTCATGATTCAATTCATGATTCATGATTCAATTCACGATTCAATTCATGATTCATGATTCAATTCATGATTCATGATTCAATTCATGATTCAATTCATGATTCATGATTCAATTCATGATTCATTTCATGATTCATGATTCATGATTCAATTCATGATTCAATTCATGATTCATGATTCAATATATGATTCATGATTCATGATTCAAATCATGATTCATGATTCATGATTCATTATTCAAATCATGATTCCTGATTCCTGATTCATGATTTATGATTCAATTCATGATTCATGATTCAATTCATGATTCATGATTCAATTCATGATTCATGATTTAATTCATGATTCATTTAATGATTCATGATTTGTCATTCAATTCATGATTTATGATTCGATTCATGATTCATGATTCATGAATCATGATTCGATTCATGATTCAATTCATGATTCAATTCATGATTCAATTCATGATTCAATTCATGAATCATGATTTAATTCAAGATTCATAATTCATTTCATTCATTATGATTCATGATTCAATTCATGATTCATGATTCAATACATAAATCATGATTTGATTCATGATTCATGATTCAATTCATGATTCATGATTCATGATTCAATTCATGATTCATGATTCAATTCATGATTAAAATCTTGATTTATGATTCAATTCATGATTCATGATTCAAGATATGATTCAATTCATGATTCATGATTCAAATAATAAATCATGATTCATGATTCAATTCATGATTCAATTCATGATTCAATTCATGATTCAATTTATGATTCATGATTCAATTCATGATTCAAATCATGATTTATGATTCAATTCATGATTCATGATTCAATTCATGATTCAATTCATGATTCATGATTCAATTCATGATTCATGATTCATGATTCATGATATGATTCAATTCATGATTCATGATTCAATTCATGATTCATGATTCATGATTCATGATTCATGATTCAATTCATGATTCATGATTCAATTCATGATTCATGATTCATGATTCAAATCATGATTCATGATTCAATTCATGATTCATTATTCAATTCATGATTCATGATTCATTATTCGATTAATGATTCATGATTCATGATTCAATTCATGATTCACTTCATGATTCATGATTCATGATTCATGATTCAATTCATGATTCATGAATCATGATTCGATTCATGAATCATGATTCATGAATCATGATTCGATTCATGATTCATGATTCATAAATCATCATTCGATTCATGATTCATGATTCATGAATCATGATTCATGATTCATGAATCATGATTTGATTCATGATTCATGATTCATGAATCATGATTTGATTCATGATTCATAATTCATTTAATTTATTATGATTCATGATTCAATTCATGATTCATGATTTAATTCATGAATCATGATTCGATTCATGATTCAATTCATGATTCAATTCATGATTTATGATTCAATTCATGATTCATGATTCATGATTCAATTCATGATTCATGATTCATGATTTAATTCATAATTCATGATTCAATTCATGATTCATTATTCAATTCATGATTAATGATTCATTTCATGATTCATGATTCATGATTCATGATTCAATTCATGATTCATGATTCAATTCATGATTTATGATTCTATTCATGATTCATGATTCAATTCATGGTTTATTATTTAATTCATGATTCATTTAATGATTCAATATTTATGATTCAATTCATGATTTATGATTTGATTCTTGATTCATGATTCATAAACCATGATTCAATTCATGATTCTTGATTCATGATTCGATTCATGATTCAAGATATGATTCAATTCATGATTCATGATTCAATTCATGATTCATGATTTATGATTAAATTCATGATTCATGATTCATGATTTATTTCATGATTCATGATTCAATTCATGATTCATTATTCAATTCATGATTCATTATTCATCATTGAATCCATGATTCATGATTCAATTCATAATTCAATTCATGATTCATGATTCATGATTTAATTCATGATTCATGAATCATGATTCGATTCATGAATCATGATTCATGAATCATGATTCATGATTCATGAATCATGATTCATGATTCAATTCATGATTCATGATTCATGATTCAATTCATGATTCATGATTCAATTCATGATTCATGATTCATGATTCAATTCATGATGCATGATTCATGATTTAATTCATGATTCATGATTCAATTCATGATTCATTATTCAATTCATGATTCATGATTCATTTCATGATTCATGATTCATAAATCATGATTCAATTCATGATTCATGATTCAATTCATGATTTATGATTCTATTCATGATTCATGATTCAATTCATGATTTATTATTTAATTCATGATTCATTTAATGATTCAAGATTTATGATTCAATTCATGATTTATGACTTGATTCTTGATTCATGATTCATAAACCATGATTCAATTCATGATTCTTGATTCATGATTCGATTCATGATTCATGATTCATGATTCAATTCATGATTCAATTCATGAGTCATGATTTGATTCATGATTCATGATTAATTTCATGATTCATGATTCAATTCATGATTTATGATTCATGATTCAATACATGATTCAATTAATAATTCAATTCATGATTCATGATTCAATTCATGATTCAATACATGATTCATGATTCAATTCATGATTCATGATTCATGATTCAATTCATGATTCAATTCATGATTCATGATTCAATTCATGATTCATGATTCAATTCATGATTCAATTCATGATTCATGATTCAATTCATGATTCAATTCATGATTCATGATTCATTTCATGATTCATGATTCATGATTCAATTCATGATTCAATTCATGATTCATGATTTAATTCATGATTCATGATTCATTTCATGATTCATGATTCATGATTCAATTCATGATTTATGATTCATGATTCAATACATGATTCAATTCATGATTCAATTCATGATTCATGATTCAATTCATGATTCAATTCATGATTCATGATTCAATTCATGATTCATGATTCATGATTCAATTCATGATTCAATTCATGATTCATGATTCAATTCATAAATCATGATTCGATTCATGATTCATTATTCAATTCATGATTCATAATTCAATTCATGATTCATGATTCAAGTCATAAATCATGATTCAATTCATGATTCATGATTCAATTCATGATTCAAATCTTGATTTATGATTCAATTCATGATTCATGATTCAAGATATGATTCAATTCATGATTCATGATTCAAATAATAATTCATGATTCATGATTCAATTCATGATTCATGATTCAATTCATGATTCAATTCATGATTCAATTTATGATTCATGATTCAATTCATGATTCAAATAATGATTCATGATTCAATTCATGATTCATGATTCAAGATATGATTCAATTCATGATTCATGATTCAATTCATGATTCATTATTCAATTCATGATTTATGATTTGATTCTTGATTCATGATTCATAAACCATGATTCAATTCATAATTCTTGATTCATGATTCAATTCATGATTCATTATTCAATTCATGATTTATGATTTGATTCTTGATTCATGATTCATAAACCATGATTCAATTCATGATTCTTGATTCATGATTCTATTCATGATTCATGATTCATGATTCAATTCATGATTCCTGATGCATTATTCATGATTGAATCCATGATTCATGATTCAATTCATAATTCAATTCATGATTCATGATTCATGATTCATGATTCAATTCATGATTCATGAATCATGATTTGATTCATGATTCATAATTCATTTCATTTATTATGATTCATGATTCAATTCATGATTCATGATTTAATTCATGAATCATGATTCGAATTATGATTCATGATTCAATTCATGATTTAATTCATGATTTATGATTCATTTCATGATTCATATCTTGATTCATGATTCAATTCATGATTCATGATTTAGGATATGATTCAATTCATGATTCATGATTCAAATTATGTTTCAAATCATGATTCATGATTCAATTCATGATTCATGATTCAAGATATGATTCAATTCATGATTCATGATTCAAATCATTATTCATGATTCATGATTCAATTCATGATTCATGATTCCTGATTCAATTAATGATTCTTGATTCATTATTCATGATTCATGATTCAATTCATGAATTATGATTCAATTCATGATTCAATTCATGATTCATGATTCAATTCGTGATTCATGATTCATGATTCAATTCATAATTCAATTCATGAATCATGATTTGATTCATGATTCATGATTAATTTCATGATTCATGATTCAATTCATGATTTATGATTCATGATTCAATACATGATTCAATTCATGATTCAATTCATGATTCATGATTCAATTCATGATTCAATTCATGATTCATGATTCAATTCATGATTCATGATTCATGATTCAATTCATGATTCATGATTCATGATTCAATTCATGATTCAATTCATGATTCATGATTCAATTCATGATTCAATTCATGATTCATGATTCATTTCATGATTCATGATTCATGATTCAATTCATGATTCAATTCATGATTCATGATTCATGATTTAATTCATGATTCATGATTCATGATTCATTTCATGATTCATGATTCATGATTCAATTCATGATTTATGATTCATGAATTAATACATGATTCAATTCATGATTCAATTCATGATTCATGATTCAATTCATGATTCAATTCATGATTCATGATTCAATTCATGATTCATGATTCAATTCATGATTCATGATTCAATTTATGATTCATGATTCAATTCATGATTGAAATAATGATTCATGATTCAATTCATGATTCATGATTCAAGATATGATTCAATTCATGATTCATGATTCAATTCACGATTCATGATTCATGATTCAATTCATGATTAATGATTCATGATTTAATTCATGATTCATGATTCAATTCATGATTCATTATTCAATTCATGATTTATGATTTGATTCTTGATTCATGATTCATAAACCATGATTCAATTCATGATTCTTGATTCATGATTCTATTCATGATTCATGAATCATGATTTGATTCATGATTCATAATTCATTTCATTTATTATGATTCATGATTCAATTCATGATTCATGATTTAATTCATGAATCATGATTCGAATTATGATTCATGATTCAATTCATGATTTAATTCATGATTTATGATTCATTTCATGATTCATATCTTGATTCATGATTCAATTCATGATTCATGATTTAAGATATGATTCAATTCATGATTCATGATTCAAATTATGTTTCAAATCATGATTCATGATTCAATTCATGATTCATGATTCATGATTCAAGATATGATTCAATTCATGATTCATGATTCAAATCATAATTCATGATTCATGATTCAATTCATGATTCATGATTCCTGATTCAATTAATGATTCTTGATTCATTATTCATGATTCATGATTCAATTCATGAATTATGATTCAATTCATGATTCAATTCATGATTCATGATTCAATTTGTGATTCATGATTCATGATTCAATTCATAATTCAATTCATGAATCATGATTTGATTCATGATTCATGATTAATTTCATGATTCATGATTCAATTCATGATTTATGATTCATGATTCAATACATGATTCAATTCATGATTCAATTCATGATTCATGATTCAATTCATGATTCAATTCATGATTCATGATTCAATTCATGATTCATGATTCATGATTCAATTCATGATTCAATTCATGATTCATGATTCAATTCATGATTCAATTCATGATTCATGATTCATTTCATGATTCATGATTCATGATTCAATTCATGATTCAATTCATGATTCATGATTTAATTCATGATTCATGATTCATGATTCATTTCATGATTCATGATTCATGATTCAATTCATGATTTATGATTCATGAATTAATACATGATTCAATTCATGATTCAATTCATGATTCATGATTCAATTCATGATTCAATTCATGATTCATGATTCAATTCATGATTCAATTCATGATTCATGATTCAATTCATAAATCATGATTCGATTCATGATTCATTATTCAATTCATGATTCAATTCATGATTCATGATTCAATTCATAAATCATGATTCAATTCATGATTCATTATTCAATTCATGATTCAAATCTTGATTTATGATTCAATTCATGATTCATGATTCAAGATATGATTCAATTCATGATTCATGATTCAAATAATAATTCATGATTCATGATTCAATTCATGATTCATGATTCAATTCATGATTTAATTCATGATTCATGATTCAATTTATGATTCATGATTCAATTCATGATTCAAATAATGATTCATGATTCAATTCATGATTCATGATTCAATTCATGATTCATGATTCATGATTCAATTCATGATTCATGATTCATGATTTAATTCATGATTCATGATTCAATTCATGATTCAAGATTCAATTCATGATTCATTATTCAATTCATGATTCATAATTCATTTCATGATTCATGATTCATGATTCATGATTCATGATTCAATTCATGATTTATGATTCTATTCATGATTCATGATTCAATTCATGATTTATTATTTAATTCATGATTCATTTAATGATTCAAGATTTATGATTCAATTCATGATTCATGATTTGATTCTTGATTCATGATTCATAAACCATGATTCAATTCATGATTCTTGATTCATGATTCGATTCATGATTCATGATTCATGATACAATTCATGATTCAATTCATGAATCATGATTTGATTCATGATTCATGATTAATTTCATGATTCATGATTCAATTCATGATTTATGATTCATGATTCAATACATGATTCAATTAATGATTCAATTCATGATTCATGATTCAATTCATGATTCAATACATGATTCATGATTCAATTCATGATTCATGATTCATGATTCAATTCATGATTCAATTCATGATTCATGATTCAATTCATGATTCATGATTCAATTCATGATTCAATTCATGATTCATGATTCAATTCATGATTCAATTCATGATTCATGATTCATTTCATCATTCATGATTCATTTCATGATTCATGATTCATGATTCAATTCATGATTCAATTCATGATTCATGATACATGATTTAATTCATGATTCATGATTCATTTCATGATTTATGATTCAATTCATGATTTATGATTCATGATTCAATACATGATTCAAATCATGATTCAATTCATGATTCATGATTCAATTCATGATTCAATTCATGATTCATGATTCAATTCATGATTCATGATTCAATTCATGATTCAATTCATGATTCATGATTCAATTCATAAATCATGATTCGATTCATGATTCATTATTCAATTCATGATTCATAATTCAATTCATGATTCATGATTCAAGTCATAAATCATGATTCAATTCATGATTCATGATTCAATTCATGATTCAAATCTTGATTTATGATTCAATTCATGATTCATGATTCAAGATATGATTCAATTCATGATTCATGATTCAAATAATAATTCATGATTCATGATTCAATTCATGATTCATGATTCAATTCATGATTCATGATTCAATTCATGATTCATCATTCAATTTATGATTCATGATTCAATTCATGATTCAAATAATGATTCATGATTCAATTCATGATTCATGATTCAAGATATGATTCAATTCATGATTCATGATTCAATTCATGATTCATGATTCATGATTCAATTCATGATTCATGATTCATGATTTAATTCATGATTCATGATTCAATTCATGATTCATTATTCAATTCATGATTTATGATTTGATTCTTGATTCATGATTCATAAACCATGATGCAATTCATGATTCTTGATTCATGATTCTATTCATGATTCATGATTCATGATTCAATTCATGATTCAATTCATGAATCATGATTTGATTCATGATTCATGATTCTTGATTCATGATTCTATTCATGATTCATGATTCATGATTTAATTCATGACTTATGATTCATGATTCAATACATGATTCAATTCATCATTCAATTCATGATTCATGATTCAATTCATGATTCAATTCACGATTCATGATTTAATTCATGATTCATGATTCATGATTCAATTCATGATTCAATTCATGATTCATGATTCAATTCATGATTCAATTCATGATTAATTTCATGATTCATGATTCAATTCATGATTCAATTCATGATTCATGATTCAATATATGATTCATGATTCATGATTCAATTCATGATTCATGATTCATTATTCGATTCATGATTCATGAATTATGATTCAAATCATGATTCCTGATTCATGATTCATGATTCATTATTCAAATCATGATTCCTGATTCCTGATTCATGATTCAATTCATGATTCAATTCATGATTCATGATTTAATTCAAGATTCATTTAATGATTCATGATTTATGATTCAATTCATGATTTATGATTCGATTCATGATTAATGATTCATGAATCATGATTCGATTCATGATTCAATTCATGATTCAATTCATGATTCAATTCATGAATAATGATTTAATTCAAGATTCATAATTCATTTCATTTATTATGATTCTTGATTCAATTCATGATTCATGATTCATGATTCAATTCATAAATCATGATTTGATTCATGATTCATGATTCAATTCATGATTCATGATTCAATTCATGATTCAAATCTTGATTTATGCTTCAATTCATAATTCATGATTCAAGATATGATTCAATTCATGATTCATGATTCAAATAATAATTCATGATTCATGATTCAATTCATGATTCAATTCATGATTCAATTCATGATTCAATTTATGATTCATGATTCAATTCATGATTCAAATCATGATTCATGATTCAATTCATGATTCATGATTTAAGATATGATTCAATTCATGATTCATGATTTAAGATATGATTCAATTCATGATTCATGATTCAATTCATGATTCATAATTCATAATTCATGATTCAATTCATGATTGATGATTCATGATTCAATTCATGATTCATGATTCATGATTTAAATCATGATTCATGATTCAATTCATGATTCATTATTCAATTCATGATTCATTATTCGATTAATGATTCATGATTCATGATTCAATTCATGATTCCTGATTCATTATTCATGATTGAATCCATGATTCATGATTCAATTCATAATTCAATTCATGATTCATGATTCATGATTCATGATTCATGATTCAATTCATGATTCATGAATCATGATTCGATTCATGAATCATGATTCATGAATCATGATTCGATTCATGATTCATGATTCATGAATCATGATTCGATTCATGATTCATGATTCATGAATCATGATTCATGATTTATGAATCATGATTCATGAATCATGATTTGATTCATGATTCATAATTCATTTCATTTATTATGATTCATGATTCAATTCATGATTCATGATTCATTATTCGATTAATGATTCATGATTCATGATTCAATTCATGATTCCTGATTCATTATTCATGATTGAATCCATGATTCATGATTCAATTCATAATTCAATTCATGATTCATGAATTATGATTCATGATTCATGATTCAATTTATGATTCATGAATCATGATTCATGAATCATGATTCGATTCATGATTCATGATTCATGAATCATGATTCGATTCATGATTCATGATTCATGAATCATGATTCATGATTTATGAATCATGATTTGATTCATGATTCATAATTCATTTCATTTATTATGATTCATGATTCAATTCATGATTCATTATTCGATTAATGATTCATGATTCATGATTCAATTCATGATTCCTGATTCATTATTCATGATTGAATCCATGATTCATGATTCAATTCATAATTCAATTCATGATTCATGAATTATGATTCATGATTCATGATTCAATTCATGATTCATGAATCATGATTCGATTCATGATTCATGATTCATGAATCATGATTTGATTCATGATTCATAATTAATTTCATTTATTATGATTCATGATTCAATTCATGAATCATGATTTAATTCATTAATCATGATTCGATTCATGATTCATGATTAATTTCATGATTCAATTCATGATTTATGATTCATTTCATGATTCATATCTTGATTCATGATTCATGATTCATGATTCATTATTCAAATCATTATTCCTGATTCCTGATTCATGATTCAATTCATGATTCAATTCATGATTCATGATTTAATTCAAGATTCATTTAATGATTCATGATTTATGATTCAATTCATGATTTATGATTCGATTCATGATTAATGATTCATGAATCATGATTCGATTCATGATTCAATTCATGATTCAATTCATGATTCAATTCATGAATAATGATTTAATTCAAGATTCATAATTCATTTCATTTATTATGATTCTTGATTCAATTCATGATTCATGATTCAATTCATAAATCATGATTTGATTCATGATTCATGATTCAATTCATGATTCATGATTCAATTCATGATTCAAATCTTGATTTATGCTTCAATTCATAATTCATGATTCAAGATATGATTCAATTCATGATTCATGATTCAAATAATAATTCATGATTCATGATTCAATTCATGATTCAATTCATGATTCAATTCATGATTCAATTTATGATTCATGATTCAATTCATGATTCAAATCATGATTCATGATTCAATTCATGATTCATGATTTAAGATTTGATTCAATTCATGATTCATGATTTAAGATATGATTCAATTCATGATTCATGATTCAATTCATGATTCATAATTCATAATTCATGATTCAATTCATGATTCATGATTCATGATTCAATTCATGATTCATGATTCATGATTTAAATCATGATTCATGATTCAATTCATGATTCATTATTCAATTCATGATTCATGATTCATTATTCGATTAATGATTCATGATTCATGATTCAATTCATGATTCCTGATTCATTATTCATGATTGAATCCATGATTCATGATTCAATTCATAATTCAATTCATGATTCATGATTCATGATTCATGATTCATGATTCAATTCATGATTCATGAATCATGATTCGATTCATGAATCATGATTCATGAATCATGATTCGATTCATGATTCATGATTCATGAATCATGATTCGATTCATGATTCATGATTCATGAATCATGATTCATGATTTATGAATCATGATTCATGAATCATGATTTGATTCATGATTCATAATTCATTTCATTTATTATGATTCATGATTCAATTCATGATTCATGATTCATTATTCGATTAATGATTCATGATTCATGATTCAATTCATGATTCCTGATTCATTATTCATGATTGAATCCATGATTCATGATTCAATTCATAATTCAATTCATGATTCATGAATTATGATTCATGATTCATGATTCAATTCATGATTCATGAATCATGATTCATGAATCATGATTCGATTCATGATTCATGATTCATGAATCATGATTCGATTCATGATTCATGATTCATGAATCATGATTCATGATTTATGAATCATGATTCATGAATCATGATTTGATTCATGATTCATAATTCATTTCATTTATTATGATTCATGATTCAATTCATGATTCATTATTCGATTAATGATTCATGATTCATGATTCAATTCATGATTCCTGATTCATTATTCATGATTGAATCCATGATTCATGATTCAATTCATAATTCAATTCATGATTCATGAATTATGATTCATGATTCATGATTCAATTCATGATTCATGAATCATGATTCGATTCATGATTCATGATTCATGAATCATGATTTGATTCATGATTCATAATTAATTTCATTTATTATGATTCATGATTCAATTCATGAATCATGATTTAATTCATTAATCATGATTCGATTCATGATTCATGATTCATTTCATGATTCAATTCATGATTTATGATTCATTTCATGATTCATATCTTGATTCATGATTCAATTCATGATTCATGATTTAAGATATGATTCAATTCATGATTCATGATTCAAATTATGATTCAAATCATGATTCATGATTCAATTCATGATTCATGATTCATGATTCAAGATATGATTCAATTCATGATTCATGATTCAATTCATGATTCATGATTCCTGATTCAATTCATGATTCTTGATTCATTATTCATGATTCAATTCATGATTCAATTCATGAGTCAATTCATGATTCAATTCATGATTCATGATTCAATTCGTAATTCATGATTCATGATTCAATTCATGATTCATGATTCATGATTCAATTCATGAATCATGATTCGATTCATGATTTATGATTTATGATTCATGATTCAATTCATGATTCATTATTCGATTCATGATTCCTGATTCATTATTCATGATTCAATTCATGATTCATGATTCAATATATGATTCATGATTCATGATTCAATTCATGATTCATGATTCATTATTCGATTCATGATTCATGATTCAAATCATGATTCCTGATTCATGATTCATGATTCATTATTCAAATCATGATTCCTGATTCCTGATTCATGATTCAATTCATGATTCAATTCATGATTCATGATTTAATTCATGATTTATGATTCATGATTCAATACATGATTCAATTCATCATTCAATTCATGATTCATGATTTAATTCATGATTCAATTCATGATTCATGATTTTATTCATGATTCATGATTCATGATTCAATTCATGATTCAATTCATGATTCACGATTCAATTCATGATTCAATTCATGATTCATTTCATGATTCATGATTCATGATTCAATTCATGATTCAATTCATGATTCAATATATGATTCATGATTCATGATTCAATTCATGATTCATGATTCATTATTCGATTCATGATTCATGAATTATGATTCAAATCATGATTCCTGATTCATGATTCATGATTCATTATTTAAATTATGATTCCTGATTCCTGATTCCTGATTCATGATTCAATTCATGATTCAATTCATGATTCATGATTTAATTCAAGATTCATTTAATGATTCATGATTTATGATTCAATTCATGATTTATGATTCGATTCATGATTAATGATTCATGAATCATGATTCGATTCATGATTCAATTCATGATTCAATTCATGATTCACTTCATGATTCAATTCATGAATCATGATTTAATTCAAGATACATAATTCATTTCATTTATTATGATTCATGATTCAATTCATGATTCATGATTCATGATTCAATTCATAAATCATGATTTGATTCATGATTCATGATTCAATTCATGA